>JAKUAT010000001.1:0-600000 GCA_030566755.1 Entelexis tilneyi | reverse complement strand
CCCTAGAGTACCGCATACCATACCAACATGGCTCTTCCAAGTAAAGAAACTGTTCAACGTGCCTGCGACTATCTTGCAGCAAAATACCGAAGCACGGGCGGCGTATTCGTGCAAGACATTTACGACTCTCAAAAAGTTATTGGCGTCAATGAGAATGCAAATAAAATTCGCACCGTCGCTTTCAGTCTATTCACAACACACGAGCTCCGTAACACCGTTAATATGGTTCATGGCGGCGCAAGCAGTACGATCATCTCTCTGTTCTCGTCTCTTGCGCTCGCTGTGGACAGTCGCTACTGGAAGGGCAGCGAACCAACGGATGAGGAGCTTGAATTTTTCTCAAATGATTTAGGAACAACCCGGTCAATTGATGTGCAGCTTATCCAGGCTGTGCCTCTCGACGCTGAAATTATCGTGCAGTGTCATGTTGCTAGCAACACTAAGAGCAATGCCTATGTGATTACCGAGATCTACAACCAAAGTGGTCGCCTTCTCGTGTCAGGCACACATGATATTATGAAGCGGCACCCTGGCGCACTTGATGACTCTGCGGAGCTTATTCTGCATTCGAGTTTCCGCCATGCACGCCTTTAAGCAGGCAGTAGGGTTCATAACTGTGTTTCCGCACCCAGTGCGCGAGCGTGCTATATAGAGGTAATTAAACTATAGATCTTCCCCGCCCCTTTTTGCCCCAGAGTAAGCTCGAGGTCTAGAATACACGCGGTTTTAGAGCATAAAAGGCGCCTGCGCGAGTAGTGGAATTTCACATGGCAGCTGTCCATTCCCAGTCTTCCTCAAACCAGAAATCGCATCTGCCGAAAGGCATCATCTACGGCGCGGGAGGGCCCCAAATTGCCCAGGGCTTGCGGGTGACCTTTCTGTCGCCGAAAGCCGATCGCCAGACAGCTGCCACAGCCCGTATCAGGCTTCCCACGTCGCCCTGCGTTTCGGAGCAGCTTTGGTATGCCTGCGGCGATAACAGTAAAGACAATGAAAATGATGAGCGTGAGAGCATTGAAGCGGAAACTGATGAAAGTCCAGTCGGAAGTGCTGTGAATCGCCGAGGACAGCAGTGACTGCAATACTACTGTTTACGCATCTGGATAAGACGTAATTGTACTCTAAATATTTGAAAACTATCGATTGAATATGTCAACGGTGATTCTCGCCGTACCTCACTCGACCGCCGGCTCGTTTGGTTGTGCCCGCCGTGGACGGTCCACACTTCTGCGTGCCGATAGAAAATATGACAGGGCAGTGAAAACATGAGGGTACGGTTTTAGTGCAGCACATAAAGAAAAATTACATAATCTAAGACGCAAACATTTTTTTCTCTCAAGGCAATATATAAAGGTGCATAGGGCGATAGGAGCCACAATCTTTTCAAAAATCTTTTCTGTAGACAATTATGAGTGACTACAACAGAGGTGACTATGAGCGTAGCCGCGATGGCTACCAAGGTGGCGGCGGCTACCAAAACCGTGGTCGCGGTGGCTATGGCAACAATAGCTACGGCGGGAGCCGTGGTGGCTACGGTGGTGGCCGTGGCGGTGTTCGTGGCGGTTTCAGCCGCGGTGGTGGCCGCGGGGGCTTCAACGATGTACAGATGGGCCCCGTTGGCCCCTTGCAAGATCGCGACTGGTCGCAAGTTGAGCTGCGTGAATTCACAAAGAACTTCTACACTGAGAGTCCTGCTGTAACAAATCGTTCTGACGAGGAGGTGGCTCAATTCCGCAAGGAAAATGAGATGACGCTGCGCGGAAACGATATCCCAAAGCCACTGCAGTCGTTTGACGAGCTCAATTTCCCTCCGGAGCTCCCCGTGGTTGAGGAAATCAAGAAACTTGGATTCCCCTCGCCTACGCCGATTCAGTGCCAGGGCTGGCCTATGGCGCTGTCTGGACGCGATATGATTGGAATTGCTTCAACGGGATCGGGCAAAACACTTTCGTTCTGCTTGCCGGCAATTCGTCACATTGCCGCACAGAGCCCGCTTCAGCGTGGTGACGGTCCGATTGCACTTGTGCTCGCCCCCACACGTGAGCTTGCCGTGCAGATTCAGCAGGAGTGTGACCGCTTCAGTCGCACCTGCAACATGTCCAGTACGTGTGTTTACGGCGGCGCGTCTAAGGGACCGCAGATCCGAGACCTGCAGCGCGGCATCGAGATTCTCATTGCAACGCCTGGCAGGCTTATTGACATGCTTGAGATTGGCAAAACCAATCTTGAGCGTGTCACATATCTTGTTCTTGACGAGGCCGATCGCATGCTTGATATGGGGTTTGAGGATCAGATTCGCAAGATTCTAGGCCAGATTCGCCCGGATCGTCAGACGCTAATGTGGAGCGCAACGTGGCCAAAAGAGGTGCAACGTCTGGCCCGTGATTATCTCAACAACGAGATTCAGGTCAACGTTGGATCACTCGAACTTGCAGCATCTCACACAATCACGCAAAAGGTCGAGGTTGTGGAACCCTACGACAAGAAAGAGAAGCTTTTGAAGAAGGTCGCCGAGTTTCACGACCAGGACAATTCGAAACGCATCATTGTGTTCACATCAATGAAGCGAACGGCGGATCAAGTCACAAAAATGCTGCGCGAGGACGGCTACGCCGCACTGGCGCTGCATGGTGACAAGGATCAGAGCGAGCGGGATTGGGTGCTCCGTTCGTTCAAGTCGGGAAAATCACCCATCATGGTAGCTACAGATGTGGCTGCTCGTGGTATTGGTAAGTACAACAACACATTTTCAGGTTGCTTTCGTTCTTGGAAAGCTTTGTTTGGGGATTATGAATTGCATGCATCCGCGAGTAGTTGCAGGTATGGTTGGGAAGCAATTTAGGGCGCCCGCGTGGATACGAGGACGTTTAAAATGGCTTCTTGATGCATACCTATTGGACTTATGATGAGCGCGGATACGCATGCCCAAAGGCATACGGAAGAAAGGGAAAACACAAATTCACGAGCTGCGCTCTTTTGCAGTTCATTGCTGACCGACGCGATGCATAGACTACTAGAAATGCATGATATTTTTGGGCAAGCGCCCCTTCATGAGTGCTAGGTTTATGCATTTTGGTAGTGGCGACGTGTGACTACTTTAAATGATGAATTCACACGCATGGTGACTTATTCTTTTCGAATTTTTCGTGGCAGTTTCTTTGGAAGAGGTTCAATCCCTGAGCTCTCTTTGATACGGATGGCTCTAATCTCAGGGTCGGGCAAACCATATTTTTCATTTTTCAAATGAACAGGAATACTAACTTTTTTCAAGACGTCAAAGATGTTGCTTGCGTTATCAACTTTGATTATCCGAACAACTCCGAGGACTACATTCACCGTATTGGCCGCACTGGCCGCGGTGGCGCGAAGGGAGATGCTTACACGCTCTTCACTGCCGACGATTCTGCCAAGGCGCGCGATCTTGTGAATGTGCTCATCGAGGCAAAGCAGGAAGTTGATCCTGCGCTTGCCGAAATGGGGCGTCCGCGCGGCGGTGGTGGTCGTGGCGGCTGGGGCCGCGGCGGTCGTGGCGGCCGTGGCGGCCGTGGAGGCGGCGGCTACGGTGGTCGCGGCCGAAGCGGTGGTTTCGGTTTCCGCAACGGAGGTGGTGGCGGCGGCTACGGCGGCGGCCGCGGAGGCTTTCGCAACAGCGGCATGCCCATCAGCCAGCGTAGCGGACAATAAAAAGTTCGCTGCCACTTTCTACAGCTATAATGCTAATAATTAAATCCTTTTTAGACAACTTACCAGCCCCATGCATCCTCGTCGACCTCAATAGGCTCGCTATTCTCCCTTTCTGCTTCTTCTCCTTCCTCCTCACCTTCATCCTCATCCCACGCCCACGCGTTCGTGTCAACCGCGACTTCTGAGACGACGCTTTCTTCGAAGCCAGCCGTCCTTGCGAGTGAAGTCTCTCGCGCGCTGAAGGGAAGTGAGGCGTTGTTCAGTGTGCTCAGAGGAGTTGGCACGCTTGGAGGGACCGAAGGTGTGCGAGATTGAGTTCGATAGGGCGGCTTTAGTTCCGGTGGGCTGCTCGCGCCGACAGCATCACGATCGCTCAAAACTGTCGATGATTCTAATTTGGCGGCTTCGCGGATTTTGCGTAGAAGGAAGTCAGTTACTCGCGACGCCTCTTCCGCAACATCGCGGTCGCTATCAAGCATGCCCCCTGCGGCTGGGCCTAGCAGCTTTTCGGCAATTTCCTTGACGGGAACATCTATTTTGGTGACGCCGTGTAGAGCGGCACGACGGCACCGCGGCTCGGGGTCCTTCAGCGCGCGACCAACGGCAGTGGATACAACGCTGCGATTGTCGAGCCGCGATGCAATGCGACATAGTACAGTGGTGGTGAGCGCGCGAACGTCTGCGTCGGTGTCATTGTGGGTTTTTGCTAGCAAACGAAGCAGCTCGCTATTGCGTTGCCGCGAGCTCAATTTGCGGACGAGATATTCGACGGCAGCAACACTGGCCTTGCGTACTACAACCTCAGTGTCCGCGAAACCGAATGCCATTTTCGGCATGATTTTCTGTTGCACCACTTTGTCGGCCAGAATATCTATATACTCGGGTAAGTGCCGCAGCAATTCCAGACGTACTACGCGGTCGAGGGAAGAGAATTGCTGAACAATGTAGTCCGAAATCTGGTCTTCCGCATCAAGCGGTACTGTGAGTATCGATATAAGCGACAAAATTGTGCGGAACGTCTCGGGTTTTTTGGCCTTTAGCAACTCGGGCAGAATAGTATACTGAACAAGACCTGGATACAGCGAACTAGATGCGGCATCTATATCGCGGCACAGCTTGTCGAGCTCGTGTGCGGGCATAAGTAGCGCCTGCGAAATGTCATTCACAATTTGCGTCAATGGATTCCTCAGCACAGATTGGGCGCTCTGACTAGTAGCGAGCTTTGCAATCGTGGGCCGGCGCTGCGCTCGTAGTGTTGCCACAAGCCTCGTTTCACTGGGTATGAGCTCGCTCACTAGAACACCAAACTGGTACGTATCAATGGTTGGTGAGGACCAACCCTCAGGTGGGCAGGCCGACTTCGTGGCCATGCTCATCGAGAGCGGTGCGGGAGCGCCGTCGAACGTCGCAGACTCAAAACCGACCAGTACAAATCTGCCCGTGGCCTGCGCCTGCATGACCGTCGAAGTGCTTATGTTGTTATGGCTGCACTTCGCCACTGCGTGCACATTCCCCAGGCACTGCAAAAGAGACAAGAGCACAAATTTACGAGCGTCGAGAGTGAGCTCAATGAGATCTGTAGGGACAACCCTCTCCGTGACGACATACACATGCCTCCCGCTCTCGATTGTATCAATGTGTTTAACAACTCCAGGAAGCTTGAGCTTACGGAGTATAGTCGTGGCGGTTTTTGCCAGCTGCTGATGCTCGTCCGCGTAGTCGAACACGCTAACGGTGCTGCTGTCCTTCTTTAAAGTGGCATTAAACAGCTTCCACGGTTGCGATGGCGATTCTGATTTGAGTGCAACTTCATCGCCTAGCGAAAATGGGAGACCCAAGGACAGTGATCCCAGAGCTTTGGACACAAAATCCATCTGTGTCGGTGCTGCCAGGCGTGGGAAATGGTTGTGCTTTGGACACGGCACTTGTCTATAACGCGCGCGACCAGGGACGAGGGTTCTACAGGGGGTAAGGTTTTTCAATGGGTGCTTTCGAGGTGTGGTCCTTGAAGTGTGCATCATTGGAGAACAAAAGAGATGTCGAAACGCTCACTTAAGGAGCTACTTGAGTTGAATATCGAGCAGGTCGAAGCTGAAGATGCTGCTGCCGCAGGTTTAGGCAACTACGAAGTGCCGTCACACAACACAGAGCCGGAAGATCCGAACCTGTGTTGCGAGTGCGGTGACCAGCCGAAGGATCTCGAGTGTCTCGACTGCCAAGAGCACTTCTGCCAGGTTTGCTTCGACTACATCCATCGCACAGGTAAGCGTCGCCAACACAAGGTTGAGTATTGTGAGCCAATCTCTGACCTCATTAGTCGTGAGAGGACCGATCAGGTCGGCCGCGATCAAGTGGACCAGGACACTCTTAAAAACGAAGCCGGTAAGAGCGATACTGAGATGGACGATGATTCAGAGGGCGGTTCTGAGATGCCAGACACCTATGAACCGGAGGCTACAGCGCTACGAGCGAAAAAGGCGCATAGCGACGCCGCTTTTATCCCAATGCGTCTCACAATCGAGGAGCGCAAGCTTCTGCGTTTACTGGAGGCTGCTCTCGAGGTCAGCGAGTATACAGACAGAGTTGACATATTCATGTATGCGTCCAAGCCAAAGCGTATAGTCCGCGAGCTCCGCGAGATCTGTACCGTACTTACGGGTTTGGTTGTTGCAAACGGAATGGACATCGGCAAAGTACTCGTTGATGGCGGTGAGTTTTCTGCCCATGCGGAGTGGTATCAAAGTGTTTTTGAGGTGGGGCGCCGCTACAAAATCATGAATCCGGAGCGCATGCGCTCCAGTTACGGCAAGCTTGTATACATGATCATGGACTCACAGCTGCCTGAAGTCAAGCAGGTTCTTGACTTTGACCTCTACAAACCGTGCTATACCGTTGAGATGCACCTCGAAGCCCATGGGGCTCTTGCCATGCTCGACGAGCCCCTTTTACAGACAGCCACAATGGAGATACGTGCGGCCAACAAACCGCGTCGCGCGATTCAGGCGGAGATTCGCACTAAGGAGCGCGCTATCGAGGCGCTCACTCGCAAATACGGCGAGTCCGTACGTCAGGCTCTCTACTCCATTGGTGACTACAATGCATATCTTGCCGCGAACAGAGATCCGGTCTTGGCTATTATGCGCCATTTGAAAGCAGACTATGATCCCGATATGCCAGAGGATCAGTTCAGTCTCGGCATCTCGAGCGGCCGCGGGGGCTCACGACTCAGTCACAGCCATAAGCGTCAGTATCAGTATGTTCTGCAGTCGCTCACCCTGTGGGCCGAGATCATGGGAGAAATGTTCAGGCTCTGGAAGCTCGCGGATGATGATCTTCTTTCGCCAAATCTGCGCTACCGTCTTGAGGACACGGGGCAGGGCCTCAATCGTGTAAAGGGCAGCCCAAAAGTCAGCCGCGCTATGCACAACATAATTGCGCGCGCCCAAAGAAGCACTGGCTATTGGGTTGGCTCATCCGTTGTCCATCTTGGCGACCGCGCAGTGCCTAACGCGCTATTCTTCCTTGACAAGTACTTGCAGGTACCACGCATACTGAATCCGGTCAACACGGTCGTAAATTTGCTGCCACAGACTTTGCATGCGGATCGATACGCTTTTGAATGGACGGAAAGCCAATTTGGGTCTATCGAGGTGCTTCAGAAAACCATTATCACCGACTTTTTCCGTTTTGCATTCGACGGCTCAGGAGCTGACAACTTTTATGATGCAGGGTCATGTATTGATGGTCGTCTCACTTCAGCGTGGAATTGGGCAAATCTGCTCCCAAAGAAACCTTTCTACAAGCATTTCCTGATCACTGGGTTTGTCGGATTCGACGGCACCGAGGGATTCTAAGAGTTCGAAGAAACAGGGAAAGAGAGCGGAAAGGCTCGTATCGTGGAGAAATAACCATTTGTGAGCATATTGTAGATTATTGATTGATACTGCATTTATTTAAATTAGCACATTGTCTAGTGCCGCTTTGGGCAGTGTTAGCTCGCGAGTCGATTTCACCTAAACCCCATAATTCCATGTCATAGCCGGAGGAGCCTCAACGGGGTCAGCCACCACGTTGAGACCCAGTTCCAACAGATCGTCAACACCATCGTCGTCAACATAGATAGGAACATAGTAACCCTGTGTGTTCGACATGTAGTAAGGTTGGTAGGTCGGTATTTGTCCTGATTGTAATAAGTCAGATGCCAAGATCGGAGCTGGCAGCGGTACTGCCGCAGTGTTCACGTCCCATGCCCCTTGCTGGCCTTGCTGCACGCTGGGCTGATATTGCTGGTCAATTGTGTTACCATCAGCGGCGATGATGGGGTGGCCAGATTTCACATCTTGGGCATGAGCGTGACACAAAAGTCCGCTGGCGACGAGGCATTTGAAAGTGGAGGCGATCATAGTTGAATTTCAGTATGCTAGGCCAGATTTGGGGGCCATCATGCCTTATATTGTAGATAAAGTGGCCTCACGCATGCAACCGATGCGCTTTCCCAAAGTGGTAATCACAGCCCGCTTCATTTCCTGCTGCCGTAACTGCATTCAGCACCTGACGCTATCACCACGGCAGCATAGCCCCCAGCTTAGCTATTGGGAGAGAGACGCAAAGCAGCCGTACGTAACTTGTTCCGCAGCGGACAAAGGTGCTGTCATACACTTGAATATAAACACGCGTGTGGCCTGACTTCAAGCGAGCGCAGGAAATTAAGCGTAAGCATCACACGCCAACAGGAGAATTTTTTTAATTAAATTGTAGTAACAGTGGAGAGAGAGATAGTAGTATAGAGGATAGATTGAGAACGTGAGCTTTGGAGAAACTGCCGTGGAAAGGCGCCAAACTCACCCGCTCCTGGCATGCGCTAGCTCAACTCGAAGGCGTTCGTTCTCGTCCAGTAACTCGCGGACGCGCTCCTCGAGCTGGCTCATGCGCTCAAGCTTGCGGGCTCGTGAGCGACGAGCGGCTTCAGTGTTCTTAGCTCGCTTAGCTGCGACACCGTCACCGTCGTCTTCAGGAACCTCGACCGGCTTCAATGGCAAAGACCGTGGCTTACGCTTATAAACGGTGATGCCCAGGTCATCGACCTTTGTCTTCGTAGCCTTATCAAGCGCTGATGGCGAGCCCATCTTAGATACACCCCCCAGAGCGGGAGACGCAAACGCCGTTGCCGTAGGGCTTGTGCGGCGGTCGCTGCCACTGGCTTGAGCAGAGATCAGATTGGCAAGTTCAAAGTCAAGAGCAGACGAGTTGTCCTCGAACGACGGGGATGAAGGCGCCACGTCCCTAGAATCCAAAGGCTGAGGTGAGTTGTGCACTTGAGGCTCAGCCAGGATCTGTTCCTTGGAGGAGTGGAGTCCGTTAGTCTCCTGTGAGCCTTCTAGAAATAGAGACTCCCAGTTCTGCATATCTCCTGTATCAAGGCTATCGAAGAGCGGGGAGTTCTCTACTGCCAGCAGATCGTCAGGGGAGATCGTGCCCTCGTGACTAGCCGGTGAAAAGAATGTGTCCCCCTCCTCTTTCTTGACAGGGTCCATTCCATCTAGCGCTGGATTGAAGCTGTCCGGGCCTAGCGACAGCGACGAATGCGGCGTCATTGGCGTCATGGGAGTAGCCCCATGTAAGCCGTGACCCGCCTGGCCGACGGCCCACGGGTCTTCAAGGGCCGCCAACGACGCGGCATACTTGCTAAACACGCCTTGGTGCTTGGTGTGGCGAATCGGCATTGATTCAAACATAGATAGTTGTTCAAAAGCGTTCATTCTCGAATTGATTTCTGTTTTGGTGGTTCTTTCTTCAGTCTTGCTTATTCTTCTTGTGGGGAAATCATCATGGTGTGAATATAGGGGATGAAAACTTAACTCTCAGGTTGTTTTCTCAAATATCGCTGTTCATCGGGTCATGTTCGACGTGTATCTTGGAGTGGGTGTGTTTAGGCGCACATTGGATCAAAGTGGTTCGGTCTTTCTTCTATTCTTTGTGTGGTCTAAACTGGCTGATGAACAAGGTGAGGATTTAACACTGATGGGAGTGTGACTCAATTTATACGTTAATGACAAATTGCGGAGTGGGAATTTCAGGGCGAGGAATTTGAAATTTTTGGGATAAGCACGCATGCAGTGCGTCGTCGACCGTACCTGAAAGACGCCTCGGAGGGCGTCACAACGGTGCTGTACAACATAAATGACTCTTTGAAGAGATTAATTTATCGATCAATATGACAATTACACTCCTACGTAAGTCTCTCTGCTCCCCGTAATATTTTTGTGTCAATGTAGTCGCTTGGCAGAGCAGGGGCGCCGCTATCGGCTAAGCACCGGTCTCGGCCTTGAACGGCCGCAGGCCGTCACGGGGCGAACTCACCTAGATAACGACTCCTTCTTATGTAATTAGTCCCGGGTGAGGCGCCGATCCGATACATTACTCGTGCCTTAAGCGGAATCGAGCACCGAGTGAACAATTGAAAGCTTGCCTGCCGTCCTTCAAGTTATGGTTTTCTTTTGCGCTTAACTCCTATCTATTATCCCTATCTATTATCCCCATCTTCATACCTTCTAAGAATGTGGGCCGAGCCTTTGCCCGCCTCGCCTCATTTTTGATGACACATTGGCCTCGCGTTCAATCCGCTTAGCATCACCTCCTCTGCGCCACCATAGGGTTTTAGGGCTTTCTATCCCAGCTCGGGCGGACGTTTCGCGCTCGGGTGCTCAGAGAATTGAGGCCAGCTTTGAGAGCATTTGCCTCACAATTGTGTTTGACCGTGTGCGCTTACACGAAATACGCGTAGATGCACTGGCTGAATATAGATGAAATACGTGTGCGACTGCAGAATCTCTCGCAGCGTTTTCAAAAACACATCCCGCATTATCTTCTAAATAACATAACATAGGTCTGCATCCCATACGCGATTGCTCGGATTAGGTTGACCCCATGCAGGAATTCCAAATATGCACTTAGGTGACACGCTCGCCAAGCCACCTTGTTGTGGGTGTGCACGTTGATTAAGTTTCGCACAGTGGACTTTTACCGCTGCCGGGGTAGATAAAGTAAGCAAGTGGGCGAGGAGGAGTAGTCCCTCAGGAACGGGTGTTACATTATCCCCCTGCGATAAGCTGACAATCGCTGCAGGCATGATTGGCTGATACGAGCCGGAAGTTTGTAAACTACAAGCTAATATTAAATACGGCTAGTCCTTCATGGCTTTAAAGTAAAAATATGCGGCGCCTGCGACGAGCGTGCACACAATGAGAAGCAGAATGTTATTTGAAGAGCCGCCGTCAATGTCGCCCAAGCCTGCCGTGTCCTGCTTCCTAGCGATGATCTTCAGCTCAGAAGGGTCACCCTCACCAACGTAGAGCTCCTCAAGCAGCTCCAAAGCAGTTTCAGAGTGCCCTACATCATCGAATGCAGTTGTTGCGTCGGTACCGGCCCACTCAAGAAGGACTTCCTCACCGCCAGGGTGCTGGTCAACGAACGGCGAGGCGTTGTAGACCTTTCCGTTGATGGCCATCCACAGGTCATCGTGTGTTTTGTGCTTCTGAATCTCACTGAGAGGTACGATGTTCTTCTTCTCCTCTACGGGCGCGGCAGCGTGCTCGACGGATTCGGACATTATGAGGTGGAATGAGGAAGGACCAGCTCACTCTATAAGGCGGTGGAGTTCACTTTGTGATGTGTTGACACATCCGCGCCGGGAAGTCAGGTGACTTAGATGAATTGTACATGTGATTGAACTTCCCGTCCCAGGCTCACGCGCACCAATTCGACTCCGACGGTTATCGACGAGGGCAATGCGAATTGGAAGGACTGTCATGGGTCGGATGGCGATCGGCAAATACCCGAAAATAGGAGTAGATTAGTCTAGGTATTAAAAAGTTTTCAGACTTGTTTTGGTGTGGCATTACCGGTCGTCTTCTTCGAGGCTTACCGAGGCAACCCCACCTCAAATGCGGAGATTACTCCACGATTGCCAGTAGCGCCTCTACCTTCTCGTGTATGTCGTTCACGTCTATGTCCTCCTTGCCTCGATTACGAAATGAAAACTCTGTGGCTTTGGAAATGATGTGATACATTGTTTTGAATTGCGGATCTTCCCGCCGGACGCCGCGCAAGCGCAATGCCCCAAGCACAGTTTGTTGGATCGCTCTTGTAACATTGACAATACTTTTTTTCTTTGTGCCTTCAACACCCTTAGCATTGTCGACACACGCTTCTGCAGCCTGTGATTGTAGCTGCGGCGGCTGCTGCTGCCTCTGCTGCCACTGCTCGTCATTACTAGCCGCCACAGATGCAGCCCCAGGGTTGACATCTGCGCGCGGTTTAGGGCTCTGTGAGAGCGATGCGAGCCTTGAGCTGAGCAGCAGCGGCCGCACAGCTATGCAAGCAGCTACATCCGTATCATCCTGTGCAGCATAAACAAGCAGGCTGTCGAACGGTGCATCGACTTCAGCGCCCTGTACTTCGAGACGTATTGCTATGCGCTCGTGGAGAGATGGAGTCAATGCAGCGAGCTCCGAGAAATATTGGGCGCTTTGCTCATCATTGGTTAAAAGTCGCATCTCAGGGCCAGCAATGGCCCATAGAGGGATGTCGCCGATGTAAACATACTTACTGAAAGCAAGATTAGTGGAGGACATCGGGCTTTGTGGCGCCGCGTGTTGCGACCACAGCTCAACAGCCAGGTCGACCACGGGCGGATCATGTCGCGGCCACGGCAGCTTTGTTATTTGCCCGTGCCATAGGCATAACATAGACCATAGGTCTCCACTGCGCGGTTCTGCAGACGGAAAGCTTTATGAGGCAAAGCCGCCTGCGCTCTGGCCGCAACAGGGGAGTGAGTTACTGCTACGCGATACTGGCCAGATTTCCACGGCTTAGTTGGGAATCCGCGTTCCCCTGCGTTTGGGCGGCCTAGACTCAGTCGTTTCAGATATAACCACCAACATAAAGACATAACAATACTTTATCAGTGATTTACGACTCGCCACCTGTTTTCTTTTAGGTGTGTGTGAATTTAGGCAACTTGTGAATTGTGGCTTCGTCTAGGGCAAAAACTCGACTTAGGCGCCGGAAAATACAGGCCGCAGCTTTCGGGCTCTAGAAATCCGCTGCTCAGTTGGCGTTCTCTGAGGCCAATCGCGTGCTAAACTACAGACTACCACCACCAACGTGTGTGGGTGTTCAAAGCGGCAGGGATCCGCCCGTCGGCGCCGCCAACTGTGACTAAGCAGTGACTCCCAAGGAGAGCTGCGTCTGGCGAATTTTGGACGACACTGACAAGAGGAACCTCAGCCACCACTCCCCCACGTTCAAGCGCCTAGAATGGTGAAAGAGAGCGTTGCGCGGGTCTATGCGGACTATAACCGCAAAATGCCCAGCAGCTACTGGGACTACGATAATGTAGCGATCCTCTGGGGTACCCAAGCGAGCTATGAGGTCGTGCGCAAGATTGGGCGAGGCAAGTATTCGGAGGCGTTCGAGGGCATCAACATCCACAACAACGCACGGTGCGTAATCAAGGTACTGAAGCCAGTAAAGAAGAAGAAGATCAAGCGCGAGATCAAGATTTTGCAGAACCTCACTGGTGGCGTGAATGTCGTTGCTCTGTTGGATGTTGTACGCGACCCTCTGTCGAAGACGCCGAGCCTCATCTTTGAGTATGTTAACAATACTGATTTCCGTGTGTTGTATCCGAAGCTCACGGACTACGACATTCGCTACTATATTAATGAGTTGCTGAAGGCTCTCGATTATTGCCACTCGAAGGGCATTATGCATCGCGACGTTAAGCCCCACAACGTCATGATTGATCACGAGAAGAGGCAGCTAAGGCTGATCGACTGGGGACTGGCAGAGTTCTACCATATGGGCATGGAGTATAATGTGCGGGTAGCGTCGCGGTGCTTTAAGGGCCCCGAACTGCTTGTGGACCTCCAACAGTATGACTACTCGCTTGACATGTGGTCTCTCGGTGCAATGTTTGCGGCAATGATTTTCCGCAAGGATCCCTTCTTCCACGGCACGTCGAACACGGACCAGCTGGTGAAGATTGCAAAAGTGCTGGGCACTGACGGTCTATTTGATTATCTGGAAAAGTACGAGCTCAAGCTGGGGCATGAGTATGATGATGTGATTGGAACGTTCCCGCGAAAATCGTGGAATTCGTTCATCAAGAGCGAAAACAAGCACCTGACAACTGCAGACGCCATTGACTTCGTCGATAAGCTTCTCCGGTACGACCACCAAGAACGCCTGACCGCTAAAGAGGCCATGAATCACTATTATTTCGCCCCTCTCAAGAAGCGGTAGCCGTTTGCATTTTCGCGCCCCGCCCATTCCAGAATGCCCTGCTGTGATTCACTACGCTCCTACCATGCTATTATGTGCGTGCCTATATTAATATGTTAACGAGCAAAATCCGCAATATATCATCAACCAAATAAACTCAAATCCGCTGTTGCTTGTAGAGATACTCGATAAAGTCAAGCAGCTTCTCATCCTCAGCGTCGTGGTCCGTTTGCACAAGTTTCACAAACAATGAAGCCTTCGTCGGCGGTTCGAATCGCTTGTAGACGTGCTCGTGGGCCGGCCTTGTTGGGCGCAATTCTTGATTTGGCCGCTCATGAGTGAAGCGGCAGCCCGCGCCGGCGTTGCAGCGACCCCGCAAGAAGTAGCGGCATAGAGGCGGTTTCCGCTGGGTACGAGCAACGTCATTGGCTGGCGCCGGCATTGGCTCGTTTGCAGAATTCCCACTGGTATGCTGGCTCAACCGCAAACGCTCGGCCTCGGCGGCCTTGGTAGCAATTCGCTCTCTTGTAGGCCAGTTCTTACGCCTTTCTGCAATCCACTGCTCAGGGTCCTGGGCCGCCTGCAGAATCGACTTGTCTACGAGGTCGACGCTGCCATCAGACCGCGGCCTTTTTGCCGGCGGCGGGACCCCGTCGTCGGTTGCCATGGGGCGCGCTGATTTAAGAAAATTTCGGGGAGTAAAGGCAGCACGCTTAACTTTGATCACAATTCCGACCACATTGGGTAAAAAGCACTGAAGCCAGCTCTAGAAACAGCTGTGGATGTGAGGGCATTAAAAGCATTTACTATCAGATAAAGATGCATATGGTGGCGATACTACCTTATTAAACACTAGGTGTGTGGAACTTCTCGGTCTCATGAGAGGGGGGGTAGTAGTTAGCGTATGGGTCGCCCTGGTTTTGCGTCGCAGGAACACCAGAGCCTGCGTCTGCAACGGCTACCTCTGGAGGCATAGGGTACTCGCCATTTTGGTCCGGATAGTGGCCCTTCGACTTATTGTATGCGGGCCACAGATCCCACGCCATGATAAACATGTAGAAAGGATAGATGAATGCAAGGGTCCATTCGCACACAGCAGCCGCATTCTTGTGGTGCTTGCGGCAGCCAGCGAAACCGATTGCAAGGCCGAGCTCAATGACGAACCACACGCTGCGCAACACGATAGACACAAGGATGTGACGTTTGCGCGGGTAGTCCTTATCAAGAACAATGTACTCAGCAATTGAGCTTAGTGAAGAGAGCCCGACAAACACAATAAACACAATAAGCATGGCTGTATGCGCGTCGCTGAAGTTGTGGGTATTAAAGATTGACACAAACAGAACGCCAAGCTCACCAATGATCACAAAAGCGAGCGCAATCCACAGTGAAATTTTGACACCGAGCCGCAGATCGAGGCCCGGTCGCAAGCGACGCGTTGTGCGCAAATACACTTCGGCGCCCAAAGAAAGGGCAACCAACAAACCGGAAACGGCAGTACAAGATATAAATATCGGCTGCAGATTTGTCGCAGCAACGTCTGAGATGTAGAGAATGGTCTGTGGCGTGGGCTGCATCCAACTGTACACAGGATAGCCCTGTGCAGCCCAGCATACTAGCAGAGCTATCAACATACCCCACCAAACGGCAGCAGCCAAGAGGGGAATTCCCCAATGATGCAGGACTCTCAGCATCGTAAAGTCCTTGAATGAGTACTGCCAAGCCTTTACAGTCGCTTGGGAGGAGGAGGCAGCGAAACGGACGTTTTTCGGAGGGCTTAGGAGGGTCTCGATCTTACTACTTTTTCAGGGTAAGGATGTTTCCGCATTTGTACAGCAATACGCAATGTGTCCTGGCCCTTTCCACGATAGTGATACCTAGACTTCCAGCAGCAATGATAGCTGCATTTCTAGAGTCTAAGAAGTTTCCTGCGAGCTGATCAATCACCGGGAAAGCTTATACCTTATCAGGGACGGCCAGCTAGGCTTAGCATACCCCTGGCCGTACAAGGCGTACCGATGACTAATAAGCGCTTAACGCCGCATTTTGGCTGCCCGTTTGTCATAGACAAGCGGCCACAGCAGCCGGCTTGTCATACACGCACCGTTTGAACGCACATGAAGCACACGCACGTGATGTTTTTAACGCTGAGCTTATTTACCTTTTACCCTCTCGAACGGCAGGGTATTTGCATGGTTTGCCTAAAGTAGGTACGGTGCGCTGGCTTTAGGAATGAGGTCAAAGTGGCGACATCGCAGCAGAACTACGATCAGCGCAACTGCTCGAGCACAAACTCGTGGTTGATATTGGCCTCGTCGATAGTAACTCTTCAGCTTCTTTCCCCTTGTGGTATGCTATGTGGAGCGGAAATGCCACTAGGCGCTGCTGCTGTCGCTCAGTGGTATAAGATTTAGCCATTGGCCACATGCCGCGGCCGCTACGCTCTCTAAGCAGAGTGGCGAAATAACTAAGCGGCGCTCACTCGCCTCAGGTGACAGAGAGTGCTCTGTCCGTTACACGTACCTCGACACTCTATACGCACAATGCTTCGTTGGGAAAATCAGGTGACTAATTGACCCCTAATCCATATCGCCCAGCGACGAGGGGTAAGTAAAGTGCACACGGCAGGACGGATCCATCATAACTATTCACACAAACAGCAGCCTCAACTGTTCGTTTTGAGCTGGAAATGTCGACATTCAAAAAAGCCACAGATTTCCTGTTCAGCAAAAACTTTTTAAGGTACATCTGTTCCACCCACTTTTGGGGCCCAGTGTCGAACTTTGGTATTCCGCTTGCTGCTATCGCTGACCTCAAAAAGGATCCCGAGCTCATCAGCGGGCCTATGACCACGAGTTTGATTTTGTACTCGGCCGTTTTCATGCGCTACTCGCTTGCAGTAACGCCCAAAAATCCTCTTCTCTTCGGCTGCCAGTTCGTAAACGAGTGTGCGCAGCTTGTTCAGGGCTATCGCTATTTGGACTATCATGCGCGCAACAAATCACCGGTTAAAGAAGCTAAATAAGTACTAAAATTTGGAAGCATAATCTATAGAAAGCAACTGCATTACCCTCATTCAAATTCACGCGTGCCACGCGCTGTAGGTTTGTGGTGGTTAAGGCCATAATTCTTTGTAAGAAAAAAATTCAAATTGAAAGTTCGTGAGTTAACGGCCATTTTTGCCCCCTACGCAACCGAATTGGGCAATGTCTTTGCTGAAATTGCTCAAAGAAAGGCCAGAGGATCTGCTTGTACCTAATGAGGCGATATGGAAAGATGCTTCTGCGGGACTGAAGCAGGCTCTAGACGTGCTGGCCAAAAAGTACACCACTCTAGGCGGCCTGCATGTTGAGGGCCTGAAGGCCGAACAGGTTTGGATCCAGGCACGTATGGTTCTAGAAGGCGTTGCAGAAGGTCTGCGGACTGAACTGGAGTCTATGAAGGAGGGCGTTGAGGAGGGCGATTTTGAGTCGGAATTGGAATCTGGCTCTGAGATTCTCGAGGACTCTGATAGTGAATTGCAGTCAGAATCAGAGAGTGAGACTGCTTTGGCTGGGGGTAGCACTGGTTTTGGATTTGACCAAGACGTTTCAGATTCAGATCTCGCCGCTGAGGATGGTAAAATTCACGAGAGCGACAGAAGCCTGGACCAATCGGAAAGCGCTGAAAAAGGCGAGGACGAATGTGAAGATGAAGATGGAGAGGGACTTGATAGGGGCTCGTTGAAAGGCGAAAGTGACCCGCAGTTTGATCTATCGGAATTTCAGCAGCATGTGTTACAATTAGAACAAGAGCCGGAGGATGACAGCGAGTCCATAGACTACGGCGCAGACCTGCAGGGCTCTTCTGATGAAGGTGCAGATCTTCACTACAACGATTTCTTTGCGCTTCCTTCGAAAAAGACAAGACCAGGAGGACAAACGAAGAAGGTGAAGTTTGTAAACAACGATGAATACCTGATGAGTGATTCAGAAGTTGAGGCTGGTGTCAGTAATCACAGCGATGAGGAATCTCACCTTGAGTCTGTCATGAGCTCGACCCGCAAGGATCTCTTTGATAGCGGCTCTGAAGACGAGGACGCTGGTTCTGCTGAACCTGGGAAGAAACTGTCGAGGTTCGAGCAGCAGCAGTACGATCTTGCATGCCAGATCGAGGAGCTTGAAAATGAGAACGTGGGCGAAAAAGAGTGGGGCATGCGTGGTGAGATCAAAGCGTCGCAGCGACCTCAGGACTCGCTAATTGATGCCGATCTCGAGTTTGAGCGCGGGTCGAAACCAGCCCCTGTGAACACAGAAGAGTCCACGACTACTCTCGAGGAACTCATCAAGGAGAGAATACGCAAACAGAACTTCGATGATCTCCCGCGGCGGTCCGAAGTTGCTGAGGAAAGAGCGAAGCGCGAGCTACCAGAGTTGCAAGAGACACAGTCACAAAAATCGCTGGCCGAGCTTTACGAAGAGGAGCACATGCGCAACGAGAACCCTGAGTACTACAGCAAGCAGGACTCCGCGGCAGCTGAAGCTGCGCACGCTGAGATCACGAATCTGTTTACGTCTGTGTCACGAAAACTTGATGCCCTTTGCTCGTGGCACTTCACACCGAAGGCGGCCGCACCGTCGCTCTCGGTTGTGACTGACCAGCCCTCGATCTCAATGGAAGAGGCCCAGCCAGGCACATTGGCAGCAGAGTCACAGCTTGCGCCGCAGGAAGTATACAGGAGCGATGCGGTTACGCCGATGGCGAACACAGAAATGACAGCATCGCTTAAGCGTAAGAAGCGGCGCGACAAGGCCAGAAGCAGAGCGGTGTCCGCAGCAGCGAAGACGAAGGCGTCATCGCGCGACAAGGACTCCATGTTTTCGGCTCTCCAGAAGGGCAACGTTACGTTGGTCGACCGCCGAGGTCAGAAGCGTGACATGAGAGGAAACACTGTTCAAGAGAAGGCCCCTCCAAAAGCTGCTAATATAAAACTGTAGGAAGGCCGCTTACCGTCTTCAACTTTAATGTACATCAGCACGAATGTGTTTAAATAATGCTCACTAAATGCATAAAAATACTCCCTCAATACTCCTCAGCGGCATCACCAGCATCCAATTCAATATCGCTCATTTGGTCCATTTCATCCAAGAATTCCTCGTAGTCTGAGCCCATGTTCGGCTCCACAGAACCTTCATTGTACTCCGCCACCATGCGCTTGATGGGCTTCTTCTTCTTCTTCTGCTTCTCAGGATAGACCTTCTTCACAAGCATGACGTCTGGAATTTCCTCCGGTTTCAGGGAGTCCCACTCCTCGTCGTTGAACTGCGCCGACGTAAGGTCAAAGCCCATTGCCGTGTCGCCCTCATGAAGAATTCCTCCAAGGTGTGTCCGCACAAGATACTCGGTACTGAGATCGTGTGGTTTGGCGATTGTCACGTCGGCGAGAACGTGCTTACCATTGACGACGCCCGTCGGCTCTACATCCAACACGAAAAACTCCGTGAGCTGATTCCCTCGCGCCGCAGCAATTGAGCCGAATGGATGCTTCCAATACTCACCTGCGTTGACTTGCGTTGTGCGGCAAGTGTTTGGGTCTATGAAATGAATACTGCTGTTCAGCTTGTAACACAAGACGAGGCGAGGCATACCGCCCTTTGCGCGAGACACCCTTTGCGGCAATACCACCAAGTCTTCGCGACAGACAAGCGCCAACTCGGCTGAGTATGTGAATTTGTAGGAAGACTTACCAGAGTGCGTGTTTGTGCTGATAAGCTCCGAACTTTTCGTCAACTTCATCGGCGCGTGGGCCTGGAGGAACTGCGACATCTTTTCGGCGTCTCTCTGCGTAGCATAATGCAGGTCCAGGCCCTCGCGGCTCTCCTGAATCGAGGAAATTGATGTATGAATACCGCTCTTTAGGATTACCTGCTCCAGCCACAAAATCGTCTTCTTGTGCGGCACGTGCTGGCGAATTTGTATATTGGCCACCCATTTATTATGGGTGTATTGCTTGGCGCACTGTGGGCATTGCATTGTCGACTCAACGAACTCCGCGTCAAAGGGTTGCTCAAGCACAACACCGCTCTCCTCCTTTTGAACAGTGACGCGAATCTGAGTTCGCCGTGAATGTGGCTCCGTCCAGAGGAAATTGGCATCCACGAGCTGCCTATCAGCGCCTATGTCGAGGCGCTTGAGGAGGATTGCCATAAGCTCGCTGCTCTCACGGTCAGCGAACACCCATTGGCCTGGCGGGACATGTACACGACCACAGTCCTTGCAAAACACAAGGCTTCCCTCGCGCTGCGCACCTTGGGTGATGTCGATAGTCGTTGAAATACACTCAGGACACTTGCCTAGCGCATTTGCCTCCATTTGCCGCCCGCAAGTATAGCATGTTACTTGCGGCGCCGTGTGTTGCGGCGTGAACCTGGCAATGATTGCCTTGTCAGTTTGCTTCTCAACCTCCATCAGAATAAAAAGTGGCAAGGTGTAGTGAAGTCGACAAAATAACGCAGCGCGATAGAAAGTGTGCGCAGCCTGACGAACCACAAAATAAGTCATCTGACCGAGGCATCATCGAAGCTCTATCTCTAGCTGTGGCAGCGGCAGAAACCTGCTGCATGAAAAGGTAGAATGCAGCGAGGGCGGAGCATAAATACGAGTTTGACTGCTACAATCAGCACAGCAACAGATGTGAGTCCCATAAGTGTGGAGGGATTCCGTTGGCCCGACGAAGCCGCTTGGCGTTGAGCCACAGACAGAGAGCAGCAGGGAACTAGCGCTCCAGAAAGGCTCACACCGCATACGTCTAACGAGATTAAAAAGGTGCCAGCCTTACCAGGTTTGCAAGCGACGCAATGAGCCGGCCAGTCCTTGAGGAGGCCATTTCTGGACGGTTCGGCTGGGTAAGGTTCGGGATGCGCGGCGCACGCTTTGCATCGTCATGTACATATAAGCAGCGCTAGAGCCTACGATCAACACATCGACGACATCAATGACAGATTCGCGAATCCTATACGTTGCGCAAAAGGGAAAGGCTGTTCCTTGGGAGGTGCCTGTTCGTAAGCTCGAGCCAAACGAGGTGCGGGTGAAAGTTCATAGTGTGGGTATTAATCCAATTGACTGGAAAACCATCGATAACAACCTTGCGGACGGGGCTGGCCAGGGCAACGATTTCGCTGGCGAGGTTGTTGAAGTTGGTGC
The DNA here is from genome assembly GCA_030566755.1 of Entelexis tilneyi. Classification (NCBI taxonomy): domain Eukaryota; kingdom Fungi; phylum Ascomycota; class Dipodascomycetes; order Dipodascales; family Trichomonascaceae; genus Entelexis; species Entelexis tilneyi. Next base: position 578,850 of record JAKUAT010000001.1, on the reverse strand, counting down.
CGACGTCTCGAGTATACGCGTAGGCGATACAGTAGCCGGGGGCGTTGGCGGCGGCGACGTTGACAAGAAAGAGAATGGCGCGTTCACACCGCTTCTTAGCGTCGACGAGCATCTGCTATTTCACTTCCCGGAGCGCTTGAGTGACGCCAAATTGGCAGAGATCCCTGTTGGTGTTCCCGAGACCTTCCAGCAGGCTGCGTCGCTTGGGATCGCGCTCGATACAACGGCAATTGCGTTTGACGGGCTTAAGCCTCAGGATGACGATTGGGCTCTTATCTTTGGCGCTTCGAGCTCACTTGGGTACATTGCCGCACAGTACGCGCGAAACCTGGGGTATAATGTTATTGGTGTATCGTCGCCGCATGACAATCTATACAAGGATACGGGAATCCACTTCATTGATCGCAACGATGCAGATTGGCCCTCAAAGGCACGCAGTATTGCGGGCGGACCAATCAGGGTCGTGTTCGATACAATTGGACAGGACGAGTCTCCCCAGCAGTGCCACAAAGCGGTTGACGAGAGGGGGGTGTTGCTGTTCTCGGATCCAAGCGTTGAGCTTGATGAGGGTGTGGCTAAGACGAAGCCTAATGCTGAGATTAAGAAACCGCTGTACTTCCTACTCATGCAGCCCGTAAAGAAGTTTGGCTCGATGGCTTTGCCTGACGAGGCAGGATACCACGAGCGGGCATCGAAGCTCGTCGCTGAGATCAACTCGCAGTTGCGCAAAAATGAGATAAACACGCTTCCTATTAAAGTATTGAAGGGTCTTGACCGCGTAACGGAGGGCCTTGACCTCAACCGTAAGGGCGTCAGCGCTACTAAGGTCGTGCTCGATGTGGCTCAAAATGACTGATATTATTTATGTTTTACGTATTCAACATCTACACACGCTCTGTCTCTCTCTCAATTGTCCCAGCGACTTGCGGATATTTAGCGAGATTCTAGCGCTTGTAAAAACTCGCCGTATCGCGGTGACACTGCACTGTCATACCAAACACACACGCTTCGGTTATGTTGTGCGTGTGCTCTTTATTTAGGACGACGCTCTGATAATGTCCAAAGTTGCACCCACACCCGCGGACGCGCAAAGCGGGAAGTCTCCTAAAGCCTTTAAAGAGGATGCAGATAGCATTTTGCCGGATGCACTCGTTGGTATTGGCTTCAACACGAACTTTTGGAGTTTTGACCCACTATATGTTCGCCGCTTGTTCCAGGTTATGAGCGTGCTTTTTGCTGCACTTTCAATATGGTCGTTTTCGCACTGGGGTGGCTATAAGTGGATGTTTTTGTGTTTTGATCTAACGTTCCTTGGGCTGCTGAAGTACTGGTACTCCCGGGTGGAGTGTGGCGGTGGACGACACATATTCTCGCCAGACTGGCGCGACTCGTTTGTGCGCACTCACGTAACGCGCACAAACTACGTTGTGGAAATTACAGTTGGTTACGAGAGCGATATGAAAGTATCCATTCCGTTTTCAGACTTCAAGTACGACGACGACAAGAAGGTTGACCTGAAGTGGCTGGCCCTGCAGTTGGACCAGGGCCTACCAATGGGACAATTTAGGGCGAAGCAGATTCTTCAGAGGTTGCATCAAGATGCATCAAGGCCCGTTGGAAGGCCTTAAGGTCTGAGTAGTAGCGTGCTTCTGCACTTATAATTGTTGATAGATCGTAAGAGTACATTGCACTATCTGCCTCATGCCTTAGGGGTGACATCCATAAGTTTGGCTATAGTAATTAAGGTGTAGTAGTAGGGGTGTGAGCAGTAGTTCAAAACCACGCCGGATAGTAACCAGCCAGCCAGCCTTAGCTTGTTAGTGCTCTAAGGAGCTACAGGAAGGGCGAGTTTCTACGTGCTCAGCCAAATGGAGGCCAAATTGTTGCCAACTTAACAAAGCTCAGCATCACTCGCAGCTGCTCAGAAGAAAGCGAACGTTTGCATAATGCACTGTTGTTGTATACTTTTGTCAACGTCTTTGCATCCAGCACTGTGGTGATATACTTTTGTTAACGTCTTCATTTATAAGAAGCAGCTGTAGTCTAGCTGGTTATGATATCCGCTTCACATTGTAGTACGCGGAAGGTCCCGAGTTCGAGCCTCGGCAGCTGTATTTTTTTATGCTGTAAATAAATATATATGGCGAAATCGACAAGTATAGTAGTGTGAACTGTTTGAGTTGAAAGCGCTGATAATATTTTCTGAAACATCTAAGCAAGGGAGGCGCGAGTTGATCGTTCACTTGATCCTCGTCTATACAGTATGTACAAAACTTTAATCTTTCTGTGGCAAAGCTCTTATGAGCCGGTACCTTTTAGTTGGTCTGCGCGGGTTCAAGGGTGAGTGAGTTGATATAGGCCGCACCTAGCAGACGATGAAGGTCTTCTCTGTCCACATCGTGAGTGTCTTCTACTTCGCCCCACACTGCGGTTTGGTGAATGACGTCTAGTGAGCTAAGCTTCGTGAGCTCACTAACGGGACGCCGGTGCAGCACAACGTTCATTGCCACGATGAGCGAACGTGCAGCAGTTGTTGCTCTCTCGAGAGAAGCAAATTGCCAGTTGTCAAGGCCCCTAATCCACTTCAGCACGCTCTGCTTCGTCTCCTTTGACTGATAATTTCCGAACAGTGAGTGTTCTGTGTCGAGGACATTTATGGCCGAGCTGCGCAGGCCCCACACGTCACACGCGTCGTCGATCACAGAAGGATACAGTTCAAGCTGAGCCTTTCGCAGCTCCCCGTTACAGTCCTTCGAGGGACTCAAAACCACAAGCGTATCGGTGTCAAGGTACGAAAGCAGCTTCTCAGAGACGCGCTCGCGTTCCTCGGGTGTTATGTCGATGGACCTGCTCGCCAGACTCGTTAGCGGCACCATGTGATTTTTTAGCTTTAGTTGCGACAAAACTTGCCACTCCTGAGCTATGAGATATACTAGCGCGGTGGGCTTGTTTAGTGGGATCTCTATTGTGTTGTTGTCAGAAGTTTTCAGCGGCCGCTTGTTGATGCAAACTTGGCGTGACGAAGGCGTACTTTCAACGGTTATCTTCTCCCAGAACCGCGACATTTTGGACAGATCACCCGTAGTGGTGGTATACGCCCTCAGCGAGCGAGCGACTTTCGTTGCCATGGCCTTCTGCATGGCGAACAGAGTTCAGTTGGCGCGTCTAACAATGTATCAATATCTCACACGGATGCTCAGGGTTCGCTCCGCTGAACAAACGTCACAAGATGAGAGCTAATCGTTTCGACGTTTACATAAATAGGTGGCGCATGGCAGGGCTCGTATTGGTGGCGTCGAGCATAAGTACCACAAAGCAGCTGAGAAAGAGAATGTAAGATTGCTTTGACGGGAATCAAGATCTTAGTATCAACAATCTTAATATTAACAAGGCCAGCACTCATTCAAGCACATGTCAGGGCAGATCTTTGTTTATGCGCGCGAGCAGGGTGCAGAGAGGCTAAAGCTGCCTTACATAAAATGCGTGGGATCTATTGCCGCAGCGTCGAACGGGGTGCAACACCTAACATTGAGTGGAGAACCCATTGCACTAGCTAAGAGGTCTCCAGTTACTGAATGGGACCGACTTCCAACGCCCCGCACAGGCTCAACCGCAGATTTGTGGCATTCTGCCAAGACTGCGGGTCGTCCCTATACTGGGTCCCCATTTTGGTGGTCGCCATCCTCTTTGGAACCATGGTTGTTGCGAGCTACTTCTTGGTAATAAGACGTACTACTGGCACTTGGGCAATGACCTTCTACCGTGGCCGGGAAAAGGCGCGACAAAGGGGCATAGCAAGACGCACCACACGGATGGAGGATGAGGCGGCTACGCGCAGTACGCTAGGCCGCCCACGCACACGAAACAGCCGCCGGCGTCATCGTCAGTTTGAGGCTGACGCCGACCCAGTCCCAACTTACTATCCCTCACTCAGCAATGACGACTTAGATTTGGATCCGCCTCCATACGCGCCACCAAAAGCAATGATCCGCTGTTCGGCAATTGAAGAGGACGGAGAAGACACATTGGACTCTTATGAAATGGAGCATGTTCGCAGCGGCAGCATCAGGACTGAGCGTAGGCCATCATCAACCCCTCTCAACAGTCACGGCGGGTTTATATTTGAACATCCGTGAGCTCCCGCTAGCGGGTGCGGTAATGTCTCTCTTATTATTTATTCAGATTTTTTAGCTCAATGAAACCTTACCGAATTATCGACAGAGCTCTACTCTCCTTGCCATCAGAGGCTACTTCGTTCGACTACATACAATAAATCACCCCTCGAGCTCCAGTTAAAAAAGATGTATATGCCAACTTGTAGAATTTCCTTCGAAAAATTGCACAACCTACTAAGCCTCCGGGTGCGACAATGTGCCGAACGGATACCCCACCGTCGGCTGCGCCTACGCTGTGCATATGCAACTAACAGATGGAAGGGTTCGTGCCGCACAGAGGCGATGCGTCAGATTTATATGCTAACTAGTATCTCATTGCACAAGACTCCGTACGGCTCTTACATCTTCTTTCTTACCCATTTTCTAAAACTCAAGCCTGTCTTCAGACTTGTTTGTTGACTGAAGAAAAATGGCTGTAGTCATCTGCACCGCATGTTTTGCGAATGGAGGCTCTTTGAGCCCAGGCGCGAGAACGGCCGTAATTGTAGCGCTCTCTGTGATATTAGGAGTTGGTGTGATCATCCCCGCTGCTTGGATGATTGGTATAAGAATGGCAACCGGAGCCTGGGGATTCACACCGGCTGCCGCAAGAGCACGGGCGCTCTCTCGGGAACCTGGCGAAGACGCTCCGGCTATCTCTGCTTTTGGTAACAAAAATCAGGAAGATAGGGAAGCAATCGGAGAGAGTTTAGGACATGCCCAAATGGTGCTTGACAGCCAGCAACCTGGGGCCACCGCTGAGTCTCTGCGGATTTATCATAACTCTTTAGGGCATAGCTACGAGTGGGATGATCCGCCTCCGTACCCTCCAACAAAAGCGCGCTTGCGACCATTGACAACGGAAGCTGGCTATTTTGAGGAGCACGAATTGAGAGACATGAGATCAGTTTTTCCGGAAAAAAACATTCCATGAAATGTTTCCTGTAACTCATGCAAGCAACATGTAACTGGAGGATCTGAACAAGCGCTCAATCAGAATTTTGCCGACTTAATCTTGGCAATGTTACGCAGCCTCTTTCTTCTTGACCCCACCGCTTCCTCGCCCTGCGCTGCTTAGCTCCACACTCGGCTCCTCCGCAAGGCTTTCTCGAAAGGTTTCTTAGTACTCCAGAATTGTACGAAAACGATGGTGCAAACCGTCGCACAGGAAAGTTTGATGACCTTTCTCATATTTGCTATTTATGATCTGTTTGACTATCATGTCTGCCATTAATTATAAGTTTATTTACTGCTAATGTTTGAGATCTTGCGCCACAGACTGCAGATGATCACGAAATCTCGTAAAAGTAGTTTTCGGTTGAAGCATAGAGCATTGCGTCGAAATCGATTGATGTGACCCGTAAAAGCAGGTCTAACCAAGGGTGTTCACAGCCCTGCATATGCGGATTGCATAAGCGATAAGGGTAGTGCGATCCCACTACGTCATTGCACACCGTAATGTAGCTTAACGCTATCTTATTTCACCGCGACACGGGCTTACATCGCGATAATATACTTTCACACATGAAGAAAGCCTTCTCTTAAATGGCGTTTATGGTCTATAAAATGCAGGAGGTTTAGAGATGAGGCCACAAGCGCAGCCCAGGATGTACAGGGCAAACTGTTCGAGAAGGGGAAGTTCCCGAGCGCTGCAAGCATCGCCGACAATGTAGTCACAGCAGCTTCAGTTAGAAAGACTGGTAAAACGCGCGGCACGCGAATGCACTACCACGTGCGGCTCGTGATAAGCTTCTGACCTTCGCTTCTCCAAGGCCCGCCGCAGCAGCACCCATATTTGAACCAAGTTGCTCACTACTCAATGTTAGGCGTGTCGATGACAGGGTGCTGCAGATCGGGCAATCGGATCGCAGATTGCTGTGATTCAAGAGCGCACGAAGACACACGACGGATTGCTACTTTACATGCAGTCTTAATGCTCCTTGCCTCCAAGAGGTAACGCGAGCAAGCGTATCACAACCTCATGTCTACATTTGGAAATCTCTTTAAATGCAAAATTGCTCGTTTTGCTCCACTCTTCACAACGCGGCTAAGGCTGTCCTTCGATCCTCACACCTTCTCGTTTGCGGATAGAGTGAGGCTGAGCCTTCCTTAGCCAAGAGCAGACCCAAGCTTTTATAGTAGACGCAACAATAAAACTTATTTATTCACTCGAACTTGAGTGGCTTCAAGGTATGAGTTACATTATCGTAATGAAGCAGCATTCTGTTATGAGCATCCCAGTACATCTGCGTTAAGTCACACTACTAGATATGATCGGTTCGGGAGCTGACACCGATTAGTTTATGCTGCGCACCCATCTGGCATGAACGCCTGAGTCAAAACGCAAGGTGGTTACGGGCAGGATTTTGATCGTCATCGAGAAGCACGCCCCTCCCCTGCCTCGTTCTCGTACCCTAACCTGCTGTACTATCTCCATTGATATGTCAAAACAGCTGTGACAGTCACCATAACTATGGCTTTTAGAAAAGAAGTGAATGCTAGCGCGCATTCTCGCTCCATTTTAGCAGCTTCGGGATTCTTCTCGCACAAAGCAACACTAGCACCAGCGCGCCGGGGCTCACTTATGGATCAGGTTAGGGTGATCACACTGTTGGATGTACTATTACCTAATAGCATACGCTGCGCCCGCGCCTGTGCCGCAGAGTTAGTTTAGTTTAAAGCGAGTCTCGCCAGTCATACCCACCTGTATTACTGGGCATGCCTTACTATGGATGGGGCTACGCTGATGGAAATTCGGCTTGGTACAACTGGGGACGATGGGTTCTACTTGGTGTGGTCATAGCCGTGGCGTTAGCGTCATTCCTTGTCGTGCGCTGGCACGCAATCGTCCAAGTGCGGCATGGTCACCATCCCACTACAGGCACAGGGTGGATGGTGCCACCTTCCTATTACCAAAGTCAGCAGCAGCACTACGATGAGGCGGCGCCTCCTTACAATCCGAACATCAGCCACGCTGATGCGGGGTACTACGACGAACGCGGGAACTTCATTGCCAAGTCTGACTCACAGCCACCGTACGACTCAGAGCACCAGGGTGCGTCGTATCCTATGTCATATATTAACCCGGCTGATGTAGGTCCGCCGGCTCACCCGCCTCCTAATGCTCAAGCAGCGGATACGGCGGGCCCGCCAGCGGGACCGCCGCCAGCGGGACCGCCGCCTACGGCAGGCTCGTCTCAGGGTGCAACTGCGTCCGACTATTACCCCGCACCGGAGCCACCGGCGCCCGTGAAGCGGTAGCGAGCAACGCTCTTCATGCTGCCACCTCTTTTATGACTCGTTTTAATTTTGTATGAAAATCCTGTAGTAGGCATAATACTGAAGAGCCTACCTAAATAACCAATAATATATCTGAAAGGCAAAAGTATTTGCATGCGCTTGCCGTGAAGCATAGCTGGCGCGGGACAGAGCTGGCCGAGATAGGTCCCATTATGAAAGTCCCGTTATCAGCACGGCCAGCTCTATGTAATTGAGACGGGAACCTTTTTGCTCACTCAGGCCTCTTCAGTGACTTCATCCTTCTTATGCCCCTCTTGTGGAGTCCCTGCCAAAGTCTCCTCAACAGGCCTCGAGGCTCCTGAACTCGAGGCAAGCTTCTCTTGGGCCCTCTTGTCAATGCCAAAAAGACGCAGCAAGAGTTCGGCCGTTGTTTCTTTAGGAGCCATAAGATTCAAATTCGCACGACCTCGCCACAAAGGATATATGGCACCGTCAAGATCCCAGATGCAGCAGCCTTCCGCAAGTTCAGCAACTTGCGCATACAGCTCGGGATCAAGATCCTTGAAAAGATCAATACGAATGAATGACTCAAGACACAGTGCTCGAAGGGTTTCTTTATTCGTGGTTTTAACGAGCCGCTTCGTGACGTAGGGCTTGATCATTTCAATGCCCTCGATTTGCACCCGCCATTTGCACTCGCCGTCATTCTTTTGCGCATTGAACAGCTTGATCCCGCCGTGAATGAACTTAACCTTGTTCTCATTATGCTCAAGGATCGGCTTCAGGCTGGGGGCCACATAGTATATCGAGCGACTGGGCTCACCAGTCGCATTACGAACTACGAGCGTGTCGCGCTGAAATGAATCCTTGAGACCATAGAAATTAACACAAGTTATGATCTCTGGGTGATCGGGTCTAAGAAATTTGAAAGGCTCTTCGAAAGATGGCACGTCCCGCGGTAACTTTGGTTCCTTTGGCGGCTTGTCGAGCTTCACGCGCTTTGCAGGCGGCTCGGCTGAAGTGTCTGTCAGTTCGCCATTTATTTGCTCGGGGCCAGCCTTTTCCTCATTTGAAGGCTCAGGAGTAGAGGCAGACTCAGCATTATTGTTCGAAGCTGCTTCCTTGCGCGTTTGCGCTTCCTCAGCCGCCTCAAGGTCTTTTACTTCAACGGGACGCCCAGTGAGTTCAAGCACGGCAATGAAGAAGCCGCCACTGTTTTGCTGCTCTGGGTAAACACGCACGGCACGCTCAAGGTGGAACTTCTCAGCCTCCTCATCGGTCGGGCGGAACCAACTGCGGGGCATGGAGCTCATGTTGTCGAGATCGTGCCACTCTTTCCGCGTCTTATCCTGTACCTTCCAATTCGACGCGCCATGAGCGCGCTTGAGCTCAGGCAATTTCATGGAGACGTCGACAAGACGCAAATTGGGGAATTGTCGTAACAGTTGAGCCACAACCGCCTCGTCCTCTATCGGGTTCAATGAGCACGTGGAGTATACAAGGCGGCCACCGACCTTTAGCTGGTGAACGCTACGCGTTGCAATGTTCAACTGTAAGCTGTGGAGGCCCAGACCATTACCGACCTTCCAGTCACGCCAGACGTTGATGTTCTTGCGCATGGTTGCGTCGCCCGAGCAGGGAACGTCGCACAAAATGCGGTCAAACTTGAGATAGCTGTCGCCAAGCCATATCTTCGGATACATTTGCGCATCATGGTTCGTAACAATGACATTGGGACTGTTGAGGCGTTTGATCTGATGCGTGAGCATGTGAGATCTTTTGTAGTCGCTATCGTTCGCGATGACGAGGCCTGTCGCATCCGGCTTCTGGTGGAGCGCCTCCAGCAGCTGCACCGTTTTCGACCCTGGGGAAGCACAAGTATCGAGCACTGCATGGTGCGGCTCTACCTCGAGCATGAGCGGAGGAATCATTGAGACAAGCTCCTGCCGGCTGATGTTACCAGCATTTGTCTCGACAACCAGGAATCGCTGAAATTCGCTGAACTGAGCGTTGCGGCGAATCACCTGCTTACCTACGTTAACCTGCCAAGCAAGCCTGTCAGGATAGAAACTGAGCGGCAGCGGTGATTCAACAGGCTGGCCTTCCCAGGTTTGGTTGCGGAGGTTTGCAATATACGTCTTTTCCATCATCTCGCGAACCTCGATTGCATGACTCGAAGTGCCTGTTATGCGGAAGGTCACAGGCAACTCGTGAGTGCATGCTTCTTTGAACGCCTCGAACGCCGTCTCATCCCTAGAGGGCAGGCCTAGTGTGCGGTAGTAGTTCTCCCATTCCGCATTTTTCTTGGGGATGTCCTGCCAATTCGTTCGAGGTGCTCGTCCTCGCGCCATTATGTTCCTCAGATGTAGCAACCGCTGCTGAATAGTGCGCTATTGCAATGGTGGGCAAGCGCTGAATAAAGGGATGGAGTTCAATCTTTTCGAAAAAAAAAGTATTGATCCACTGTAAACATGACCCTTGCCCTACAACCTGCAGCTATGCGAAGTCCCAACACGGTACGCGCAGCGAGCGGTCGGCCAAGTCTTGAGGCAATAATCAGTGATAGCTATGTATCATTGTTGTGCAACTTGGGCTAAAGTGTCAATTCTTGAATTAAAATTTTTCGAAACTCCCACCTGCTTGTCTGGCAAGAAGAGAGCGGTTAACGCAGGTCGAGGTCTGCGTGACCTAACCTCGCCAGAGAGGGCTTGCACAAACAGGCAGCGACTTGCATCTGAGCGTCGTTCGTCTCGACAATGGCGACCGACGGGCATGGCATCCATAAGCACACGCACGCGCAGGCGTTCGAGCAAACGTCATTAGATGCGCTTGGCTCCGCAGTCTTTGTATACGATCCGCTGTCTAATGCAATACTCGCGGTTGCTGGCCTCACGGCTGTCACGCAAACTCTCATCGCACTAAGCCCGCCGCTTTCAGGTTCCGTGCTTGCATTTCTTGTGGCGTTTGCCGAAGGTGGCATGCTCGCGACCACATTTGTACACATGCTTCCAGAGCTGGAGTTCACGCGCACATCTGGCCTTGTACTCATCGGCGGGTTTCTGACCTTTGTCATTATCGATAAAGCGTTTAAAATCATTGCTGGCGCTGAGTCGGAGACGACACATTCCCACGCACACTCTCATGCTCACATTCACTCCCAGCACGCGGCAGCTCCTTCCGACCACGCAAGCAGGTCAACAGCGGTCGAGCAGCCCTTTCAAGAATCTTCGGGCTTACGCCAGCGCAAAGTCCCTGCTGAGACCGTAAAAAAGCCGGCAGACAGGATCACTGAAGCTGAGCCTATTAATATTTCACCCTGGCTGAATGTGGTAGCCGACTCACTGCACAACGTAACTGATGGACTTTCACTAGCTATCGCCTTCCGCAACGGTGCCAGCACAGGCTTTGCCGCATTTCTGGTGATGTGTTGCCACGAAATACCGCACCAGTTTGGCGACTTCGCATTGCTCATCAACACTGGCACACCCCATTCGACGGCGCGCCGAGCGCAGCTTGTGACGGCGCTCGGAACGCTTGTTGGCTGCGTATTCGGCAGCTGGTTTGGAGCAATGAGCCCTGTATTCGAGGAACTTGTAACTCCGCTTACAGCGGGCGTCTTTCTTTACGTCTCAATGGTCGGCGTGCTCCCTGAAATTCTCGAGACGGACGCGAGTTTATCGCGGGTGTCGAACGCAGGGCTCGGTGCCGTGCAGCTTCTGGGCATTATCTCTGGAGTCGGCTTGCTGCTCTTGCTTGATTAAATTAGGTTGCCAATAAATATGCATGTACAGAAACGAGACTAGTCGAAAAGCCCGCGCGCGGTCGGCTCCGCCTGAGTGAATCCGAGCTCCCTAGTCTCTTCATCATCCCTTGTGTTCTCTGTAGACTGATGAGTTTGGGGTCTTAAATCATACGAAGCCACTGACGTTGGTTGAGCGCTAGTCGTGGGCTGGGGAAGTTGTTGCTCAGAGACCCCCGAGTACACCTCAGCATCAAAAGGCGACAATTCCCTCATAGGAGGTAATTGAAGCTCTGCTCCACTCAACTCTTGGGAATGCAATGTGGAAGACGGAGTTGAAGCCGTCAATGCTGTGGTAATTCGGCGGACGCGCGTGACGCGATCGCGCCTTAGATCATTCAAGCCACGGCCTATACGCACAGCATCGTTCAAGGGTGCGTCGGATGCCCACGAGGGCTGCAGCCCAACGCGAAGCCAGGTGTTTGCCTCAGTGCTGCGCCCGGTAGATACGCGTGCCATAAACTTGAAAACGAAGCTGAGCTCAGGGCAAGCGGGGTACGATCCTGTGAAAACTATCGGCGTAGTAGGACCCAGGACGTCAAATGCAGCGCAGATGGGCGTCTCTTCGCTAAGCTGCCACAGGAAGGCAAGCATCACTCGGAACTCCTTAAGCTTGAACTCAGCCTGCCAGGGCGTGAGAACACTCAATTGGCGGAAAGCTCCTGGTTGCAGCTTTATGATTGTTTTTAAACCCATTGTGAGCACGGATCCACCCGTTGCGGCGGCTCCACGACGCTTGGCAAGAATGCTGACGTGCTGAGGGGTGAACTGCATGCGGGCTTCATCGGCGGACGCTTCACACGACGCGAACGCATCCTTGAGTACTGCCGGCAGACACGCAAACGTGCAGGGCCGATCGCTTACATCCACAAAGTCTAGCGGCAAGACCACCGTCTCGAGACAGTTGATTCGAAATTGCTTGCTCACGCCACTTGGCTCGACAAAGTTAACCTCCAACTGTTCTTGTCCCGTGTGCGTGACGCGAAACCGCATACGCATGGCGCCTACATCCTCGACCTCAATGCGTTTGAGCACAAAGTCGAAAGCGCGAGCCTTCAGTAGCAGCGTCCGCGAGGCTCCTGGTCCCGTGAACAGCCCAGCCGGGACCACCACGCGCCCGATTACCGTTGACGAAGAGTTGGCTACAGAGAACTGCAGAGACGATGGGGTGGCCTCGACGCGTATGAACTCGCCAATTTTGGCATACGCGCTTATGGTGCGGTACAGACACTCTAAAACGGAGCGGTCTTTGAACACATACATGCCCAAGGCCGTGTTACTGCCTGAAATTAAGTACAACGCCGGTCACAGCAATGGACGCGCGTTTTTTTTATTGCGTGCACGCGCTTCAAGCCCAAGTGACGGGCGTAGCCTTTATGAATGGTGTCGCTCCAGCTGCTCGAGCTGGTCCGGCGCCGTTAGTAAGGCGGATTCTAGACAGTTCAGCTGAGCGCGCCAAAGTCGGCAGAATTTACCTCTCAACTAAGCGCGTCGACAGTTAGGTGTGGAACATTGAGGCACCACTTATTCTTTGACTCCTCGACGTAATGCCGCTTCTGAGGGAAGTGACAATAGCGGTGACGGTGGTGTGAACTCACGCTACAAAGACGCTCCGTTGTTATGCTTCATTCTGGAGACTAAAATTTGGTCTACTGCTCAAAAGCGGACGCCGAAATTCTTAAGTCAAGATCTTTGTCTAGCATCTAAAACAGTGCTATATGCAACGAGAATAAGAGCGCCTAAATTTAGACCAAAGGCTAGGTAGGTGCCTGCGCACATAGGCGCGGCCGCGTCTTATTCATCTACTAGCTGCGTGAGTGATCGATTCACCCGCATTCTCGAGGTCATCATCAGCTGACGTCAAGGCCAGGTAGCAGAATCGGCGTGACCCTAAGCTGTAAATCTGCAAGTCGGGGGAAGTCGGGCGGAGCCGCCAAGTATATAACCCATCGTACCACGCGGTTACCTGCGTAAAGGGGATATGCAACTAGCACGCTTAAGCTGAACGAGTGATTACATTTCAAAATAAGGTTCAGAGAGTGGCAGGGAGATGGCAACTGTGGTACTTGTTAGCGGCGAAAAGGGCCACACACCCTGCATCGACTCTCGTGCATTGCATACCCTAGCCCAGGTATTTAGTTTACGATTGTGACTTTTACTTGATGAATCTGATGTAGCGGTTGACAATCTTCACTAAGCCAACATTGTTCTCAGGCTTTGCGGTGAAGTCGGGTCTTCTTGTAGACCGTCATTTAATGGACCAGAAACCCAGCGCTGCACTCTACGGAATTATTGACGACTTCACGAAGAGCGTCGACTTGCTACCTACCTAATTGAGCGAATCCACTCTTCAAGCCTGGCGACATTATAAACATGGCAGCACATTGGAGCCGGCTGCTCATACTGTGTGTGGCCGGCACGGCAATGGGTCAAAGCGGCGGCTCTACCAATCCGCTCTCGCTCTGCTCAAGCCAAAACACCGCTTCAGATCCAAGTCAATACCAATTCAGCATCTATAATTCCTATGGCTCATGCACCCAACATTGCGCAGGGTTTGCCTATGCCATTCTCCAAGGAAAATATTGCTGGTGCTCTAATGAATCACCAGGGTCTGATACGAGCGTGAGCAGTTGCTCGGAAACCTGTCCGGGTTTCGACACGGACCACTGTGGTAACAGTAACGAAGGTCTCTACGGCTATGCACAAATTGGTCAACCATCGGGGACACAGAGTGCTAGCTCGCGCTCAAGTTCTACGTCAGTGGCGAGTACCTCATCGTCCTCATCTGTGGCGGCAACATCATCCACAGCAGAAAGCTCGACTACATCGAGCACTACCTCGGCTGGGACCTCGACAAGCTCTGCAGCAACAAGCTCGAGCTCGAGTGCAACATCCACAACTTCGAGTACAAGTGCATCGAGCCCTACTAGCACAATGAGTTCGACATCATCAAGCACATCGTCTAGTCCAACCTCGAGCTCGAGTTCTGCGAGCTCAACATCAGTCAGCTCGACATCAATCAGCTCGACATCAACCTCGGATTCAAGCACAAGCTCGAGCTCTTTATCGACTAGTTCAACTAGTTCAACCAGCACCGACTCAAGCAGGACGACGTCGCCCGACACAGCAAGCTCGTCTCCCTCAACGAGCTCGCCGGCCACAGCCTCTTCCTCTGCGGCCTCTGAAACAACACCACAAACGACCCCAAGCGCGTCCTTACCGCCCAATTCGTCTAAAAGCTCTGATAATGGCTACTGGCAGAATGGAGGAGCTGTAGCCGGTACCTTTGTTGGCGTTGGCATTGGCGTACTACTCATCGTGGCGTTAATTCTATTTCTCTGCTGTCGGCGAAGGCGACGCCGATCGGAAGGAAGCCCTCACGAGAAGCACGGAGACATGAGGGGTCTTGGTATCACTGGAAGGGGCTCGCCAAAGACACCTCCCAACCGTGTCGGCAGCGGATCGCATGCATTTTCGCCCTTTGCTCACAGCAACTCACCGACTTCGCCAAGACATATGCGTTCCTCTTCGAGCGCCTTTAGCAATGACATGAACCTTGTACCCATTTTTGACCAGAGAGTCGATCCAAACCAATTTTACATGCGCTGGGAGCAGAACGGATCGCGAGCAAGTTTACAGGACAATGAAGACTATTCGCGGAAGGTGCTACGCGTTGCGAACCCGGATAACGCCTCATATTAATGACGGGAAAACTTCTAATTCAGAAGGGGATCAGACATCCATAATACCTGCTGCAACACACATGAACTCGCATTGTTCAGCATACGACGGTGAGCTAATTTAAAGCCAGCGCAGCATCCTAGGGGAGCTGGTGAATCACAATGACTTAAGAGCTTTAGGATTTCTTTGGACGAAAGCCAACAACATCGCTTTCGGATTTGAGGCCTGTAAGCAGTTGTTCAGCTGCACAGCGTTTTGACATAAAAGCGACAACGTCGCCCTAGCATTACCACAAGCAAGTAAACTAAATTGCGAAAGAGCTGACTATGAAGTATTGACCAAGAGCAAAGCTTGGCCGTGCTTCTGAAGACAGTCAAGGCGACAATCATCAGCCAACTTTGGGACTTCGGGGACTTCGGGCAATGCAGCTTTTCTAGAAACTACAATTAAATAAAGTATGGCAGAAGCAGGGCAGTTTCGTCAGCAGCCGCATAAAAAGAATTGGGGTGAGCATGTGTTCAATCCTGGCGCACTCAAAGAGGCTCTTCCATGTTTACACCCTCAGAGCATCGCTGCCGAAAAACATCCTCTACGTGGTCGCACAAGTCGGTTAGGTCTGAGAGGCCTTTGCGGAGTGCCTCGATAGCAGTAGTTTCGGGGTACGTTTGTATTCTTAGATGCATGTGTTGCTCACTTGGATGTGGAATCGAGTACCCGCAGAACTCCACATCAGGGTTCTTCATGATAATGTATCGTAGCGAGTTACCCAATGTGTGGTCCTCGTCGAGGATTTTAAAGCTTGCGGCTGTGCCATCGCTTGATGCACCAGGCAGAATTGTAATCTTGTTCGGATCGATAGCGTCCTCCTCGGGATCCGCAGAGCCATCCTCAGCGGTGAGCTCAGCCGAAGTAGGCGGCGCTTCGGTCATCGAAACGTCGCCGCTCATTTTTGTCGTGTCGCGAGTGTCTCGTGCACGCTGTCGCTATGTAGCTAAAAAGATTTGGAAATTTCCTAGGGCTAAATGTGTGACACGTGATGAAATAACGGATGAAACGCCATCCGCATGGTGTGGCGCATTGCACTGAAAGAGTTGCAGCGCTTCCATAGGTAGTGGCTTTGAGCAGGAGATGAGCCTGGCTCAATCTCGTCTTTGGCCCTATCCTGATAAAAGAAAATTTCATACGGAGCGTTCTGTTGAGGGGTCGTTGGGCGTCGAGCATTTAGAAAGTAGTGTTTCTCCCCTTACCCGGCCCACGCTCACATGCATGGCGCCTCCACATGATGTGCAGTGTTTACTCCATTGTTTACAAAACGCTTCCCCTACTTAATTGTGCATCAATTAAAAACTTATGGATAGGTTCTTTGCTGCACCAGGGCTTCCACGGCGAGGCGACGGTGAGATTGCGCGTGCATTGGGCATTGACCAGAGAAGAGCCTCTTATGGAAAGCGTGCGCCGCAGCGACGCAATTCTATGGAGCCAGTCGTGCCAAACATGGCTGAACTGTGGAGCGAACGCGAAACGGCAATGCGACGGCAGTCCTTACCGGTTGGCATGGTGCCCGCTGGAAGCGCCCCAAACGAGTACCTTGCAGCAAGCTCTTGGCATAACGCCACAAACGCACTAAGACCCATCAACGCCAATGTGGTCAATGCTACTGCGGGAGCGAATGCAACATCCCTTGAGACGGTCATGGGCAGTGACGTAAAACAACAGTGGACTCTTGTCGATGTTGTGTCTATTCCAGGTTTGCGTGAGGACTTCTACTCGACACTGGTGGCCAGCTCTTGCCCCCTTTATCCAGGCGAGAGCGACGACTGGGCTTTTTTATATGGATATCCTCTCGACGCTAGTGACGAGGAATTATTGTCGTTAAACAAGCTCGGCGAGATATTGTTAGCTGCGAGCTGGTATGCGTGCCGCTGGACGCCGCAGCTTGGGCCACAGCTCTTCAGACATCACATCCATGCAAATATCACAAGCGTAGCTGTCACACGTCTAGGCTTCTGCATCATAGGTGACGAAGAGGGGTACATTCGTCTGTACGACATGGTCCAAGATCCACCGCCACTTTTAGCGCGCGGACGCTTAAGCGATATAGTCGCCGCCACAAGGGCCACCGAGTCGCCAACGGCTGGTGCACGGCATTATGCTACGCACATGCTATGGAGCGAAAAAACACCAGCTTTGGACGCTGACGGAACAGTGATCTCGCGGTGCGGGTATCGCATTGAATTCTTTGTTGGCAGTAACCAAGGCATTGTCTATAAACTAGCAGTGAGCTCGAACTACACCTTTGCAGTTGATGCGGCAACACCCGCTCACCAGAGGCACTGTGAAGGGGTTAGTGCCATGGCGCTTGACTACAATCAAGATATCTTGGCCGTGGCCGGTGTTGACAGCGAGGTTACCATATGGACACATCTGACTGCCTGCGGAAGCGCAAACAGCCTAGCGCTGCGATATAGATTCAATCAGTTCAGCGCCGTGAAGGGCATGGCGTTCTGCCCTGGGCAAGACTCCCTGCTCGCACTTGGAGGTGGTCGAAAAGACCGTGCTTTACGGATTTATAATACCGAGGATCACAAACTTGTGAGACAGGTGCCTATGCCGGCGCAGATTGTGGGAGTCGTGTGGCTAAGTCGGTGGGAAGTTTTCGTCGCTTTGGGTCATTCGCGTCTGAAGCACTATTCTGGGCTGGGAAAGGTGTACAATTTGGCCACTGGTCGTGTTGTTTGCAGCATCCCCGGTAGTGGCTACGCACTGAGCGCGATCAAAAGTCGGCGCGGCGTGTCCATATACACTAACGAACGCGCGTTGATGGAGTTCAGCTGGACACCACAAACCTCTCCACAGACTTCCGCAGCTGTATTAGCAACTTTGAAAATGTCATACCCGCCGGCTCCTTTTCGGTAGGGTTGCGCGTGCGTCACGGTAGGATCCGGGTGCATCGTTTACGCAGAGGGCTGATTTCCTCCTTGTGCGGCTGAGCAGGCTGCATGAACGCCTGCAGGAACGGCGCACGTGGATCGGCGCAGGCCTAGCAAAGGGCAGAGCCGTCAGCGCCTGGCGCAAAGTGATACAGTATCACGTGCAACTGTCATGACTGTGGAGTGACACTCTGCCGCCCGAGTTACGCCCGCGACGGCGGAGCGCTTGTTTGGTTCGCAGTTGCCTCGGAGTGAAAGCATGCTTTCATGGCAAGTGATCTACAATACTATCGCACATGCGCATGATCTTCAGTGATCTATTTTCTATGGCCGGCTAGCATTCCTGAATTTGCTACGTTAGGCAGCAAGAATTCTCGTTGCCACTAGAGAGAATGCTAGGCTGCGCAGATGCGGCTGGCGAAGCAGGGCTTGGGAGCCTCGGGCAGTGCAGGCTTCGGCCCGTGAGTGGCTCGTGCCGACCCAGCTTGCCGCGTGTGTCAGCAGGAATAGCAGGGCTTGTCACATCCCCGCAGTATCCGGATAAAAAGAAGAGGAAACGGCAACTGCCCTAGGTGTTCGTGGGTTAGGGGCGGATTCATTCTGACGCATACTGCTCCGGACCAACTCCACGCTGAAAAACCCCCTTTTTAAAACCCTCACTTGATCTCTGAGTCCTTGGAGACCTTGGAGCTGCGTTCGATTGTAAGCGAATGCCGTCGAAGTTTTTGCAGTTCGCAAAGAAGGCGATCCTGCCCGTAGGCGCCGTGACGGCGTCCGTGACAGGATTCCTCATCTACGACGACTACAAGTCGGATCACCGCTACAACAAGCCGCATCAGACGGTGATCCCTCCACCGACGACACCCCCTCGGAGTCGCTCGGAGATTCTTAAGAGCTTGGCCGAGACTGCTGAGTACGATATTCTCATTATCGGAGGTGGTGCGACCGGCTCCGGCGCTGCTTGGGATGCGGTTACGCGCGGCTTCAAGACGGCCCTCGTTGAGCGCGATGACTTCGCGAGCGCCACGTCTTCTCGATCAACGAAGCTTGTTCATGGAGGTGTGCGTTACCTGGAGAAGGCATTTTGGCAAGCCGACTACAACCAGTATTTGCTGGTGAAGGAGGCTCTTGCTGAGCGTCGCCGCTTCCTGGACATGGCGCCGCACCTTTCGTTCCCGCTGCCGATCATGATTCCGGTCTACAAGTGGTGGCAGCTACCGTACTACTACGTCGGCGTGAAGATGTACGACTTTATCGCTGGAAAGGCTAACCTTGAGCCCGGTTACCTTGTAACACGCACGCGCGCGTTGCGTCTATTCCCTATGCTGAACGAGTCAGAGCTCAAAGGTGCTATCATTTATTATGATGGTTCGCAGAACGATTCGCGCACGAATGCCAGTTTGGCTGTTAGTGCGATCGAGAAAGGCGCAGATATTCTGAACTACTGCGAGGTGGTTGGCCTAGCCAAAGACAAGAACGGCAAGGTGTGCGGCGCTGAGGTTGTGGACCGTGAGACGAATGACAAATTTACTGTGAAGGCCAAGGCCGTTGTCAATGCCACTGGTCCGTTCACTGACACGATCCGTAAGATGGACGACCCAAAGACGCCCGACATTGCCATTGGCTCTAGTGGTGTGCACATCATTCTTCCTGGATGGTACTGCCCGTCGAACATTGGTCTTCTTGACGCAGCTACAAGCGACGGTCGTGTCGTGTTCTTTTTGCCGTGGCAGGGATCGACGATTGCTGGCACTACGGACCGTCCGAGTGAGATCGAGGCAAACCCGGCCCCCACCGAAGAGGATATCCAGTTTGTGCTGGACGAGGTGAAGCACTACATCGACGGTAAGCTAGATGTCAAGCGTGGTGACGTGCGCGCTGCGTGGAGCGGCATCCGTCCCCTCGTGCGGGAGCCCGATCAGGCTGATACGTCAAATGTCGTGCGTTCGCATAGCGTGATGGTGAGCCCAAGCAACTTGGTAACCATCGCTGGAGGCAAGTGGACGACGTTCCGCGAGATGGCTGAGGAGACGATTGACAAGGCTATTGAAGTTGCCGGTCTGCCGCACCTTGAGTGCCAGACTAGTCGCAAGGACTTGAAGCTGGTTGGCGGAGATGGCTGGAACTCACTCATGTACGTTGACCTAATTCGCGATTTCGGTATTGAACCGCAGTCTGCACGTCATCTGAGCGAGAATTACGGTACTCGTGCGTTCGATGTCGCACGCCTGTGCACCCCGACGGCACTAACGCCTGAGGGTACAGTTGTTCAGCGCAACGCGCGTCTTGCCCCCCTATACCCATTCTTGGACGGCGAGATTCTGTATGCTATGGGTTATGAGTATGCGCGCACGCCTATTGACATCCTGGCGCGTCGGACGCGTCTCGCATTCTTGGACGCCGAGGCCGCGCGCGATGCTCTTCCTGGCATCATCGAGATCATGGCGCGTCACCTCGGTTGGTCGCTTGAGCGTCAGGGACAAGAGTTCACAGAGTCCATGCGCTGGCTACAGGCAATGGGTCTGCAGGAGCATAAGCAGGCGCCGCTGAGTGAAGCGATCACCGTGACGCCATCGCTTCACACGGTCGAGCCGACTGACGCTGACAACGCTGACCCGGAGCAGCTGAATGCTGCTGTGCAAGCGCTGCCGGACATGGTCGCTCACCAGGTGAAACGCACGCAGGTAAGTTCGCCGCCCGTCTCGAAGCTGCAGCCGGCGCAGACTCAGCAGCCGAAGCAGTAATTTTTCAGAGCTCTGCGCACTGTTAACAAGGTGTGTGCCGTTTTTTTTTATGAGACATAGAACAAAAAAAGGAGCTAATAAGTAATGTCTGAGGTTATTATAGAGCAACGCGAGGTTGTAGAAATGATCCTAATGTAACGACATCTGCCCTCTATATACGTAGCACACAAATGTCTGCCGTCAAAGCCCCTTGTTTATGATAAGCGCTGGTGAAAGGACTCTACGAATAGAACGTCCCGCCGGTCGGAGTCGCCATAACGCGCGTACTCAGCAAAAGCAGCGCGCAAGGACCAGCCCTCTGCAACTCGCAGACACGCAATAATTAAGGATGTCACCTGTTGCCCGTTGAGACAATGTACAAATACAGGTTGTGCGCTAGGATCGCTTATGACGGCTAGAGCCTGCTCCACAACGGCATGGCTGATTGGCACGCTACGCTTCTTTTTTGACTTTTGCTGCTCGCCGGCGCTCGGAATGTGGACATATCGCACGCTGGGTCCTAATGCGACCGCCGTGATTGGTTCGGGCGTAACACTCACGAGCGTCTTAAGCTCCAGGCGCTTCAGGAACTCGGCGAAGATCGGCTTAGGATAGGAGCCTCTGTAGATGCCAGTGTCGATGCAAGCGAACCGCAGCGGTGGGACGAGCGCGCGCGTGGCCGCTGTCTCGTCCGTCACTGGCTCCTCAAGCATGCCACGTGCGCGAAATCGGCTCGGCCACCACCACGTCTTGGGGCTCGCCGGTGAGCCCCACCTGCCGCGGCTACTGCTCCGATCATGTAGCTCGGCTTTCTCGCCCTAGCCCCAACCACTCCCGGCTTATCGGCGAGGCATTGCCCCAGCTTAGCACAAAGCCACAAAAACGAGTCATCGCGAGACGTGGATCTTCGGGCCGCGCATCTCACTTTCTTTCTCTCTACTCACACTGGCGACTAGGTGAGCGCGAGAATGTCAAAGGACGCTAACGTCGGGATATCCCCCGCACGTTTGCTGGCGTGTAGTTACGCCGCAGCCACGGGAGCGCTGCTGATAAACTTCCCTCTCGACACTATTAAGACTCGCCTGCAAACGTCCACGGACGGCATCCGGGCCACCACGGAAAACATTTACCGCGAGGGTGGCATCAAAGGATTTTACCGGGGTGTAAGCGCCTCGCTCATTTCATCTTCGGCAGCACGCGCCATGAATATGGCGCTATACACGTCCTTTATCCCAATGTATGCTAACCTCTTTGGAATTGCGATGCCGACTACTGCTGAGCGGCCCGTCATGCCCGTGTTCTTTAGTGGTCTCACAGCTGGAGCGTTCTCCTGTGTTCTCACTGGGCCTTTTGAGTTCACGAAGACGGCCTCGCAGGTCGAGGGCGCTATTTTGCGCCAGCGCGGTAATAATGGTGCTGGAGCCACTGGTACAGCGACGGCCATGGCTCCGCGTAAGATTGGTGCTCTGCAGGCTGTCCAAAACCTCCGCCGTCGGGGCGGGTGGTGGACGCTGTACGGCGGCGTTGAGTACCACTGCATGCGCGACTCACTTGGCTCAGCAATCTATTTCAGTGTGTATGAGACGCTCAAGCGTGTACTCTCAAGCCAGCGGGGGCCTGGTGACAAGCCGAACCCCATAGCTGTCGCTGTGTCTGGTGGTGTGTGTGGTGCTGCGTCTTGGCTCGCTGTTTACCCCATTGACACAATGAAGTCTGAGTACCAGCGTGATTTATACAGCAAGACGCTTGTACCGACGTCTCTCGAGTATCGCGACACAGTAGTGCGCCGCCCGCAATTTCGGTTCTCTTTAAAGATGTACCGCGGGCTAGGCTTTTCATTGATGCGGACGTCGCTGAACGGGGTGTGTCTTTTCATGTTCTTTGAGTACCTCATGTATGCTACAGCGTAGTCCCGGTTCTACTCGGGCTGGGGCGCCACTTTCTCTCTGGGCCGCCTACCTGCCCCTCTACGATTCATCTTCACGAGTGCAATACTATATTGGGCTCGAGCCTGGATCGAGCTTCTTTCATAAGCAAGTAGCGCATCGCTTCTCAAGGTTTAGGATATTGAGGCTTCTGCTCCTGGGAGCCTTAGATCTGAACAGCTTTATCTCATATTTATTTAACCAGGATTAACGATTGACGACACAAACTAACACGCTTCGACGTCCAATAAGTGGACCTCCTCTGTGCGGGCTGCATTTCTATATTAGTAGTGTGTGCCTTTAGTAGTAGTCGCCTAGCCGCAGCATGTGATCTCCCCTCCATGTCTGAGGCCGGGGAAGACACAGAGAGAAGGCAGGATAAGCCGGGCTCAATCAAGGCAGACGCAGAACCGGAGTCTGCGCAAGTAGCGTCGCAGTCCCAACAAGGCTTTCTTGGATCGTGGCTTGGAAGTAGCGCGGCCCCGGCGAGCGCGTGGGGCTTGTGGGAGTCGGTGAAGAACAACCCAAGAGTTGTGGAGGCACAGCAGCAAGCACAGCAGGCATGGCAGAACTATGACAGCGAGGTAGTGCGTGCCCGTCTAGTCGATCTCGGAAAGACGGCTACCACCTATCTTGATGAAGCAGACCGCCGCCTTGAAACTCTTGAGGTGAACGCCGTGTCATATCTTCAACAACGCGGTACGGAGCTTGCTGAGAAGGTGCGCGCCGTGGCAGCCGCGCCCGAGCACGAGGGCGAGGTCCTTTTCAGTGGCCCTGAGCGTACTCCCATGTCTCGGTTTGATGCCGAGCTGCAGGCGCTTCATACATCGCCGGAGCAGATCCGCGCAAAGACTGACGCACCCGTAGCCATACTCTCCTCAGCTCGGACTGAAGAGCTACTCTCTGGTTCGCCAGAGCTTGTTAAACTGCACTCTAAGCTGGCGCCGGAGCTGGGCGAGACAGAATTCTGGAACCGCTACTTAGCTCTGCGTGACGAGCTCGAGAAGCAGGATCACCGACGGAAGATGCTTATTGAGACGCAGAGCGATGAGAAGTTCGAAGGCTGGGGGTCTAGTGATGAAGAAGGAGACGAGGTTACGCCTAACGATGCGCATCCCCCGGCCGCCAAGACCCGGGAGCCCATTGAGGAGGAGGCCTCGGACATTGACTGGGAGTGATTTACCCACGATATGATTTAATGAGTCCGTAGTGGTTCAACTTCTTACGCCTACGTGTACCTAGAGGCATTGTTCTCATATGAAGTGTGACCATGGTAAGCCGTTATAACGTGAAACTTACTTGCTAGAGACGTAAAGTGTTACAGGCGTCAGAGCCATATATGTAGTGAGTAAATTCAATTAGCAAAAACCTTAATAAATACGGCGGCTCATGCGCCGACACGCCGTGTATAGAACAAGACGTAAGCGTGTTTCGATACCGCAGCCTGCTCCTTAACGGGCGTCACGCTCGAGTCATCAAAGTAAAACCAGCCGTGGCCCGGCTTCTGGGTCACGGCCGTGTAGTGGCCCCCCTCTAGTGTACCGTGGTGCAACGTCACGGCTCGCAGATCGTACACAAACGGCGGCGTCTGCCCGCGAGGCGGTAGGGATGAAAGTAGCTGAGCCTCGCGTTGTGAGTTCTCACCCTGCGTCAGTTGCGGCCAGTACCGAGTGAGGTCAAGGCCCCGCAGCGGATAGTCTACTGGCGTTTCCAGCTTGTTCACAGCGCCAGAGGCACTCCGCTTAAAACGTTTGAGGTGGATGATCAAAATAGGCGGTAGTCGCGAGATCCGCAGAGTCTTGACGGCGCGTCGCTTGCAGTGGCACCGCGGGCAGTGCCATGCATTATCACCGTCCAGAACCTCCGGCTTTACAAACTCATCAAAGCAAGCACGCAGTGATGCATGCTGCTCCAAAAGCTTTGGAGAAACGAGCGGCAAACTCAGAGATGAGAACGCGTTATACGTCGTCGACGTGTTCGCACATACCGTGCACCGCAGCTGCGAAAGGTATTGTCCTTGAAACAGATCAACAATGAGCGACGTATCACCCTTCAAGTATCGCTCCCACTCTATCGCTGATGCAACGCGTATGCCTAACTGCTCACGGCGTTGCTCCTCTTCAGGATCGAGCTCGCTATCACGCGCTTTATCGCCGTTCGAGTTCAGGTCCTCATGCAGCCCGTCGAGAACAAACGTTAAAAACTCCTGGCAGTCCTGCTGCTCGTACCCGCCAAAGTCATCAGGGCGCAGCCGGCCAGCCAACTGCTTGATCCCTATTGGTACTATGAACCGTGAGTTCGGCTGCAACATCGCCCGCACAAGGCCAGCGAACTCCATTGCGAGCTCTCCATGGTACCCGAGTCGGCTCCGGTAGTTGATGTATTGCATAAATGTGCCGTCGTAAAATGGTAACACGAAGCTCGGTACACTCAGCATGCACTGGATTACGCAATTCATGTAACATGTATTTCCCAGGTTCTTGAGGCCCGTTGGCTTCAAAATATTAGGTGGATACGCCGCGACCGCGCTCGTGCTTGGTTGCTGCGCAACAGCACTGTCGCCAACGCTGCCTGGTTTAGCCGGCTGCTGCGCGAGCGGGTACTGCCCTGTCACAGGAGATATAGAGGGCGATAGCGAAGGCGAGCGGGTTGAGCTCGAATGTAGTTTTGGTACACGCAGCGACGACAGTCCGCTTCGCGGCCGCTCGTCTGCATAACCTCCATCAATTCGAGCTGGATCATAGGGAACAAACGGGCGAGTGGTACGCCCAGGGTCTGAAGTGCGTTTTATTGGCGAAGGGACTGGTTGCGTTGACTTTTGCGGTGGCTTCGGGTCGGTGGAGTAAATCTCTGGTGCCTGCGGCATCCGTTGATATGGTCGCGCTTGTAGAGATGGCACCGCTGGCGGGAGCGCCGATATCGACGTCAATGCTGTGCTCTCGCGAGGCGCGTCGTCCGGGGGTGTTTGCGCGCGTGGTCTGTACAAATGGTGCGGCGGAGGCACGGGCGGCGGAGGCTTCAGGGGTGCTGGTGGCGAGATATGGCTCGATCTTGTCATCTCTGAATCTGTGCTCGAATTTGTGCCCGAGCTCGCGCTTCCACTTTCTGCTATGTTGACACTTGCAACACTATTTCCACTCAGCATCCAAGCCTGGAGACCCCCACGCAACAAATATGCTCGCTCCCCGGCCTCGAGAAAGGCAGCCGTTACCGTCTGGAGAACAGGCGACTCAGAAACATGTTGCGAGCGCGCATCATAAAGAACGATCATATCAACACGATCACGATGTGCAAATGTCGTCGCTTCCTCGGAAGGAGCAAGCACGAATGTGTCATCGAGGTCGCGCACTGTCATGCGCGATGTGAGATACGTTGGATCAAGGCAAGCAATGAGCGGCGCATCAATGTGTTGGTCCTCAAAAGCACTGCGTTGACGCACGTCGAGCACAAGCACACTCGATACTGCGAGTTTGTTACGCAAAATTGCTGGCGAAATCTCGTAATTTTCGGCGCGCATGGTCCTCACAGGTGATGTCGAGCGCTGTGGCTCGGGCATCTTTAACGCCTTTGGGCTGTCCGAGGGGTAACTGGGGCGTCCGTTTAACTTCAACTGGCTGCTTTTGGAGCTACTCGTAAGCAGTTCGGCCGGCCTGCGGTTGTTTCCGTTAGTGCTCCCGTTTTGTAGCTTGCTTTGCGAGCTGTTTCTAGATCCGTTGGGATACATGCTGTGTGAACTGCCCCCCAACTCAGGCTGAGACCCATGCTGAGACTCGTGTTGAGGATTGAGCGGGTAGTTAAGATTATGTTCATTCGTCACGGTGCCCCGGCTATTTGGCAGAGTTGCACCCACCACAGATCCCCGCTGATGGTAGCCGCTGAATTGCTTGCCACGAAGACCACCATTGACGCCCTTGTTCTCCGAAACACCGCTGCTTGAAGTGATAGTGGTAGTGGCGGTAGCTGTAGCAGCAATACCATGCGCATCTTCACGTGCTACGTGATCGCTTGGACTCGTTGGGTATGGTAGGCTGGGTGTGTCCAAAGTTCGTGGGCCGCGTACTCCTGTGCCTAGACTTGAATTGCGCTGTGGCGGTGCCGTGGTGCGCGCTGGCCGTAGCCGCTGGAAACGCTCTTCGAGGATGGCGGACTCGTGGCGCTGCTGATACTCGCAGAGACTGACATAGGTGATATAGAATTCACTCTTTCGTTGCTTGAACTCAGCAAACCCAGGCTCGTTCGGAATGCGTGTGAACAGGATGCGCTTCGCGTCGGCAAGATACTGCAGACGCTCTGGGTCCGAGCGCGCGTTGAACTGTTCGCATAGTTCGAGCGCCTCATTCACCAATTGATTTATGGGCTTCGTGGCACCAAACGGCTCAGGTGTCATTCATAGGCGTGCGGTATGTAGTGCTAAGGTCAATGAGACGTGGTTTACAACAGGTGGTGGTGACGTTGTGCGTAGTCAGCCCCACATTCGGACGCGCCCTAAGGGTGTGCACATATGCCCCCCCCATTTCGAGTAGTCCTAAGCAGCATGAGCTAAGCCCTGCGAGGCTGGTGTCCGTAGCGACGTTAAACAGAAGTAAATTATACGGTAATGGATGTAACTACTGGTATACACCATAATAAGGCGTGTGTTCCTGCGCGGCGGTTTAGGCAAACCAAAGTAAGCCCTCAACTGAGATAGCGTTGCCACGCGAATGAAACTGCGTACGTGCGAGTGTATGTGTGTGCTAGTATGCATGCTTGCCCTCCAAGCGACTGGACGATGTGCCGCAACTTTACGAAAGCGTGGGATCCAGCACCTGCTTAGCCAGCGAATCCCTGAAAGTCGCAAACCGCTCGCGGGGCGCAGGCTTGCCATCCAGGCCCTTGGCAACCTTGAGCCGCAGCTCATCTCCAATAACCTCGAGCTTTTCAAGAACGTAGTCCAGGTCTGCCTTCGTAAGTGCCGACGACATGCAGAGACGAATGCGGCCAGTCGCAAGATCGGTCGCCGGATAGCCAACGACGACGATAGCAATCTTTTGCAAAAGCGCCAGGCGAGACGTGAGTGCTAGCTTCGTCGGGTGAAAAAGGAAAACAGGAATGACAGGAGAGTCGATGTGGCCAGAGACGACGAACCCCATTCGCCGCAGGCCCACGCGCAAGTAACGCGAGTTGAACGCCAAACGGCGCAGGCGCAGCTCGCCTTCACCGGGTCGCACCTCGCCGGTGAGAGTGCGCAGTGACGCCTGAATTTGGGCTAGTGTCGGCGGTGCAGGGGCCTCACCGTAGACCGTGCTCATGTTCGAGATGCGGAGGCGGTCAATAACGCTGCGGTCTGCAGCAACATAGCCTCCAACGGATCCGAAGCTCTTCGTGAACGTGCCCATGAGTATGTCGACATCCGACGGGGGCACGTTGTAGTAGTCGCAAATGCCGCGGCCGTTTGGACCCATCGCGCCAATAGAGTGCGCCTCGTCCATAAACAAGTAAATGCCATATTTTTTACGCAGTTCCACGAGTTTGGGCAAGTTGCACATCGTGCCCTCCATGGAGTACAATCCCTCAAACACAACAAGAATCTTGTGCCACGGGCGACGTGTGCGCGGCTGGCCCTGCGCAATTTGTTCGCGCACGATGCGCTCGAGCTCGTCCATGTCGTTGTGCTTGAAAACCTTGATGACAGCACCGCTCAGGCGGATCCCCGTGCGGATGGACGCGTGGTTCAGCTGGTCACTCAGCACAAGGCACCGCTTGTCCACGAGATTCGCAAAAAGCATGGCGTTCGTGCCGTAGCCCATGCTGAAAATCATTGAAGCCTCTTTGCCAACAAAATCAGCAACCAGCTCCTCTGTATCGAGGTGCAATTGGCTCGTGCCGCCGGCAAACCGCGTGCCACCAGCCACTATACCCAAGTCGCCTACAACCTTCTCTGCCTCGTCCGAGCATTGGCCCTCACTCTGCGCAAAGCCCAGATAGTTATAGCTCGACAAATTCACGCACTTGATTGGCTCGCGATCAAAGAAGTCGGACTCAAACTTGAAGTACGTTCCAGGTACGAACTTGCGCTCAAACACACTAATGATGCGGCCGGGTACGCCTGTTGTCGGCCGTGCGAAAACGTCCTCTAGCCGCGCCTTGAACCGACGAGTATAAAATGAGTCAAAATCCGTTAGCAGCGGCGCATAGCCGTCGTGCTCGCGCAGGTTCTGTCGATACTGTTTGTCGAAAAAGGAGTCCAAGAAGTCAAGAATGTGGCCCAGGACGAGCAGAACGAGATACAGGAAGTGCGTCTGTATCATCACGTAGTAGGGCACAAGCTCCTCCGTCCGGTCGAGCAGCGGCTCGGTGAACTGTTGCGTATAAAGATGCTCTTCGTTCTCAAGCGGCCCAAACTCTTCCGGGTTGAGCTTGTACGCCTTCAGACGCGAGCCCTTCGTCAATGGCGCAGTCTCCTTGGGCAAACCGCCGCTCCTGGTCTCACCATTCACACTGCTCGCCTTCTTCCTCGGGACTGCCATTTCGTGGTCTCAGGCTAAGTCGTCCCTCCGATATGCACCTATAGACGTTACTCAGCCAGTCGGCCTGCAAAGTAACGCGTTGAGAAAGGGCGACTAGCGAGGTGAAAGGGTATGCGACTAAGAGATCGCGCACGCGCGCGCCCAGTCAGCAGCTACCACACGCGCATGGCCGTTAAACCAGGCACAGGAGCGAGCTTTGCGGTAGTTGCCGGGAATGTATTTGAAAACAAACTACGAAACGCTTTCTTGTATTGCCAGTAATGTGCTAAGTACTAGATTCTTTTTAAAAAAGCTCTAGAGGCGGTATGCAAGGAGAGTCTCCAGGTTTTACAGGGAAAGTACTTCTGTGGAACGTAAAGGTTCAGAATTGCTCTTTTATATAATTCTATGTGCTATCCAGAGACACGACCTTGTCACAGACAGGAATCTCTTCTTCAACATGGCCAACAACGAGCACAGTACCCTTATAGCTGTCCAGTACGTCTAAAGCCACTGTAAGCTGATCTCTGCTCAATGTCGAAAACGCCTCGTCAAGTATCAGCAGCCTAGGCTTTTTGACCAGTGCCCGCGCGAAGAGCACAAGTTTCTGCTCCGCGAGCGGCATCTCACTGAAGGGGGTACCAGAGGCGGGATCTAAACCCAACTGAGCAGCTACGTCCGCCACGCAAGCCTGCTTCTCAGCGTCAATCTGCGGCACAGTCATCGTATGCGAAAACCCTGTGCTGATGGCTTGCCGCACTGTGAGATGTCGGGGGAAAATCGCATGTATTTCCGGTGATGAATGACCAATCTCCTTGTTAATTCCAAAGTATGAGTGCTTGCCGACCTCCCGCGGTTCGCCAAACAGTACCACGCGTTCGTTCCAGCTCTGAGGGTGATCAGCCGTAAGAAGGGCCAAGAGTGTTGACTTCCCCGAGCCGTTAGGTCCTCGGATGTGGACCCGCTCCCCCTCATTAACACTGATCTTCAAATTTTCAAACAAAGGACGCGGTGACCCTTTATACGCAACTGTCAATCCACGGAGCTCAACAACGGGCTTGTCGTTCTTTGTCCGGCTTTCCCTTCGTTCTCTCTGCTTCTCTTCTAGGTCATCTTTCAGCTTCTGGGATTCTTCCTTGAAAGCCTTTATCGCAGTTAAAGCCTCTGCACCCTCCGACACGCTCGCCCTGTTGGCGAAAAGGATCTGCTTGACCCAACTTGGTGGCTCTTCACCGCTACGTAGCCCAATCACGACTGGTATATCCAATGCTGCGAGGACGTCTCCAAACATAGATCTATTGGCCGGATCCAAGCCAAGAAAGGGTTCATCCATAACGAGTAGCCGCGGGTGCCGAAGGAGAGCTAACGCGAGCTGAGCGCGGCGGCTCTGACCATTGCTGAGCCCAACTACCCAATTGTCGAGCAACGAATCTAAGTTGAGTTGCTTCGCTACGGCGAGGACCTCTTCGGTGCTACTTCTTGGTGCCCGCGAGCGTAGAAAGTTACGCAGGCTTGCGTCAAACTCGTCACGAAAAGATTCGTAGCGTGCACCAACGAAGGGCGCCTGCGCACTCGAGGATGAGGACTGTCCAAAAGCTACAAATTGAATGGCCTGCGATGGCCATAGGTCCTGGCCAAAGGATGGGAAGGAAGTACGCTTCGTTGGGTCTGGCACCTTACCAGCTATGATCTCAAGCAGGCGGCGCTTCTCTGGTCCGAATACAGCAGTGCGGGCATGTTGAAGAATTTCAAATGAGAACGGTTGCTTAAAAGTTGAAATAATGGCGCCGTTAGCGCTGAAAACTGGTTTCATGAGCAGGCGCCGGTACCGGACCTATGCTGCGGGTACGGGCTATAACGGTCACACACACACACACCCTTGCACCTGAAGAACCACCCGTGCCCAACTTTCTCCACGCATGACGCAAATCTCAGCAGAGTCTATGCGCAGCGCAACTATTCAGCATTTAATAAATAGGGCAAAAGTACTTCAAATAATTGACGAACATCGATCAGGCTATCAGTTCGGCAGGGTACTCCGAGCTTTCCCAGTACCGCACAGGGACGTCGCTCCACTCTGCCTCAGGCATCTCGTAGTGATCTGAGGCTTCAACAGGTGCCTCAAGATAATGCTCATACTCATCTTCCATGCTCGCGTCTGATGCATCTAAGTATACAGCTGATCCTGTATTCAAATAACGGGAGTAGAGAATCTCAAGCTCATCAATGACAGGGACGCTCGGTTCGTCAATATCGTTCGTGCTCTGTGTGTCTAGTCTCTCACTGCGCTGGTCCTTCGTCCGCCGCTGTTTCTTGCCGTGAATTTCAAAAGGGCTCAACTGCTTTGTGTATTTGTCTGTGGAGTTCATCTTTGCGATGAACAGTGTCGACAGGGTTGTGAGCAGCCGCATATCGTCACACGAATCCTGAAGCAGCTCGGCTTCGTTTACAGTCCCGGCTATGGGCAGAGGCTCCAAGTGGCGAGGTTCGTACCACTGGCGATAGCTACGCTTGATCTCATCAGGCGCTGAGTTGTGTAGATAGTAGTCTGTGGACAAATCCCATAAGTTTGTGCCCTCCGTGTACTGGTAATTTCCCAAAAAGACGTTGATTGCATCCTGGCGTTGTGCGTCCATAAACGAGTTTGAGTAGAACCTTCGTAAACTTTCTATGATATCGCGAGAGTGCGAGGACCACTGGTTGATACGGCGGTACGTCTCAACTGTGTTGACAAGGTTTGACCCTCCATACTGTAGAGCAAGAGTGTCACCATGGTCATGGTACATTTCTGTGAGCAGGTCAATCACATCGGTATCGTAGTCAACCTTCGGACGATCTATTATCCCGAGGGCGTACAGTTGGTATCCAAGTGCGTACTTTGCGATAACGGACTGCGCCGCGTTTGTGCGGTCGAGACAGTCGATACAGTTTGTGCGGCAAACTCCATGTTGCATCGACCTTCCCGGTTGGAAGAATGACGTCTGTTCCAACGTCATCTGTGCATACTTTCCCAGATAATCCATGACTTCAGACGAGCGCGATTTTGCAGCGCGGCTCATGTCCCAATGAGTGTACTCGATAATGCCACCCTCAAGTGCGAGGCCTTGCCCCGCTGGAGAAAGATGCTGATCCAAAGCATTGATACGGCTAAGGCCGCGGCTACGCGTCGATAGCCCGCGCGTGACTGTGTCGCGGTCTTGAGGCAAGAACTGATTAAGATAGCGGATGCACGCTTCGAACTCGTGTGAGAGCATTGATTCTCGCGGTCGTCGCTCGCGCGTTTTAACAAGGTTCAGCACGCGGATCGGATAATTGTAGCGCGCGAACATGCGGTCAAAATGCTTTGCCGCTGCTGCGTAGTATGGATCAACTGCATCGAGGCGGATTGGTGGCTTGGGTGACATGTTGTTCGACATTTGCGACCAAGACACGCAAATTGAGCCACGGTGTTGTACATAGGAAGTGTATCGGTTCGAAAACCCAGAGTGGAGCTGATTTGACACAATTTGCTCCGTCTCGACTTCATTCGCAGGATATCCCTGATTGTTTACGCCTCGCTTATAGAAGCGGGCCCCGGCAAAGTGGTGGCTACGTCGCGCGATTAACGTGATGTAGATGCTGTTGCCAAACACTGATATCTTTGCCTGGTCGATGAACCCATGCACTATGTCCAGAAACCACCGCCTGCGCGCATCCTCATCTATTTTGAATGCCTTTTCCGGGTTGAGTGGCGCAAGTAAGTGCGAGTTCCACACAAACATTGATGCAGCAGCTGGGACAGTGCCACTCAAATTTGTCTGCAGCGTATTTGTGAGGTCATAGGTTGGGCTGAAGTAGAAAGTTTTTGCGAGGTCGAGCGAATGAAAGGTTGACGCGAGACGAGCCTCGGCGCTGCGGCGATCGGGGTACTCGTACTGAGAAGAGTGTACGAGCGGCACAAGCTTTGTTTCGTCAATATGGTATACCTGGTTGCCTCCGAGCAGCGCTACTACAGAACACTTTGTGATCATGCAAAGATAGTAGCAGCTCGTAAAGCGCACAATGCCAAAGAGGCCCCAGCACGACGGTGCGCGCTGCCGGAAGTCATCACCATCATTCGAGGCAGCGGCTGCTCGCTGTTCGGCAATCCAAATGTCAATACCGTTCTTGGTATATTGAGAAGACAGCTCACGCACGTGGAAACCCGAGTCGGTGCGCGCGGAGTCCGGAATGAGCTCGAGCACGCGGAATTCTGTCCCTGCACCGCTCTGGCCCACAATCCAAAACCCATTGCGGGATTCATAGAGTGTGAATTTCGCAAGCTTTATGCGCCCTCCCTGTAGAGAGCCGGACATTGCTAAAAAAGGCTCGGCACTCAAGGCCGCCGGCGCTAAGTGCTTGTCAATGCTGGAGAGAATGTGCTGTTAGGGTTTCTGGTGATACAAGACAGAGGACACATGGCCTCGTGGAGACTAGCCGAAGCTTTTTAGCTTTCTCACTACTGCTATCGTACTGTCGAAACAATATGACCGAGATTTAAGCTGCGAGGTGGCTGCGGTGAGGTTATGGTGGCGGAGCTCGACCAGACTAACGCCTAGCTGTATGATGTTGTAAATGCATAAAAAATCGCGCGCTCTAGCTTTTCCGAAGTACTCAATTACTGGGTGAAGTGCTCTTGCGATGCTGCTGATACTACTGCCTGAATTTACTCCACAATCTTCTCACTTGCGTGCTCTCTCCTGCTGTTTGGGTCTTCGCGCGGGTTAAGGGTGGAGGGCAAGGGCGCCACAGCGATGCAGAGTCAACTGACCGGGCTCACGCTCACTATCGCCAGCACCCTGCTGCCCAGGCAACTCAACGTAGTAGTAGCAACAACCTTGGAGCGCCATGGACGAGAAATACGACGTAATTGTGCTGGGCACAGGCCTGACAGAGTGCATTTTGTCCGGCCTACTTTCTGTAGAGGGCAAGAAGGTCCTGCACATTGATCGCCAGGACCACTACGGCGGCGAGTCTGCTAGTCTTGTGCTGTCGCAGCTGTATAAGAAGTTCAGGCCGAAGAACGGCGTACCGGAGGGCATGGGCCGCGACCGCGACTGGAACGTAGACCTCATTCCGAAGTTCCTCATGGCGAGTGGCGAGCTTGTGAACATTCTGGTGCACACGCAGGTGACGCGGAACTTGCAATTCAAGCAGGTTGGTGGCTCATACGTGTTCCGTGACGCGCGCATCGCGAAGGTGCCGTCAACGCCGGGAGAGGCGCTGAATTCTCCACTCATGAACTTCTTTCAGAAGCGCTACACGCAGAAGTTTTTAGAGTTTGTTGCAAAGTATGACGACAAGGACCCATCTACGCATAAGGGCTTTGACCTCGACAAGAACACCATGAAGGACATTTACGCGAAGTTTGGGCTAAACAGCGGTACGCAAGAGTTCGTAGGCCACGCAATGGCGCTGTGGCCCACCGAGGACTATGTTGGGGAGCCCGCACGCGAGACGATTGAGCGAGTCCGCCTGTATGCCCACTCGATGCAGCGCTACGGAAAGTCACCCTACCTTTACCCCATGTATGGCCTTGGAGAGCTGCCGCAAGCTTTTGCTCGGCTCTCGGCCGTGTACGGTGGCACGTACATGCTTGACAAACCAATTGACGAGATTGTGTACGACCAGGAGACCGGCAAGGTGAAGGGCGTGCGTAGCGGTGAAGAAGTTGCCGAGGCGCCGATTGTGATTGGTGACCCCACATACTTCCCAGAGAAAGTCCGCAAGACGGGCCAGCGCGTGATTCGCGCAATGTGCATTCTGAATCATCCTGTGCCGAACACTAATGATGCTGACTCGGCTCAGATTATCATCCCGCAGGGTCAAGTTGGTCGTAAGAATGATATTTACATCGCTGTCATGTCTTCGACGCATGCGGTTTGCCCGCAAGGGTATTGGATCGCGATCATTTCCACCGTGATCGAGACAGATAACCCGCACGTGGAAATAGACTCTGCATTCCGCCTCATTGGCCCGCGTGTCGACACTCTCATGGGCATCTCCGAGGTCTATGAGCCAATCGAAGATGGCACAAAGGACAATGTGTACATCTCGCGGAGCTACGATGCGACGTCACACTTCGAGTCTACGACGGACGACGTGAAAGACATCTATTTCCGGCTTAGCGGCAAGCCGCTGGTAGTTGAGAAACGCGAGATTCCCGATGAAGAGGACTACTAACACTACTAATACACAGTTAAGAGATAAGTAAGTCATAGCGCGAATACTCTCAATTCTATCACAAACTGAATAAGAATTTGTCTGCTATTAGTACTTTGAAGGACTCGCCGCAATGCGATCAACCTAGTTTTCATTGAGAGCTATTCGGTTGCGTACGGCTCATAACTGAACTCTGAGTCGTCACCAAACTTGTACGCAATAATAGTGTTATTCGCCACCCCGAGACTTTCAAGTGACTCGTTGCTCTCCGTGACATCTTGCCACACGCCGGAATCGGTTTCGATGGCGAGCCTCAGCTGAGCAACATCGTTTTGTGTTGCGAGTTGCGAGGCCACGAGCACCTCAGCAAGCTCTGCCACCACTGCAGGGATCACGGCAGCCGGTGACTCGGTCAGGACAACCGTGTGGCTGCCGCTGCGGAAGTGGGTCGTGGGCATAGATACCAGCCGATCTAATCCTCAGTAGTGGTGGTAGTGTGGGGAGGGACTGTCAGCAGACCAGGCAGAGGAAACATGCTAGAATGAAAGTAACCACTAATTATGATGACCAGAGGACAACTTAGAGCTTCAGCAGCATTCACAGCATTTCGAATTATCTTTTATTTAACTTAAGGTGCCTTAGTTCACAAGAGTGGAGGCTGTCGCGGAGTCGTACTTCCAGGTAGGGGGAAGCACGCCGGCCTGGCGGTAGTAGCGGGTGAGGCGGTGGATACGGGACTCGACAAGAATGAGGCGGAACTTAGTGTCCTTGTCCTTTCGGTTGCGCTCGAGGTGCTTGCGCATGTTCACAGCCTTCTTGATGAGGTGGTACAGGTCCTCCGGGATCTCAGGGGCCAGACCGTTGGATTTGAGGATGCGAAGGATCTTGTTTCCCGTGGCGAACTTCACCATGGGAACACCGTGCGAGTCACGCAGAATGACGCCGATGGCCGACGGTGTCAGACCCTTACGGGCGTACTTGATGATCTGCTCCTCGACCTCATCGACCGACAGCTTGAACCAGCTGGGAGTCTTACGAGAGTAGGGGATCGCCGACTTGGCGATGCCCTTGCCAGTGCTGTGCATGCGACCCATTTTCGACGTAACTTAGAATGTGTGTCGAGTTGACTTTCAACCGCTGGGGTGCTAATTCACGCTGCAAGATTCCCTCCCACCTGGAGTGCCTCCTTGTCACGTGCTATATAAATTCTTTAGCGGGACACCGCGTCGGTCACGCTCCTCCCAAAGCGCGGAAGAGCTCGGTATGCTGACACATAAGCCCTAAGTCCTGCATATCTATAGCGAACTCTCAAATAGTGATATTTCATATAACATTGCACAACGGCAGGCACGGCTACAGCCACTCACAAAAGCAATCATTTTGCCGCCTCCTTCCTCTAATTACTCGTTAAGTTTGGCTCCTGGCTCGCGTTGCTCTAACGTACGCTCCGGCGTCAAGGGCATCCCGGACTGGCTCAGCGGCGCGCTACCTGCCTCGCGCGCAGCTTCAGTGATTTTGTGTCGCAGCATGGAGCCCCTTTTTGCTAGCTCGTGACCAATGGCTTCTATCTCGCGCTCTAATTCGCGCAGTTGCCGTATGTATTCCTGTTTCGTGGTCATCTTTGGTTTTGGCTCCCGAGCGGAAGGCTCTGTTTATGACGCTTGCGCACTTCGGTAAGTTCGTATGGGCGGTACGCTTCAACCTCGGTTAGTTGGGTGCGGTCAGGAAAAGAAGTGAGAGACGGCGGTGCAGCTTGGCGATAACACAGTACGCATGACCCTTACCCTTTTCTATGCAGATCGGGCGGCACGGATGCGCAGGTCGATGCCAAGCTCATGAAGAACAAGAGCAATAACTTTTCCAAGAACCGCAAATAATTTACTTGACATTGGTAGGCGCTTCATCAACTGCGGGCGAGTGCTCACCGCGCGTACCAGCAGAAGGATTGAGAGTGCGCAGGCCGAGTCGACGGCAATGCGTCGCACGAGCGAGCCAACCCAGTGTCCAATGCGTTCAAACCATTGGCCAAGGTATGAAAAGATCTCTTTCTTGATTGGGTCATTGTGTGGGTCGCTAGGAGGCTGTGGAGCATCGGCTGCCGCGGCAGCGTACGAGCGGCTTCCAAATGCGGGGTCTGTGATGCCTCCTCCAAGTCCGATGGCGCCTGGCACAACGTGTGGATAATTTGTTTGAATTTTCT
The DNA here is from genome assembly GCA_030566755.1 of Entelexis tilneyi. Taxonomy (NCBI): domain Eukaryota; kingdom Fungi; phylum Ascomycota; class Dipodascomycetes; order Dipodascales; family Trichomonascaceae; genus Entelexis; species Entelexis tilneyi. Next base: position 541,533 of record JAKUAT010000001.1, on the reverse strand, counting down.
CCACAAACTGGTCTGCTTGGAGCTCGGAGCGGTCGCGGTCGCTGAGCCCAAATTCAGAGTATGCTGTCGGGCGCATGATGGGCGGCGCAGGCGTCCGCAGAAACTGGCTATAACTCGAGTTTACGCTTCCAATAGAGAGCCTCCGGCGATGACCAGTCTCTTCGGTAGGATCTACTCTCTTTGCAGCTTCATAGCTCTGCTCGAGCTCGGCCCAATTTGGTGGCAGTGGCGCACCTGGCGACGCAACACGCAGTGCCTGCATCGTCTCCAAAAGGTACCCAACATACTTTAGTTTGGCCTCCTGCTTGTTCAGGCCCTCCTGCATTTTCCATGCGTCCCACTTCCGCTGGTTAGCAGCCGTTTGCGGGTCGGAGCCGGCCGGCCTCGGCATGATGCCCTTTACATCGCCCTCGGTTGCTTGCTTATACAGTCCATAGAGTTGAGCTTTGCGCTCGACCGGAGGTTTCGCAAGGGCATTTGGGCCGCGCGAAATCGTTTTAATTGTCGTAATGGCCCGCACAAATGCCTGGTCAATGGCCGACATGAGCTGCAGCAGGGGAGGGGGTCGTTTGTTGTTGGTGCTCGCGGGCGCGGCGGGGGGGTCTCCAGATCAAGTCAGCTTTTCCATAAGCACATGTGCCCACATGTGCCAGCCGCTCTAGGGTAGGCGAATGGGCCACAGTTCTTCTGCTTGTGGCAAGCACCTGCAATGATTAGAATACAAAATGAACCAACGAAGCATTTGTGTGCCACTCAATCACATAGTGCCGAACTAGAGCTAGCCGCTGGCTAGGAGTGGTGACGCTGCCACCTACCCTACGTTGAACGGAGATTCCATAGCTTCCAGCAACCACCCAGCCGTTGCCTCGCTTGTCGTTAACCGCTATCGTCGTAGCTCATTGTTCCAAAGCCCTCTATTTTAACGAAGAGGAGTGCGCGTTAAGATAGTCTGCCACAAATTGGGGCAGGGGTATATATACGATTCATGCATGGCTACATATCATGTAATATTTTTCAGCGGCTGAACCGCGCTACATAGTGACTCACTCGATAAGGAAACAATGGCCTGGCTCCTTCGCGCTAAGTCGCTTGAAGAGGTAAAGCGGGGAACCGTCATTGGCAGTGCACTCTATGCTTTCGACAGTTCTATTGACAGCGTGCTTGCCGCTGTAAAGGCTGCGCCCTCGGATGTGTTCATTGAATCGGCCGACATTACCGTTGAAACCGCAATCGCTCTACTCAACGGTGGTGTCAAAGCTATCGTCGTCGATAATGAAAAGTTCTCGTCCTTCGTTGGTAAGGGCATCCCTGCAGAGCGACTGGTCGTGGCTGATGAGTTTGAGGCAAGTGCTGGTGGTGTTGTAGCTACTCAGGGGCAGTATGCATCGCTCAACGCTAAATCCAATGAGACTCTCAACTCCACTGGCCGTCGTGTGCCTGTTTTCCGCCTTGCTCAAAGTGAGAGCGAGCTCGTAGACGTGTTTACGACCGAGCTAAGCTCAGACCGCCACGACGGGCTTTTTACGACGATCGTTGCCACGCCGCGCCACCGTGTGCTTGGGGTATGTTTCTCTTCCGCAGAAAGCATTTCTGAGGCAGTAAAGACCCGTACCGGTATTTACCAGAGCCGCAAGCGCGGCCTCTGGCACAAGGGCGCGTCGTCCGGTGCCGTGCAGCGGCTAATTAGCATCTCAGCCGACTGCGACACAGACGCCCTCGAGTTTGTGGTCGAGCAGAAAGCTCCAGGGTTCTGTCACAATAACACGCTGTCGTGCTTTGGGCTCGGCGAGGCGACAGGTATCGACAAGCTCGAGGAGACAGTTGCTTCACGACTCAGCGACGCGCCAAAAGGTTCCTACACTGCGCGTCTGCTTTCTGAGCCGGGCCTTCTTAACGCCAAAATCAAGGAGGAGGCCGATGAGCTTTGCGAGGCTGAAGATCGGGACGACGTTGCATGGGAGGCTGCGGATCTGCTCTACTTTGTGAGCGTGAAGCTCGCGAAGCACGGCATGTCATTTGCTGATGTTGAAGCCGATCTTGACCGTAAGAGTATGAAAGTTACACGACGAAAGGGTGACGCGAAGCCACAGTACGTGCAAGCAGCTAGTAATGACAGCAAGCCGGCAAGCACGAAGGAGCCTGAGACAAGTGTACAGAACCGTGATATCCACATGCAGGTCGTGAATGCATCAGACAAGCATGCCGTTGCTGAGGCGCTTCGCCGACCCGCACAATCATCGAATGCGTTCGAGCTGTCGCGCCCAATTATTGACAAAGTACGCACAGAAGGTGACGCAGCGCTTGTGGAGCTCACGGCAAAGTTTGACAAGGCGCAACTTTCGAGTCCTGTACTCAACGCGCCGTTTGCGCCAGAACTGATGGCAATTGAGCCAGAGCTGAAGGAGAGCATTGACCTTGCCTGCAGCAACATTGCGAAGTTCCACTCGGCGCAGCTCAGTGAGCCGCTCGTTGTTGAGACTGTACCGGGTGTCGTGTGCAGTCGGTTTTCGCGCGCTATTGCGCGCGTGGGTTTGTACGTGCCAGGTGGTACCGCAATTCTACCTTCAACGGCAATTCACCTTGGTGTGCCTGCACAGGTCGCCGGCTGCAAGCACATTAGCGTTGCAACGCCGCCGCGCGCAGACGGCACTCCGAGCCCTGAGGTTGTATATGTAGCTCACAAGATTGGTGCTGCGCAGATTGTTCTTGCTGGTGGTGCCCAGGCCGTAGCGGCCATGGCCTACGGCACCAAGTCCGTCGCGAAAGTTGACAAGATTCTTGGTCCCGGCAACCAGTTTGTCACTGCAGCGAAAATGATTTGCTCAACAGATGTGAATGCGCAAATCAGCATAGATATGCCTGCTGGCCCTAGTGAGGTTTTGGTGGTCGCTGATGCAGCGGCTAACAAGCGTTACGTAGCTTCGGATCTGCTATCGCAGGCCGAGCATGGTGCAGACTCGCAAGTTGTGCTGATTGCCATTGGGTGGACACAGGATGACGTGTCCGCCTTGCAGGCTGAGCTGCATTCTCAGGCAGTTGCTCTGCCTCGCAGTGAGGTTGTGCGCAAAAGCATTGCCCACTCATCTATCATTGTTGTAGACAGCCGCGCCGAGGCGCTTGCGCTTTCAAACCAGTACGCCCCGGAACACCTCATTCTGCAGACTGAAAATGCCGCAGAACTCGTTAAAGATGTTGACAATGCGGGCTCCGTGTTTGTGGGTGCGCTCTCCCCTGAGTCGTGCGGTGACTACACCTCTGGTACGAACCACACGCTGCCGACCTACGGGTTTGCTAACCAGTACTCCGGCGTAAATACGGGCAGCTATCTGAAGCACATCACAAGCCAGGAGCTGACGTCGGAGGGGCTAGCCAACATTGGCCGTGCCACTGTAACGCTGGCGGAACGCGAAGGTCTTCGTGGACATGCTAATGCTGTTCGCGTGCGTCTTGGCGAGCTTTAAAATCATTGAGTACATACGCTGCATATGTTAGCACACCCTTCTTTCTAAATCTTAGTCTTGCTTCTACCAATCCCAAGGCGTGACAAGCGCTAAGGATGGTGGTGTAGTGGAGGATGGTGATGTATGCTTAGTTTCGAAAGTCCCAAAGGGTTGGGCGCTAGTGCGAGTGACGACGACAAGCACCCACGAACCGGGAAACGTACGAAATGCCGGGCCAGGACGTCGAGCTGTCCGACCCATCAGATGTTTCAAGCGACGGGCTGTCCGCGTACTCAAGCGAGGACGAGGAGATGCGGCATCGAGCTGCCGCTCACGTTAACATCATAGATCTACCTGCCGTTGACAACGGTGCAACACGCGGCGAGCGTGAGCAGCCAGACCTATCAGCGTTCCGCGCCAACACAGCTTTTCCCCCTCAGATAGAAACGCTGAATGAGGCCCAGCTGTCGCAGGTCGTGCAGTGGGCCCAAGATGTTGGGACGAAGCTGCAAAGCGTGCTGGCTGAGCTCGAGCGAGACCACGCCACAGAGTGGCTCGCGAAGGAGCAGGCATTAAACAAACTGATGGAGGCGTCAATCGGCGACCGCCTCCCGCCTGTGTAGGCCCCATATATTTATTAACCACTAAGAATAGAAACATCTCTCCCGTATGCGTTGCTAGCTGCTAGGTTATGAGTTCGTACAGCAGCTTACCCCATGCCTCATGCCTCATGCCTGGATTTTCGTACAACTCTTGTTTGCTAGGTATTTACGTATAGTACTCGCGTTCATTATAAGTTATTGTTGTCTGGCGATGCTGAAGCCGCCGAGTTTTGGAGGCCGCTTCTCCTAATTCCCTGAGTTTTCTTCTATTTCTTGATGTTCTTCTTGATGTACTGCTCGACCTTGTCCCAGTCGTCAGTGGGCAGATTCGTGAGTGTCATGTCAAAGTAGTCGCGAATCGCTTGCAGAACCTCAAAGCTCTCACGGCTATCGACAAAACTCACCGCAACACCCACCTGACCGAATCGGCCTGTACGGCCAATGCGATGCAGATACGTCGACGGATCAGGCTTGTGGTCGCCCGTTGTAGGTAGGTCGTAGTTCACGACCATGGACACCGTCGGAATATCGATGCCGCGCGCCAGAACATTCGTAGTGATGAGTACTTTCGAAGCACCGCTGCGGAAGTCGTCTATGCGACGATCGCGTTCGGCTGGCTCCTGGTCTCCATGAAGTAGCGATACCTGATGGCCGAATTCGGTCATGCGGCGCTGCAAATCAACGGCCGTCGCGCGACGGGCAACAAAAATGATAGAGCTACCGATGGTGAGCAATCCATAGAGGTGCTTCAACGCGTTGAACTTATCGTCGTCATTCTCGCAGTCCATGTAGATCTGCTTGATTGCGTCTACGTTCAACTCCGTGTGCTTGAGGCGCAGCTCGTTTGCATTCGGACACACCTTTTTAGCAAACTCATAGACTTCGTCGGGGAATGTGGCCGAGAATAGCACGAGCTGCGCTGACCCGGGCAGCATGCGCGTGATCCGCAAGGACGTCGGGCCCATGCCGCTTGTTTCGAGCATGTTGTCTGCCTCGTCGAGTACAAAAACTTGCAATTTGGAGACGTCAATGCGCTTTCGCTTGATAAGATCCTGGATTTTGCCAGGCGTGCCAACGACGATCTGCGCCAGTACGGGCTCTTTGCCCTCAAGGTTTCCTGGCACGGCGAGCTCTGACGTGAGATAATCGAGGTATTTGCCCATCGTGCGCACAACGTCGAGGTTCTGACGCGCAAGCTCACGGGATGGGCAAAGGCAAATTGCCTGCGTCGTAGGCACGGACGGTACGACGCGTGAGAGCATATTTAGTACAAAAGCTGCTGTTTTTCCCGTACCACTCTGACTCTGAGCGATCATGTTCTTGGGCGGGTTGCTTAGCAGCAAAGGAAGCGCACGCTCCTGAATTTTTGAGGGCTTGTTGAACCTCATCATGACAATACCCTTCAGCAGCTTTGGCTGCAGTCCCAGCTCTTGGAAAGACTTCGCGGAGTACAGCGGTGACTTCGGATCAGCCTGCTGGTCTGCAAGCTTCACCTCGACCTCATATTCACTACGTACGAGCCCGGAGTCTTGGGATTCGCCCTCAGTCGATTTTGCGTCTTTTGAGTCTGCGTCGGCTGGTTGCTCCTGAGGCTTGTCCGCGGCTTCGCCTGCTGGGGATTCAGAGCCTTCGTCCTTTGTACCCGGAGCATCAGCCTGCGATGCTCCGTCCGCGGGGCTCGCACCCTCAGGCTTCGCGCTCTCTGCAGATTTGACGGCGTCCGTAGGGGCATCACGGGGAGCGTCTGACGCAATACTCAACTTTTCCAGGTTAGGCTCCGACATTTGAGGATTGCGCCCAGGTTGTGTAGTAAAGGTGCCGGGCTAAGAAAGCGGTAAAGCTGGAGATATTAGCAGCTGTGGTGGGTGGGTGGAGCTAGTGGCAGCCGCGTGGCAGGGTTTTCCTGTCGTGACGCTGGGATGGGCCCTCACCCTGACCACCACACCACGACCACCACAACCGCATCCCCCTTCGTCCTTCACTACCACAACCACCACATTGCGTACGCGCGCGCCTAGCGTCGCCTTAGTTGTTGCATCCATTGTGGCCACGATATAAATACGACGCAGTATCGAAACTTGGCGATGCAGTTTGCCGCTGTCGGCGCGTTGGTCGCGGCAGCGCTGGGCTATGCTGTGTACAAGCTCCAGTTCATGCTTATCTACCCGTCGAACTTTCCTGACACAAGCCGTACGAAGGTCGACACGCCGGAGGATTATGGCATTGCCTACGAGGATGTTAAACTGCAGACCACGGACGACGAGACAATCCATCTATACGTAATGGCACAGCAGGCCATGCGCGCCACAAAAACAGTGCTTTTCCTAGGACCGAATGCTGGAAATATGGGCGACTACTTGCCGCTGTCGAAGTTTGTATATGACATGGGTTTCAATGTAGTGACGCTGAGCTACCGCGGCTATGGGCGTTCGACAGGGACACCCAGCGAGAAGGGCCTGAAAATTGACGCCGCAACGACGCTCAATTACATCCAGGAGCATCCCCAGCTCAAGGGATCATCGCTCATTCTTTACGGTCGTAGTCTTGGTGGCGCGGTTGCCATCTATCTTGCTGCTGTGGCTCCACCGGGCGCGCTAGGCGGCATGATTGTGGAGAACACATTTTTGAGCATTCCAAAGCTTGTGCCAAATGTGATTCCCGTTCTGGGCCGCCTGTCGTGGGTCGTCACGGAGAAGTGGCAATCTGAGCGGCTTATTGGTTGCATTGGGGTAGATCTGCCGTGCTTGTTCCTTGCCGGCGGAAGGGACGAGCTCATTCCGCCGGAGCATTTCCGGCAGCTGTATGAGCTATGCTCGTCGACGAAGAAGCATTTCAATTTGTACCCGCGCGGGCATCACAACGATACGGTAATGCAACGTGGGTACTGGGATGACGTGGAAGCATTTTTGAACACTTGAAACTAACACACAGGTCGAGCTGGTGCATCCTGGCCAGCTCACTTTCCATGATGTCATGTATTGTTTTTTTACATATAGAGGTTTTAGATTTTACGTCCTGGGTCTGTGCATATGTTGCTTCCGTGGAGCTCTTAGATCTCAGTATAGAGAGAAGAGTGTTGGATGCGGAAGGAGGGCCACAACAACAGGGCCCACGCTTTTAGGTATAACGGCAATATGTGCGGGGGAGCACCTACGAACTTGGCTTCCGAGCAGCTCACTGATGAGAGAGCACGAATGAGTTTTCCGCTTTTGCACGGTAAGAGCCAGCGAAAATGTGTGATAATAAAAGCAAAAGTGATATGTTAGCATTACGTGGAGAGTGAGCGTAATACATCTAGCACATCTATGGGCAAACTATTGTATTATAGAGGGAAAGTCTGTTGTAGTCCCGTTTTATTTCTTGGCGCCGCCAGAGGTGGGGAGACCGACGTAAGCCTTGAACGAGTCGTAGAGCAGCCACTGCATACCAGTGAGCGTACCGACCATAACAATACGGGTTCCGAGACCAGTCCACAGACCGCCGAAGCCAATCTTGGCATAGATACGGCTGAGCGCCGCGCCCATACCCTCACCGGCCTTACGCTCAGTGTTGATCTTAGAGACCATGACGTCAGCAGGGTGCGAAACAACAGCGCAGAACACACCAGCAATGTAACCACCGAGGAACGAGACACCAGTCTGCGTGAGCTTGGAGTATTCCTCCTTCGACTTCGGCATCTGGTTGTAGATAGCAATGACCGTGTTCTCAAATGTAGCAAACTTAACCATCGTGTAGGGGATCTGGCGCGCCCACAGAGGCGTGAGGCCACGGTAGAGACCGCCCCAGCCGGAGGTCTTGAGCGCAGTGCTGAACTGCGTGAACACGCCGCCAGCCGGCGGGGGGATCGTAGTCTGCGTCTTGACCTTCACAGCCTCCCAGGGGCACAGAAGCATGTCAGCAAAGAACTCGGCCGAAGCAGAGGCCGCCAGGAAAAGACCAGTCTTGTACTTCGCAGCAGTCTCCTCACCAACGAGGTTGCTGTACTGGTACTTGAACAGCTCATAGAGACCGTACTTACCGGCACCCTGGAACGAGTAGCCGATGAGCGTGGCACCGAAACCGGTGAAAAGGCTGCCGAAGCCCTCCGTACGAACGATGGTGCGGAACGCGTCCATGTTACCCTTGTACATGTTCTTGTCGACCTGAAGACGGCACTTCACAAGATCAAGCGGCGTGACGGAAGCGTGCGTGGGACCGCAGGCGGCAATACCGCCAACCGTGCAGTACGCGAAGTACTCAGGCGAGTACATGGCAACACTCTTCTTGGGCTTCACAAGCTTGGCGACTTCGGCCTGCGCCGCCTTAGCTGCGTCCGTAGCCTTCTCCTCAGCAGAGGAGATCCAGTAGTTGGGGGAGGCCGCGCCGAAACCGGCCTTTAGGTTGCTAGCCGTGGGGAAATACACCATTTGCGCAATGTGCTTTGCTTGGTTGGTGGGTAGAAGAAGTTGGGACTTCGTTAAGCATTTTCTAATATACTTTTGTCGGCGGCTAGGGTATGCCCAGTGATTGGCTGAGGCGGCGGACTGTAGTCAGCGTAGTCTCCGAGCGCGCACTGCTATCGCCAACCCTTTGTGTGCATGCATGGGAGGAAAAAACAGGTCGGACGCACGGGCACCAGGTGGCGTCCGTGTGCTTATTTCATGCGACGTCGCAGTTCCGCACTAGCATTACAAGTAATGAAGAGAGTGCAACCCCTCATTAATTCTCAATTGCGCCGATACGCGCATCTGGCAAATCACCCTGCTGAGATATCTACCCCTTTAAGTAAATAATAGCACACCACCGCTCTACAGATCGCCAATCGCGAATCAGATAGCGAGCCACTCAAATAATTCAGTAAGACCTTCCGTGTCGCTTCTAAGGGGCCAAAATAAATGAAACAGAGATAAGTCGGCATTGGCGCTGCAGCGCGAAAGTGCGATCCTTCAGCTCACCAACGACTGCGTACTATGCTAGCTGGCCAGGAGACCTGCGCACTACGTACGTAAGTTGAACGATTCGGCAAACATCGCTTAGCAGATCTGCGTCCATTCACAAGCGCGCCTTGACAGAAGTGCTGAAGGTAGCAGCCTCACATTCGAAAGCTTGAATGCTGATGTGAAATAATTATAGAGAAATTTACAGTGTCATGGGGCCTCGCACAGCTCAGAAATATGTTGCTTCGTCCTCGCTACCGGATGGATCAAGCTCATGGTCCTGCGCAAGATCCCAAGTCTTCTCAATGAGTATCTGTGTCTCCTTGACAGGCAGGCCAATGACGTTCTCGAGCTCACCAGAGAGGCTGGCAACGAATTTCCCGCCAGCACCCTGGATCATATATCCGCCAGCAGCTTCTTTGGCCTCGCCGGACGCGACGTACTGCATGATCTCGTCGTCCGTGATGTCCTTGCGGAACGTTACCTTACTCGTACCAAGCGCAGTGTCTAGTGCATAGCCAGGGAGCACAGGCTTCTCGAATGGCACAATAGCTACAACACCGGTATATACGTGGTGACCGTGCGGGGCATCACGGAGCTGCTTCAACATGGTGACGTGGTGGTCGACGCCGCGCGGCTTCTCCATGATGATCCCGTTGCACTCAATGACGGTATCCGCAGCAATTAGCAGTGCAGGCGATACATCCGCGTCAACTTCAGCCTTGTAGACGTCAAGCGCCTTTTGAGTGGCAGTGGCAATCGGGTACTCGAACGGAGCGTACTCGTCGTGGGGCAGATTCTCCGGGAAACCGGACGGCACAATCTCCACGTCCGGGTACCCCAGCTGCTTCTGAAAAATTTCCTTCCGGCGGGGTGATGACGATGCTAGAATTACTCGGCCCTTAATATTATCCATCATTTGCTGGGGTTGTTGTCCTGTTTCTCCTACAGAGGCCTCCCTCCTTTCCTTAAGCCTCGCTATAAGCGTAGCAGGGTTGGGAATTCAATGACGCGGAACAGGGTTTTGGCGCAGGCCAAAATGGTACCCGCCCGCATTCCTCCAACGCGACAAGGGCTGTCTGAGATGGGATGGCCGCGGGTGTACTGGTGAGGCCTTATTCTGTACTCAGTGGTAAGCTTGCTGAGTGCACTTGGACGAGGCCGGAGTTTTGTAGCTCGCTATTTCCTAGGCGCTAAATCATATCTCGCATCTCCTCTTCTTCGGTCAATCCGAGGCTAAGAGCGACGCTACTGAGCAGTCTAAATCCACACAAATGGTCAAACTGACTATTGAAATTATAATGCAGTACTGGCCCGGCTTGCCAAAAAGGAGCCGTAGAAATAAATTAAGGTTTCCAACTAAACACTCATGGCGCTGGCAAACTTCTTCACATCAAATGTCTGCCCCTGCCGCGTGGGCTTTGAGAATCTCTTCATTACAGTCTCAAGCTCCTCTGACGTCAGCCCTTCTTCTGCCAGTGCGTCGCGTAGGTCGCGCTCATCTACGGAGCCGTCTTTGCGCTGAAAGGCTTCAAGCATCATGTCGAGCTCCTCGCGAGCTGGTAAATCGCCGAGTAATTCGCCCATGACAGCTAGATAGCTTGCGAAAGTAATCGGCTCACCCGTGCGCTCAAGCATCGCATTGAGCCGGCGGTCGCCGTCATCCCGCAGACCGAGGCTCGCCAGCATATCGCGCATCGTCGCCTTTGACACGCTTCCGGTGCCTTCACTGTCGAGCATGAGATAGCTCTCGCGAACAAATGTGTATGCTGCTTGCGGTAGCTGTTTCAACCCATCGCTTACCTTGCGAGAGCTTACTCGAGGGGCGCCCTCAGGACCTGTCTCGCCTGCTGGCTTCGCCGATGTGTCTTTCGCTCGGTCGCTTGACGTAGTGCGTTGGGACTGCGATGCTCCCGGCTTTCCAGTGCCGCGCTTCGCGACCTTCAATTCTGCTCCTCGATGCTCGGCAGCTTTCGCGCCACCTTTTCCTTTGGGTGGCATCGCTGAAGGAACGGACTGTTATTGCGTTTGTTTACTCCAGTATCGATTAAGAGGCCCCTCAGCTCAACCGCGCTGCTTGGGCAAGGGCGGGGTTTTTGGTCCTTTTTGGGCAGCTTGTCATGCTAGCGTAGCACCATCAGTTGGCTTTCTGCGGAGCCACTGGAGAGCATGAATTGCATCAGCTGCAACGCGTAGGAGCTTACCTGCTTCCTCATCGCGCCCTCGGTTCTTGGGTGTGAGGGAGAAAGCCCAGAGCTTTTTTCTTCCTTTAAACCCAACGGCTGTCCATCCTCGTATGTGGTCACAAATAGTTAAATTTCATCATTAATTTAATCTCCCTCACGCCAGAGTTAGATAAAGACCTGGCGAATACCTTGAGTAAAGCGGACAATTCTATCAGGTTCGTCTGCACCATTATAGCAGCGGCACACGCACCCTCTGCCCCAATTCCTCCCCACAACACTTGTGTAAACAATGGGAGACGTGCAATTATACGGCGCTCTGACGCAGTTGCTCCATAGTCTTAAAGAAATGGAGGTACAAATGGAGGCTCTCAGCGTAACCTTTGAGGTGCAGGCTAGCCATCGTGCGCATGCCACTCTTGTAAACGACGCTGCTCGGAACGGAGACGCTGCGTTACGCCTTCGACAGTCTGGCATTGAGCCTCGCATTGCTTCCATCAGCTCAGCCGATTGAGCTCAGTTCTATTTTGTAATGACCGACGCTGGCGGAGCTCGTGCGCTTGCGACCGATATACGCCTCGCATTCAAGACCTCCGGCTGCTCCACAGACTCCTGCAACCTTCGGAGCCTCAACTTAAGCTGCAGATTTTGGTTCTCCAGGCGGTCGCGCTCGCTCTTTATCACGTACGCTGCCTCCTCGAGCGCCATTGTGTCTTGAATGCATGTTTCCACCGCATAAGCAAGGCTATCACAAGCTTCGGGCAGATTATTGGGGTACGGAATCTCATATTTCGAGAACAACAGGCTCATTGCCTGAATCTGCGTGAGGATCAAATTCTGCGCTGCAGGCTCGAGACGGCTCAGGCCGTCAATTGTCATATACTGATACTGTGGCCACGTTTTACTGTCCTGTGCCAGCGACTCATGCTGCAGCAAAAACCTACTCATGGCTTGAAACTGGCCAATAAGTTGCGTCAGCGTAGTGCTCTGTGCGATCACGGCCGTCTCGAGCGCGGCAATGCGAAGCTCTTTCGATGCTATCTCCTTTACTGCAGCAGCGCAGGCCACTTCTTCTCCTTGCGGGTCAAACACCTCCTCTCTCATGATGATGCCTAACCGTGGCGATGTCTGTGAGTTATTTAATGACTCTCATCCGCCCGCCCTGCATGTGCGGCTGCGGTATATCTCGCCCCGCGGTCTGATGCGGGATATACGACCCTCAGCTCTTTTTGGCGCCCGACTGTTGACACGGGCGATATTTACTTAGCGAAGCCCCGTGGAGTAAAACCAGGCGTGAGTTTTCGACGTTTTCTGCCAATAGTGGCAGGCTATGTGACTGAAAGAAGGTGCCGCTATCAAGTCATGAAGGTACTCAAACCTTACCCTGACAGGTCACGATGGCTGTCAGCGACGGGAAGGGCGGGCGACGTCGGCTTCCCGGTCTAAGAAGGGCGTGCTCACTAGTTGGACCATTCCGGTACATAGTTGAACGAGGAGAACAATACGGAGTGTGTGGAATAATACTGTGGAGCTAAATTGTATCTAACCTGCGGGATTAGCGCGGCAGCTATCCTGCTGCTCTATAATTCACGTGGCGTGCTTGGGCTGCTGTTATGCAGAAAACCGTCTTGTGAAGTAAGTGCGTTTTCAACAACCAAGTTTGATACTGTCAACGTCATATTCACACAAAATTGCACATCCAGCCTATTCTTTTTTGGCCTGGATAACGCTACTTAGTAGCGTTCACTAGCATAATGGCCACTTGTGGTCTCACCATATACTGGCCCTTCAGTGGCGCCATCCTTGGTTGATGATGTGCTGTCTGCTGTGGCAGAACCTTCAAGGTCGTCGGATTTCACAATCCCATGCACAGCTCCTATTCCTCCAGGAATCCCGATTTTTTTGATAACCAGAAGCGCTGGGCCCACGGAAACACCCCAAAGTCCGAAGTTGATGGCTGAATTAGCGATCGTGTTAAGTGCCTTTACGCTGCTGAGCCCATAGCTCACAGTTTGGGATGCAGACTCCAAGCCACGTAGTAACGCCGCAAGCCTAATGATCTCTTCAGGCGTCTCGGCGAGATTTCCAATAATGTAGTAGAGATACATGTAATTGAGCTGGAACGTTATGGCCAAAAACAAGTAGAGTCCAAACGCACGGCCAAATCCCGGAGAACTCCAATCGAAAAGAGGGTGGTTTTTTGAGTAGTCCTGCTGTAGTACTGTCGACCAGATCCACATTCCTCCAGTGAACGCAGAGACGCCTACAAACCCACATCGCGCTTTCATCTTATTCGAAATCCTCTTACTGTCGAAGAAGGCCCCGAGCAGATTGCCGGAAATCATGCAGCACACCGCAGAAAGAAAAGAACCTAGAGCGCGGGCGCGTACGCTGAAGTACAAGTCGATGTACGTGTAGTTGAAAGCCTCCGAGTACACGGCTTGACAGATGAGCGGTATGAGGAGTAGAAAGTCCTTTCGTAGGAAAAAGCGTAGCTGTCCCACAATTTCTTTATAGATGCTTGGGTTTGTGTAAAGCTTCACAGGCTTCCCGTCCGTGCGCTGCACCTTTTCCGGTGGAGACAACAAAAACGCTACAAACGGTCCCAGTGCTTGCAAAGTGATGAAGACAATGTAGACACTATACGACACTTTTCCAGCATGCATGTCTTTTGAATTGATCCCGAGGTTGATGGCACCTCCAACAAGGTTACCACCGACGCGGAACGAAAGCCAATACCCTATAAGCTTGCCTTTGTTGTACGGCTCTGGGTAGCTAAGGGCAACGGCTGCCTCAGCCATCCAAAAAACTCCCGCGGTCAGACCACACATGGCTGCTCCGAAGAGAACGAACCACTCGGTCTGATACCGGTTGTTACAATAGAGGGCAGCCGCATACGGAGCATAACCCACCGTTCCTAACGCAAGAACCTGACGGATTCCCAACACTTTAACAAAGGCAGATCCTACCATACATGTCAAAAACATGAGACCAAATGTCAAGGCATTTGAACCATTAACGAGGTACGGCTTTTCAAGACCTCCTGCTCCCAGAGAATTCATTGCGCCCCAAAGCCCCGGTGCCAGGAAGTTGCACATCCCCAGAACCGTAGCGTTGAAAAAAGTCGAACGATACCATTTCACATGCAAGCGCTGCGGCACCTCGCGCGCAGAGCTTGAAATCGAGTAAGAACCAACAGCATCTGATCTCTTTTCTGAAACCATTAAATGACTTGCTTTTTACAGCTTTCCAGATACTTTTTATTCAATTCTAGCTAAATTTACTCGACCCGACCCGTGTTGCGAATGCACCCGTGATCTTGCGTACTGGTCGTTTTGGATGGCGTGCGTGCTTCTTATCGAACTCCGCCTCTTATCACATCCGTATCAGTAAATGGACAATGAGCTGATAGAGAGACCCTCTGAAGAGGTAATGTGTTTAACTTTTAGCTATTTTCTATGACGCTTATTGCGATATACGCGGCCTGCCTTAAGCCCTCCCCAAACTGCTGCTCAAGGAGAGTGAAGGTTCTCTGCGCGTGGTTATGAGCGACCTCAGGCAGGTGCAAGGCCTCGTCAGAGATCCCTTTCGACTCCAGAATGCTCCTTAGGCCGGCCGCAATCATCTTCTTATCATTGAGCCCGCACTCTTCATACAACGGAGCTAAACTCAGGATCAAATTCGTGATAAAACTTGCTGGAGGCTGCTGCTGATCAGCATTTGCCTCCTCATCCTCATCCCCAGCCGTATCGTACATTTTCCAGTAATCTTCCTCGGACTGCTTTTCCGCTTTAGGCTGAGTCTTCACGACAGAGCTGTCATTCTCCTTGTTATACATGTCCCAGTAACTGGCATCGTCCTCGCTATCAGCTGCGCCAGTTGCGTTCAGGCTCGCCTGCCTTTCCGCTTGGTAGGCGTCTTCGAAGGCCTCGAAGGTGTGAAGATGTCGGCGGTTCTTTGCGATGTGCGTCTCTAAGGCGCGGACGCTGTAAACTCCAACAATCTCCCAAGCAGTCTGTGCAATCTCGTTGCTGAAAACTGCCACCATCTGAGACTTTAGTGAATAAACTATGCAAAGAACAGTGTAGTCGTCCGCACGCTTGTACAGAGCAGCCGGGTTCGCCAACACATCATCGACTATTTTAGGATGAAACATTTTGATTTCATGGGAGTTCGGGAATGCATTCAGCTTGTCTGACTCCCACAAGAGCATTTCAAACTGGAACTGTGGCAGGGGCACTTGTCGCAGCGGATAATAGAGACATGAAAGAATATCTGGCTCGGCAAGCAGAGAAGGCAGCGGATCTTGCAAAGAGAGCTTTATTAGTTTTCTAGCCTGCTCTATCTCCCACTCGGAAATTTCTGAAGGCCGCTTCAGCTCAGCGCTCGGTGTCACCATAGCCTTTATGATGAAGACCGCACGAGGTGGTCTTGTCTCTCACCTTACCCTGGCTCGACCACCAAGCAGCACTGAAGACGTGAGAGGCTTCGTGTGCCTGCGAGAGAGACTTGCGTGGCTATGCCACCGTTCCGCACCTGTCAGCACTGAATGTGCTCACAAAAATAAGGCGACGGCAGCTAAAGCACGAGTAAGCGTGAACTCGCAGCCCCACAAGTAACTCTAGAAAGTTGTCGCATTTCGCATAATTATCGCAATAGCAACGCAGCTATAAACCGTGGCACAGATATTAGAGGCTTTTGCTCGCAAAGCAAAAATCTTCGTCGAGATCGCTTAACTAGTCAAACGATAACTCTTCCACTGCTGAAATGCGTTCAGCGGGCATCGCAGTGCACAGCAGTCCCGCCGCATCAACAATCGCTCATATAGATAGATCCCTAAGGGCAACCGCATCTACGCTATGCGCACTTCCCCTTGCCCTCCTACAGCTACCAGACACGGACCCCGGCCCCAGTCCCCGCACTAAGCAGCGTCAGCGTATCTAAAGCGATGCAGCGCGAGATCCAGGACGTAACCATTGCTCTACACTTTTAGAAAAAAATGGCGGCTACGGATCCCCAGGACCCTATTCTCGCCATAGACCCTTGGCTGAAGCCGCACATTGATGATATTCGACGTCGCCAGCGCCTGGCGCAGCACTGGCTGCAGACCCTTGACGAGAGCGAGGGTGGTATTCAAAAGTTCGCACAAGGCTATCTCTACTATGGTTTTACCATTGACGAAGCTTCTGGTGAGATTGTGTACCGCGAATGGGCTCCAAATGCCATATCCGCCTGGCTCACGGGAGAGTTCAACGACTGGCACCGCAGTAGCCATGCTCTACACCAAGCTAATGCGTACGGAGTTTGGGAGATTCGCCTTCCAAAGGGCGCGATCCCTCATGGCTCAAAAGTAAAGCTCGTACTTAAAGTCCCAGGTGATGAGATCCTTGAGCGCGTGCCCGCGTGGAGCAAACGGGTTGTTCAGGATGTCAAAGTATCGCCTGCATACGATGCGGTTTATTGGAGCCCACCGGAGGCATACACATTCCGCCACGAGCGTCCTAAGCCAGATTGGACAAAGGGCGGGATCAAAGTCTACGAAGCGCACATTGGCATTTCGACGCCTGAGCCCCGTATCGGCACCTACAAGGAGTTCACGCAGACTATGCTGCCTTGGATTGCAGACTTAGGCTACAATTGCATTCAGCTTATGGCTGTTATGGAGCATGCGTACTATGGCTCGTTTGGTTACCAAGTTACCAATTTCTTTGCCGCATCCTCGCGCTATGGCACCCCAGAAGACCTCAAAGAGCTTGTGGACACGGCGCATGGTTTCGGCATTCGCGTTCTGCTCGATGTGGTGCACTCCCATGCGTCGAAGAACTCTGCAGATGGCCTGAACATGTTCGACGGCACGGACTACCACTACTTCCATGGCGGATCTCGTGGCATCCACGATCAGTGGGACTCACGCCTGTTCAATTACGGCAAACATGAGGTCCTCCGATTCCTGCTCTCAAATATTCGATTTTGGCTTGATGAGTACCGTTTCGATGGATTTCGTTTCGATGGTGTGACGTCAATGCTGTACATGCATCACGGCATAACGCAGGGCTTTTCGGGGGGCTACCATGAGTATTTCGGTGACGCACACACGGACGAACTTGCTATCAATTACCTGATTTTAGCGAATCATCTTATCAAAAGCCTGGACGCAGCGTACGTGTCAATCGGTGAGGATGTGAGCGGCATGCCGACACTGTGCCTGCCCACAAAAATTGGCGGTATTGGATTTGACTACCGCCTGGCCATGGCAGTGCCGGACATGTGGATCAAAATGCTGAAGGAACAGCAAGACGACGATTGGGATATGGGCAACATTGCTCACATTTTAACCAATCGCCGATACAAGGAGCTCACAATTGCTTACGCGGAGTCGCACGACCAGGCACTTGTTGGTGACAAGACGCTCGCGTTTTGGCTCATGGACAAGGACATGTACACAAACATGTCGGTTCTATCTCCGCCGAGCCTGGTCGTGGAGCGTGGCATGGCTCTGCATAAAATGATCAGACTAGTGACTGAGGGGCTCGGTGGCGAGGGCTACCTCAATTTTGAGGGCAATGAGTTTGGCCACCCGGAGTGGCTTGACTTTCCGCGCGAGGGCAACGGCGAGTCGTATCAGTACGCTCGACGACAGCTGAATCTGCCTAAAGATCACTTGCTTTTGTACCAGTTCCTTCATGCATTTGACCGTGCAATGCAGCATCTCGACAGCAAGTATCAGTGGCTGAAGTCGCCTCAGGGCTACGTGTCCTTGAAAAATAATGGCGACAAGATGCTTGCTTTCGACCGCGCGGGCCTGATCTTCATTTTCAACTTCCACCCTACACAGTCGTTTGCCGACTACCGTATTGGTGCCCCCGAGGCAGGCAAGTATCAGGTCGTATTGAGCTCGGACGATAAGCAGTTCTACGGCCAGGGCCGCACTGACCCTTCGGCGGAACACTTCACCTCGCCTGGGGAGTGGAGCGGCCGCCCGCACTCGCTCCAGACGTATGTGCCATCACGCGTAGCCATTGTGCTTGCCAAAACAGGCTAAATGCTTTCTTCTTGTTCGATATTTCGCTCATTTAGAAATGTGAGCGTCGGACCTTAGTAGGGAGACAGAGAGTTACTGTGCGGCATATTCAAATATCATAACTCATTATCACGTAATTCGTTCGCATGAATGCGGAAGTCTAACTAACCTAAAGTGTTGAGCTCGGAAGAAATATATCGTAACATCTAAGTGAATCTAAGCTGTTGAGCATGTGCCTTATTTGGGCGCAATCATATCCTCAGGGCGGACCCACTCGCGGAATTGCTCTTCCGTGAGGACGCCAAGCTCGAGCGCAGACTCCTTGAGGGTGAGGCCCTTCTTGTGAGCGTTCTTGGCCACCTTAGAAGCCTTGTCATAACCAATGTGCGGGTTCAGAGCCGTTACCAGCATGAGCGACTCGTTCATGAGACTAGAAATGCGCTCCTTGTTAGCCTGGATGCCGTCGACGCAGTGCACACGGAACGAATCCGCGCCATCTGCCAGCAGGCGAATGGAACGCAGCAGGTTTGCAACCATGACCGGCTTGAACACATTCAGCTCAAATTGACCCGAAGCCCCTGCAAACGTGATTGTGGCGTGGTTACCGAACACCTGTGTGCAGACCATGGTGAGTGCCTCGTTTTGAGTCGGGTTGACCTTGCCCGGCATGATGGACGAGCCCGGCTCGTTCTCAGGGAGCGACAGCTCACCGTAACCGCAACGCGGGCCGCTACCAAGGTAGCGGATATCGTTCGCGATCTTGAACAACGAAGCGGCAATTGTGTTCAATGCCCCACTCGACTCGACGATTGCATCATGCGCAGCAAGCGCCTCGAATTTGTTCGGGTTCGTCTCAAATTGTAGACCAGTGATCTCAGCGACCTTTTTAGCTACTGCAACGTCAAAGCCCTTGCGCGTGTTCAGGCCCGTGCCCACCGCGGTACCACCCTGCGCCAGCTTCTGCAAGTTCGGGAGCGTCGCCTTCACACGCTCAATACCGAGCTCAATCTGGCGCGCGTAACCCGAGAACTCTTGGCCCAGAGTGAGCGGCGTTGCGTCCTGCAAATGCGTACGGCCAATCTTGATGATCGACGCGAACTCCTGCGCCTTCGCATCAACCGACTTGTGTAGCGCCTCGAGTGCCGGTACAAGACGGCTCGTGATCTCAACCACAGACGCGATGTGCATGACCGTGGGAAACGTGTCGTTCGACGACTGCGACATGTTGACGTGGTCGTTTGGGTGTACGGGATTTTTACTACCCATCTCGCCGCCTAATATCTCGATCGCGCGGTTAGAAATGACTTCATTCGCATTCATGTTTGACTGCGTGCCGCTGCCGGTCTGGAAGACTACGAGTGGGAAGTTCGCGGTGAGCTTTCCATCAATAACCTCCTGCGCGGCTTGCTTGATCGCACCAGCGACTTTAGGGTCGAGTCCGTAGGTCTCGTTCACCTCAGCAGCTGCACGCTTCAGAATGCCAAAGGCATGGATAATGGGCTCTGGCATGCGCTCCTTCGAGCCCTCGCCAATGCGGAAGTTCTCGAGACTGCGCTCAGTCTGCGCTCCCCAGTACTTGTCACTGGGAACTTCGATTGGCCCGAACGCATCGCTCTCTGTGCGCCGCATGACACGCGAAGTGGAAAAAAAGGCGAGTTCCTTGGCCTTGGAGCCCTGCAAAAGTGTGCGGTTAAACGAAATTCTTAGCATCTGTTGAAGCGATGTGAGTGGTCTGTGAGAGCATTCATCAGGTGATACCCCAGACGACACGCGTGGTGGCTAGGGCACTCGATGCGGACGCATGTGAAAGTCGCTGCTGAAGTGAGAAGGGGAGAGGAGATCTCAGTACCCCACGACCCGCGAGACAGGAGGGCAACATTACGCGTGCTGTAGTGAGGGCATGTTGGCGCCCCACTTACCCTGTTAAAAAAGCAGCGTATAGACGTGCTTTCATGGATTCCTGCTCTTTGCGCACCCAGCCTCCGAGGAAATGCTTTCTAATCGCAATTAATGAGGTTTTCTGGCAAAACCACAATTTCGCTGCAGCATGGCGTTAAGGTGGACAGTAAAGCCCGGCACTGAGCTCACTGCGAGCGAAGTATATCAAGTCCTTCAGCTGCGTGCCGAGGTTTTTGTGGTCGAGCAAGACTGTGTCTATCAAGACCTTGATGAGATCGACTTGCAGTCCTCAGTGTTTCACCTACTGGGGTATGTCGAGGGCGACGATCGTGTCGCTGCTTACCTTCGCATATTCAGTGAGAAGTCTGTCTCCGGGCAGTACCGCATTGGCCGTGTAGTCGTGCGCAAAAGCCATCGCGCCGGCGGGCTTGGGCGCGCTCTTATGAATAGGGCTCTAGAGCTCATCGATGGCATCCAGGTCACCCGACATGTCTCCTCCATTATGCTACACGGCCAGTCGTACCTGCGCAAGTGGTACGAGTCGTTCGGTTTCGTGGTCGTGGGCGACGAGTTTCTTGAAGACGGTCTACCTCATTTTACTTTCATCAAGGATGTCTGAATGGGGGGCCCTATGGCTCGTTAGTTCAGCCTCTCAACTCGCTTCCACTGCTGAATAGCCTGATTTTGAAACGGACCTACCCTTAGCGGTCTGTTCGGTCCTGCGGATGAAACGATGGCACCTGGCCACGGCGCAATCGAAGACTGCTGCTGGTTTCGGCAGTTTAGGCCATCTATTGGCTAAATCGAGCCCAATGCGGCTCATTAATTAATGAAAGCATCGGTTGTTGCTTCACGCGTCGACCTCACAGGAGAAACATGAGCGTCGGTATTTCTTAACGAGAACGTACCGGTCTTTCGACGTCGTTTAAGGCTTGTGCAGGACTTGCAACACGTACATAAGGACTTTAATGCAATGCCAGACCTAAATTGAGTCTGACAGTAACTTTTTGAGAAACTCATCCATACATTTAATAGACTTTAGACGACATTCCCCAACTATAAGCCGCTGTCACTGGCTAGTCTCAGTTTTGCATGTTCTCAGTAGCTGTTGCCCCTCACGCACGACGGCTTTCTTACCACAATGTCTCCTTTCAACGACCCGGTTCAATAGAGAATTTACAGAGCCGTATGTGCCGGCGAATATAGCATACAAATATAACGTTCTACAGGATGATTACTAGCCCGCTACTGTTTGGCCTTCCATTCATTGAAAGCTTTCTGATAGTCCTCCTTGTAGGTCTGGCGTGTCGACTCGGGGAGAGCGCGCCAAAGCTCGCCCAGGCGGCGCCCCGTCTCGGGGAGAGTCAAGTTTGGTTCCTTCTTCAGCAAGTCCGCGCGGTTCTCGCTAACAAAGCGGATGTACGCCGTAAGCGGGCGGCCCGTCTTGCCAATGGGATAGCTTAAATTAAACGCTGTGTTGTGGAAGCTGCGTAGAGACGTGAGCGGCCTAAAGCGCTTCGCAATGATGTTCGCTAGCATTGATGAGTGGGCTGGTGTGTGTGGGTGGTGGTTGGTTAATGCGCTGGTGGCTGGTTGTGTTTTCGCCGTCACGTAGAGCTGTCACGCACCATGTCAGAGCTGATTAATGAATCGAAGTCCTCATTCCTAATAAGGTACTTTGCTCATATATATGCGTACTAGGGCATATGCATAACAGGGGACTGCCTAGTAAGGCTTGAAGTGTTTCTTTTGCTTCATTTCCTCGACTTTTTGCTTGTCTTGCTGGAATCGCGTGAGCAAGTCCGACATTTCCTGCTTCCGCTGCTGACGCAGCTGGAAGCGGTAGAAGTCGCTCTTCTCGAGTGTTTTCTTCTTCTTCGGAGGCTCTTCCATGACCGCTGGTGCTCCGGGGCGCTTACGCTTGTTGTATGTGACGAGACGGAACCCCTCGCTGTCAACTTCTTCGGCCGCGCGACTAAATTCTTCCGCGTCGCGCTCTTCTCTTTCTGCAAATAGTGTCATATACTCATCAACCTTCTCTTGAAGGTCTGCCTCCTCTGGAAACTTCGCATAATGGCGCGCAAGGTATCCGTCCGCTCCACGCGGACCGTACTGCTCCCAACTGACTTTCCCCTTCTTCGCTAGCTTTCTCGCCTTGCCCAAGAACCTGTCTGCTGCACTCTCGTCAATGAGCTTTATCAACCCGTGGCGGCTACCCTGGTAGATATACTCATCCAGGACAACGTCGCCTAACGCCTTGCACATGTCCTTAATGTTATCTTCCGTGGTGTCAAGTGGCAAGTTCGTCGCAAAAACTATGTTGTCGGTATTGGCGTCTGAATCTGAGTCTGACTCGCCCTGATTCCCGCCCCCATACAGCTGACGTCGTATAAATATTGTATGTGTGACGGAGGGTGCCACATGCAGCGGAATAGATATGTAGTCGCTCATGCGACAAAGCGTTTCGAGGTCGTTCGACTTGATAGACTAGGGCCGAAAAAAATCCGTAGACGCAGATGGTTTGGGATAGGGTCGAGATGGGAGGACAGGAAGCATTACCGCTTTAGCGGCCAAACCCACTGCTAATCTTACGGACTATGTCGCTGAAGTAGCTGCTAGAGGAACTATCTAGAAAACACGCGTTCTTCAGCACAATTGCCCTCTTAACCTCCTCGGTCCAAGAAATTTTCCACTTTGACAGGATGCTGTCTTACGTTGGTTAATTGGCTACCACATTATATTATGACACGAAGTACTCCTATACGAGATGCACCAGGAGGCACTATTACTCATACCACTTAAAGTCTCCTACGCCCACCATCCTAAATAAGCCGGATTTTCCTATGCACAAAGCGCAGTACTAAGAGTGAGCCATGCACTGCAACAATTGTCAAGTTGCGAGGGATAAGCGCTTGACCTAGACATAGTTGCTCAAACCCCTAGAACGCAGAGGAAGCACATCTAGCGTCCACGGATTCAATTGGATGGGCCAAAAGCGGATTGAGCAACAGGGCCGCAAGCTGCGCCTGCAAAGATTGGAGCGGAGGGCGCGTGGTGACGAGGGGATCAGATGACTAATACAAACGCGGCGTCGACCACTCGGCATCACGACTTGTCCTCTCTGGCCTAGCGCAACAGGTATCGCAATGTCCTGGAAGGGCTTTCAAAAAGGCGTTGCGCGAACACCCTTTACGCTAAAGCAGAAGACACATCATGTGCAGGGCTCGAAGGACCCAGTGTTTCTGGACACGGAGCACCGCTTCCAGACAATCGAAACGCAGACGCGCCGGTTGCATGCCGAGTCACGGCGGTACTGGGACGCAATTAACAAGATGTTGAGCCACCAGATTGAGTACTCAAAGGCGATTGAGGAGATATATCAGCCAATTTCGGGCCGAGCGCTAGACCCAGAAAGTGCGGATTCGGAGGGGAACCTTGAGGGAATTGCTGCATGCGAGCAATACCGAAACCTTGTAACGGAGCTGCAGCAGCTTGTGAAGCCCGAGATTGAAATGATAGAAACGCGTATTTTGCGCCCTGCGGACGAACTGCTCACCATCACTAAGTCGATTAAGAAGATGCTAACGAAGCGCGAGCACAAGCATATCGACCTAGACCGCTACGCCTTGGCATTGAAGAAGCTCCAGGATAAGCCAGAGCGCAGCGTGAAGGAAGAGGAGAAGATGTATAAGGCCGAGAATGACTATGAAATCGCCCTAGAGGAGTTCAATTATTACAACGAGCTGCTCAAGGACGAGCTACCGAAGCTCTTTGCCCTCGAGGCCCAGCTCATTAAGCCTCTGTTCCAGTCATTTTACTACATGCAGCTGAATATCTTCTACACGCTTTTCACGCATATGGAAGAGATGAAGATTCCCTACTTTGAACTTGGCGGCGACATTCGCGAAACGTTTGCGCGGAAGCGTGGTGATATTCGCGAACGCACCGAGGCAATTGGCATCATTCATTTCCGTACGGGCCATGCGAAGGCAAAGCTCGAGGCCACAAGGCGGAAATATAACCGCCCCGGCGCCGTTGGCTCTCCCGGCTCCGCGACGAGCATGCCAGGATCGCCGTTGTCTGACACGGCTGCACCGGCCTACGACTATGGTGACTATTCGCCGTCGCAGTCGTATTCGCCTGAAAGCCGCTCGCCGCCGTCCTCAGGATATGTGCGCGAGAAGCTGGAGCCACCACGCACAGAACCGCGCCGCGCTGACCGTGAGCACTGCACGGCTCTCTACGACTTTAGTGCGCAGAATGACGGCGATCTCGAGTTCAGGGAAGGTGACGTCATCGAGATTATTCGGCGAAGTGCTAACACGAACGACTGGTGGACCGGCCGCATTGGCGACAGGGTTGGTGATTTCCCTGGAAACTACGTACAGCTCGAGGCTGAATGATAGGGTCCGTCACTCCAACCCTGGATTCGGGCCACTAACAAAGAAAATGTGATCCCCTCACCGCAAGGTCCCTGTCGCTTTCTGCTGGTCCGCTTTTCGATTGACGACCTATTCCTGTAGTTCTGCGTACCCTACTCCGCAAAGATCGCTTGCCAGATGTTAGTGCCTATTCTTCAACGGCGGATTCTATTTATAGTCTACAACAAGCAACAGCTCTCTGAAGCCATAAATACAACTGAGCAAAAATAGCGCTCACGAGTGCACAACACCCACACCCACTCTTATCATGCATGAAATCGCATATAGCATTGCCCCTTCGTAGTAAAAATGCCGCAGGTTGCTGCTGATGTGGCTCCTCGTTCATGTACCTTGTTCGAAAGGGTGGTGTCATGTGGGCGAAACCCCTGCAGATGCGCTGCGCTGCTTGCAGAGCCACCGTTGGCGTCAGCGCAGGAGCCGCTGTAACGCCAAAAATACACAGCAGCAGTGCCTCGCTTTACCCCTCTTTTCCCCCATTCAAAAAGTTCAATTTGAGGCGCGGCGCATGGATGCGACTGCCCCTTTATATTTAGCATCGCGCCGCTTCTGGCTAGAACTTTATTAACGCCTCGATACGGCCGCGCAGGGGTTTGGTGGTTAGTGGGGGGAAAGGTGAGTCTCTGTTACCTAATCGCACAGGCGGATAGTCCAAATTCGGCATCCACTTAGATTAGCCCCATTCGAGGATGTCGGAAGCAATTCTGTCGTCTTCGCCGACAAAGACTCTCTCTACGTGGTGGAAGAGCTTCAAGCAAAAGGAGAGTGATGACGACTCTGTGCCTTCGCTTCAGCGGCCTAGTCTGAACCGTGCATCGGTGTCGAGCTCAGCGCTACCTCGCGTGTCGCGCTCACGGGTTGACGACAGCGCTAAGACGCACGGAATCGATATCCCGCCTCAGTATTATGATTCCCCGATCTTTGGTGTGCCACTTGCAGCAAGCTTGCGTTATGCAAGCGTTAACATCTCGCTTATGGACCATGACGGGCAGAGCTTCATCTACGGCCATGTTCCCATCATTGTGGCAAAATGTGCCGTATTTTTGAAGCAGGGCGCTCGCGAAACCGAGGGCATCTTCCGCCTACCAGGTTCAGTGCGCAGGATAAAGGTGCTACAAGAGCTTTTCAACACGCCGCCTAGTTTTGGCAAAGATCTCGACTGGCAAGGGTTCACAGTGCACGACGCCGCCAATTTGCTAAAGAGATATCTGACGACGTTGCCCGAATCAATCATACCTAGGCGCTTCTATAGTGAATTCCGTGAGCCGTTGCAGACTCAATTCACTGGCATCCGCGACTATATGAATTTTCATGCTGTGACAGGCCCATCAAGCCCAAGCCACCAGAATGTCGACGCATCAGAGCCACCACCGGAACCAACTCAGAGTGACGTTAGCGCAGCTACAAAGACATACGAAGACCTTATATTCAGGCTGCCGCAAGCGTCGCTGCAACTTCTCGTGTACCTCCTCGACCTGCTCTCAATGTTTGCGGCACAGAGCGATACAAATCGCATGCCTGCGTATAATCTAGCGGCGATATTCCAGCCTAGTATTCTCGCACTGCCAGAGCATCAGATGGATCCGGATGAGTACCAGACGTCGCGCCTCGTGATTCAGTTCCTTATCAACCATTCATTATCAATATTGCAGAGAGTGGAAGCAAAAGCAATAGAGGACCACACAAACAAAAAAGCGCAAGCAGAGAGTGCCCCCCTTGACAGTGACAAGTCTCCCGAACGAGGGTTCATGATTCCTCAGCTGAATGTTCAGAGTGCCGATTCGCATCAAGAAGTAAAGGAATCGTCAGATGGTGAGCGCGCTCTCGCAACAACCCAAATCCTCCCCGCACCTCAGCTCAATGTGGAGGCTGCTGATGGCCGGCAGCCGTCGCGCACTGGGTCTGAAAATATTTACTCAGTAGCCTCAGACCAGGATTCTACGCACTCCGCCCACAGGCGCCAGCATTCCAAAAGCCTCAGTAGCGCCCAACCGCCAAATTTGGAGCAGAACAAATTCCCAGGGTTCCTCCGTCGCCAGCGGTCGCAGCGATCGACATTGTCATCAAGCCCAGGAGCGGACGCTGAAGGTGAGAGCAAAGGTTCTACGGATGAGCCTCCTCATCGCCAAAGCACGCGGAGCCCGCCGATTGAGGAGGAAGACCGGAAGTCGCGATTCCGCCGTTCTCTTATGGTCTTGCTTCCTAGCCGCGACGACCACCAAGCCTCTCGAACGACGTCGCCACACGCGACGAAGCCCGAGCTCAACAGGTCTCCGAGCTGGTTTGCGCGGCTATCCAGCAACAACTCGAGCAATCCGAGCAACAATCTCAGCCGCAGCGCCACGCCTGAGGAGTAGTGTTTTGTACCATGACGTCTTATGGCGTAGCACACCGCAGTGCATGATAAAGTATTTTTAACGAATTTTTTTATGCCAAACTCTCTTATAAGGTACCATGAAATTACCCCCTTTCACTCAAAGGAAGTCTATAACTAGCACCTTCGTTCCTGACTTACTTTTTCTGATCGGCTGGCTAGTTAACTAGGCAGACATCCTACCCTCAAAGAGCTGAACGATCCGACACCCTCCTTAACCCTCGCCCTTCCGCGAGTCCAGGACTGAACCAGCTCCGACGCGATGGCAGAAAATGTGTCCGTCGAGTTCGTGTCAACATCGATTCTGCGCATCCATGAGTTCTCATGGGTGTTCTTGGTCGACTGGATCATGATCATACTCTTATCGATCTTTGCCATCTTCTACTTCAACCAACTACTGGGCTTCATCGTCACGCACACCGTTGGCTGGTATGTATGGCACCGCTATGACGTGTATTTCAAAGTTGAGTCCGTTCAAATTAGCCTCTTTGCAGGTCGCGTTATGTTCAGCAATGTTGTGTACATTGGAACAAGCGAGGCTGCCCGCATAGTATACGGCAGCATTGGTTGGCGTTACTGGATCCGCAATCGTCGACGTAGCGCTCTGGTCGGTGGCAGCTCTAAAGGAGAGTGTGCTCTGGAGCTCAAAGCTAATGGTCTCGAGTGGTTCGTGTATAACCGTGAATATGCATACGACGTTCTGGGCAAGAACGAGCCTGCATCAGCCGAGCTTGCGCGCGAGTTTGATCAATGGCAAGCCAATCTCAGCACTGTAGAGCATAGGTTCTCAGAGCTGCTACCAATGCGTGTTGCGGCGCGTAACATTGCGGTAGTAATTGGCAATGAGGACACGGAGTCTTTGCTTGTAATGTCTGCACCGTCAGCAGATGGAGTCATTGATATGGATGTCGCATCAAACGAGTCAGATAGGTACTCTCTGAGAATAGATATGCACATTGAGATGCCTGAGGTTGAGCTTCGTGCAAATCCTGACTATCAAGTGTCCAGCATTGAACCTATACAGCAGAACCGCCGCAGCAAACAGCCGAAAAGCAACAAGCCGAAACCGAAGTGGATCCTCAAGTTGAGACACCGTCGGGCTTCTGCACCGTCACAGCCTTGGATGGGCCTTCGCAGGTATATGGAAGACAGAGATGCCACGGAGACTAGCGAACCAATCGAAACTCCACCACCAGAGACGGAATTACCCAAAAATCAGCCAAGATCGCCGCTATCGCAACAATCGCCTTTAGGGGAAAGCCCTATGTTTGAGAAGAAAATGTCCGCTGAAACCGCCTCGCAAAGTACATCCTTTCATTCGGACGCAACGCGCATATCTGTTAACAAGCAAGCAAAGGATGACGAGAAAACGAGAAAGCCCCTAAATCCAGGTGAAGTGCGCTCTAGGCTGGCGGCTCTACCGACTGAGTATGCGAAAGTGTCGCAAATACTTGCGTGTGACCGTTTGGATTTATACGTTCTTTCAGACATTGTTGGCAACGTGGATGTTGAACACGAAGATGACAGTGAGCCATTATATAGCGTGTCACTGCGTCTACACGAATCCAAGATAAACTATGGCCCTTGGACTGAAAGGCAGCGACAACAATTTTGGTCACTCTTCTTCCCGCGACAGTGCGTTGATGCCAGTGTTCCAGACGCGCGCAAGATGGGCGAATTGAGACTGCAAAAGCGTGCTCTCCTGGCTGTAGAACTGCTTGGTGAAAGCGTTCTTGTTGTGCCGGTTCGTGAAAAGTCGAAAGACGAATCATTCGCCGCTAGTTTCGCTCGTAATTTTGGCACATTTGGAGATGAAATTCAGCGCAACTACGGCTGGGTTGAGTTGAGAGCTCTCGAGGGCTCTTCCATTTCGGCAATGATACCTTATGTGCCCGACGACAGCGGCTTCCAGACTGAATGCAGCATAGAATTCAAAAAGCCAGAGGTCAGATCTTCCGTGACCCACGATACGATGTTTTTTGCGTCGAGTCACCGCATTGAGATCACTCAACATGTCCCACTTGTGTGGAATGCGCGGCAGACCTGGGATATTCATCACGAATCTTCTAACATGGACTTTTTCGCCCTCCGTGAGCATGTCACTCTCATTTCGGATACGATCAACGACTTTGCTGATGGCCCCCCAACACCTTATGCCCTTTTCGTTCCGCAAAGGTACAATGTGACTTGGCGAGTCATAAATTTTGCGCTGTTTCTTAATGTGAACAAGAACAATATCATCAACAATCCTACCAGCCGCAGCGAGAACACATTCCTTGTTCTGCGGACACCGGATGTCAGCTTCGACTGGGATATGCCTCAGGAGGAAATAACTGCACCGACAACTGCAACGAGCTGCAGAATTTCAGCGAAGTCTTTAGATCTGGAGCTGAACGCGCCTAATTGGCACACTTTGCAAAGCTTCCTTGATTCACAGCGCATGGCGCGAGTAGAGGATTTCGAGGTGCAATGGTCGCTATTCAGCAGTACCCTCTCCCCCGAGCATCGATTCACGGATAGTGAGTCCGATGTTAATTTGTCTCGATATGTTGACACGCAGGTCATCAACATTAAAGGATCACGGTTGGCTATGATTGCTTATGGATTCCTCGTAGACTACATCATGCGAGTCCGCGAGAATTATTTCGGCCATGCATACCACTTTCAAACAACAGAAGAATTTCTACAAAAGCACGAAACGAATCAAGAGCCAACGTTCGACTTTTCTCGCGTTGAGCTGGATATGGACGCACACGTCCACATTTATGTTGATAAAGGAGTTTTTCTTTTGCCGCAATATCTCTATTCAGCCAAGAGCTGCTTGGCCCTGCATTTTGACCACCATGCTATGGACTGTAGATTTACGAATTACTACATGGATCTACAGGCAGAGTTTGTGCCAGTAGTAGGAGTGCTCTTGCAAGACCTCGAGCCTCAAGCTCTTTTAGAGACTGCGCTTGAGAACAAAGATAATTCAATTCTCAGCATAAGTCAACTTGAGATTCGCGCACATCGCATGTTTGGGCTCCCTCCTAGTGAACCGACCTACGTTGTCAGATGGGACTTTGATATTGGTGACATTTCTTTGAATGCGGATACAAGCTTTCTGCCCATCAAGACAGAAATTAGCCGCTCATTTATGCACGGGTTTGCTGACGACGAAAACAAACCGATCGGAATGCCAGAGGAGTTAAACGATGTGACATTTGTCAGTGCAAATGTCGCATCTCTTGTTGCTACTTTGAGCCCAGCAGCGAACGATGACTTGAAGATCAGTGTCGAAATAGGGCCTATCAAAGGGCGTGTTAATGATCTGGCCAATGCGAGATATTCAGGACGCGCTACCCTAGAGATACCGTTTGTTCAACTCAAATGCTTTAACAAAGGAGACGTCATTTTCGAAGCTACAACTGCTATCTATATGACAAGATTTGAAAAGAAGCCCTACGCATCCGAGCAACGGGCTAAGCAGCAAGCTCATCTTGCGCTCCACGATTCATTATTCCACCGTGCCACGTTTCTTTTGGAGCCGCACGTCAAGAATTCTGAACCGTTCGCGCGGCAGCGTCAGCCCGATGATGTTCGGCCCTGCATACCACTCCCACCTTTTGCGCCGCCGCTTACCCGTGAAACAGCTCACATGCAAGCGCCTGCCGGATCTGAGTTCAACCACAGACGGCACAATGGTGACAGCGTCAATGGGAGTGAGGCCAGCATTGGTGACCCTGACTCCATAAACCAGAGGCATAGCCCGCGCTATAGTTTTGACGAGGGCTTTGGTAGCAATGAGACGCTAGGTTCAGCAGCAGATGCAACATCATATAGAGAACCGAGGCGTAGTGCGAATGAAGTTTATCCATTTGCCAGTAGTGAGGCAACCAGTGAGCGCGCGCGCTTACGCCGAAAACACACGGACTTCAAACTACACGCTACCAGTTGGCGCCCGAATGCCCCCGCTCCAACAGATGACGACGAGGAATGCGAGCACTTGAGCGTCATAATTCAGGTAACAGCGGTTAACGTGGAGGTAACGCCTGAAATTTTCGCCGTCGCCGCCGCACTCGACTTCGAACCCGAAGTGAACTTCGAAGCTGAGCTGGATTCATTACAGCACAGTATTGTAAAGGCATTGGTTAGAAAGGAGGCGGTGCAAGAACGTGCTCGTATACATTTTGTCATGCCGTTATTGTCCATCAACCTAAGGGAACGTCTTCGTGGGGTTCATGGTGTTCTTTGCGAGACGAAGGACATAGATTTCATGTGGAGCTCATCGGAATCCCAACGAGGAATACATGCAGAATGTAGCTCTTTATCTATTGCTCTGCGGCAAGGTGGTGGCACAGTAATGGATCTGGCACGCATAAACGCTGCCTCCATTGTGCTTAGCAAACTTGTACTCTGGTGGTCAGAGATTGATAACCGCAAGGGAGCAGGTGCTTTAGATTTCGCAGGTGTTGATCTAAGTGTGGCTACCGATCAAATTGATTGGATCATATCGTACGCCGCCAAACTTGCAGCTTCAGTGGCATCCTCTTCTGCTACTAGGAGAAGAAACGCGCCACGTCAACGACCAAAAACTATGTCTGCCATGTTTTACGCTTTAACGAATGCCGGTGAACAGATGGGTGTTGAGCAAGACTCTTACGTATTGTCGCGGCCATCTGGTGCTATCCAGTCTCGTTCTCATGTGCGTTCTCAAATCAGCTGGCGAATTGTTATGAGGCTACGATACTTACTGCAGCGAATACCCCCAACAGAGCTGAACAAGATGCAGCGCAACTTGGCTCGTGGCCGCCTGCAGCTCCCGACCGATGCGCGACAGCGTATGCTTGCGATATATCGTCGCTGGAGGAGCTGGGAGCAGTCCGATGAGCTCGAGGACTCTGAAATTTTCAAACAGGTATTACAGGATCAGTCGTTCCAAGAATACGTTCTTAGCATGTCGACGCGCCTAGCACTGAATGTTGAATCAATGGTGGTGCGTCTTGTTTATCCGGACATGCGTGAGCATTACGTAGGACTTGATTTATTCGTGATCCACTTGGCTTCAATGCGTATGAATGAAACTCAAAACCTTGGACTGACTGTGCGTTGCTCCAAGATTCGAGCATTTGGCAGTATAGAGATCGTTTTGGTAGCAGCGGCAATTATATCGGCTGTCGCAGATGCTGAAGACTTTTTCGTTCGCAACGCAGATGATTCGCACAAGTTAGAGGGAGATTCAGAAATTTTCCCTGACTCCGATGATGATGAGGTCTCTATAATCCAACACCCTTGGGAGAACATTGGCTCCGAATCACTGAGTTCGACTACAGAATCAGGCAAAGGTATCGCTCTTCAGGCAAATGTCTCTATCTTCCTGCTAGATCTCGTGCTGGAGTTCGACCTTGAAACCGTGAAGATTGAGACACAAAACCATCAGGTGCAGTTTGCAGCAAGTATAGAACTCATGCAAACGTCCGTCATAGATTCTTTGTTTCACTCAGGAGTTCTTGCCACTAGCAATGGTGCCTTTCGCATTTTCAGGCCTACGAGCGATGAGGATATTCTTGATTCCTTAATTACTGGGATTCACATTGGTTATGCCAGCCGCGGTCCCTCTCATCAATCTAATACTTGGGCCACTGTAAATGCTGACTCGTTATCCCTCGCAATTCACCCGGCTATTCCCGGCCTTGCGGATCTGGTTGTGGAATTCTTGGAAACAGAGCTCCCAGTCTTGAAGACCGTGGGAGAGAAGCTCTCAGAAGCTAGCGCAAAGCGCGGTCAGTCGGCAGACCAGGTGGCTAGTGCCCCTAGTCATGCAAGCATAACTAGCTTATACAGCCCACTGAATGAACTTGGCGCGGGGCAATTTGTGAATCTTGCCGTGCCATTGATGAAGCTTCGATTTACGCTCATTGATGATTTGATGCTAGTCTTACAAGGGCGACAGCTAGATGCAAAGCTGCGTCACACTGATGCCCTCGTGGGCAGCCTTGAACTTGAGCGAGGAACAATTGGTATGCACTATGGAGAAGGTCTCGCGTCAGTAGCTAAGGTACAGATTGAAACAGCCAAATCTGTGGCTCGTGTCGATAACGAGCACATGGCTATCACATTTTGGAGTGATCTTGGAGCACTAAGAATGGAAACGATGTCTTTGATATGGTTACTTGACTACGTGCGTCATCGGAAGCTTGACACTCAGCTTGCTGACTTGATTGGCTCAGTCAACCATGCTATGGAGCTTGTAAGAGACGTGATGCCAGGCCCGGGCCCCGGCGAAGTTTTTGTCGACGCTGTATCAGATATCTCGGATGATGACGTGAGTGTTGGTGACACAGGTAAGACCGAAGGAGATGATGTTCCCTCCAAATTCAGGTTCAGGCTCATAAATCGCATCCGCGAAATATCGATCATTCTCCCCTTAGACACCAGCTCATTCACGTTAACGTTAGCTGATATCAGTGCTAAGTTTGAGCATTTCAAAAGCATTGACGATTTGAAAAAGCCCAAGGGTCCACAAACAATTGCAGGAAACGTAGGAGATTTAGCACTTCGGCTTTCCTTACCTCATAAGCGCTCTCGTGAGATGATTCGCTTACAATTCTCCGTGGATGCACGCCAAGAAGATGAACGTGACAGCTTTAATGTGCAGAGCGAGTACATTCGATTCGCTCTTGATCCCGACGCTGTAGGTGCGATTTTCGTTGCCGTCAACAAGCTGAAGCAGCATACACAAGCTCTCTTCAGAAGCACGCGGCAGTCGGTTGCCCAACAAGTACAGTCGCCGAAGACATCTGCTCCATTAGTACCTTTGATCCCTGCTGGGAATAAGAATGATCCGAAATCATTCCGGCTCGCTGATCTTGAACGCTTGCGCATTAACTTGTTATTGAAGTCTCTCACGGTAACATGGTTTACCGACATGTCATCGAAAGATGGCATTATACTTGGTTATGATCGCCTTCAAGTCCGCGTTGCCAAGCTCTTTGCACGACTTGAGCTCGAAGGGACTTACGTTACTCCTGTGGTGCCACCAGACAGTGAAAACAGGCCAATCAGCGAACGCTCAAATACCGCTTACCTTCCTCTGGTGGACGCAAGGCTTTATGTGACCGAAAAGAGAGGCGAAATACCCTGTGTTCACCTATCCATGACAGGAAAATCTGTCACCTTGTTGCTAACCTCTTCAGTAGCACCATGGGTACTGAAGCTGTCCAACTCATGGGCCGAGACAAGGACAACCGTTATCAATCTCGCTCGCCAAAAACCTTCTACAGGCTCATCGTCACGCCCAGAAGAGACTCCAATTTCACCAACCACAGCTCAGCGATCGT
This sequence comes from Entelexis tilneyi, assembly GCA_030566755.1. Classification (NCBI taxonomy): domain Eukaryota; kingdom Fungi; phylum Ascomycota; class Dipodascomycetes; order Dipodascales; family Trichomonascaceae; genus Entelexis; species Entelexis tilneyi. The sequence goes on along the minus strand of JAKUAT010000001.1, from coordinate 507,337 downwards.
CCCCATTAGAAATGCCGTTTGCTCTTCGTGCAGATATGCATTTTGAGCGCGGCATCCTGCGAGTCCTAGAGGAGAACGGTCACAGTAAAGATCCTGCACTTGAGCTTTTCTCACCCTCGGTGGACATATTGGCGGAGCTGATGAAAAACAGGCTGCTTTTGCGAGTCGACGTCTCGCCTACGACGAATAAGATGTATCCAAAGGCAATATCAGAGATTAAGGCAATCTCAAGTCAATTGAGCTCGACACTAGGTCAGCACCAGGCAGAGCACAGCAGCGTTAGGCGATCTCCCAGCCCCCCGCCGCTCAGCAGTCTTGCAAGCCCTACGAATCCGAGCCTGGCCATCAATGATCTTGAACTGGATATTCGAGTTCAGTTAGGGACCCAGGAGCTTTATCTTAGCTGTTTGCCCTTTGGTAAAGTTGGTGCTCTTATCTCAACAGAACAAGTAGATCTGCTGATGATAACTTCGCGACCCAATGTGCTGGACGAAACCTTTGTTGTTGGTCAGATGTTCATCCGAGGTGCTCGGGTCTCGTTGCAGCATATCTATTCACGAGAAATAAGCGGAATGGCGGAATTCTCACGCCTGTCTCTTCTGGGCATGTATCGAGTGGAAGAGCCTTTCAAACTCGCCATAAGTCTCAAAGACCCTCAAATTATGATGAAGCTTGGGAAGCTCCATGACATGCGCACGTTCTTCGAAATTTGGAAGTTTTACGAGGATCCGAATAAGATGGGTTCGCCATCGCCGGAGCCCGAGCCGAAAACCACAACTCTTCGTCGCAAATACTCAACTTCTTCACACCATAGCCGCCCGGTTCTAGATCGCAACTCACAGAAGGAACTGAAAGAGACTGAAGCCGAGAAAGGTCGTTTCATTGATCGTTACAAAAGCGCCGTCGCATCTGTAAACCTCCCTCTGACGGTGAACGTGAGTGTGATAAACTTGAGCGTTGTCCTTGGAATGGGACCGTCAATTGGCGACATTAAGTTCACCGTTGATCGTATTTGGGGTGCATTCTTAAAGAGTTCAACGGCAGAGCAGGCTATTCATGCTGGCATTGATTCTATCACGGCGCATTTGGACGGTCGTTTAGGCGGAACCGTGCGTATGGACGCTTTAATGGCTAAGGGTGCTCTTCATTGGGAGGATGGTCGCGATTATCCGCTGCTACATGCAAAGCTCAGAATGGGTAAGCTAGGCTTTTACTTCAGTTTGGACTTCCACCCGTTCATTGCCGGCGAGATTGTTGCTACTGCGGTTGCCATAACTACGCAGGACCGATTGCATGTCGATGACAGCCGAATTTATACAGTTGCAAGTTGCGAGTCTGCCTCTTTCGTGTTCACTGCTCTCGTTGCAAGCCACACTTTTGACGTCATCACACTATTCAAGCGTTTACAATCGCAGATATCGAACGCTCCCATTTTTATGGCTCAGTCCTCACAAAGTACTAGCAAGGGCACGGGAAACAAATTGCCTGGGAAAGACGCGAAGAACAGCGGAATTCGTACCATCTTCGATCTCAAGCTAGGGAACCTCATGATGCATGTATTTCCCACTGAGTTTACCGACACTGTTGCATTGAAGATCTTCGCTGATCGTATTTCTGTGCATTTTGACCGAAAGGAGCAGGAGCATGATTACACTACAGGAATGGATTTTGCTCTGAACGAGTGTCTCATTGGCTTAGCAAACATTAGAGGCGGCGGCTATCCGCACGCGATGATGGATCTCAACTACGAAGAATACTTGACTTTCGTCCGACGATCTGCTTCAGGAGGAACCATCGTGAACACTCCTGAAATCTCCATGTTGATGGACACGGTTGAGCCAAAAGGTAAAAATGAGGTTCACTACACGTTCTCGAATGAGCTTCTAGGATCTGTGGAGGTGGGTTGGAATTTGGGCAGCGTCAATTTTATCAAAGAAATGCTGGACACCCACAAACAAGCCCTGGCTACCCGTCCGATGGTAAGCAGCGCTGGCATGCCTTTCGACGAGGACGCAGACTCCGTTGGGGAGCCTAACTCGTCGCGCTACAGGGCGGGCTCACTAGGTCGCTCGAGCTCTATATCTACAACCCTCACGGGAAGTTCAGAGCCAGATGTTGCTGAATCCTTGGACACTCAGGATGACGATGCACATGTCGATAGTTCAAGCGATCATAATGCGGAACAAGAGGATGGAAAAGGCGAAGCTGTGATGTTTGCAGGCACACGCTACGTGGCAACTACACCACCGGTTATTCTTATACCGCAGCTGCGTGACTTGGGCGATGCTACCCCTCCAATTGAGTGGCTCGGTGTAAATCGCGAGCGTTTACCGCTATTTCTACACCACCTGGTGACGAGAAAGCTCGAGATGGGTGCCGAAGAGCTAGAAAAGGTTTACCGCGATGTGATGGGCCGCTTGGACTAGACTTTGTCCGTGTACTTTATTTATGTATTATTTATTTAACAGTATGTTTCCTTTCGATTTTCTTGCTTGTGCCAAATAGAAACAGGTAAGTTCTCAATGCACTTCAGAGCTCTCTTCTTGGGGTCTCAAGAGATTGTGAGCTAGTTCAGCCATATATCAATAAGGTACCACATAACATTATAGCTGATGGATACATTATTTTTCAACATAAGTTAGATTATTTGAGCGAGACCATACGCGAGAGCGGGGCGTTGCCGCTGGCATTCTTACGAGCCACAGGCTTGTAAGTGATGGAGAACTCACCAAGGTAGTGGCCGAGCATCTCAGGGCGGATGTCGACGACGTTGAAAACCTTACCGTTGTAGACGGCAACAACAGAGCCCAGCATCTCGGGGATGATCATCATGTTGCGAAGATGCGTCTTGACAATCTGAGGCTTCTCGCCGGCGGCCTGCTCCTTACGGGCCTGCAGCTTGGCAAGGAACTTCTGATGCTTAAGGGGCAGCTTGTTGCTGAACTTCCGTCGGCCACGGGCATGCAGCAGAGGCACGAACTGCTCGAGCGACATGCCGGCAAGCTCCTCGGCGTCAACGCCGCGGTAGCTCGACTTCTTCAATGTCTTCCGCTTGCGGGTCTGGACAGCGTCAGCCATTTTGTTTCTAGATCCTGAACAACCTGAAGTGTTGATATTGATCGCGCTAAGCACCGGGGGCACCGCTGGGACACTGAAAGAGTCGCCCAATACTAGGCACGTGGTCCGAGCCATAAGCCCTATTAACGGTGACAAATCTCGACGCTGCATTATGCGAGGGACATGATACGATTGTTTCATGAGTCATCATAGAGAAGCTGGTAGTGGCAGCACCGCTGGTAGTTTGAAAATATGTGCGCAGAGATTTAAATCCGAGTGATTGGAAAATGTCCAGCGCCGAATACATAAATGCGTATCTCATTATAACTACAACTACTCAGCCTCGAAGATTGCATAGGCATTGACCAGTATGGTCTCGATCACGCGGCTCTGCACTGCCATTTCTCCAACATTGAGATAGTCTGTGTCCATGAGTGCAGGGCCCCAAACAATCCCAAGATTCGTGACACTCATTCGGTTCACGCTCTCGCGTTCCTGAACGCGGAACAGGTGAAAAATGAGGTAGCGCAGTGTCGTGTAATTTGGATCAGGAAGCTTGTTTATGATTGCATGGATGGTATCGCGACGACGAACCTCGTCTTTGATGTTGGCCGCATTCACAAACTCGCGGTGGAACTCACGGGTGAGTAATGGATCTGGCAAGGCTTGGAAATACTGCTTAAGGGCTGAAGCAACACTGTGGATGTCATTGACGCCGTTGTTCGGTCGCAAAAGGTCGACAGAAAGGGCGTCGATATCAAATTCCCGTCTGATCTCCTGTACTTGCGTATTGTTTCCATTCGTACGGTAAATACCCTCCACTTCGAGTCCGAAATTGTCAATCGCCTGCACACACTGATATACCACGCGAGGCACGGTGCCCTCCTCATAATCGAGCAAGTCCTCTAGAGCAGTTCCGTAAACAGCAAGACCGTGACGCGAAGGGTCATAGTATTCGGCTTCTTTCTGTTCGGGTGCCGAAGCTGTAGTTGACGCTCCTACTCCCGCCGGCACAGCTGGCGCCGATAGAGGTGCAGAGTTTGAGGCCGCGGCTATCGTCCCAGCATTAGGAGGCGACGACGCTGGTATCACGGATTGAGTGTTAGGCGTTGTATGAGATGTAGTTCCTGACACCTTAGAGAGAACCGGGCCTGTCTTTGCCGTACCACTAGACACGATTTTCGACGGCGCCGGCATCGAGCTTCCAGTGAGCGTTGAGGCACCACTTACATTCCGGTCCCCAGATCCTGTCGGCAAGCTCGACGATGAGGGTCCATTTCCACTTTGAAGAGGCTGCGTGGATTGTCCCGAAGCAGAGCGGCTCCCTGACGAGGGGGGTGGAATGGATCCAGTTGTAGGGCCTGCTCGACTCGATTTTGGTGGCTGCGGTTTCGGTGCTGGTGCCTTTGATGTTTTAGAGGAGCCTCCAAGCGTCGGGTGTTTCTTAAATGTGACAGGTGCTCGATTAAGCACCGAACGACTCTTGGGAATGCCCCAGACATAGTTATAGAAATCGAGCTCACTGTCAATCTTGCAGGCCATCTCTTTGAGAGCCAAATTTGCCGTTGGCGAGTTACGCGGCTTGATTGGTGCGATGACGAAACCGCGATTCAATTGAAGGGTTTCAAACAAGTTCGCAAAGCGTAAGACCTGGAGCGACAGAGCATTATCGCACTCAAGCACAAGACCTTGCAACGTCCGAACACTCTCCACACGGAGTTTCTCAACCAGCTCACGTCGTGTGCGCTGGCATACATCGACCTTTTGCTGGTAGTCAACCTCAGCAATTGTCATACGCCTGTGAAGCTCCTCTTCACTCTTCGACTTGAAGGCAAGCTTGTTCTTGCTTGGGTCTCCCGTGCGTACGCGGTCAAGCTCATCACACGTAGAGTCATACTTTGTCTTTGCCTTCTCGGCCTCGCGCTCCGCGTCAACCAAGTTCTTTTCGTGACGCAACGCCGTCTCCTTTGTGGTCTTGCGCTGACGTTCAATCGAGCGAACGACATCCATAAGCTCGTCGTGCATCCGATGCATGGAATCAATAAATGTATTGCCAGCGTCGCCGTAGCGATCCGTCGACTTCAAAATGTTCAAGACTTGGTTCTGACAGGTTCCTTTTTTCACCTCGGGTCGTTTGAACAAGTCGGTCATGGTGCGCGAGGTCTTCTTCAGATGCGCACTATGCTCTGACTCGATAGTGGCCATCTTCTTTATATAGGTCGCAAACTCCTTTACTGTAAACACAGATTGTTTCAACCTTACGAGCAGAGATTCTACTCCAACATCTGAGAGAAGTATTTCTTTGAGCTTGCTGTCGTTGAGTAGGTATGTCGAACTCTCTGGCCGCATAGTAGTCGCATCGTCCTTCTCACCCGCGGCTGGCTCGGTAAAGGTAGGCCCCGAAGATACAGACCCAGTACTCTGCGGTACGCCACTCACAGCATCATCAGAAGCAGCGCCTTTCCTTGTAGGGTGGGAAGCTGCGGCTGTGTCCGCCATCGCTGAAAAGTTGCTTTGGTATCGATCGAGTTTATTCCAGTTGCGCCGACGTGGCTACGGACTCCCACTTAGTTACGTAATAGGCGCGTTATTTACGCGTTGAAGGTGCAAAGAGGACGGGAAGGGAGCGCCTAATTGATGGCAGCCGAAGACGGGTTTCAGCCGGCCTTCTTCGCTGAAATTTCCGCTTTTCCTTAAGTTTCAAACTGTCATCATTGTAAAACTTACTTCCAATATGCCTGCAATTATGAAATGTTCCGTGGCTGAAGGTCTGTTGTCTAAGTGATGACGTTCTTCCCACTACTAATCACTAACTATGGTTCGCTTAGCGTACTAATGCTTATGATTTAGCGATTTAAGCATATATATCTATGCTGAATCAGCTCTCACACAAACTAGCAGAGTAATTGTCGGAGATGGATATTCAAGTGAGGCATTATAAAATGTGAGGCGGCCATTGAAGACTGATGCCTTCTATTAGTGAAAGTAAACGATCAGATTTCTAGGTAGGGCAAGGAGCGCCACAGGCACTTTTCACCTACCCCTAAAAAATTGGGAGAAGTAAGTAACTAGCCTCAGGCGAGAAGGAAAGGTCGCTAGAGCTTAGCAAGATTGATGCCAAAGGCCAGCCGCAAAGAACTCCGCAAGACTCTATTCAAAGAGGGGTCCGAGTCTCGTGAGAAAGCGCGGAAGGATGCAAAGGAAAAGCGTCAAGCAATTGAGGCCGCCACTCCTGTCAAGGCGCCGGCCGCTAAAAGGTACATTTTGTTCGTTGGCAATATGCCTTACGACGTGACTGAGGAAGACATAAAAGCGCATTTCAAAAGCGCAAATCCATCTGCAGTCCGTATCCGCAAGAAAGGTATATGCTTCCTTGAGTTTTCAGGCGAGAGCGCAGCGAACCGAATGCACCAAGCCTTGGCCTTTCACCACTCTGATATGAAAGGTCGGCGGATCAATGTCGAGTTTTCGGCCGGTGGCGGTGGAAACTCCTCGCACCGAAAAGAAAAGATCAAACAGAAGAACACACACTATCAAGACGAGCTGAGGAACAAAAAACAGAGCGACCCTACAATCAGCAAATCAGAGAATGACGGAACAGATAGAACCGCCTCTGCAGAGCCTGTCTCTGTTGGAGATGCCGAAAGCACGGGCGTTCATCCCTCACGATTGGCGGCCCTCAGAAAGAGTAAATAATTCGCGCCTGATGTGCCTTCACGGAACAATTATTGGAGATCCTGCATCTCAAGTCACTATTCACTGGAGTTTTAATGTGAGCATTTTATGTAGCTAGTGTCTGGCCGTTGCTTAGGAACGCTCTGAGGGTCATTGCTGGAGAATCTGGTAAGAACGCGTTTATGAGTCGATGGTTAATAGCATAGATAACGTCTAAAGCCTACGCCCCGAGCGCCACGTGAAAGTCGTCCTCTACTACCGGAAACCCATTATTATCGACCTACTTCTACAGATCACCTGCCTACCCACCACCCTAATAGACACTGTTTACGCATCAAACCCAGCCCTGTCTCAGCAGCTGGCATGGCTTTCGCTGCAATCTATGGAGAACTACGATGATGATTTCTCGACCTTGAAGGCCCCGCCCACCCATCTCTTGCGTAGTTCTCAGTCACTGCAGAAATGGAAGAGTGACATCCCATTGGGCGATGGTGACGTTACCCTGCGAGGCAGCAGAAAGCTGGACTCACTCGCGGACAGTTTCGACGATGACGATGACGATGACTTCGCCAGCGAATTCGAGACGGCGGTTCGTAACCGCAAAACTTCCCAAAGGCCCCCGGAGAATCTTCCAGAAGCATTTCTATCGGACTCCAGTAGCAGGTCCACAGGACGTACATCTATAAGCAGTGCCGCATCAGCCTCTTCTTTATCTTCGGCCCCTACGTCTTGGGATCAAGATGATGATATAGGACTCGACTTAGACGATTTTGATGCTAAGGACCCTAAGCAAGAGCTTCTGGCGCGCTTCAATCTGCGACAACAGCGTGCGCAGGCGGAGGCAGCGGCAGAGGCAGCAAAACTGACACAGGCTGCGAAGCTCTCTAAGAAAAAACTGCGTTATGCAGATGAGCTTGATGAATCAGATATGGATGAGACGCTAGGTCTTGATCTCGAGCAGCTTACGTTGAGGGTCAAGACTGGTACAGCTAACAAACACGTTCGGCTACAAGCTCCTCAGGTCCCGCATGCACAATCCAAAATGCTTCGCGGAATGCGCTCAATCGCACAACTTCCCAACCAACGTTCTGAGCGTGTTGATTCTCCTTTGCGTCCGAAGGCAGCACAGTCTATGCTGGATTTGGGCCGCTTCACAGTCCCAGCACGCCAGAGGCCATTGACAGCCTACAAAGAGCCAAGTAAAAAACCAAGCAGGGTCGATTTTGGAAGGCAGAAGTTGAAGCAGCCCAACCTGATTCAAAACCCGTCACAGGTTCTCACAAGACAAGTCCGGAACGGTATGGTGCTCGATCCGAACACGGGCATGTGGGAGGGCAACGACGTCGATGCGATGCGATTTGAAGCACCCTCAGAGACTGTCAAACCAACGCTCATTTCGAAGCGAGGTCTGGACACACAGCAAGTCCCGACTAATGGAATGGTTTTCGACAGCCGGACCCTTCTGTGGGTTCACGCGAACGAGGAGGAATACGACGATCCCTTTGACGGCATTGATGAGCCGTTGGCGACAGGCTCGGATAATCACCTTATCCCATCGCGACGTACGGATTTGATGACGCTTAAACACAAAGCCAACGCTCCGCGTAAGTTTACAAACGACAGTATTGCGAGTACAACAAGCGCTGGCTCAACTGCTCAATTCGGGCGCAGCATAACTCGAGCTGAGAGTAGTGATCGCGAGGTTTTCGAAGTTAGCCGACTTGCTTCGGAATGGCGCCACGCCGATGAACGATTTATGAGAAAATTTGGAAAGTGGATTGGTGGCGAAGAGGAAAGGACTGACGCGATGCTCAGTGATCAGCAGTTCTACGAAATGGTACGCAATACTTAGCCCTCCTCTACTTTGGTTGTGACACTCACTATTTTTGCTGAAGAGCTTCAATCATTTTACCTTCATACTCGTATTTATTCTAAACCTTCATGCTAAGATTGGGCCTCGAAGAAACTGCTATGAGTTTGTTATCTGCGGCTTTGCGTTAGCGGTAGTCGCATGTATCGGGTACACTGCTTTACGTTACGCGAGATCACGTATGCGCACGCCAAAGCGCCTTCAACTCGCGTGAGCTGCTCTTTGTTCTCCGCGAATACCCGAATCCCGGGGGCCTCGAGCTTCTAGATCGTTACAGATCGTTACATATCTTCTAACCTCAGTCAAGCTGGCATATTCAAGGGGTCACATTGGCGATCGTGTTCACGGTTATCAACCCCGGCTCGGCGCTTGCACGGTCCCGCTTGAGTTCCAAACCCTAGGCAGATAAGGACCAAAGATACGACCTAAATAATGCGTACCACCTTTTATCTATAGCAAAATTATAGAAATGCTTGCTATTTGACGCAAATGGGTCTTAACTCACACACCTAAATAGCCGAGGCCGTGACACTGCTAGGGCCCCTAGTTTCGTGTTATCGCTAAGCGCAGTGCGCGCGATGTCTCTCTCACACATGCACTGATAAGCACGCTATATTCATCTGACTCTTAGTCACTACCAGAAAGTGCGCACGATCTCATCATCCGTTGCAACAATGGCAACGGAGGAGGGCCTGAGGCTCCATGAGCTCTTAGAAGAGCTCACACGACTATCTGCTCCTGAGAACAGGATAGACCTAAAGGTGGCTAGCTATAGCCTCAGCAGGATCAACTTACTGGTCACCGAGTGCAGAGCCGAACTCGCAAAGGACTCATCAAGGCATTGGGCCTTTGCCTCGCGCCGTGACACAAATTCCTCAGTAGAAACCACTTCTATTGTCGATGGGAGAATCTCACCCTCGCTTCAGACGTCCACAGTCAATATTGACGCCTCACCAATTTCTAATAGTGGCTTGGGGTTTATTGATGCTATCAAGCTTGCCGCCCTGAATGTCGAACAGACACAAAGTGAGGCCATTACCATACCAGCACAGAACTCACCGAGGCTTTCAATAGACACCTCTGGCGTATCTGTAGATAGCGCCGACACAGAGCATTCAGATCATCTCAAGCTTTCCCCGCAGGTGAACACGACGACTCTCGCAGAACTGATCGTACCCAAAGACTCCTACGATCAGTCGCCAGTGTCAGTATCTCCTGTGAAGAAGCATTTGGCTCCTCCATCCCTCTCCGCTGGCCCTGGCATGCATGCTACACTCTCCGCGTCGAACCGCGAGCGCTACTTCCGCAAGTGCTTTCCCGTGTATCGCAAACTATTTAAGCACCCAGTCAAAATCAAACGATTTTTGAGTCAGAAAACGCGCATGTTTGTTCCAGCAATATCGCCCGATACGTTGCACATGGCGCTTGTTTGGGGTTCAAAATACTCCATTTACTCCATACCAACTGACTACAACGACCATCCAAAACTAAAGTTTGAGGGATCTGTGTTCAAAGACATGGCGGACCAGCACAGCTTTGTAGCCATGAACAATAAATGGGTTGTCATTGCAAATCACCAGGGGAAGCTTGCTGTCATCAGCCTGGATACAGGAAATGTTGTTTATGAACGAGATCTTAGGTTTGGAATAGACGCGCTCGACGTGTCGCTCAAAGGCGCCATTATAGCAGTAGCTATTGCCGGGATTGATCGCAGAACAAAGGTCATGCAACCCATGGTGTTCCTCATCTGTCCCTCTACTATGTTCTCGAGCAAAGAAGCGTTTGAGCATGTCGACACGGTGACGTTTACAAGTCCTTACTCGGACAAGATCAAAACGATATCCATCAGCGCGCAAGAAAGTGCAATTGTGTGCTCTACTGATAGAGAGTCCAGATTCTTCGTGATATCGCTCGCTGACTACCGCGAACCGCGGATCTTGCTGCGTAGTAGTCGCAAAGCGCCACCTGTTCCGGAAGATGACGACCTAGCTGCCACGGATCAGCGGCCGGAGGGAATCACTGCGGTGAAGTTTCTACCAAATAGCCAATTTCTGCTGATCTCCTCGTTTGCTCCCGGGTCTCCCCCGGTAATCCTCGATACCAAACTGAGTTTAGACAGCGTGAGGACCGAAAACAGGGTGTCACAATTACTGATCCCTACCGGTCATCCGCAGTCCGTCATAATGAGATTTGAAAAAATGGGCAGCTCGATACAGTTTTGCCAAGCATCACCTAAAGGGGCTGGCGCCGCATTCGCAGATATTTCAGGTGCTATATATGTTGTGAATCTGCCATCTGTGTCGACTGATCCGCGTAGAATCAGTTTATGCTTGGAAGTGGCCCCCGGCAACACCATGGCTTATGCGCCCGCGCTCAGATTCACCCCTGATGGATCCACCTTGCTAGCGTTGGATCGCAAAGGAGAGCTCCACGTTGCTGACTTTGGTGCTGGACACCCTCAGCAGCCGGGAATCATGCGGGCCAAAGTGCTCGCATGATTAATTGTGTAAATATATTTATTTTGGTGTTACGTACCACACCAAGCAACTTGAAAACGTTTTTTGTCAAACTCTTAGAAGACACTACGCTCACGAAATGTAATGACGCGGCGGAGCACGTCACTAGTGTCGATTTCCATAGACGCAGCAATCTCTTCGATTTCAGCATGAGACAGGCCCTGTGCACTGCATAGAGCATGCTCGCAGAGATCGCCATCTACTACGTTTTTGACTGGCGTGTAGTAGCCACGAAATGCTGTAGCATTGCGGCCAGCTAAAGCGGTAATACGCCGGCCTACTTCCAGTTCTAATTCGGAAAAGAAACTCAGGTCTTCAGCCGAAGCAAACGGGATTAAAGCGCCTACGGTTCCCTGAATACCCACGTAAACAATGGCCTCAACACCGGCAATAGGCGATAAAACGCCCCTGTGAAGGTCGACTATTCCGTCAGGCACCCAAAAACGAGCTAGTGTTTCCAGCTGAGTACGATCTTGATCTCTGGCTACCGGTGCTTGAGCATCGGGACATCGTAGAACAGAGACATTGCCGTATTGATCGCCAATACAGACGGAGGCATGGTCGAGAAGCACCATCGAAGTGACGCTACGAGGAATTGGGTCAGCAAATAAAACAGCGAAATGCGGAGACTCGTAAGAAAGAACAGTCACTGAGAGTCTTGAGTCACCGACGTATACGCGGTTACGGGCGGCACGCAGTACTTTAATGCCTGTTAGATCAGGGAGGTCTATTGACGCATTTTTGAGCAGCTGCTTCTGACCTAAGTCATAGAGGACTAAAGTTGTTTTGTTGATTGATGCAAGAAGCATACCCCTGAAAGGGAGAATGGCACTGCAGTGCCTCACAGGCGTTTCGTGCAGCAACTGTAATTGCCTTCCTTTCGGCTGCCCCAAATACTCGTAAATCATAATTCCTGACTTTGTAGCCACAACTAGAAATTCATCTTTTCGCGAGTCGAATCTCACATTGGCACACAAAAGACCAGGAGAGTTTAGTGGAGACGTAAATGGACTCACTTTTGCTTCTTCCCCACGGCCTATAACACACACTGAATGCTGCCCGCAGCCGTACAAATAATCAGAAAAAGTGTTGCGGGAAAGTCTCGTGATGGAACACGGTAGTTCTATGTCGTGCATGGTAGTCTTCATACCGTCGGAAATTGAGAGTATCCTGAACACTTGAAGGGATGAGCCACCTATACCTAATATCCCATCCGGCAAGTCTTCCGTCACGAAAGAATGAGCCGCAAGAAGATTAGAGGCAGATCCACCCAGTGGAGTAGCATCGGTTCCCGAGATCATCCATGTGCGAGATGTCAAAGCAAGAATCGAGTTATTAGAAGCGAGCACAAGCTGCACGGGACTGCCTCCAATCACTTTCGACCAGAACTGATCATCATGAAGCCGCGAATAGAGCCCGTTTGCATGCCCTAAGTGCAGCGTGTCTGTATATTGCATTGATGTAACGGGAGCCGTAGAATTGTACAGCTTCTGCTGTTTGAGATCAGGAACGGAGAACATTCGCACGGTTTCGTCCTCACAAGCGACATAGAAGAAAGGACTAAAGAGCTCATGCTGAGGTAGAGTTCTGAAGCATGACGCACTAGGCCGGGACGGTAAGCTAACTTTGTGTTGGGATTCGACAAGCATGCCGTTACGAAATTCGAAATACAGCAGCTTGTTCCCGTTAAGCATGAGAAGCATCTGACTTGGCGTGAAAGAACAGCCGACGATAACTTGCCCTTTGGGAGCTAGCCATGGAACTGGTGTTTGAGAGACGTACCGAAACCCTGAAGGGTGCACCTGGACAAGACCGTCACCTACGAAGTGAAGCCCAAGAGTTTGTACGTGAGATGTGAGTCCAGTGTCAGCTTCAGAGACCTCATTAACCGATCCATCGTCTGCTACTGCCAGGGTCGTCGTCTTGTCCTTGAAAGCAAGGGCTATCAGGCGGTGCCCAGTCTCAGTCTTGGAGTTCTTCGTGGCAAAAATCGCGCTTGGGATACCAGGAAGTGGAGAGGAAACAAGCTCTTCGATATCCTTGCTATACTCCAAAACCGAAAGCCTCGAGCCCAACCCAGTGGTGCTAAGAGTAACAATTTGTTTGCGTTGGAACAGTGTCGCGATGCACGGAGACAGTGAGGCCATGGTCAGAACATCATTGAGTTGTAGAGGGTCAAAGCTGGTGAGGTGAGCAACAGCATCGTCTCCCCATTCGGTGTTGGCAAATATGTGTCCAGATTCCATAACATTTAGACTTGTGGAGCGGGGAAGACGACCGACGACAGTGAACGAAAGGGACTCATCGTTGAGCTTCAAATTCAAGCAAGCGCCATCAAGCGTTTGTACAATCAGCAGGAAGGCGCCGCGCCGCACTTGAACTACTGTGCCACAGACCACAGGCTGAGGCAGAGCAACTTCGTGCCTGATGTCTCCTTCGGTAGGCTCCAGGTACATAGCCGTACATCCGGAGATAATGATCAAGCCCGAGGGACCATTGCGACCGCCCGGCACAGGCAACAGCACGTCCGTTTCCTCGGCTACAGGACGCGACCATATTTTAACAAGGTGATTTAGTCCAAGATTCAGCTCGTACAGGACGACCATCTTTTTGCCATACCTGAATCGCTCGAGTGAAGCAAAAGCAGGATTTGCGTACCCACGGTCAAGCGCAACCAAATCGTAGCAATAAGTACTTGATGCATTGGCTTCAATTGGCGAGCTAACACCATCGGGATGGAGAACAAAAACTGTTTTGTGTTTCTCAATACCAGCTACCAAGGCTGCTCGGCCCTTCGGATCCACGGCAAGATACTCACCGGGAATGGTGCGACGAAACCCAGATCTACCCATGGAGGCGAGTGCTACTCTTGAAAATCGCGAGCGCTCATAGTCATAAGCTAGCAAGACAAATTCGCCCGAGTCACTTGTAAGAGCCAATGTGTCGTTTGAGCTGTTAGAGGTGTTGACACGCCTGATGCAGCGTATTGATGCGAGCAGGTTCGCCCTACATCTCAAGACAGTTTCATCATTCTTGAACTCTATGACCTCGAGCCACTGTCCGCGGGCCAAAACCAGGCACTCATTAGAGCCAAACCTGCATACCACACTGTCGTTTATTGTGCTTGGCCTTTGTACAGTTACGTGGTACAGGTGCATGGCTCCGGCAACGAGACAATATGGAGAGCACGCTGAAGCTTGTGTCCCTACCTTTTAGCTTGAGACGCGTTTCAACACGAGCTCCGCCTCTTACAGCAGCCACCACACCGCTTTGAGGCCCTCGCGACTACGAGCACCATCAGCGTGCTGAATACCCAGATCTAGATATCATTAAAGGGTTTAGGGCTTTGATGCGTCATCCGATATTAGTCGAACACGAAGCGCCGTCTTACTCCCACTTGACCTACTCACTGTTCCATCACGTGGATTTATCGTAGCCGGTGGAAATTGACTTTCTCAGCACCTGAGTCCGCTCGCCTTTGACCGTAGCCAAAAATGTCGATTCCCTACAACACTCCTGTGTCTATCAAGCGCAAGCACGTTGCCGATGGTGTTTTCAACGCCGAGGTGAACGAGTTTTTCACCCGAGAGCTCGCTGAGGAGGGCTACGCCGGTATTGAGATCCGCCCCATCCCCCAGAAGATCGAGATCATCGTGCGTGCTGCTCATGTGCAAGCTGTGCTTGGAGAGAACGGCCGCCGCCTTCGTGAGCTGACCAGCCTCCTGGAGAAGCGCTTCCAGCGCCCGTCTGGCTTCTTCGTTCTGTTTGCTGACCGTGTTCAGGACCGCGGCATGTCCGCTGTCGCCCAGTGCGAGTCGCTCCGCTACAAGCTGCTTAACGGCCTTGCCATCCGCCGCGCCGCTTATGGTGTTGTGCGCCACGTCATGGAGTCTGGTGCAAAGGGTGTTGAGGTTGTTGTCTCTGGTAAGTTGCGGGCTGCTCGTGCTAAGACCATGAAGTTCCAGGATGGCTTCATGATCCACTCTGGCCAGCCTGCTCGCGACTTCATCGAGTCGGCCACTCGTCACGTTATGCTCCGCCAGGGTGTGCTTGGTATCAAGGTTAAGATCATGCGTGACCCTGCTCTGAACGGCAAGGTTGGTGCGCCCAAGACGACGCTGCCCGACCAGATCATCATCCACGAGCCTAAGCCTGAGCACGACGTCGGCGAGCCTGCTGCTCGCCGCTACCTGCAGAGCGAGGCTGCGGAGCCCCAGCAGCCTCAGCAGGTTGAGGCGACTCACTAATCAGAATTAGTGAAATAAACCTACTGCAACGCCCATAATTTATACTTGTCTATAGGCATAGGAACCGACTTGTCACTGTATCGTACGTGATGACCTACAACTTGCTAACCTCGTTTTTATACTCTGTGCCATACCAGCCACTCAGCTCCATCACAAGCGACCGCAGGCTGTTCACTTCCTCTTTGGAGGCCCCATTATTCAACGCACCCTTCAAATGGCCTTTGAGCTGTGGGTTTACGTTCTGGGGGATGAGTGATGAAACTATGACAAGTGAAGTCTCTTTTGGGCCGAGAATGCTTGTATGAGCCAATAAAGGACCATACTCGAAATTCGTAACGAACCAGTCAAGGTCGGGATATGCCGCGGCAAGCTGAGTGTGTAACCGCGTCGTGATTTTTCCGTAGACCTTTGAGAACAGGTCGCTCCCCTCTCTCGAGTAGTCTAGCTTGTTCTCGCGCTCAAGTTTCGTCGCGCGCAGCTCCTGCGGTGTAACATTTTTTAGCTCTGTCAAAGCGTTGATGACCCGCGGAAGCCCAATGAGCGCAGTAGCCTTGAATATGCTTTCGCGGAATTGAGCTGTCAAAGCAGCATGGTTGGTCTGCGGCGCATTCTCCAAAGCATACTTATAGAGAACAGGGATCTCTTTGGGTTGGTTGATGACAGTGAGCACGGCCGCGGAGACATAATGCCAGTTATTTGGTAGCAGAGGCCAAGTTTTCAACTTGCTCAATCGGGCCGCCGTAAGAACTGACATTGCTGCGCAGCACCAATTTAGCACCGAACAAAGGTAATGAATAGAGAGAGAGGGTCATACCCAGTACTGCCAGCAGGCCACTTAGATTGAACCGCGTCACGGGACTTTAATCGCAGGCACACACTCCATCGTCACAAGCGAGAGACCAACAACAAGCGCTCGCCCGAACGTCACAACTACAATGAAAGTTCCATCCCTCATCCGCACCGCGTTTGACCGGTTTCCTTTGGTGACACTCCCGGCTCATATGGAGTTACCGCCACCGGACAGTGAAGCAGTGCTCATTGTTTACAGTGTGGACGAAAATGGCTTACCCTACGATCCTAAATGCTTGGCGATTGCTGCTCTGCTGCGCAAGAAGGGCCTTCAGACCAGAGTTCAAGTGGGCTCACCATACATTTCTTCGCTCGAAACACTTCCATTGCTGATTAGCGATTCAGAGAAATCGGTGCATTCGACTTTGGATCACATATTAAACCTGCACTATAAAGAAGAGGCTCAAGACTCAACTTTAACCGTGTACAGATCTCTTATAGAGACGTGGATTAATGATGCATGGTTTGAAACTGTAATGAGTGCCACACACCAGACAACGAGGTCGCTCATATACAATGACGGCAAATCCGCCGGCAACACATCGCAGTTTCCTTGGCCTTTCAGTTCTATACAAGAAGCTCAATTAGATGCGCATCTCGAGGAGCGATTCACTAAAGCGCGTGTGGGGTTTCACGACACTTATGTGTGCGACGAAGCGAATTTACTGCGAGCGGGACTTAGCATAAATGCGCTGAGTGAAATTATATCTTCTGAAGTCAAGGAACCGACAGTTCTTGACATTTTAATATTCGCGTACATTTGGCCCATAACGCAGCTTCTTCCGGATAGTGCGCTGGCAGCACTGGTCACTCCAAAGCTACGCGATCACGCGCGCAATGTCCACCAATATTTAACTAGGTAAATTACGATAGCGCGACGCTAGAGTTGCGTCTGATCAGTAAAATTTGAGAACCGCAGAATAGCAAGAACAGCGCGTAGACTAGCACAGCCCACATGATCGTTTTAGCAACCGCTTTGCCGTCCTCGGGGTCGTTGACGCTTCCAACGAATTCTTCATGGCCTTTGTGGAACATAAGGGCAATGAAAGAGAGAATCACGACTGCAAATATGGACAGAAGTGTGCAAAACCAAGCCCCTAGGGGTCCCACAATGGGCTTCATTATCCGGGCTGGTTATTTGGCTCTCTCTCAGTTGTGATAATCGACGAGAGCGTAATTATTAATGTTCCATGATGCCGGTACGGACCATACGTGCTGCGTCATCGCTTACCGTTCAGACCTACTCTCGGTAGACGTGGGAGGAGGTCAGATCAAGAGGCACGCTCATTGCGGTAGTGCGACCGATTTCAGAACGCGCGGTGGACGGCTTGGAACACGCAGGGGCCAGCCACTTCTGAAAGCCCTGGAAATGAAGTGGAACATGTGAAATGAGCGTGAGGGGCGTTGCTCCCCCGGCGCAGCGTGGGAGTGAGTAAGCGTCGGCTTACGAAGTTGTAGGACTATTTGCTCTTCTTTTGCTCAGCAAAATAAGCCTAAGCGGCTGGCCGAGGGAGCTGTTTCTTCTACACAAATAGGGTGAACCTCAGGGCTCCCGAGTCAACCTTTTTCTTATTATTAACTGATAAATGGCTCTGTAGCCATCATAGAACCCTTAGCTCGAGTTAGCCCTAGTAGTCAGCTGCAGACAGGGGGGGTTAAAAACTGCAAGTCTATGCATGCTTCTGCGGGGGTCCAGCGAACTTATGCAGGAGATCACTGCAGCTGTGGAAGCCGGGCAGGCACGAGAATAAAAGCGAAAGTTCCTGGAAACGTACTTCCTATTCGTGGCCTAATAACCACTACAAATTTTTTTGTGTCAGTACTTCAAGAGCGCTGGCGAAGAACTTTCTCAGAATTAATGATTAAAAATAACCAGTCAAGGCCGCCTTCCTGTGTTGGTGGGCACATTCCGTTGACACAAGGATCGGGCAGTGCTGACGAAATTCCTCGCGCCTCGGGAAACGCATCGGCAAACCCGTGACTAAAATGGTGCGCCGCAACAGTGTGATCTCTGCAGACGGTGGGCAACTTGCTATCGGCAACCCTGCATTACGCGGGTGAGGACGTAAATGTGGATCAGCCGAGCTGTCAAGACATTTTCGTTCACACAGCAAACGCGACCCTCGGTGAGCAGTCGATAATTCACAGGATCGAAAATGCCCAACCTTTTGAGTAAACTCTCAGCTTCGGTTTCCCATTACCCTTAAGATTGCCCCTAATACCCTAAGTTCTTTATTTTCGATCGAAGATGGTGCAAAGCTGATGATGCTTAGACCAATCACTCTCTCCACCTTTTCCTGAGACGCCTGGAGGCCGGTAGGGTTACTTGGAAAGCAGGCTCGCTGGCAAGATAGAAGCCATAGGGCAATGTGTGCGCGTTCGTCGTATTCAACACGAGTTTCTAGGGTCGTGAGATATATTGCAGCTCTAGTATCGGCTGCGAAAGCCACTTCGGGATATCGTTGCAGGGTAAGGCCATTCGAATGGTGTTGCGATGCAGGATGCAAGAGTCAGGTTAGGGCATTGAGTCTCGTGGTCTCGGGCATAAGAGCAGCTCTAGTTGCTCATCGTATACGCTAAAGGAATATTTTAAAATCCTTGAAATATCGTTTTCCGCGGGAAGGAGAGCAGTCGAAAAGTAAAGGCAGTCACTCCTGTGAAAAGTCATGCCTGAGAGACGCTGTTTGGATTAGATGGAAGAGATTTATGGCCAGTTTATAGAAGGGCTGAGAGACCTAAAAGAATTCCTGGAGCGAGCACCTTCAGACTTCGAAGACAATGAGTTGATTCGACGTCACAAGTTGCCGAACGACGACGTGATTTACTGCGTGCGATGGAACAATGTCTTCTATGTGCCGGCACAAACTATTCTCCGCTGCCTTATATTCCGCTTCCAAGCGTTTGGTCGCGAAATTGTGAACCAAACTAAATTTGAAGAATTCGTCTTCTCGGACCTCCGGTCTCTCAAGACTAATGTCGCGGCGAAATTAGAAGAGGGGCGTTCAGAGCTCCTTGAGTTCATGCATCGCCACGGCTGCGTTCGAACTAAAAAAAAACAACGAGTATTCTACTGGCATTCAGTGCCTCACGACCGTTTATTTCTTGACACACTGGAGCGGGAATTGCGGCGCACAATCATAGATGATGCAAATCACGAATCCCACCGTATTACTGTAGCTGTTCGCGAGCCTGCTCTTAGCTTTCGCTTCAACCCACTTTCTAAGGTGGCGAACCAAATACATGAGATACTGGACAATACACCTTTGCAGTGGATTGAACTGATGTGCTCGATTTTCGGCCTTGATGCAGAAGAGGCTGCGCGGAGATTTCATAGACGCGCAGCAAATTTTGCTGGAGATGACACGACACTGCCACCCCCATTACAGCAACAGGCTGGTCCGATGCAAAGGGTACGGCTACCCTCCATTACTGATGCGCTACCAGCGCATGTACACATTCATCTCGAACATCCAGCTGCATATTATTACCAGCACGACGAGCATCCTAACGATCAGCATTATCCGCATGACGAGCACCATCCGCACGACATGCGGCAGTAGCATAAAAAATCTAGACGTAGTATATCCAAGCCTGAGCATCTTTTAAAGTCAAAACGGAAAGAGGGACGACGCCCACTATTCAGGCTTGACAAGTCATTTGAAAATCAGGCCGAAGAGCTGAGATTGAGAGAGAAGAAGCAGTATGCTTGAGCAATGCTAGACAAAGTAGTTATAGTTTCAAATTGCTATAAATGCTATTGACGTCGTCAAGACTCTCGAGCTCATTTTGAAGTTTTTGAACGCGTATCAAAGTGTCACTATCTGTGATCGATATAGCCTGATCTGCGTCGGGCACAAATGCCAAGCCCATGTCACTTAGTTTGTAGTGGGCGCGCGCCTCGTTAGCACATAGCGAGAGAGATTCTGGAGATGTGAACACTGTGATTCCACCATCGTCAGACTGTTCGACATCCTCAACTCCGGGGAACTCAAGGCACTTCTCAAATACCGTGTCAAAGTCGTCGGAAGTTTCAGCGAGGTCGATCCAACCGCGTCGCTGGAACAAGAACGCCGTGGGCGAGAGCGATCCTTTGTATTTGAGGAAAGCCGCACGAATCTGCTGTGCGGTACGGTTCTTGTTTTCTGTCAACGCCTCAACAATGAATGCTACACCTCCTGGGCCAACACCCTCGTAAGTGATATTCTGCGTGTTGTCGCCAGAGTGCACACCAATTCGGCAAGCGCGACCTATGGCACCATCTATGACTTTTTTGGGTACGCTTTGCTTTAAGGCGTTTTCCATTAGGGTAGCAAGCCGCACATTCTTTGAGGGATCCGGGCCGCCACCTTCCTTAGCAGCGACGTAGATCATATTGGCAATCTTAGTGTTTGTGGTAGAGCGCGTAGCATCCTGGCGCGCTTTCCGATGCTTAATATTCTGCCACTTTGAGTGACCGGCACTAATACAAATAGTAGATGAAAAGTGCCGATAAACGCTTGGTACCCGTAACATTAATGTTTGTTAGTTCGGCCCTCTCGTCGGTTGCCTAGCTGCTGGTGTCTTCTACCACCGACGTATCATTAACAGTATGTAGTAGTAGTGGCGCGTGCCGCTTGGGTCTGTGTCGACGACAGCTGTGATGAGATAACGCTTGCAGTAGCCCAGCGGCATGTCGAACGAGAGCGCTAGCCGCACGCTTCTGGCCATCATAGGAGATGAGGACTCCGTGACAGGGATGCTGCTTGCTGGTATAGGCCAGACCACTCAAGAGACCGGAGAGCGCAACTTCTTTGTCGCCGAGGCACAGACGCCGGAGCAGGAGATTGCCGACGCATTCGAAAAGTTCACAACCAAGCGCAAAGACATTGCCATTGTACTGATAAACCAACATATTGCCGAACGGATTAGGAGTCAAGTGGACGCGTACCATGCTGCATTTCCAGCTGTGCTAGAGATCCCCTCAAAAGATCACCCCTACGACCCCGAGAAAGACTCGGTTCTCAGGCGCGTGCGCAAAATTTTTGGCGAATAGGCTCGCACGATGCAGTGAGGCTACAAAATGCCTTTGAGAGATTTAATCATGTTAATGCAGCTAACAGGACCTAGTTTATGTTTTTACAGCGAGCAAAGCAAAGATTGGCATCCCCTCAAGGATCACTTCTTAGACTTTTTCTTCTTGTTCTTCTTACCTTTCGATGCCTGGCCACCAGTAGCCTCAGGGGTGCCCGCATCGCTTGAAGCCTCAGGGGTGCTCTCCCCAGAGGTACCTTTTCCTGGCACTGGAGCTGTGCTCAGCTCTTCCGAGGCGTGTGCTTGCCCTCCGTCGCCATCAACCTGAGCTACCACAGCCACAGTGTCTTCAGCTGAGGATGCGATTTCGTTGCTCGTTTCGCCTGTTGTGGCTTCGGCTGGCTCAGTGGTAGACTCAAGCGTAGCTTTGGACTTTTCCTCAGAAGCATCGGCGTCGTTTTCACTGACGAGCTTGTAATCAGTCTCAGCTTCGGGATCCGAGGTTGTGGCAGATCCAGCCGCATCAGCACCTTCATCGAGCTCTGCAGTGTTTGCGGACTCATCCACTTCAGCGTTTTGGGCAGTTTCAACCACATCTGCAGAGTTATCAGAAATTCCAGCTTCCGATTGTTCAGCCGGTGCTGCAGATGCTTCAGTATCAACAGGGTCAGCGGCCGGTAGAGAAGGCTCATCAGAGGGACCATCAGGAAGACGCACGTCACTAGTCTCCAAAGGCGTCGAGCTGGGTTCCTCTTCTGGCTGAGCACTTGACTCCCTTGATGTTAGGCCTGTCTGTGGCTCAGAGGGGACGTCACTTTGTGCGTCCTCGGTCTGGGAGGTCGGGACATCGAAGCGTACGTGCTGCTGTTGCTTTGCGTGGGGCTCTGAGGAGTTTGGTGATGATTCTGATGCATCAACTTCCCTTCCGTGCTGTTCCGCCGGCTCGCCATGCTCTGGCACAGCCTGCTCAGAAGACGCTTGCTCCGAATCTGAATCTTGTTCTTCTTCCCTACGACTAGAGACTTGTGGGGAATCCATTGCCCGCTCTCGCGGCGGTGGGACTGCCTGTGGGTCGGCACTGAGGTAATACCCACGGACACTGACGAGCTTACGCTCTGCCTCGCATGCCTTAAGCCACTCAGGTCGTACAATGGGAATGCTAAGCTCAGTAGCTCGGTCATACTGGCTACCGCCCTCAGTCGTACACAGAAAGTGGGTGGTGTTCAATTTGATTGCGTCCTGGGCGGGTTTGCAACCAAGCCGCTCGAGCGTCTCACCAATCTCAGATGCGGAGATAGCAGAGTGATTCAGTGAGCCGATGCATACAACCACACCACTGAGGTCACTCATTTTGTGGGTCTGCACCTCTTGGGCCTCGCTTTCGAAGTCGCCTGCGGATGTCGAGAGCACAAGGCGAAACTTGTACGGCATGTCGATCTCCAGGTTGGAAACCTTCATAGCTGTGCGCTTGAGAGCTTGTGGGATAAGGCCTAGTCGCTGCTCATCTTTATACAGCGCGAGATAGCGGAGATCCGATGATGCGATGTCTATGGGGTCCCACTCAAGGACTACTGAGGTCTGCGTGACGTTGTGAATGCGTAACACGGGAGTCTTCGGCAGATTTGTGGCAAAGTTTTCGAGAATTTTTGACTGTACTGCCTCAAACTGCTTATAATCCTCCTGCTCGGCTTGCGCTGCGCGCGTACACGTCAGCTTGATGATGGAACCGGCCTCCACGTTTTCCGGCAAGAGCAACACAGGAAACTCAATAGTGTGGTGTTGGCTCGATAGAAGCTTCGCTAGCGCCATGTCGAGCATGCCTACGCGCAGCTCGGCCTCCACACTGTCTCCCGACTCAGCCATCGTTACTGGATAGGTGCTCCGGTTACTGACTAAACCTACTAGTACTTGTTGATGTTTCGAAACCGCAGGCGTCAGTGAGGGGGAAGTGTAGCAATGATCCTCAAGATTAAAGTGAGCCACGTAGATACGAATACAAACGTAATTAGGACAAATGAGCGCTGAGAGACGGTGGTGACACCATACTTGGAGCTCCAGTTCGACATTGCAGTCGGTAACGTCGCCAACTCTCACGCGCTCGGCACCCGTACCCTGTGTAGCCGCTGGTTGCGTGAAGAAGTAAGTATACAGCGGCACGGTTTGGGTGGATGGCGAACGACGCACTCAATGGGCATCCCCGGTGTGCAAAGTAAGGCGCTTCTGCTGGCAAAGACGCACAAAGTGGACTTCTTCGCCGGTGGGGACTTCTATGTTGATGGCATGAATTTTGCGCACCGCATATCCGGGCGAAATAACGCGGCGGGGACACAAGAACGCTGGCGCGCAGCGGGCAAGAGGCCAGGAAAGGTACGCCATGTTAGCCCATACAATCTGGCCTGTAAGCTTGTTGACCAGCAGCTTCTAAAGCTAAAGCGTTTACAGCCCAGATCAATCACGGTCGTGATTGACGGCATGATCAGCGACGAAAAATTCCAAATCCGTCTTTCTCGAGCAGAGTCTCGGCTTCGCAAGGGTGAGACAACTATGAACGCGAATGGAGTTCTGGCTGAGCGTATCATAGCGTGCCATAACGATGTGACTCTCGTGTACGCCGGCACTGAGGCCGAGGATGAAATTATGAAACTTATTGATGAAGACCTAACTCGCGGTGACCGCCGCCAGTTCGTGTTCAGCGAGGATAGTGATCTATACCGCTTTCATATACGAAATCCGCTTGCGGTAGAAATTGTTCCTCTTGTCAAACAGAAGTTGGCCAAAAGCATCAAAAGCATCAACCTCAATACGACAATGAGTGCAAAAATTGTGCCCAGCCGTCTGCATTTTCATCCGCCTATTGCGCGGCCAGGCGTCTCTGTGGTAAACCCGAAGCATGCTATCCGTGCTGTCGTGGAGTTCATAAATTGCGGGAATATACACAAACGCTTCTACCGATCCCTCGGCCCCTTGCTCATACCAGGATACCACGACAAACCGCTTGACATGAGTCCATTTGACGCAGGTCACGAAGTGCGCAGTGCCGCATACGGGTATCTGATGAGCAAACATTTCAAGGATCGCGATGAAGTAGATACTGGGAAGGTAGAGGAGTGGCGTCAGCGCGGTTTTAAAATGGAACCCACTTACGTCGTGCCGCTGAAGGGTGAAACCCTTGAGCTTGCGCTACGAGCGCTGAGAACATCGCACATCACTGCGATTATAAGAAATCAGCTCGAGCAGGTTTCGACAAAGTATGCTATGTCCTCAAGTGAATTGAACGGTATAGTCCGCATGATCAAAGACATCAGCACTCGTAATCGGCGAGCTCCGCTAGACGCAGTAAACGATCGCACGCACAGATTATTTTCGCTTCTTGAAGCGATTTTGAAAAGCCTGATTTTTTTCAATCAGGCCCTCGATATTCCGCATGAGATAGAGGGCATGGACTTGCAAGTGTCTCCTCACCATCTGCAAGCGTACCTCAAGCATGGCGGAAAAGATTTCGCGCCCGTGGTACCAACTGCCTACCTTGCAAAGTTTGGGCTTTGAAGGGCGACGGAAAGTCGTTCACTGCGAGCGCAGTAATACACTCCCGCTAAAGCTTTTGCAATCGATGTATTAGATGTGATTAAAAGAATCCAAAGCGAATCGTCTATAGAAACTCTGACCGGTAAGGTTTCCGAAATCTGTGTAAGTTCAGTAATCCGCCAGACATGTGGCGCCACAACCTGACGCGTAGCGCGCCTGTCTTCGGTACGTCTCACGTGCTCTGGTTTCCTTATTGGGACCAATATGTTGAACCCTAAACCAAAGTCACTGACGCGTTTCACGAGGGCGACGACGTTCTTTCGCCTCATACTTTCCAATCCACCTTATGTTTGCTCGACGTTTCCAGGCTGCTGCAACCCGCCACTTTTCAACATCTCCCAGTGCGCTAGATGTCGCGCGGATGACTCTCCTCGGTCGCATCGGGGGCCCAATCGAGCCACTGCAGTCGAAGAGCGGCACGCCGTACCTGAAATACCCGCTTGCAGTGCGCACGGGCAAAGACCAGACTTCCTGGTTCAATATTGTTACCTTCGACCCGCGTCTTATTGATTTCATGACTCAATATGTCGACAAGGGCAACCTCGTCTATGTCGAGGCCGACGCTTCCATCAACAAGTTCACCGCCGAGGATGGCAGCACACGCACTTCGCTCAATCTACTCCAGCAGTCCATAAACCCTGTGACGTGGAAAAAGGCCGAGCAAGATGGTGAGGCTGCCGCCGAGGGTGCCGCGGAGGCTCAGTAATGGAAGGGGAGCTGCTAATGCACGTTTGAGTATATAGATATGTATGAAGACTCCGTATAACTCGCATCAGATTGAAGGGGGGTGGCAGCCGATGCACTGCATTACAAGCATCTTGGCAATGTGGTCCGCCACCTGGTCGATTCCGGCCATTTGTTCCGTTACGCTGCGTGAGATGAACGAAGCGAGGATTGGCCAACCGTGAAGCTGGTCCTTCCCAGGGTCCGCAAGTATCAGGCTTTTGGAGCTCTTCATGCTGTTCACAAGGCGCTCAATGTCACGTCGCAGCAGCTCTTCCGTGCCGTACATAATAACCGTGCCTCGTGTCGGCAGCGCGCCAGCCCACCATTTATCATCTCGAACATTCCCAGGACGAGCCCAGACCTCTCGAGCCTCCTCAGAGGAAACGAGGTGCTTTTGGAGCTGGTCGAGGGCACGGGCTCCGAGCAGATCTTCGAGATTGTCACCTCGCTCGGACGCGATGATAGGCAGCGGTGAGATGAGAAGCATGGCGTCGGGCTTGGCAACCGAGGTCCAGGAGCCTGGGCGCGGGTCGTTAATAGATAGAGACTCATCAGGAAGAGAATCATCAGGATCCACAGTAGTGTCCGCGTTGTCCTTTTCGTTGACTTTCTCATAAACACTTAATTCACCATCTTCCTTCATCCCAGGAAGCCCGGTTGAGCAAGCCACTGGCGTGATGTGGCTGTCGACTGACTGGCGAGGCGGACACAATGCCTTGAACGGTCGTTCTAAATGCAGTAACATTGTGAGCAGCAGCGTGCCTCCAATACCAGAACCTTTAACCAGCGAAGTGGCGTTTGGATACACTGTCGTCAAGTGACACCAGCCATCATACGTCTGTTGGAAGGCAGCCTTATACCCGCCCGGCTCCAGGTATTGAATATCAGCGACCAGCGCCACTGGGTTGGCAAAGCCCTGGACCTGCAGCTCGACCAGAAGCATTGATAGGTACTCAGCGTAAAAATACGAAGATGCGAGGCCAGCCAAGTTGCCTGGCACGAAGTATATGACGAGGTCAGGCTCTGCGTCGGCACGGCACCGTGAGCGCACCCAATAGCCCTTAAACGACTTATAGTTGTTGGCGCGCTTGTGCTCGAAGTCACCAATATTCTCATTGCCGTACTTGCACCGGCGTAGTGAGTACAAAAAGCGCGCAGGAGTTTCGCCGAAAAAAATTGGCCCTGCCGTCGTGGCACGGAACGTATCGAGAACCCAGTTCGCAAAGCGAATAGCAGCATACTCAAAGAACGAGCTGTATGGGCGGAATGCCCGGCGGCGCTCAAAGCTTGAGACCTTAAACTCAAGCGCAACACCAATCGGCAGCTCAATGAGTATAAAATACGGGAATTTGAGGGCTGCAATTATGATGCCAAGCGGCGGCAGACGCCAGAAAAGAAGTAGCGTCGCAACAATGAAGTAACAGAATACATCTGCCCATGTCCAGCACTGCATTTATGGGGAGCTGTTACCAATGTTTGTGGCGCCCGTTGTTTATGTACACACGCGCATTGGTGGTCGAGGTAAGGGCAGAAGCGGCGACTTCGTGGGGTTGTTGTCGCGCGCTCGAGGACTGGCCACCCGACGCGCACAGCCTTGTCGCAACCTCATCAGGAGAACAAATAACAATCTTCAAAAATATACAATTTTAAACCTTCATTGGTACGTCAAGAACACCAAAGCGAGGCAATCTTAAGAATGAATGCTCCCTACAAATTAAAGGACCCATCAAAATTAGATCTAATAAGAAAAGTTAAACAAGCTTCTTGATCACATCAAGCAAGATATCGGCGTGCGACTCCTCGAACAGAAGACTGGGGCGCAGGCGAATGGACTGTGGGCCGCACCCGCCAATGTTTACGCCGCTCGCGCGCGCATCCACGATGAACTTGTCGCGAGCCTGCGGCGTCGGCAGATCGAACGCAATGAACGTGCCGGAACCGCGAACGCGGGAGATCTTGCCTGCCTCCTCAAGGGGCGAGATACCCTTGACGATGTACTCACCAACCTCGGCTGTGCGTTGAGCGAGGCCGTTCTCAGCGACGTACTCGAAGATTTTGTTAGCAACAATGATGTGTGCCGGGTCTCCGCACCACGTGTTGAACGTACGGTACGCTTCCTTAGGCTGTAGATCGATGTTAGCAAAGAAAAAGCCGGCAGTCTGCGCCTTCTTCGAGAAGGTGACCATGTCTGGCGGCGTGGTGAGGTTCCACTGCTCATGAGCCCACATCGAGCCCGTGGCACCAACACCAGTTTGGACCTCATCGACAATAAACAGAACGTCGTGCTTCTTGGTAATGTCGCGAATACCCTGGAAGAATGCCGGCGAGGCGTGGTTGTCGCCGCCCTCCGACTGTACCGGCTCCACAACAACCGCCGCAACAGGGCTCTTCCACGTCTTAAGCGTCTTCTCGAGCTCCGCAAGACAACGCTCTTCCTCGGCTCGGTTCTCGGCCTCGTACTTCGCGAGCGGGTACTGCAACTGCGGGAACGGCGCTGTGGGCCAGTCGAAGGCTGGGATATCAATCTTGTGGATCGGCTTTGAGCGTGTTGTAGATAGCGAGCCGAAAAGTCGGCCGTGGAATGCGGACTTAAAAGACAAAATCGACATGTTAGGCGCACCGGGCTCGTGGTTCTCCATGGCACTGTTCTGCTCCTCAGACGTGAACGCACGGTCGCCACGAGCCTTGGAAGCTTTGTGAATGAACGCAGTCTTGTACGCCCACTCATTAGCGTCACTGCCGCTCAATGCAGTCCACACGCGGTCCATGCCACGTGGTGCGTACTTAACGAGGCCCTTCACCTGCTTGTCGTACTCCGAACCGGGGAAGTTTCCTGTGGCAGGACGATTGATGAGCGCGTTAATCATTTCGGGCGATTTCGCAGCCTCGGCAAGTGCAGGGTGGTTGTATCCAAGTGGGATGGACGCAATCTGCATGTACACATCGAGCAGCTTGTTGCCGTCCGCATCCACGAGATAATTGCCCACGGACTTGTTATAGTCACAGAGGAAGTAGGCAGCGCTGGCGTCGAAAGTAGTGCGCAGGTCTGTGAGGCCCTTCTGGCTGGCCGGGCCTGGGATCGCCGTTGAGACGGACGGCGCCTTGGGCTCAGATGGGAAAACCTTAGCGGCTAGTGAGCTGTAAGCATGGACGCGGCCAATGCTGGAGGGCCAAAGGGCACGCGGAGCCCTGAGTTTAGTAGACGCGCGAAGCATGATGCGTTGCACAACGCTCTTTAGCCGTCGATTATATACAAGCGGTCTCAAAGGGCTAGGGTACTGTTCGATACCTGCACCCTGATCTGCCCCAGGTGGCTTTACTGATAAAGGCTAGGGGTCGTAGACATCTGAGGCACCGCGCGCGTGGCTCGCCTAGCCGTTTCTAGCGATAGGTGAGGGCAGGTAGGGCAGACCAGTGAATTATGACAGTACTAGAGACTGTATGCGATAGCTCCCCGACGGTTACCCCGCTCGTAGCAAAACATGAGGGGCTGGCCAAACCCCAAAGACGAAGAATCAGAATTCAGACGGGAGTTTCGAGTTAATTTAGGCGAAAATATCAAGAGTCAGACGCCAAAGCCAATCAGAGCCGGCATTTATCAAGAATAAGATCTGGTGAGAATCTCTATCGCGCCTAAAAATAAAAGGTTGTTGAGGTCGTATAGCCTTCAATGCAGAACGGCTATGGATAGTTTTATATTTTAATCTTTTGAGATGCTTTCAAATGAGTGACTTCGAGGATCTTTGGGCTTTTCAGCCTTTCTCGTGTTTGGGCTGCTTTAGTCCCCGTTTACGCGTTGTCGCCATCATTGTGCTCAATTAACTGTTCGTGTTTCACGCGCTTCATAGCCGGAGGAGTGCCGTTCTTTTCACTCTTGCCAGCTCCGCCATCCGATGAGCGGACGCGGTGGTGCGCCGCTACCTTAGCCATGTACTCCTTCACGAAACCCTTTATCTTTTTCTTGCGCTCGGCAGTAAGCTCATATTCCGCAGGATCCGTCTTTTTTGATTCTTCCTTCTTAGCCAAGATATGCACGATGTCACGCGCGTGCCGCTTGCAGCGGTCGCGCCCAAGTTCTGCCTCAGACACAAACACCACTTTTGGCACATACGTGGCAAGCACAGTCTCAAAGGTAGGCTTGCGGGGCTTTTTGGGTGTCAAAGGCGTATTCTCGTGTGTTGGCGCGCTCGCGTCTGGAGCGCTCTTCAACTTGTCTCCTGCGCTGACGCTGTTGCCCACAATACTACCAGCAGGCGTGATTGGCGTTGCAGCGTCGGAGTTCGCAGCAGGAGATGCTACGGTTGCAGATAATTCAATTATACGGCGAATTTGCTCCTGTTGCGCCTCGCGCTCGGCTTCTTTTTTGCGCAGATATGCCTCCTGCCTTTCTGAGTCCCGGCGTTCGCGCTCACGACGCTGGACTTCGAGGTCGGTGTCGCGCATTTCTCGAGGAAACTCCCAAGTCATCCGGTTCTGCGCCTTGTTGAAATAGTACACGCGGCCCTCGTCAGTGTGGGCTGCCTCCCAGCCGGCTGGCAATGGACGGCGGTTCGAGACGGAGCGGCTCGTTTTATTCTCAAGCATCTTGCTTGGAACCTCATTAGCTGAGGTCTCTGGGTCAGAGGCTGCCTTCGCGTCCGTACTGAGAGTCGACGCAACCGGCGGCTCACTATTACGCCCGTCAGCAGTGTCAGCACGCTCGGCCTCATCTCGCTGGCGTCGTGGGATACGGTAACCCATCTCAAGGCTGCTCCATTCTTTGAGCAGCGAAGTTGCTAGCTCGAGGATTTTGTCCTCAGCATTCTCACTAATCGACTTCACGACGCTTTCTATTTTTGAGCTCGAGATCTTGTTTCGCGTGACCTTAGGCCATTTTGTGAGAACGCTCAAGCCTGGCAGCACGATCTGCTGGTTATCCTTCCAGCGATTCAGTACTGTTCCCATAATCTCGTAACCATGAAGACGCATGATTTCGGAGTCAACCGAAGATGCGCTGTTAAGAACGCGCGAAAGCATCAGAGAGACGAGCCAGGCACGATCCTGTGTCTGGAACAGAATCCTCAAAAATTCTGGAACTCCCTCCTCGACGGGTGGACAATCAAACGATTTCAAGAGTGCCATGTGGACAGCGCGAAGACTAGCGTCGCTATCATTCTTGGTCTCATCGGCTATTGATGATGGAGGTGCGTCGAGCAGCGCGAGAAGCGCGGCTGTCTTGCTTCGCTTCTTTTGGTCGAGAGTTTTTAGGACGCCTTCGCGATCGGCGTTGGGAATTTCGAGCTCCAACAGCAGTTGCTCGGCCCTCTCGGGCCAGCTTAACGCGCTGTCGGAGTCGAGCCCTAAGCCTTCGACCACGGACGGAGGAAGCAACATTCCGCCCGTCTGCGTCCGCCCCCCTAAAAAACCACTACAATTCGGCTCACCGCAGTAACATGGCTGCGCGGTCGCGCCATATCGGTCGACCTTGTAATCGAAACAGATCTCCTCGCCACGCGCAATGTCACGCTTGGCAAATAGGCCCATGCGTAGGCGCGGACCGACTACCCACTTCTCGATGGCTGCATTGGGATTGCAGGAGTGGTTGCAGAAGCGCGCAATTGAGCCTTTTTCCGTAGCATCAATAAACTCGTCCTTCTGCAGCATCATAAAGTAGAAGTGCTGCACGCCCTGCTCGTCATACTTCTTCTGGCGGCGCTGAAATCTGGTGTCGTCAAGCACCTCGCCTGTATACTCGGCAATAAAGGTGCCCTTCGGCATATCCTGCATCGTGCGTACGCCAAATCCCTTTTTTCCTGCACGGAACACATCAATCTTCGCGTGCTCGTGATTCTGAAAACGGCGGTTGGCGCAGCGCAAATCGCAGCCACAGTGCTCGCCAATACACTCCATGTACGTCAAGCGGTTAATGCAATTTGAATCTGCAGCACACATCGGGCCGTCTGGTGCGTGTTGATGGCAGTCGCATGCCATCACCTCGAGCTGCCCAGAGAGCCCCAGCTGCTTGTTGGCATAGACTGGATCCTTTAAGACCTCGAAGGATCGCAGTGCCGTTTTAAGAGCACTAGGCTCCTTCAGGTGGAGCTGCACCATCGCTGCGCGGGGGTTGAGTTCCTCGTCTGTTTGGCCTTAACAGAACTATGATCTAGCAGCACGCGGTTAGGGTGGCGCGTGTCTCGAGGGTGTCAATGTCGATGCACCACACTAGCCGCGCCGTTCTTCAGAGCCCTTCTCTATTACTCTCAAAGCGGGACACAAAATATCAAGCTGCGAATCGTTTTGCACTTTCTAGAGCACATTTTGCTCGGCAGTAAGTTAGCTTGTGTGCGCGGCCCCACCACAAAAATAATGGCGCGCGACTCTAACTGTAGCCTGCGTGTGTGCACCTTAGTCCCCTTCTTTAATGGCGACCATGAGCTCGTTTACGGCGACGTTCACGCGCGCTCTAGAGCAAGCGCCGAAACAGCTCGAGGATAATTATGAGGGAACACACGGCAGGCCTGTGATGTTCCCTGAAATGTCCGTCGCGTACCCGACACCAAGTCAATCCACAGACAGCACGGAACAAGTCATGGTCAGCCTTAAGTCCATCCGTGCACCAAAGTTTCAGCTCCAGTATAGTGTTCCACGTTCAGATACGATATTCGCAATCAAAGAGCGGCTGCTGAGCGATCCAGGAATGCCGCTACAAAACGCAAAGCTTTCACCCGCGAGCATCAAGCTCCTTCTTAAGGCGAAAGTCATCCCCGACACGCGGCAGCTGCGGGAATTAACTTCGACAGAGTTCACTGTCATGTTTGTAACCGCAAGTGAGGCCATCGAGGTGCCCGTACCAGCACAGGTGTACTGGGGCGCGCAGGCCAGCATTGAGCCCCAAGCAAAGATGTCCGCAACGCTGACTTCCGGCAACGCGTCGAGCAAGACGGCCCATACGAACAAACGTGGCATGAATGCTGCCTTCTGGCGCGATATCGAAGCCGTTGTGCGCCGCTATGTAGACGAAGCCCCAATGCTCGTCGAGCAGTTCAAATTGGCTGCAGCCAACGCCGAAAAGCTGGATTTGGACTAAAGTTTCATAACGACGTACGTATATACAAGGGAACTCACTTGAGTTTTGAGCAGCAACTCGCAGGAGCGTCCTCCCCCCCTTACGCGTGCCTTCGCGCCGGCTCATGATTCGACTGAAAAGCACGTGACTATTTTACAAGCACGTATCGTGTCTTTTGTTTTCCAATAAGCGAGGCCGCGATTCCACAGCACAAAGCACTCCCGACGTAACTGATGGCTGGTGGTGCAATTAAGGGCGAGGCGTGGTCCCCCTCGGGTGGTTGGTTCTTCATCCCCAAGAACTATAAACCAAACACCGCGTTTGTGTTAGGCGGTCTTGCTGTTGCAGGCCTGCTCACCGTTGTTGTGGGCAACCGCTTGCAGTTCCAGGGCAACACAGCCGAGTCTGACGAAACTATTCAACGCTGGAACAGTGCGGCGGCGCGTGCGCGACAGGCTGCGGCCGTCAAGGAAACCGCGGGATCTGAATAACTGAGACGCAACATTGCGCCCCACTCGTCGACGCCGTGGAATGATGATGGCACCAACAACTAAAGCTATTTGCCTAGGCTAATTTTAAATAGTGCTCCAACAAGCGCCGCTGGCCTGCGTGCATTCGCGTCTGCGCATGCACGCCAAGCAGCTCATTTTCCCTCTGAATAGTCACTAGGACGGGGTATGCTTCTTTGCGCACAAAAGCGTCGCCGTCATCGAGAGCCTTCATCACTAGGGGCAGAACGCCAGCACCCTCGTCCACTAGCAAGCCTGTGCGCGCAATTGCGAGCTCGAGAGTTTGGATGATGAACGCCTTTACTGACGACGACGATCCTCTTTCGTACGACGTAACAAGCAGCTCAAGCAGAGAGCGGCTTCCAAACGTGCGCTCGCCCTTCATTATAGCATCGCGTACCGAAGGGAGAATGTGCTCATCAAGCTCTAGCGATTTGCCGCCATGATCATGGAGAACGTCGAGAACGGTGCGGAGACATGCAAGAGGGTCCAAGTAAGCCGCCGCTGGAGTTTGTGTTGGGGTGACCAGGAGCGCGCGCAGTAGAACAAGCGAGAGCGTGACAGACTCCAGGTCCGAACGCGTGGCGATGAAGCCCAAAATCACATCCCTGAGATGCATATCGAAGGTGTAGCTTCTATGCCACACGTCAACGGCTGCGAACAGCGGCGATCGGCGAGTTGGTGGCGCAGCGGACGCTGTGACCAGCACAGCAAGCGCTGCAATTACATCCTGTGCCGCGACCCGTTGTTCGATCTGTTGCACAAGGCCCTCAATATACACTTTGCACGCGGGCTCCGTAGACGGAAATGGTTTGATTGCCCATGAGGTCGGAGCATGCCCTGTTTCAGCGGCTGAAGAGGCTCTTTTCAAGCCCATTTCGACATCC
The DNA here is from genome assembly GCA_030566755.1 of Entelexis tilneyi. Lineage (NCBI taxonomy): Eukaryota > Fungi > Ascomycota > Dipodascomycetes > Dipodascales > Trichomonascaceae > Entelexis > Entelexis tilneyi. The sequence continues at coordinate 473,361 of JAKUAT010000001.1, read as the reverse complement.
GACACTCCTTGAGACGAGATTGAGGAGTCAAAGGACGCGCGCGATCGCACAGATCGCACAGAACGCGGCGACGACTCTGACCCCGAGCTCTCGGAGTCGACGTACATCGCAATCTGGTTCGATTTCAGTCCAGCCAGCGCTGGCGAGCCCGCGGCGCGCATAGACTCCACAGTGTCTTGCTCATAATTGAGCCTTTCAAGGAGCTGGAGATAGCCTGATCGTTGGGTCATAGATGCACCACTCAAGTCTGTTTGAACGATTTTCGCAATATCTGCGGCGGATCGAATCTCTGACGCCTGCTCACGTACCGTCTTGAGCACTGACGACGTCACTGAAGGTGTCATCTCAGATATGGCAAGCTTACGCAGTACAATGAGTGCTCCATGTCCTCTCACTGCTGCCTGGACAGCAGCTTGATCTTGCAAGTCAAGCTCATCGACTGCACACAGGCCTTTACTCTCAGGTCCGTGGATACTCAAGTCGGCCAAGGACTGTGACATCCCGCTTGACCCGCGGCCAGCAAAAGGTGTTTGCTGCGCGCCGTGACCTGACTTCGGTGTCTGCTCATTCTTATCCTCTTTAAGCGGCGTCGTGATCACATCCATGCTCTCACTTTTACGGGCACTGCTTAGAACAGGATGCGAATCCGTGACCACTGAGTCAATGCGCTGAGCAGCATCAGCAGCGTCGACCGTCATCGCATTTGGTCTTGACGAGTCTAATGCTTTCACCGCGCTTGGTGGGAGCCTGCCCAGTATCCTCTGCGCGAGTGCGGGCCAGTGCTCATATAAAACCCAGTACAGTTGTCGTCCAGTATCACGAGCTGTGTGCACGGCGTCTGTGATTCCGTTGATGGCAATTCGCTCGATATCGGCGGCGCGCTCGTCCATGTGAGAGATAGGCTGCTGAGACGTCAAAAGCGCAGCTTTCAGCCAATACAAAGCATATGTGCGCGCATGCGGCTTTTTGCTTTGCGCTACCGCTTTAATGGTTTGGAATTGGCGCATTGAGAGCATTGGACTCCTAATGAGTACAAAGCAAAGTGTGACGTGGGCTGCCGAAGCGGTGATTTTTTTGATCCCTGCCGCTACATGAGCGAGAGGCTCAAGCATGACATCTAAGACGTCTGGCACAAACGCTGGCGGGAGAGCGTGGGCCACATCTTTCACAGCTTGGCAACTGAACCCCACCAAAGTTGTGCGGAGACTGAGAAGGGTCTCTCCCAGGGGCCTTTGCATTAGCTTCATAGTCTCACGCAACGTTGAAGGCGATATGTTAACGTACTTGCATCGCAGCATCTGCCTGAAGCGCTGTATAGCATCCTGTCGCTGCGACCAGTTGGCCTCAGATTCTTTACCCTCGAAGTACGGCAGGCGTTCTGCAACCTCGGTCAGAAGCTCTTCCTCCGAGTATACGTTGGCTGGCTCAAGGTGCTGCAGAGCGTAGGACGGATCATTCACAATGTCGAGTTCGAATTCAAAGCTTTGGTGCTCTCTGGACTTCAGTTCCGATGCAGAACTAGCTGATGAGGACGATGAGGTGCGAGATGGCACCGGTGAGTTCGCTTGGAACCGAGCGGCGCCGTGCGAGGGGGGCCGACTCGATGTGCGGGGAGGCGTGACGCCAGACGCACCACTCATTTCACGCGCGATAGCATTGAGAACTTTAGAGCGCGTCGCATCCGCTATCTGTTGCTTCTTCATGATCTCGGCAAGGTCGTCACGAGCACGTTTCGATGTAGACGCGAAGAAGTGGACCAACAGCCCATAAGCCGTGGTCCGCACCGCTTCAGAGCTATCTCTAAGAAGCGAAACCACCAAAGGCGTGAATTTTCTGAACGCGAATCGGCCGTTGAGGCCTGACACCCACACATCGAGTTGGCCCAAGGCAGCCATGCGCAGCGCTGTGTCACGACTAGCAATACCCCATTGACGCAGTGCTTGCTCTGATTCCGACCGTGCTGCTAGCCAAAGCGTCTCAAGTGCGGGCGACAGTTGCTGGACCGGTGGCACAGTAGCGAGCGCGCGTATGAGCGGCGGCAACACGAGCGGTGCAATCTTGGCAAGGGGTTCGGGGCTCTCCAGAGCAGTACGCTCAATTAACGAGCTTAAGGCAGCGCTGGCCAAGTTTGCATGCTCCGGTGCCGGAACAGACTCCAGATAATCCACAAGTGTTGTTATATATGTAGTGAAATCGGCCGCGCTGGGATGCTGCTCGTCGCACAAAGCGCGAAGCGCCTTCGCCGCCGAATCGCCTCGCTGCTGTAGAGCTGAGTTCAAAGCCTCAAGATCCATCATCACAGTGAAAGAAGCTGCGGGTCTAAATTGCCCGCCTTGAGATGTTATGAGCGTGGTTCAGTTTGCAACGCGTCTCTTTGGGCAAGGGCTGACGCGAGCTAAGTGAAACAGAGAGCGCAGGGCGCGAATGTACATTCACGCTTTTTCTCGCTAGTGGCACGTAGCTATGTAGCTATATCTTATTTAAGATTTGTTCTTGCGTTTGAGGAGCAGCCCCTCAGTGTCTGGTTCATTACCAAGCCAGCAGGCGAGAGAGCAAAACCGCAGATGCACTGAATAACGTCGTTTCGAGATCAGACTCATTGTAAAGGGCTCCACCTCTTCTTGAGTATTCTTAAACGTTCCTGGCCATGAGAACGCCCTGAGAACGCCCATCTTAACTATTCTACCTAGCTCTTCTATCAGGTCGATAGCTTGTAGTCCCAGACTAACAGTCACTTGACCTGTGTGGGCCATCAAGTCTGTGCTATCGCTGGTGAGAGAGCATGGCGCCACAACTCGAGGACTCATTGTTCAAGCTCAAATTCACCGCCAAGTCGCTGCGAAGACAGAGCGTGAAGGCTGGAAAGGACCATGATGCCGAGGTGAAGAAGGTGAAGAAAGCGCTTCTCGACAAGCGAGAGGATATTGCGCGCATCCATGCTCAAAGTGCGACGCGCAAGGAGGCAGAGCAAACAAACCTTTTGAAGCTTGCGTCGCGCGTTGACGCTGTGGCGTCTCGTGTCCAAACTGCAGTCACTATGCGACAGTTAACGGGCAACATGAGTGTTGTTGTGAAAGGCATGGATAGGGCCATGGAAACGATGAATACTGAGAACATTTCGCTTGTAATGGACAAGTTTGAGCAACAGTTTGAAGACATGGATGCTTCGGCAGCCTACTACGAGTCTGCAACTGGTGCAGCATCGGCTGTGGATACCCCTGAGGAGCAGGTTGATGACCTTCTGCAGAAGGTTGCTGATGACGCTGGCATTGAGACGCGACATCAGCTGCGGGAGGCGCCGAGCGCAGCCCCGGCCAAGGCTACGCAGCAGGATGAAGCGGAGGACGAGCTTGAAGAAAGACTGCGGCAGCTCCGAGGGTAGATTGCGGACATGTGTTATACCACTCTAAATTTAATAAACTCCGGCCAATCTGACTCAATTGGCTCACTGCTTCTCTATGGGTTCAGCTTTTAGCTTGTCGAATGCAAGCATGCTCTGTAGCTCAACAAGTGGAGCCGTTTCCGGATTTTGTCTGTACAGGAAAACGTTGGCGTTAGCCTGCGCCTGGGATAATCCCAGCGAGAGAGATTCGGTTTCGGCAGTGTTGACATCGAACTTTGGGTACAGCTGTTCGGGTCGCCGCTGTGAGAACAGCTCGACAAGAGGCGAGCTGCTGCCAAGGCGTTCAAATTTATTGAAAATTATGCGCTGTATGTGGCTGCGCAGCTGCACACCCTGCCTAAACATCTCACTGATGAAGAATAGCGCACTAGAGTATCCTGTGCCGACCAATTGGCACATGATAATAGTTTCCAAAAATTTGCGGGTCGGCCGAATGCGTCGCTCAGCCATCTCTTTCCACACTTCGTGCGCTAAGATCTTCGAGTTGCCAAGACGGTATGCCGCATTGGCAAGAATTTGCGCTGTGTCCATGTTCGGCTCCAAACCAATGTCATCTACAAGAATCCGATACGCATGAAGTACCGAGCGCGACGAGTTCTGTCGGTAAATCCCTTGTAGCAGCAGATTTCCTAGAACTTGAGGCTTACGTTGGTTAGTACGCATATGGGTGAGCAGTTCAAGCGGGCGTCGCGCCAGCGCGTCACTAATAAACCGGCCGTCTTGCAAAATTAGAACGCTTCGCAAAATATCGTCGTTCTCGGCAATTAAAGTCCAAAGTTGCGGATCGTCGCCGAAGCAGTTCAGACAGGCAGCAACAGCACCGCTGGTAAGTGTGAGCTCCTCACTACTCGAGGATCTTAGAAACTGCTGGAGCATAGCGCGGTCTCTGTACCTTCCTATGAGCTCCACAAACTTGAGCAGCTTGTGCTCTCCAATGGCTTTGAAGGCTGGCCTATCATGGCTTTGCCAGAGCTCTTTAGCTTTCTCATAATTCTCGATATCAACGAAGGCCTCAAAAAGTCGCGACCAGAGTCCTGGTAGCGACCCATTCGTTCTTGAAAACTCATAGACAATATCAGCACCGCCGTATGCAATAAGCGCATCACTTGTGCTCGACTGCAAATCGAGATACTTGCTGGCTTCTTCAAAGCACTCAGTTGCAATGAACGACGCACAGCACTCATGCCTCGAGTCGAAAGCCCCTAATGACACAAGTTTATCGATGCAAACTTGTCGCACGATGGGGTTTTTGACCTGTGGCAGGTAGTTCCATAAAGCTTTAAGCACATTGGGCGCGAGGTTATCTGGCGAACTGTGCGCTGCCACGCGCTCGAGGAAGGCAGCGTACTCCAATTGCGACCATTTAAACCGTTTCAAAGCATGCAATGCCTTAGGCGCGTGCTTGGGATTGAACAAGTGCGCCACATGGATCATAATTTGACGGCCATGCTATGCTACTACGAACGGAAATTTCAGGATTAAGGGCCACATGTCCGGCGCTGCAGTTACATAGAAAAAGATATGTGCATATTATAGCGTCAAGTCAGAGTACACAACGGTTTAAATAGAAGCCATTGCCATCAGTGAGACGTCAATGTTTGATCCTGCACGCTATAGTTGTCGAGCACGAGGCGATAGACGAAGTTTGGCGATACGCCTCCATCAGCAGTGATGATGATATCCACAAGCTCGGGATGAATGTAGTCATATAGCGGATTCAAAACTTCGAGTCTATCCATGAGCTCCGCGTCGCGGAAGTCGACGACCTTACCGCTGTTTCCAACCTCTATAAGGCTCTCGATGTCAAAAGGATAGATGGGTGACAGCTTGTATGACCCTGCGATTGTGAGGACTGGCTTCGTGAACTGCTTTGCGGCGTGGCACGCAACAGCCACACCAGATGAGACTATGCATCCACCATTGGCGAGTACAGCACGCGCGCTGATGATCACTTTTGAGACCTTAGCCATAACAGCATAAACGGCTGCATCAGGAATGACAGTTGCCGCAACGCCGGCATCATTGAGCTTTTGGGCGACATCCTTGGCACTAGCAGTGCCATTTGGATAGCTTTCTGTAATAATAACGCTGAAGCTGCGCTTCGATGCGGCGCGCAGCAAAAAGTCGATCACCGTTCCCGACGATGGGCATGGCGTTAGCAGAATATCATTGTTGTTTATCATGTCAATGCCGGCTTTAAACAGAGGATCGTCGTTTGTGATCTCGTCGATAAGCCCGTGTATTTCGTCGACAACGGCGTTGCGCCGGTCGCGCGCCTGCACGCGCGCAGCTTCATTTGCAAATTGCAGTCCGCTCGGGGTTAACCCCTCCTTTTGCGGGCTCGGAGTCACTGCAGGAGAGTGTGGCTCGGAGGTAGATAGCAGACCAAACATAGAGGTGCTAGGGTCAAGCTCGTCGTCGATATCGACCTCGTTCTCATGACCTGGTACGACGGCCTCATCTACAGTGCGAATGTTTTTTAGAACTCGTCGAACAACATTGCCGCAAGTGAATTCATGGGGCTGCGCGTCCACAAGCCGTGCGCCGAGCTGGCGCACTTGGTCGATCATGCTTTCCGTCGATGTCCATCGGCGCGACGAAATAAAACGGATGAGGAGATTTGCCGTGGCCAGCGCGACATCCTTAGATCCAAATATCTGGCGCCGCTTGAGCTGCGCAATGAAGAGCGATATCTGTGTGTTAATATCGCCCTTCGACGACATTTTGGATCGCGACTCAATTCGGAGAGGAAAGAAGTCGGTTAGGTAAGGTCAAGAACGGTGTGGAGTGTGTGTGAGCTTCGTACAGATTGGCCGTTGGTGAGCTGCAAGTAAAAAACCTCACCTCGCACAGGAAACGCCTATTCTGATGCTAGTATTCTTTTAAAAGAAAAATAGGCAGTTTTCAAGGGAGTGTAGAGGAAATGAGGTTGGAGAGTAGCGTCCATGTCTACTATAGTTACTAGTTACGCTTAGCCCAGACGAAATTTGAAAGCGGCCCGAACCAAGCTTACAGACAGATACTGCTTTTATTTACCTGCGCAAGTAATGTTGACGTTGGCTCGCGCTGGGTTGCCGTTGGCTCGCGCTGGGTTGCCGTCAGGGCTTCGGAGCACCGCAAAGGCCATGACGCCAATGATGCGCACTTACATCATTCCAACACGCAAGCAAAACGTCGTTCCCGTCTACGAGCAGACGCCGCGACTCATTCCAAAAGGCAAGACTCCTTTAGATGTCCAGACCGAGAAGATGTTCAAGCGGTATGACCCAGCGGGTGAAAAGCAGGCCATGTTTAGCAAAAAGAATCCCGCGTGCCCAAAGGCTGGTGATGTTCTACGCGTGGTCAAGAAAGACAAGAGCTCGTTTGTTGGCATGCTCCTGGCTTTAAACAGAAATCATCTTGGCACAACCATTCTCCTTCGCACCAAAATCAGCGGCGTCGGTGTAGAGATGCGGTTTCAGGTTTACCACCCGGACATTGAGAAGGTTGAGTTGTTGCGCGTGCCGACCATGCGCTGGCCTAAGGAGAAGTATTACTTCGTTCGCAACACGAAAAAGCATGATGCTGGTGATCTTGACGGTCTCGTGCGACGTCAAGCGCGTGCTAGCAAGAGATAATTTGAGTCACATAGAGCATTCTCTCGAGAGGAAGAGGATTAGGGGGCATTGCCTACTGAGTGACGGGCTACGAAGAGCGATCGGCCAGATGTCGAAAGCTGCTATTGTATATACGTGGGCCTGTTTAAATATTTGCGAAGCATGAGCTGTAATCGTTGGTACATAGTCTCACCGGTACTAATGATAAAGGTATTCGCTCAGTTGCTTCTAGAAGAGATTAAACAAAGACGTGGCAGGAAACGATTCTAATTCAGACCGTAAGTGTTACCGCCGCGAAGTTCCCTCCCCCTATGGAGAGCTCACAAGCCCAGTTCCATTAAACACTGACGCCGCGCGTCCTCTTAAATAGACACGTGAGTGATGACCCTTGCCCTTAAATGCTTTGAATTTTTCATCCAATGGCTCCGATTCCGATCTCCATAGCAAAACATGTTCACGAAGCTGCGATCTGCCCTGGCTGTTGCGCCGCGCATGCCGCTGGTGTCAGCGCGCCTGTCCGGCGTTCGCACTGCGGCGACTTTCCAGCGCACGAAACCCCACTTGAACATTGGCACCATTGGTCATGTCGACCACGGTAAGACAACGCTCACGGCAGCCATCACGAAGGTGCTTGCAGAGGACGGCGGCGCAAGCTTCCTCGACTACGCAGCCATCGATAAGGCGCCTGAGGAGCGTGCGCGTGGTATCACCATCACCAGTGCTCACGTCGAGTACGAGACGCTTAACCGCCACTACGCGCACGTAGACTGCCCTGGCCACGCTGATTATATCAAGAACATGATCAGCGGTGCCGCCCGCATGGACGGTGCCATCATTGTTGTCGCTGCTTCAGATGGCCAGATGCCGCAGACGCGCGAGCACTTGCTGCTTGCGCGCCAGGTCGGTATTCAGCGCGTTGTGGTGTTTGTCAACAAGATTGACACGATGGATGACCCGGAGATGCTTGAGCTTGTGGAAATGGAGATGCGTGAGCTGCTGAACAGCTATGGTTTTGATGGTGAGAACACGCCCGTCGTCATGGGCTCGGCTCTTTGTGCGCTTGAAAACAAGCAGCCTGAGATTGGTGTTGAGCGCGTGCGCGCGCTGCTGAACTCCGTTGACGAGTGGGTCCCGACGCCGAAGCGTGATCTTGACCAGGCGTTCCTCATGCCTATCGAGGCATCGTTCAGCATTTCTGGCCGTGGTACCGTTGCAACGGGCCGTGTTGAGCGCGGTGCTCTGAAGAAGGGCGAGGAGATCGAAATTGTTGGTTTCCGTAAGCAGCCTATCAAGGCCGTTGTTACGGGCATCGAAATGTTCAAGAAGGAGCTTGATCAGGCGCAGGCTGGTGACAATGCAGGCATTTTGCTTCGTGGCATCAAGCGTGAGGACTTGTCGCGCGGCATGGTACTTGCGAAGCCTGGCACCATCAAGCCCCACACGAAGTTCCTTTGTTCGTTGTACGCGCTCACAAAGGAAGAGGGTGGCCGCCACTCACCGTTCGGCACGAACTACCGCCCGCAAATGTTCATTTCCGCAGCTGATGTCACGGTGACCCTGACCTTCCCTGAGGGTGTTGACGCTAGCACGCAGGTGTTCCCTGGCGACAACACGGAGATGGTTGCCGAAACCGTACACCCGACCGCGCTTGAGGTGAACCAGCGCTTCAACGTTCGTGAAGGCGGCAAGACCGTCGCCACGGGCCTTATCACCCGCATCATTGAGTAAAAAGATTAGCCATTGAGTAGTATGTACATAAACTCAGCTCCTTTGTAGCACGATCTTACCAACACAATTATCCTGTGTCTCAGGAACTCCGTCACCGTCGTGTCGATGTCACGATAGAGCCTGCCTGCTGAGAATTTTGCTCGATCTCGCCATGCGGGGCCGCCTTGCGGCGCTGTGCGCTTCATCTGCTTATCGTGCGGAGCGCGTGCATCTCCTTGCCTTTGTCCGCACTACGGGGCCCGGCCGTTGCAACGATAATTTCAGTCAGCCTCTTCTTCGCGCATTAGGGTTGCGGATGAGGGGTTGAGATATGGAGGCAGACGAAAAAAGAGAGAGTTCATGGACGCGGAACCGGCCCGCGATTTACAAAAGTAGTACGATCTATTTTGTCAGAGTTGGCTCGGCTACTGGCCGAAATTTTGGAATTCCGAAGCGGAACGGAGACTCAATCATAGGCCGCCTTGAGCTTTTGCATAACCCTAGCCTCAAACATGCGGCTGTAATCTTCCCCGCATTAACTATAACTGGCATGCAATCATGTATAAAGAAGGAAGAATTTCCTCTTGTGAGACAGCTTCTAGTTCGATCGACACAAGCATTGTTTTTCCATGGTCAGTCCAACCGATTTCCTTTCCACAGTTTTGATTTTAGGCGCGATCACCGCCGACTATTCCACTGTTGCTAACACCATCTGTGTCTCCGCATCTGTCCTCGCGACAAAAGTACGGCGCTGGCAGCGTGAGGACGGCATAGGTGGGGCGATTGATATTGAGAGCGATCTCACCGAGCTTGCTGCAGCTCTGCGTTCCCTTTCTGAAACTACGCTCGGGTGCTCGACCGTTGACATCGATAGTGATATTACTATGGAGGTTGTTACCAACATTGTCACACTTTTGAACGCCCTTTCCGCCAAGGCTCAGGACTTCCGTGCCGTTGGTGCAACTAATGTTGTTGCTCATGCACTTGAGCTTTTGCAAGCCCCCAGCAAGACCATTGTTGGCGAGCTCATGGAGGCGATTGCTGGCTCACCCCAGGGTAAAGCTCTAAAGCCCTATCTGAATACCCTCGAATCGGCGGTGAACACAGTGAACCCCGCATACGGTATTCCTCCTGTACACTTCCCTACCCTCCTCGCATAGGCCACCAATGTCCGCCCATAAATTAATAGACAACTTTTTATTTATATTTATACTACTAAATGCTCCAAAGCAAGCGAATCATCTGTGCTATCGCTCTGGCAGCTGAGCTGTGTGGTAATGATGTATCTGTCACGACATAACGCTGCATTAGTATTCCCTCGACGCACTTTTGTGTAATCTAGTCGCGCTCTAGTTGAGGAACGAGGAGTGCAGTGTACTGTTAGGCGGCGCTCAAATGCTTAAACAGGCGCTTGACGAGGAATTCAACAACCTTGAAAGCTATAGCCGTCAGATCCGTGGCTGGAAGCGTCTTAGCACTAACAAGGCAGCCGTCACAACGCTCGAGGGTCGCGAGCTGTGTCTTATTGTTGGTCGCGAGGGCTGGGCCGTTGTGGGTTCTGACGATGACCCTTACATGACGGTGGAAAGCCTTCTTATGAAAATATCTCCCGGCTTCAGACAAGAATGGAATAACGAGCTATACGCAAGGTTAGAGCAGATTAATGAAGATTAGACTCAATCTCCGAATTCTTTGAAACCTCTTATACCATTGGCATACAAGACTGCCTCACCTCGATTCGCGCGCCCTGTGACCCTCTCTTGAATAGATCGCACCTAAAGAGCACGAGGTTAGGTGTTCTCCAAAAAAGTGCGAGGCCTACTCCGTCCGCAAAACGCTCGGTGCATGGTTGTAGCAAAGTCCACGCTTCAGCTAAGTGCGAAAGAGTACGTCTCTCACGTTGTAGCTCTTCCCGATGCGCTTGTGGCCGCGCTCACGGACAGCTCCGTAGTCAGCCTACCGATCAGCCTTGACAGCTTGCCTTCTACTGTCGCACCCGCGCGGACAGACGTGACAATGTCCGGTCTCGCGGCATTGCCAACTATGCCTATGGCAGTAGCAAGCTGTGATGCCAAGGGCCGCCTGACAATCTGGGATCTGCGCTCTAAAAAGCAGGGAGGACAGGTTGACGTTTTAAACACAAACCTCACGACCACCGCTATGGGTGTATCAAATTATGGCGAAATTGCACTCGGCACGGAGGCCCAACCAGACGCGGAAATTCACATCTTCGACTTGCGTCAAATCAAGGCAGCGAAGCCGCTTGTTAAGTATGTTGACAGCCACAACGACGACGTCACGGATTTGCAATTCCACCCTTCTCGCCGCCACCAGATGATCAGTGGCTCCACCGATGGTGTTGTCAACCTATTCGACATTAGCATCCAAGACGAGGACGATGCGGTTGTTGAGGCGTTTAACCACCAAGCATCAATTCACCGAACTGGGTTCTTCACGGACACGCACGAGGCCGTGAGGCGGCTCCGTGTCAGCGGGAACAAACCGGAAACAAAAGATCGCGTTTTCGCATTAAGCCACATGGAGACGCTCACGATCTATCCTGTTGATGGCGAACCGGACGTGAGGGACGAGGACAAGCCTGTGGAGTTTGGGGATCTGCGCAACGCATGGAACTGCCAGTACATAGCCGACTATCAAAAACAGCATTTCCTTGTTGGGTCTAACGATGAGGGGTGGGCACGTCTTTTGCCGATTCTTGATGCTTCACCACAAGACGCTATACAGCTCGATGGTGGCCATGGCGAGGAAGTCATTCGCACTTTTGACCTCTGGCAGCCAGCAGGTGCCTGCATTACGGGCGGCGAGGACGGCTATGTGAAGCTTTGGGATGTGACTGGTCAGTTTGACGACTCCATTCGAGCCTCTGAGGCGTTGGCAAAGAAACCAACATTAGCCAGCGGGAAGGCTGAGAAAAGCAGTAGAGGCAAGAGCCTCAAGCGAGGCAAGCCCTACTCAGACGAAAATAAGCCTCTGAAGAATAAGAATTCGAAGGCCTGATGTTCAAATTGTTATTTTAGAGCGATAATTTAGAACGACTTGTATATAGATCATGACAGCCAGTCATTCGAAATCACTGATAATTTGCTCAATGTCGTCGAAGCTGTAGGGCACAAATACAACCTCAGCGCCAGTTTTATTGCGAGTGACCTCAGCCATTTTGTGCTCCTTGAACTCGGAGAGCATGACTTTAAAGTTTACCTCACTTGACACGACAAATTTGCGAACACACAGATTGAAAAACTCGCCAATCTCAATGCCGTGCACTGCAGCACTCATTACATTTGGGTCATCAATGCCTTGCTCAACCATTATTTCGTATTGACTCGTGACCAACAGCCTGTATAGGCTCTGCGCGTTCGCTGTGAGTGATTGAAGAACAACCTTGACAGAGCTAACGCCCACACTTGCGCGACTCTGCCCAAGGCTGAGAATGTCCATATAAGCCGTCTCGACTGTAAACGGTTTGAATGTAGTTGTGTGGTGCCACACAAAATTGTACCTAGAGAGAAGCTCTTCGGACCACAGTAAAGGTGCATTGACATGGTCGGCCGTGGCTAGCAGCGTTATGAACGGGCTCTCGACGAGGCGCGCGAGAAACGACTGCACTTTTGTGTCACGCAGAGCGACACCGTCAATGCTGTTTATTGCGAGCACCATATGCAATTTGTGGGTTTTGATGTAATCGAGAAAGATGAGTAGCCTTTCTGACGGCTGTCGTAGCCACCCGTCCGCTACGCTGGAGTCAACAAGCGTGGACACGCAACAGTTCAGAATGTCTTTGAAGTTTGATGCTGGATTGTAGCCATTCACGCACACTATGGGTACCTGCGGGTCCCAAGCGTTGAGGAAATCGTCTACAAGCTCGAGCTTTGATCCCACGCCATAGAGCAGCACGCTGAAGCCCTGCTCAAGCTCGAGCATCCACTGATTATAGAAGTTTTTGTGTTCCTCGAAGCGCTGGTTCTGGATCTCGGAGAAGCCTTCGATGTTGTTTATGTTTGCAGCGAGCTGGACATAGTCAGCGCTGTCCAGCTGGGGAGCGCGCGCAAAGGGCGTTGTACTGATCTTCTCGCGTTGTTTGTGCTGGTCAAAGTATCCTTCAAAACCATCTGTAAATAAAGTGTTCATTATGGTCTCCTAGTTCAGCAGCCGTGGCATCTATGTCCCTCCGTGGCTGAGTACCTGCACCGGCGACTATATTTCCGAGGTAGCCCGAGTAACCCTTAAATTGAAGAGAAGAGAAGTCTCCACAATCTGCTACTCTCAGTTTCAGCGCGCGAGTAGTTAGGCACCTTTCTGTTTGGCAGGAGCAGCGGAAACCTGGAAGCACACTCATGTTCCAGGGCTAGGGCACTACTTGAGAAATGTTGGATCCGAACTATTTGCAGCGTTCAGGCCTTCTGCCGGCTGTGTTGCGGCCCGACAATGATCACGTTCTGCCCATCATGCACCAACATGTTAAGAATAGCAGCGACTCCCGACGGAAACCGATTTGAGTGCGCTACTTGTCCGTATATCTTTCCTATTGTTGACGAAACGAAGGTATTCGACCGCCAGTACATGGAGCGGAAACAGGTCGACGACATGCTCGGTGGAGAGGGTGCGTGGGACAACGTGGACCAAACTGCTGTGATGTGCCCGGTTGACGGTTGCACTGGTATGAAGGCGTACTTCTACCAGTTGCAAATCCGAAGCGCAGATGAGCCGATGACCACGTTTTACAAGTGCACAGTATGCGGACACCAATGGAGAGAAAACTAGGGCGTTAGGCTCAAAACTATTTAATAGAAATCACCAATAACAGATTTTTGAGGTTTGCGAGCGTTTGCTTTAAATCCGCCACGGCAAGGTTCATTGCATTCATTAGCTGTTCAATGTCCTTATGCAGCAAGTAAAGCGCATATTCCACGCGGTATAGGAGCGCGCCGCGCGTCCACAGTGGAAACTTATTCGAGCCATGTTTGATGGCAGAGATGTTGTCGGCAATGAATGACTGTGAGCCGTAAACAGTAATGGGATAGGGAAGAGCGACGTCAAGGTACTGGCTCAGCAAAACGACGACTTGTGCAACGAATCCCAGCGCTGCACCAACCTGTATTGGGTCGTAATGATTGATGGCAAAGACCGACGGAAGAGCAAGGCCACGAATTGTGAAGTGGAACTTTCCATTTTCAACTGGGTCAATGGGGAATATCTCGAGCAGTTGCAGAGCCAGTCGAGCTTGTTCGTCCGCAATGCTTGAAGTGCGCTCAAGCTTATCGGACTGTGTTGCCTCAGGCTCCGTAGTCCTGGGCCGCTCCGCGCATTCTGCGTCGGCGATGCGAAGGCTTTGCTGAAGACCCTCGTTGACGCTTGCATAACTCTGTCGTTCTGTGACTGCAAGTGCACGAACTTGTGTGGCTTTTTCTTGAGCAACACGGCACTGCTTCCGCACTGCTCCACATCGACGAACCATTGCCCGCTCCTGGTCGCGCAATGGAAGAATGCTATTGGCAATTATGCTATTGATTTCTTCAGACACGGTTAGAGACGCGGCCTGCGCGTCGTTAAGGCTGTGTTGAAGAGTCCACAGGTCCACGAGGGTCGCATATGACAGCGAAACGAGGTCTCCTGAGCCGGTTTCGGCCTTCGGATCTTGTAAAACCAGACCTGCCGTTTTGGTGCTACTCCACCCAAACAATCGTAGCGCGAAACCCTGGGGCAACTCTTTTCGAGCTTGCGAGGTATCAGTAATACTACTTGCATTGCTCCGCGGCAGAGACGGCGGCTCAAGGGCAGACGAACCGAGGACCATTGGTCCAGTCTCCGACAAAATCACGATTTCCTCATGTGCGTGGCTTTTTCGCTGCTTCAGTTGTCGCAGGTCAATGATCCACTGATCCTCGAGGCTCCACGCGTTGTCCTTAATCCAAAGCTGCACAGCGATCCTGAAACTGCGCCGGAGTGGGGATTTTGCGAGTGAAACCTCGTTAAATTTTGTGATTGCCTTGTTGCCGCTCACCTCCGGGGTGCGCGGCTCACTAATATACACGGGCTGATGCTGCTCAGCGACATACGCGACGACTCTGCATTCTGCCCCCGCATTGCGAGTCTCCAGGCTGTCGCGACTCAGCTCCACGCCCCTAAAGCTTGCTAGCCGCATGTACAGCGATGTAGCTGGAACCGTAAGATGGCCGAGCCTACGGTAAGCTCACTATGCCTTCGACGTAGCTCGCTGGCCACCGACCCACGCTTGAGATCTACGTAGGCGGAACAAGAGTCCAGCATCATCCCTAACCCTGTTGCACCAACGAGCAGGCCAACAGTACAACAGTGGCGCGGTACTGATCATGCACAAACACGCGCAGTCTGGCTGTTTACGCGCGAAGAGGAATCGCAAACGCCGCTCTATGATGAACTGGAGCGTTACCTCTGAAAGGTATTTGATATTGAGATTATTCTAAAGGCTTTAACAGCAGCGAAAACAGTCTAGAGCTTCGTCTCGGTGCGAGCCGCCTTGAGGACACCCTCGAGGTTTGTGGCCTTCATGACATTGCCCTTGACCTTCAGCTTGCCAGACATGAAGAGCTTCTGTGCGTTTGCCTTACCCGCAACAAGGTTGGCAAAATCGGCATCGCTGACAATGAGCGTGACGTCAGGCTTGATGGGCGCCTTGCCCTTACCAACATCGCCGCTCTTCTTCACATCAAGGTACCAGGACTCGGTCTTGCCCTCCTTGTTCTTGATGTCGAACTGAACAACCATGTTCGCTTGCTTGATGTACTTCTTCTTGAGGTCCTCGCTGGAGGAGATGCCCTGCTTGATCAAGTCAAAGGCGCTCGAGGATGGGAAGGCGGGATCGGCAAGAGACATTGGTTAACAATCGGAAGGGGTGCACTCGATGGGTGATAGCAGCGCGCTGGTTATATAGCACTTGGCGGGAAGGCCGGTGTTTAGGTTTGTGGGGTAAGCGGGCAAGCGGGGTCGGTTTTTACCAGTGGTGCCAAAGTCCCAAGGTGGCTGGGTCACATGCTTACCCGAGGCTGGCAGAAGCGGGGCCCTCGGCATATTTGTTGCGCCGTCGGGGCGGTAGAATACAAGCAACTGCACTATATCGATCAATAAACAGATTTCAGTACTTCATCCAGACTTGCGTCATCTTTTGAAAGAGGCTTGTGTTGATGAGAGAAGAATTCCGGTTGCAGAATGCTCCCAGCCGTGCCGGTGCTCGTAAGTGTCAATATCACGTTATCGTGTTCCAACGATAAGTAACGGTGAATAAGACTGCGTCTATGTGACGAATGTCTATCTTTATGTATGCGTGGAAATATGTAAGTATGCCTATAAACGCCGCGAAACAGTTGAGAATCTAATAATTAATCGAAATGTACGTCATTGTCTCTCTGTTTGTTGATGGAGCGAACCTCTGACTTTTAAATGTTTGGCTATTTCTTGTTTCCGGAATTTTAGTTTTCCCGGCACATCCTCCCTGGCCTGCCTATCCAGCGTATCAGTGGGGGGGGGCAGGTATGTCACTGTGGCTTGCACATATATAGCCGCATACGGTCTTAGACTCGTCCCAATTCGATTCATCGCTGCCGTTACGCCATCAGTCACGTGATGCTGCACGGCAGCGCAGTCACTGTGAGCTTAGCGGCGATTCACCACAACCGAGCAGTCGTTCTAGAAACTTGAAACAAGAATGAAGACAATCATTGCATCGTTGGCCTTATTTACTCAGCTCACTCTGGGCTACCCAATCGAGCAGCAAACTCTCGGTGACATTGCGGATCTGCGCATCATTGAGACTGCTCCAGGCGTTCAGACGCCCATGACATTTGAGGAAATTTTAGCGTTGAAGCGGCTCGGCAAGACATTCTTCGATGTCACTGATCACAGAGATGATCACGCTTCAAAACTTAAGCTTGCGAATGCTCCAGGCTATACGCCGAGCAAGTTTCCGACTAATGTGTCGCAGAAGCACCTGTTCCAAAAGCTCAGCAAGGATCTCTCGAAGGTTGAGCTCGAGTTGAAGCTCACAGAGCTCTCATCGTTCTTCACACGCTATGCGAAGAGTGAATCTGGCCTGAACAGTTCGTTGTGGCTGTACGGCAAGATCAAGGAGCTTGCTTCCGAGCGCGATGACGTTACAGTACAGCTATTCGACCATGAGTGGCAGCAAAAGAGCATTATTGCGTCTATAAATGGGACGGAAACTCCGGAGAAGGTTGTCGTCGTTGGTTCACACCAGGACTCGATCAACCTGATTCTGCCGTCGCTCCTCTCCGCACCTGGGGCGGACGACGACGGCAGCGGAACAGTCACGATTCTTGAGGTTTTGCGCGTTCTCCTTCAGCATGACTATCGTCCAAAGAATACGCTTGAGTTTCACTGGTACAGTGCTGAGGAGTTGGGCCTGCTCGGTAGCCAGGATGTATTTGCGGATTACAGCAGCCGTAATGTCAACGTGCGCGCAATGCTGCAGCAGGACATGACAGGGTATTCTGCTGGCTCGAAGGAGAGCAATGATGGTAAGGATGTTCTGGGCGTGATCTCCGACTATGTTGATCCGAGCCTCACTGATTTTGTCAAGCTGATAGTCACTGAATACTGCTCAATCCCTTACGTCGACACTGAGTGTGGCTACGCGTGCTCAGATCACAGCTCTGCGAGCAAGAACGGCTACCAGAGCGCGTTCGTCATTGAAAGTGCGTTCGAGGACATTGACCACAAGATCCACACTACAGAGGACAAGGTTGAGTACCTAGACTTCGACCACATGCTCGAGCACGCTAAGCTTACCCTAGGCTACGCGCTTGAACTTGGCGAGCACACTGACCTGTGAGTCATAAGTAGCTACCGCGGTATATAGACCGGGCGTATCATATATACACGTAACTAATTAGTCCTGGCCATTTAAGCTTTTTTTGTCGGCTGCTATCCAATCTAGCTTTGGCTTGGAAAGCTATCCGTGCTTCAGATGATCCTGATCGGACTCCGCTATCCAGTAGCGATTACGACGTCTCCGCATATGCCGTTGCAAACTACCAGCCCTGCAGGAAGGTGCTCCAGCCCCAGCCCTGGAGTTCGGCCTCACATATAGAACCCGCATCCCCAAATAGCTCGTAGGGGTGGCGAAACAGCAAATGAATCTGTCTGCAATCAATCTTGACAAGTGGCTTGAGGAAAATAGCCACTTGCTGAAGCCTCCTGTGGGAAACTACTGTATCCAACGTGGTGGGTTCACCATCATGATTGTTGGCGGGCCAAACGAGCGCACAGACTACCACATCAACCCAACGCCGGAGTTTTTTATTCAGAAGAAGGGTCCCATGTGCCTGCGTGTTGTCACGCCCGAGGGCAAGTTTGAGACGGTTACGATTGGCGAGGGCTCGTTGTACCTTCTGCCACCGAATACACCGCACTCTCCTGTGCGCTTTGCAGATACTGTAGGTATAGTCGTGGAGCAGGATCGCCCTGCTGGCCACAATGATCGTATGCGCTGGTACTGCGAGGGCTGTGAAGCCGTTGTCTTTGAGCAGGAGTTTTTCATGCATGATCTGGGCACGCAGGTGAAGGGCGCCATTGATGTGTTCAACCAGGCAGAGCGCAAGTGCAAACAGTGCAACAGAGTCGCGCACTCCAAGCCAGAGAAGCCTCTACAGCGGCCAGAATAATGAGGTTTTGGTGCACCACAACAATACAATAGCCATTATAAACGGTAGGCTTATTTCAAGTTAACTTTACTATTTTTCAAATTTAGTTTTGGAGGTGCAGCAGTGCTGCGAGCTTTGGCGAATAATTTGCAGGAGAATATTGGGGTATCTACTTCTTGGGCACCTGGTGCTGCGACAGCCAGCTATCAATTTTATCAAACACAACCGTGTTCGCATTGTGAAAGCTGATGCTATGATCGCTGTCCGGAAAAACGTGTACGTCGTAGTTTTCAATGCCGGAAACGTCAAGCTTGTCAAGCAAGCGCAATGTGTTCTGGAAGTGCACATTGTCGTCACCCGTGCCGTGCATTATTAGGAACCGCTCATGACGACCAAGGTTAGTCACGTTGTGGATGCCAGTCTTCTCATAGTTCGGCTGGTTTTTCTGGGGTGTGTGCATGTACCGCTCTGTGTAGATGGAATCGTATAGTGCCCAATCAGTCACAGGTGCCACGGCCACGCCGTATTTGAATGCAAGGTCCACGTCCCGCTCCAGCGTCTTCAAAGTCAGAAATCCACCATAGCTCCAGCCCCAGATTGCAGTAGTTGACGCATCTATGTACTTCTTCTCGTTCCAGATCTTCGCCACGCTAATGACGTCGTCGGCCTCGAACTCCCCCAGGTGGTCGCGAACGCAAGCGCGGAACTCGCGCCCGCGTTTCGCAGTGCCTCGCGGATCCACCGTCACAACAACGGCATTGTGCTGCTCGGCATACACGCGTTGGAAATCAACCGTGAGCTGGTTCTGAACCATTTGGGATCCAGGCCCACCGTAATTGAAAAACAGCAACGGGTGCTTCTTCCGCCCATCGAAATTACTCGGCAGTATCTCGCGGTAGTTAACTTCAACGTCATTGTCCAGTGTCACTGTTCCGTACCGAACACCTCCTCTTGTAGCGTTCAAGAGATCGCGAGCCGCAAGCAGATTCTTGAGCTCCTTATTGTCTTCAATAGGCCACTCCTTCAGATCGGCCTTGAGGTTCGCAGGGAGGCTCAGAATCCGCTGTGTCTTTGGCGCATCCGGAGCAATGCGAGACACCAGAGCAAAGCTGGCGTCCGCTGAGAAATCGGCGCTGTAAACTCCAGCGCCCTCAAACCCAACCTCCTCGACACCGTCCTCTGGAGCGTCGAGCGACACGCGATATAGAGTGTGCTCAATCGATGCGCGCTTTGACGCCGTAAAATAAACGTGTCGAGTCTGCAAATTCACAGCAACATTCGTGTCATCGACCTCCCACTTTCCTTTCGTTAAGATCTTCGGCTCTGAGGCATCAGCGGGAGAAAAATAACCAAGGTGGTTGTAGCCGTCTACATCTATTGTGTCAATGTATCCCGAGGTACCAATAGCACGGCTGTTATGGGTGACCTCGAACCATGCGCCGCCAAGCTCCTCGGACGTGTATGAACGCGTGAGCTTGATTTGGCCTGCGGGGTCGACAACCCACACTTGGAGGTTGTCGCTCTGTCGATCCATGAGCTTAACTACAAGCTGCTCGCCAACCCAGATCACTTCACTGATAATAGGCTGCTCGAGTTTTGTGGGAATGTTCAGTTTTTTAGCCTCCGAATCGCCGTCCGTATACATCCAGAGCTCCACGACAGGATTTGGGAACCCGGGCTTTGGGTACTTCAATTCTGTGACCTCCGGGTACACATCGACGGTCTTGTCGGGCCGCCCGTCGGCCGCTAAAAAATATGGGATCGGAAATTTGGGCACAAGCGAGTCATTAGTCCTCAAGTACGAGAGCCTTGCACCGCTGGGGCTCCACCAGACGGCTGAGTCGCCCGCAAAGACTTCCTCTTCGTAAACCCAATCCGGAATTCCATTGAACACATCTTCCCCGCCATCATGCGTGATCCGCATCGTCTCGCCAGACTCAAGCTTGTACAGGTAAATATCGTGGTCCTTCACATAGGCGATGAGCTTGCCGTCTGGACTCCACAAAGCGATGCTAAGAAGCTCACAGCTTAGGGGCTGGAACTCCTGACTCGCAATATCGAGAATCCAATATCGCGAGAAAGACGAGTGTCGCCAGTGCTTGACACCATCCGTAAGCACAATTGCATGGGTACGGTCGTTGTTCAGGGAGAACTTCCGGATAGAGTGTTCCGTACTGTCTTTCCCGAAGGTGAAACTGCTCGGCGCAATATGTGTGACGCTCGACTTGTCTCCCCAAACTGCCGTATCGAACCCCTTATCGGTCCGCTGTAGAAACTCACCATGGCTGCCATTCTCGAGCCACTCAATGTTCATTGTGCGGGCTATGTACGTGCCATTTCGAAGCTCATCTAGTGAAAGCTCAGGAACGTGCCTGTGTCGTGGGAACCAACCAGGCCATCCAAAACCGGTGCTCACGCTGATTAGCAACAATATGATTACTGCCGCAGTTACAAGTACCGCCGACACGATGTTCCCGAACTGATGAGTTGTCAAACGGCCCTTCTTAGCTGGCGACGCGGCAGCGTCCGACGCACTCGCCGAGTGAAGATTTCCCTTTTCTGCGTCGTCAATGTCGTCACCATCAGAATGGTTGGGGACCACTGGCTCGTCTCGCGACACCCTCGAGTATGTCTGACGCGCCATTGCCAGTACCTCTGTCGCGCAGTTCCGCTGTTGCCGTTCCTGACTTGTTCCCAAATCGGAAACCCACCACCACCTCCTCGCGCCGAGAGTTAATTCACGTGATCCATAATATAGGAAAAGCAGGTCGATAATTACAGGCACTGTTTTGAATCAGACTGCATGCAACTCTATGCTTGTTTTTGTATGCGTCCTTCCTGCTATTTACAAAAAAAACTTTAAATTTATGCTAGTGAAGCTGTGAAGTGGGGTGCAGTGTACAACAAACGAGTGTCACGGAAAAAGCGGAGCGCTTTCGCGAGCCATGCGTTTTCTTTTTAAAGGTTCACGGGGCTGAATTAGTTCGGAACCGGGGTGATTTCATCTTCTCCTACAATATCACGGTGTGAATCCGTTCCAAAGGGCGAACCACCTGAGAGTCTCTCAGGACTCATCAAGACATTCATGCCATCATTATTGTCCCCTCCCATCGTAGCAGAGCTCTGTTGCCTGACGAACTGCCTGAACGTCTCGACCTCCTCGACGATCACAGATCGAAGCTCTTCTGTGTCTTCAATGTTCTCAAAGCTAAAATCAAATAAGGCCGGGCAAGATGGCTCGTCAGCTGGGTCGTGCCATACCCTGAGGTAGGGATGTGATAGTGCCGTCTCGACGTCTATTCTGTTTGTTGGGTCGAAAGTGAGCATTTTCGCGAGTAGGTCGAGGGCATCTGGGTTCGCATAGGGGAAGAAGTAGGAGAGCGGGATCGGCGCACTGTACGGAAGCGAGCGCAGATACTCCTGCGCACGTTCAGAGCCTACGCGCTCTAATGTTGCCTCCGAAGGAGTGCCTAATACCTTTAATATCTGGTTCAGTTGGTCAAATGGGGAATCGCCTTTAAAGAAAGGCTTTCCTCCTAAAAGCTCAGCCAAAATACAGCCTACAGACCATATGTCAATGGCTTTTGAGTAGTTGTAAAAGCTCAGCATGATTTCAGGAGCACGGTACCACCGGGTGGCAACATACTCTGTCATGGCATTCACTTCCTGAGAGCTTTCATCGAAGCCACGCGCGAGGCCAAAGTCGCAAATCTTCACCTCACAGTCCGCATTTACCAGCAAGTTCCCGGGCTTCAGATCACGGTGCAGTACGCCCGCGCTGTGAATATACTTCAGTCCCACTAGAATCTGGTAAATGAAAGACTGGTAGTGACTGTCTGTGAGGGGCTGACGCGAACGAATGATTTGGTGCAAATCGCACTCCATGAGTTCTTCATACAGATAGACTTCATTGAAATTTGCCGGGTTCACGACGTCCAGGTCGTAAAGGCATGTAATATTCTTGTGGCCACGAAAATGTATGAGTAGTTTCAACTCACGAAGAGCTCGCTTGCAAAGAATCTTTTTGCTGAAAATGTTTGTGATTTTCTTAACTGCCACGCCGGGCGAATTTGGACATCTCGCCGCACACACGACACCGTAGGCGCCGCGGCCCAACTCTCTGGTGAGCTCCAAGTGTTTGTCAATGATGAAGCTCTGGTGCGACACGGTGTACGCTCGTCGTGTGAGGTCTTCCATGGTCTATGGGATCGAGAGGTTGGGTTTCTACCGAGTCAGCTACCTGCACCTTCTGAGGAAGCTGGCAATTTACTTATAACCCGCTTAAGTTTGTATCCACCCAATCTAAACGTATCCAGTATCTTCAATTTGGCTATTTTTGGATCTGTACCCTACATAACCGGGCCGCGCGCTCAATCGTTAATCAGGGCTTCTACACACAAAGCTACCCCTGAGAGGCGGGGTTACGCAGATACAAGAGTTTTTCATCACCTCAGGCTGATTTCTAATTGTGCGTCGAGCAGGCATAACTCAGGTTTTGCGGCTACGCACATCACGGTTTCTCCTCTCGAAAATCATGACCACGGCTTCTGCTTGGCGCGCGACACACCGCGCGCCAAAACTGTGCCGGTATAGAGTCAAACGCTTTTAATTACCCCGAACCGCCGGTTTTGTGTACGTGTCTCTTATTTCAGATGGCATATGCACCCTCCTCTCGCTTTTCCTGCATCATCGTGACGCAGCCAAAGCGTCAGATGCGCACTTAGGGTTGGGGCTAATTTGGAGTCATTATACACTTTTTCCATTCTAGCCAAACAAGGTCTCTAAAGTATGTAGTGGAGGGTAGTGCAGCTGAGCTGAGCTTTGATTTTGCTACTCCAGTAGCTCTCTAAGTTTGCATTCCATCTTACTTTGATTCCAGAAAGCGTGGGGGGTGGGCTACTAAAGATAGGCGAACTCACTTCAATCCCGAGATGCTCAACAGCGAACTATGATTTTCTACTGAGAGACAACTAAGCCCCCTCTTCTGATTATAGAGTTCGATTGAATATCTCAACTTACGATAAGACAATAGCACATGAGCCATACAAATGATATTGACGTAGGACTTGCTATCTAAGGATGTTAGATCAACGAGAGTTTTAAAGCCATTTTAGAGCTTGGATTTAACCTGTTCAGGGCTGGCGAACTTCTGAGCAATGATTCGGCGCTGGATTTTTCCAGTGGCCGTTTTTGGCATGACGTCAGTGAAGAAGATCTTAACTGGAACCTTGAATTTAGCGACTTTCGACGCCACGTAACTCTTCAACTCTTCTTCAGAGACTTTCTTACCGGATGCTAGTACTACAACGGCATTCACCTGTTGCCCATACATCTTGTCCGGCGCCCCAAAGGCCACAGCCTCGCCTACTGCAGGGTGGCTAAGTAACACACTGTCCAGCTCGATCGGCGAAATGTTCTCACCACCACGAATGATCAGTTCCTTTATGCGGCCTGTAATCACAAGCATGCCATCTTCGTCGAGCTTACCCTGGTCGCCTGTCCGGAAGTAGTGCGTCCCCTTCGTAAACGACTCAGCGTTTGCCTTCTCATTGTTAAGATAGCCCGGAGTAATGTTCGGCCCGCGCACACTGATTTCACCCTCTGTGTTGGCAGGCAGTATATTGTCCTTACTGTCAAGAATGACGACCTCAACGCCGTGACCGATACCTACAGTGCCGGGCTTGCGGAGGTCCGGCGACAGGCTGTTTGAAGTCATCTGGTGGCACGCCTCTGTCATCGCATAAGCCTCCAACACTGGGGCCTTTAGACGATCCTCGAGCTCATGGAACACAGAGGGGGCCAAAGACGACGAGCATGAGCGGATGAACCGGATCTGCGGCGCCGGGCTACTGGGAATAGGACTTTTCAAGAGGATTTGGTGGATCGTAGGCACGGCCGTGTACCATGTTGCGCCGTGTTTCTGCCAGTGCCCCCAGAATTGCCGAGCTGAAAACTTCTCGGGAATAATGACAGCACCGCCCGAGCCCAGAGGCGCCAAGAATCCGGCAAGCAGACCGTGCACATGGAATAGAGGCATCACCAGATAAGAAGTGTCGGCCATGGTCAGCTTATAAGTGCCAATGATGTTGCGCACAGTGGCCAGCATGTTGCGGTGCAGCAAGGGCACGGCCTTCGGGCGGCCTGTCGTGCCACTCGTGTGCAGAACAAAGGCAATGTCATCGGGGCGTGCCGAGCGGGGCTTTCCGCGGCCATTATTGGGCGAGATGCTGCCACGCTTGACGATATCAATGGCAACTTTCTTGCCATCCCATCCCACCTCAGCAACGCTGACATTGTATTTCGCTGCTGCTGCTACAGCTGGATGCTTCGCGGCAACGCTGCCACGCGGAAGGATGAGGAGGGTCGATTTCATGTCCTCGATATAGAACTCAAACTCTTGCTGCGTGTAGTTCGAGTTCAGCGGTGCCGCGATGAGTGCTGAGCCTGTAACAGCTATGAACGTCGTCGCAAATTCAATGCTATTAGGCAGGGCAATTGAGACTGCGCTCTGCTCAGCTAGCAGGCTACCGCCTTCAAGTCCGACAAGGTCCGACTTGAACTGGGCAATCACAGACCGAAACTGGCCGAAGCTGAGCTCTGGGCCTCCCTCTGGAACGGAAATGGCTCTGGCATGGTCTGGTACATCAGACAACAGGCGCTCAAATACAGACATCTTTTAAGCAGCAGGTGCGATAGCTCGGTAGACAACAAGTGTCGATGTCGCGATTCGGGTGCGCTGCGGAGTTAGGTGCAGGTGACACACGACCCTTCCCCTAAGGCCCCAGCGGCATGAGCGTGTGAAGTGTACGCACGGGGTCTCAGTGCCTGTAAAAGACGTCTGAGCTCGTTGGCCGTAAAAAGGTAGAGAATCATTTCTTTTCACTTGGCTTGGCTACTCACACCTGTGATCCCACGTGTCGCATGCGGTCGCGATAGCTACATGCCATGATCAGTATTCCTAACCCTATACTTCTAGATTTAGAGTTTCCAAGGTGCGACTTGACCGCCTCCGCCGCGCTCGGACGCCATGATCCAGGATTCTTTCTGGACGCATGACTACTCTTCAGGCGTAGAGGCGCTCAAGAACTCCCTACGGGGGGGCATGCTCGAGAATAAACAGTTTCTAGCGATGATTCGCGAGCGAGCTCGCATAGAGCACCTGCATGCCTCGCAATTGGCGCATCTCTCGCAGGATCCAGCCATTCATATGTCTGGACAACCACAACAAGATTCAGTCGTCACTAGAAGCTCAACGCTACAGGCCTCTTTGGATGCATTCAATGCTGAGAACGTCAATAGTGCTGTTCTTCTCACGCGCATTGCCACTGAGATTGAGAAAAAGGTCCATGAGCCGCTAGATAAGTGGTGCAAAATGTACGCAACCAAGGTAGAGGCCTGTTTGTCAAAGCTGGGCTCGCTGGTCGCGCGCTATCAGCGCTTGTTGCAGGAGGCGAGGAAGCAGCGTACTGTCTACTACGAGCGGTGTCGACGCAACGAGGACAGAAGCGGCGACAATTCGCCGCGAGACCCTGTCATCAGTACAATTCGCATGCTCCGCGAGCGCTTGAACTCGAAGAGAGAATCAACTGAAGCGCAGCAAGCAGCTAAGCCTGTTGAGTTCACCATCGCTGGCCTCGAGTACACTCGTCAGCAGCTCGCAGATCTCCTCTATTTAATGCTCAATGATGTCACTCTTAGTGAGTACAAGGTGCCGCTTTTGGGCTCTTACCATAATGTATGCTCGGGCTCCACATTGGCCACGGCGGCAAGAAGGCACTTGCGGAACGACAGTTTTGCATACACCGAGAAGTTTGGGCAATCTTTAGTTGATCAGGGATTTCTAAAGCCTGTGGGTCAAATTTCAAACAAGTTTCAGAGCACGCATACCACGCACTACCAGTGGCAGGCCCTAGCTTTTGAACTCCTTGAGGACGCTTCGGACGAGTCGGAGCTCGAGGCTGCTTCTAATCATACATCAAGTGATGTTGCATCGTCAAATTCGGCAGGATCGGCCAATACGTCCATGGCTTCTGTGCTCGCTGCGAGCGATGCGAGTGAAGAGCATTATTTGCAAGCGGTGCTCGAGCTCGACGTCTACCGTTGCGAAATGGAAATCGAGATGATGCAGATATACGAGTTTCTGGACCGTCTCGCTCTGGATAGAGAGCGGGCACTGCAGGCTGGTATGAAGGACTTCATCCACGTCGCCTTCCGGTTGGAAGACCAGCGTGAAATGCAGCTGCGACTTAATGCTGCTCAGGCCGCCGTGAATCCTGAGCTTGATCTCGCTGATCTGGTTGCGCGCTATGAAACGGGTCCTTTCATACCGTCTGTCACTGTATTTCGGGGATACTATAATGACAGCGTTGCACAGACATTTGGCGTTGATCTTGAGCACTCGCGCTTCTTCGTTGATCTCACTATAAGTTGGCTACAAGCGCATAATAAGGAAGCATCAGAGCTTGCCATTTGGACTAAACCCGAGCCGATACGTGAAGCGTACAAGCTGCGGGCACAAGTCAACACTGGTCGAGTTTTCAACGCTGAGAGCATATACAAGTTCTTCTCACCTTCAGTGGTTGTATCTGTGTTTATACATTTCCTGCTCGAGCTGCCAGAGTCTCTGGTTCCATTTACCGTCTACGATCGCGTAAAGCACATCTACAGTAGCCATGAGCATTCCAGCACAGACGACCTGGTCTCAACGCTCATTCAAATTCCTGTTGAGAATCAGAAAGTTTTGAGGCAAATTATAGAATACCTGCGATCTGTCTTTGTGCAGGATGAGTTGAAAGATGACGCACTCAATCAGTTGGCGAGGTCGCTAGCACTCCCAATTGTACGCCCTCGCGCACCATCATCCGTAACGATGCACGACCCGCAGCCGAGGCTGCTTGTGTATGATCTGCTTTCGCGCGGGCCTGAGGTGTTTGAGGCTTTAGCATTACAGCAGCAGAGGGCAGAAGAACAGAAGGAAGCGCACCCGCCACGAATACAGCGGAACCCGCATACCTCCTATGATGTTTCTGCACCAGCGCCGGAAAGTGAGTCTCCTACACCTGGCTCGCGACGTGTTGTGAGCGCAAGCACGCTGCGCCCTTTGGCCCTGGCATCTCCTCGCGGAGCATTACGCGCAAACAGTTCCGAAGCAGCTGACGATAGCACATTCACCCCTGTACGCGGACTTGGCATTAATTCTATGCTCCCCATTGTCAAGAGCCCCACGGCAACGCCACCTATGTCGCCAAAGGGGAGTCCGTCTCCGCAGCAGACGTCGTCACCTGGCCTCAGGCCTTTGAGAATGTCAAATCTAGATTTAGACAATCCAAAGTTGAGAAGCTGATAGCGCTTTTTCTTGATGTGTGAATTGGTCACTTTGTGTTTGTTACCAGTATAATTAGGTTGTTTAGCATGTACATTACAAAGTCTATATATGCACGATTTCGCGGAACAAGTCCCCACACGGCACTGTGGCATTGAGCCGCGCACACAGCAGGAAAGCGCCACTCAATTTGCGATGCAGGCCATAAGTTTCCTCGGGGGGTGGGGTGAGCCGCTCTCGCAGCATAAGTCTGATGTTACCGCGCACGCGATCTGTGACCGTCTGGTTGCGAAAATCGTAGGTTGGCGACCGAAACGGCTCACCAAGTATGATGATCGAGTCAACATGAGCGGCGCGCATGGCTTTAGACTCTAGGCCTGTGAGATAGCCGAGCTCTATGGAGTAGTCCTCGCATGCCTGCCGGTCCTCACGAACGGCTGCACGCAAAATGTTCAGGTACTTGTCCACAAACGTCTCGGAGTAGTCGCGTGTCGCGCCAAAGTCGAGTAGCTCGAGCTGGTTCGTTTCGCGGTTCAGTAAGAAGTTGGCCCAGTTTGGATCTGTTTGCATGAAGTGAAACCGCGCGATCTCCAAAAGACACAGTCGCATGGTCCGCGTAGCAATGTCATTGTGCACACTCGGCGTTTGTAGCTCAGCTGGTAATTTAGTGATTTCAACACCTTCGAGATACTCCATAGTGAGCACATGTCTCGTGCTATGGTCTGTGAAAACTCTCGGCACTTTGTAACTCGAGTGCGATGCATCCGATGCTAACAAGTCGTGGTACTTCATAGCACATTGGGCCTCGCGAATATAGTCGCACTCCCACGCAAGCTCCGTACGCGCGTTTTCAATAGTCTTGTCCAGGAACATGCCTTCAGGAAGCAGCTTTGACCCTAGCAGAAGCAGCGAAAGCGTACTGAGGTCGGAGTCAATGCTGTTTGCCACGCCAGGAAACTGCACTTTAACTGCAACCTTTTGATCTCCGATTTTGGCGCGGTGCACCTGTCCAATTGAGGCCGCTGCAAAAGGACGGTTCTCAAACTCGGTGAAGAGGCTACGCCAGTCCTTCCCAAGGTCTGCCACCATGACCTTCTCAAACTGCTTCGGTGGCATGTAGTTTGCCTTGCTTTGAAGTCGCGAAAGCATCTCTTGGATCTCTTTTGGGACTACTTTCTCGTCCTGAAAGGAGATCAGCTGCCCGATTTTGAGCGCCGCGCCGCGCATGCGGCTGAGCTTGCGTACCATGCGGTCAAGATTACCCTTGCTCAGAAGAAGGCTGCCCTCTGAGCTACTTCCCATTCGCTTGATACCCTCGCTGAGCATTCCAATGCCTAGACTTGTCGCGAGCTGGCCATAATGGTACATGCGCTCAAATTGAGACGTCGGCACGCGCGACGCCTCCATTTCATCCTTCTTGTCCTTCTCTGAAGACGCATACAACCGTACCTGTACTGCGTAAGGCTTTGCGTGCCGCACGCACGCTCGGCTTCCCCGAATCATGGCAAGCGCTTGGAGGTACACTGAGGACCACTACCCTCCTCGACCTACTGTGTGTGTAAGGGTTCGGCAGCATGAGGCGTACAGTCGGCGTTTTTTGTACTGCCCTGAAAAATAGTCCTTTTCTTAAAATTTTAAGCTCGCTACCGATAATATAACATATGTCACAGTGCCAGCTTGATGCAAGAAGCGTCAAGTCAAGCATGTTACCCAACGACTAACGACTGGCAAGCCAATCTATGAGGAGCATCACAGTCTTTACAACTTTGCATCGCTTCGATCAGGATTCCTGGCTAAACAAGACGTAGATAGTTGGCCGAAGTACAAGTGCTTCAAGGACAGTTCATTCGTAATGTATATGGCTAGCGGCGGCGTCAGAGTGAGATATATTACCTAATTTTTTTAGGATCAGTCTGACTTTTTCAGCCTCATGACAATGGAGCCTTCGCAGAAGAAGCTGAAAACCGAAAAATCAAGGTGGAAGTCATCAATGGAGGAGGCAATTCGGCTTGAAGATGGGCCTGAAAACCCATGGGTTAAGAAGGAGTACTCAAAGCGCTACTTTGACATACTCAAAGTACGTCGCGATCTACCGGTCTACTCGCAGCGTAAAGAGTTCCTTAAGATGTATCACAACAACCAAATTATGGTTTTTGTTGGTGAAACAGGAAGCGGGAAAACCACTCAAATCCCGCAGTTCGTTGCCATGGACGAACTAGCAAGAGGCAACACGGACAGCCAAATTGCTTGTACGCAGCCACGCCGTGTCGCCGCAATGAGCGTGGCCGACCGTGTGGCCACAGAAATGGACGTGTCTCTTGGTAGCGAGGTAGGCTATTCTATCCGATTCGAAGACCGCACCAGCGAAGCGACAAAGCTACGCTACATGACCGATGGTATGCTGCTGCGGGAGGCAATGTCTGATCCAGAACTGTCACGCTACTCGTGCATAATGCTTGACGAGGCTCACGAGCGTACGCTCGCAACAGATATTTTAATGGGCCTCATCAAGCTGATCTGTGCTCGACGGCCGTCACTCAAAGTCATTATTATGTCTGCCACGTTGGATGCCGAGAAGTTCCAGACTTACTTTGGCGGCGCTCCACTTCTCGCTGTACCAGGGCGCACGCATCCCGTCGAAATTTTCTACACCCCAGATTACCAGGAGGACTATCTAGTCTCTGCAGTCCGCACGGTTTTGCAAATTCACGGGTCAGAGCCCGTTGGAAGCGGCGACATACTTGTCTTTTTAACTGGTGAGGAGGAGATCGAGGACGCGTGCCGCAAAATTAGTTTGGAAGCAGACCAACTGCTTCGCGAGAAGCCTCAAGTGGGGAAGCTTGCCGTCTATCCTCTCTACGGCTCACTTCCGCCGCAGCAACAGCAGCAAATCTTCAAAAAGGCCCCTGAGGGTGGCCGCAAAGTGGTCGTCAGCACAAATATTGCAGAGACGTCGCTCACAATTGATGGCATTGTGTACGTCATTGACCCTGGCTTTTCCAAGCAGAAAGTGTACAACCCTCGCATTCGTGTTGAGTCACTCCTTGTGTCTCCGATCTCGAAGGCCTCTGCGCAGCAACGTGCCGGTCGTGCCGGTCGTACGCGGCCTGGCAAGTGCTTCCGACTATACACGCAAGAGGCCTACCGAGTGGAGCTTGTACAGCAGAGCTACCCCGAAATTTTGCGCTGTAATCTTTCAAACACCATTCTAGAGCTCAAAAAACTTGGCATTGACGATCTCGTTCACTTCGATTTTATAGATCCGCCCGCCCCGGAGACGATGATGCGCGCGCTCGAGGAGCTAAACTACCTTGGCTGCATTGATAACGAGGGCAGCCTGACTGAGTTAGGCCGCCAGTGCTCGCTTATTCCCCTTGATCCGACACTCGCAGTAACATTGATATCGTCGGCGCAGCTTAAATGCTCTGAAGAACTCTTGTCTATCGTAGCTATGCTCTCTGTGCCGTCGGTGTTTGTGCGGCCCCATAATGCTCGGCGCGAGGCAGACGATGCGAAAATGACGTTTGCGAATGAAACAAGTGACCACTTGACTTTGCTTAAGGTCTATAACGACTTCGCGGCAGAGTACGAGGCCGATAAGCAGCAGGCCACGAAGTGGTGCTGGGAGTACTATTTGAACTACAGATCACTATCGAGCGCACGCTCAGTACGGAACCAACTGCGAAACATTATGCAGCGCCAGGGTCATGCACTGTTGAGCACGCCGCCAACCCATAAGCACTTCGAGTCCCGTGTCAAAAAAGCCTTGGTTAAAGGTTTCTTCATGCAGGTTGCGAAACGCCAAGGCACGAAAAAGGGCCTGGTCACGGTGAAAGATAACCAAGAGGTTATGATTCATCCTTCTACAGTGCTTTCGCCACGTGCCTACGACTTTGTGCTTTATCACGAGTTTGTTCTAACGACTACTAACTATATTCGCACTGTTACGTGCGTGAAGGCGGAGTGGCTACTCGAGCTGGCCCCTGCATACTACGACTTAAAAACCTTCTCACGTGGTTCAGCGGATATGGCCATTGCCCTTGAACACGCTAAGCAGCGGCTAGAGCGCAAGCAGTCGAAAAACTAATAGGATTGGTCTAAACTGCGTAATGTATTTGTTTATCTGGTAAGCGCGCCGCCACCATTATTTTACTAGGCCGCATATCAGGTTTATAACCGCGCTGCCGCAATGCAGCCGACCTGTCGAGCAACGCTTACTGGTAAGTGACAAGGAAGTAGGGTTCGCACCATTATCCGGGGCTCCTAAGCGCGCCGTTGTAACCCCTCCCGTTGACAGTACGCATTAACCGAACCCTTACATGTACTACATTGTAACGCAGGCGTCGTTGCGCTGTTAATGTTAACGTCAAAAACCCGAGCAGATCTCAAGTACTCGAGGCAATAGGCCTCGACTTTTTTCACGGAAGATAGCCATCTGTGCTACAAAGAGATGCAACCAGAACTAAAGGCATTCCCAATAACGAAAGTAACGTTAAAGCAGTTTTAGCCGCTGGCGCGGGCGAAGCACATGGGCCGGCTGCCCGCCCCAGGCTGTTATATGACCAAGACCGCGACAATGCATACCCTAGCCTTTAACTTTGGCCCCCCCAATAAGACAGGGTATGACAAACTTATATGTAAGCGGCGATGCGGCGTGGAGCAACCACGTCAGCTAGATCCCAGTATATATACAGGCGAGTTCCAGACCCACCTGTTTTATATTTCACTCTCGAGCTTTAATTATGTCTGAAGCAGTTGCCGACATTGGCCTCATTGGCCTGGCCGTCATGGGTCAGAACCTGATCCTCAACATTGCCGATCATGGCTACGACGTCGTTGCCTTCAACCGCACAACGTCGAAGGTCGACCGTTTCCTTGAGAACGAGGCCAAGCCTTTCAAAAACATCCACGGCGCTCACTCTATTGCTGAGCTTGCCAAGAAGCTGAAGCGCCCTCGGCGTGTCATTATGCTTGTCAAGGCTGGCCAAGCTGTTGACGACTTCATTGCTCAGATCCTCGAGCACTTCGAGCCGGGTGACATCATCATTGACGGTGGTAACTCCAACTTCAACGACACGAACCGCCGCTATGATGAGCTTAAGGCTAAGGGATTCCTCTATGTTGGTATGGGTGTCTCTGGCGGTGAGGAGGGCGCTCGCTATGGTCCCTCGCTCATGCCTGGTGGCGACGAGCGTGCCTGGCCACACCTTAAGTCGATTCTTCAGGATGTTGCAGCCAAGTCTGACAATGAGCCTTGCTGCGACTGGATCGGACCTGCCGGCTCTGGTCACTTTGTGAAGATGGTCCACAACGGTATTGAGTACGGTGACATGCAGGTTATCTGCGAGGCCTACACGATTCTGCGCAAGAACCTCGGCCTTAGCAACGATGAGATCTCTGAGGTTTTCGCCAAGTGGAACAAGGGCGTTCTTGACTCGTTCCTGATCGAGATCACGCGTGACGTCCTTGCTTACAAGACAAAGAAGGGCGAGCCGCTTGTTGACAAGATCCTTGATGAGGCTGGACAGAAGGGTACTGGTAAGTGGACCGCTATTACGGCGCTTGACATTGGTATGCCCTTGACACTCGTGTCTGAGGCCGTGCTCGCGCGCTGCTTGTCTTCGCTTAAGGAGGAGCGTGTGCGCTCTGCCAAGATCCTCGAGGGCCCCAGTGCCGAGCCTTACAAGGGCGACAAGCAAGAGTTCATTGACCAGGTCGAGCAGGCTCTGTATGCTTCTAAGATCATCTCTTACGCCCAGGGCTTCCAGCTGATTCGTGCTGCTGGCCAGGAGTACGGCTGGGACTTCAACAATGCTGGTATCGGCCTCATGTGGCGCGGTGGCTGCATCATTCGCTCCGTGTTCCTCGCTGATATCACGGCTGCGTACCGCGACGACCCTCACCTCGAGAACTTGCTGTTCTACCCCTTCTTCAACGATGCCATCAAGAAGGCACAGCCCTCGTGGCGTAAGGTAGTTGCGACGGCTGCTCTGCAAGGCATTGCTACGCCTTGCTTCTCCACAGCCCTCACCTTCTATGATGGTCTTCGCGCTGAGCGCGGTCCTGCGAACCTCATTCAAGCACAGCGTGATTACTTCGGTGCTCACACGTTCCGTGTGCTGTCTTCGGAGGCTGATGCTGAGTACCCCGCTGGTAAGGATATCCACGTCAACTGGACGGGCCGTGGTGGTGATGTTTCCTCTTCGACTTACCAGGCCTAGCCACGTTCGGGCCTCCCTCACAAGCTCTGAGCGCAAGCGCCAGTTATTTAGCGTATCATTTGTTTATGCGTGATTTCTCGCCTCTTAAATAAATAGGATTTGAAATCGAATTTTTAATGAAATTTTTTTGAGTTGCACTACAACATTGGTGCTGGCTGCAATCAGGCATGCTGGCCTGGCGTGTCTTCTTTAAACGCGTGCAGCTCACCAAGGTCCATTTTGTAAATGGCCGAGATGAAGTTGTCGAAAGGAACCTCATGGTCACGTTCCCCAATGACGAAAAGCTCGATATTCTTTGCGTGTGCGCGGCCAGCAACTTGTCCCTTGTGCGCTTTCAAGAGGCCGCGCGCCACTGTGAGCTTCTCCTTGAGTGTCGGCTGCAATTTGAATGCTTTCCCCTCGAACAAACCTCGTCCGTTAAGTTTTGAGCGGTTGCTCAGTGTTTTATTCAACTGCTCATCAATCAATGCATAGTCGTCAACGGGAGCAACAGACCCCAGGCTCAGCGACGCACTAACCCATCCTGGAGTCACAAAAGCCTCGGCGTCTGCCAGGCACTGTAAAAATTTGGGCGTTTTTAGCATGCGCGGTGCGACCAGAATGCGCGCTGGCCATGACTTGACGACACTGATGCCTATTTTCTGGCAGTCCTTCGAGCTAGGGAGGTCCTCAACTCCGCTAAACATAACTCGAAGCAGGCTTTTCTCCTTCGAAGACTGGGGAGGCTGCTGCGATCCTGAAGCTGTTGTTGACAAACGCGGCTTTTTGGCATGTGGCTCGTGGTCCTTTCGGTTTTCCTCAGGCTCACTAGATACGTGCCGGCTCTGCGGCCGGCTTTGTGGCCGGTTCTGCGCATTACCCGCTTTGAGCGTCTTTATGGTTTCTGGTGGTTCGTTCTCCAAATGATCTTTCGCGTGTAAGTTCGCCCTTAGGTTCTCTTCCTCGATACCTACGTCCAGAGGTGGCAGTTTCCCGTGTCGGTCGCGTAGCTTTTTGAGATACTCGCTTTCCACAATCATTGCATCGTGGAGCCAGTCGTCGGCTTTTTGCTTAGCGTGACGCTTGAGACGGTGTTCTTTATGAACTCGAAGTTCCTCGGGTTTTGCAAACATCTTGAGCACGCCTGGTATAAGCTGTTTGTTGCCGATGAGTGTGGACATTGCGATTTTCTTCGGGAAATAGGTGAATCGCCGTTGGCTCTCATCTTGTCGACTCCAGTTTGCATAAGTTTCCTCGAGCCATAAATGGTTAACAACGGGAATGCCCCACTTTTTCGCTGCGCTATACTTCGCACCCGACTCGTACGCTGTGATTAGATGAGTGGTGTGCCGCTCAGCAAGCTTTCCAGTATACTTGGCGCCGAGAGACAGAATTAGAGACTGTAGATAGGCACGCGCGTCGCCTGTGTAGTTCGAGACGCCTATTACTAGGCCACTCATACTAGGCATGCCGCCCTTCACTTCGGGATAATGCAGCAAATGACGCGTTGGCAGCTCAAATTTTTGGTGGATCATAATCCAGTAGAGCCAGGTAATGTTGCCGATGATCACGCCCTTGTGTTTGCAGGCCTCTACGTACTGCTCGCCTTCACGCCATTTACCCAAATAGATTTGCGCATTTACCAGGTCAGGCTCCACGGAGCCGCCATTCGTTTCAATCAAAAAGCGCACAGTCTTCTCGACCTTGTCGCTAAGCCCAAGATCGTCACCAAGAAACACCGTGCGACCCTCAAGGATATTTGAACCTAATGACTCACGCACGGACTGCTGCACAGCTAGACGAGGAGTGTCATTAACGGGGAAGGTTCCAGTGAGGTCTTGCACTAACGAGCTCTGTTGCGCTTGCAGGTTCTCCTCGAGATGAGATGCGCGATCGAGCTGGTATGGAGCGTCATCGATCTTGCAGCAGAGTTTCATACAGTCGTCGATCCATTCTGGTCGCACAAGTTTGATTAGGAGCTCAGGGTTGTTCTCTCTGCTTTGCAATACTAGCTGGCACTCGTCAGTGTCGAGCGTAGTGGCCACAACATGCGATGTGTAGCGCGTCACTTGTTCGGTGACGTCGCCGCCACTAGCACGAACTCCGGCTTTGAACACATCTGTATCACCAGGGCTGAGGTGTGAGAAGCACACCATCACATCACGCATGAAGTTGCGAGGGTCTGGAGAATAAGGCCGCATTGGTACGAGCTTGCCTTCCTTAATGCAGGCGTGAACCCATGCTGCCGTGACAGTGGGCACCATCAGCCGTTTCATTTCGTCGGCACGGTCGTAATCAACTGATTTTGACACCACAATAAGCTTGGGCGAAACGCTGAGGTCTGTGCGCTCGTCCCAGTGCACGATCTCGCCGCCATGTGCAGCGACCAGGGCCTCAAAAGCATCGTGCTGCGCAACAGTCCTATCGTTTCCACGCACTACAATGAACTTTCGGTCGCTGAACACCATACAATTGTTGCGGAGAGGGCCTCTACACAGTGGCTGGTGTAGTCCTTCGCCTCTTCGCAAACGGGTGTTTTCGAACGCGTCGCTGCCATTTCGCGTGCATTCATGTCACGTGTGCCGGCCTTGCCTAGGCCATTGTTATCATCTACTTAAGTTAACAACTGCAGGTCGAGGTGACGAAGGTATATATAGTGGCAGCAAGACAAACGGCTGACAGTCTAGTTTCTAATTAGTTAATCGTCTTTCTTGCTTGAGACTGCCGCGGCTGGCTTGTCCATAACCGGGGATGCGTCGCGGCTCTTGCCGATCTGTTCCGTCTCTGCGAGCCCTCCAGATGTCGCTGCCGCACTGGCTGGTGGAGTGCTGGTCGGGCTTTCCGTGCCCTCTGTATGTGTGCGCGGACGCCAGCCATCAAACAGTCCTGCGTACTCAGACTCTTCCTGCGGGCCCTCGGCGCCAAAGTTCTCAATGGCGTGATTAAATTGCTCTGCGCCATACGCGCCGGCCTCCTTTGCTCGCCTCCCAAACTGCGCCATTGCCTTGCGGGCATTACCGCTGATGTCACTATCGGCAAATTGCCGCATGCCTGGGCGGATGTAATTTGTCGTAGTATCCGTGACTGTTTGGCTCACTGCCTGGGAAAACCAGCCCCAACCGGTCGAGATCGCACCAAACGCATCTGCAGCGAGGTCGTTCAGCGTGGGGTCTTGGCTCTGAGCTGGCGCCGTATTTGGTTTCTGGAATTGTTTGACAGCAGCATTCGAATCGATCGGCGCGATTTCCGGCTCGGTTTCGTGCGGAATGTGCACAGGTCGGTCGCGGCGCGTCCACTCTTCTCCCTTGATCTCAGCCGCAAGCTTCTCGCGGTAGTCCTCTGCAACTGTGGAGTTGTACTTCACCTTGATGGGCACGCTGGTGTCGATACCGTTCTCTTCAAAAAACAATCGCGCGCGCTCGTTCCCTCCGATTTCCATGAGCTTCAGCTCGTCAGGCTTAAACTGGTCCATCGTTATGCTGCGCACAAAGGAAATGTGCACACCAAGGCTGCGGTGCGTGCCGGCACACTCCAAACAGATGAAAATACCATACTTCGGGCTTGCCCACTGAGGATTTACGGCCTTACATTCGAAGCAAAGCTTGTTTTCCCCCTCACGCTGCAGCGCCAGCAGCTTCTTCTGCGACTGGCCAATCGTCAAACTCATCTACAGCGTCCTCTAGTTTGAAGAGAGAATGAGGCTCAAGCTCCCAAGCGCCGCCGCGGCTGCCCTGCCTGTCTGGTACGCGTCTTTGTACGTATCTTGTAACCAGCCTGGGCCCTCACTGTGTGTCGCACGCCAGCTCAATACTTGGGGGCGCCGTTATGCGGCGCCCCTGCACATATGAGGCAATAACTGAAGGAAGAGCAAAAAATCTAATAAATAAAAATGAAGCACCTAAAATTTTGAGAGCAAAGCTTTGCTACTTAGCCGAAATCGGGCTCATGTGACTCCGCAGAGGCCCCATGTATGCAGTGCAGCCCGTTATGGGGCAGGTGGCCGCCCGCAGCAATTCCTGGTTGCATGGGCGAGTGAATCCAGAACGAGTGGGAAGGGGACCCGGGTGAAAATTGGTCAAGATATTCATTGTCTATGTTGTCGCTGCTCAATCCAAAGAGACTGGAGTTTGTGTCCTTGAAGTCAGGCTGCTCCTCCTTCTCTGAAATAGGAGTGGAGTCATCGTTACGGCGCGGACTCATGTTCAGGAAGTGCAATTCTTGCTCAGCAGCGGAGTCAACCTCATCTACCAGCGGACGCTGATGTGGTTGTTGGGGCTGATGGTGATGATGGGAGTGTGTCTGCTGTTTAGTAGACTGTAGCAGGCGCGGTCGGCGTGACTTATTCGCAGTCGCGCGAGCCCCCATGAAATGCTCGCTACTCGTTGATCGTTTACGGGCTACGTGGCGACTCTCAATCTCCTCCTGTGATGCATCGATTTCCGACTCATCGATGCCCTTGTCGACGCCCGTGTGTGGTGGTGCACTTGAATCCAGATTGCCCTTTTCGTTCAGCGCTTGTATCTCTCTTAAGAATGGGAAAAGGCTGGTTAGCTTCCGCGACAGAGCATCATTCCCAATTGTCATTTCAGATCCCACTATAGTGAACTGAGGCTCACCTCGCAAAATGCCCTCGGCCACAGCGTACATCATGTTCAGCATACTCGAATGCACCATCCGATTCTCGTTGCCCCATCGCACAAAGAGCCTTATTATGCGATTTGCGAGCTCCGTATTAGCAAGCTGCTTGGCTTGCTCCACGGCTCTCCTTTTGCCTGCTTCGTCACTTGTAGGCATAGCCAAGGTATCGCGAATAGCCTGCACAAGTGCCACAAGCACCTCTGTATCATACTCGCCGCGGCCTTCAGTCTGCGCTATCCACACGGATGAGACCTGTGACCACAGATTGTGGCTTATTACGAGGTCTGCCGCCTGGGCAGGCGCTCTAGCGCATGCGAACGAGAGAAAGTCGAGAACATGTCTCAGGCTTTCTGGACCCATTGGTTCACTTGTTGTCCTCATGTACTTCGAGGCGTGCTCAAAAAAGGCTTCCGAGATTAGCTTTGGCTCTTCCGCCATGAGCTTTTTCATTATTTCGCTCGCCTGGATCTGCATGGCTTGAACAGCCATGCCCTCGCCATCTCTGTGCCCGGCTGGCTCGCACAAAAGCGCCGTGAGAGTCTCCGTGATATTTTTCAATTGGCTCGTAGCTAGCTGAGAGTCGAAGTCGAGCAAGACTCCAAGCGATTCAAGAGCGACTACCTTGAGCTCGAGTGAACGTTCGCTCGTGATCGTGTGGTTCAGGATATTGAACAGACCATAGTCGCAGAGATTCTCATAGAGCTCTCGCATTTGGTTCGTAGTGAATGTCCTAGACGTCTTGAGTATCTCGTTGATGAACTTAAGCGCGCGCTCTCTGAGCTCGATTGTAGTCAAACTAGATGGTTGGAGGCTTGGCCTGCCAATTTCAATCTCCTTTGACCTGTTAGAAGCGCTTGCGGCACCATTGGAGTCGAAAAGACCAAACAAATCCTCGCAGAAAGTCGTGGAGCTTTGAAGGCTATCAACGATCTCGACCTGATTGATATATATCAGCGTCCTGAGAATCTGAAAGGGAAAATCATCTGCACTGCGGACGAGAATATCTCTTAGGAGCTGCAAGCGAAACGTGCGGCGAATTTTCTCTAACACCGGCGTGTCCGCAATCTCTACAACTTGCTTCAGCTCAGTGTGGTGACTGTAGTAATCTCTGAAATTCGCCTTTCGCTTTCCAAACGCGCGGTCATACTCAAGCATCCCAATTACCTTGAAGAACTGGTCTGATTGTACCATGTTGTCAATTAAATAGGAGTCCCCGATAAGAAAGTATTGCTTCATGACGTCCGAAAGTGACCACAAAGTTCGAATGCGGTCAATGGCAGGAAGATCCTGCGATGCATTCTCCATCTCTTGAAAAAGGTCGTGCGTGCGATCTAAGAAATGCTCCTGGTCGAGATACACGGATAGGAATTCGCGGCCGAGAGAGGTTCTTAGGAGCCGAGATATGATTTCCACGACCATCTCGGTATTTTCTCTATTTGGCAGCGGCGGTAGGCTCAGCGGCTCGACAACAAGCTCAGAGTCGACCTCTCCGCTAGTTTCCTCAACATACTGTACTGTCAGTGTGACCCCCGGTGACCAGTGGTAAGCTGCGTATATGAGGAAGTCGCACACCGTGGCGCAGCCGATGGCATCCTGGAAACCAATTGCCATTCGCACAAGGCCATCACTAGGCTTCTCATGCTCGGGAGTCCCTTCACTCTGCAAATTGATATGGTCCTCTGGCGCAGCACAAAAAAGAAGCGTGTCTTGTTTGCGGAAAGACAGCGGGGCCTTGACCTTACAGCGAAGAAGGAGCTCGTCCGGCCGCCGCTCGTTAGCCACTAACAGCCAAGCTTCGTTCTCTTTCTCCGACCGCTCGCCCCAAATGAGCCCGAATCCGTGCTCAAGCCAGGCGTCACTCTCAAGACGACATAGCTTCACGCGCCATTCCCGGGTTTTTGGTAATTGGAACAGGCGCGGCCAGTGGCGGCGGGGAGGCATCATCCGATCAAACTCCCGGCCTTATCGCCTGCAGATAAGACAGGCGCTCGAAAACAAGGTCTTTGGGGATAGGGGTTATTTGTTGCGTGCGGTGGGATCACTACGCGTCGTGCATACGCTAGCTGACTCAGTGAAAGTAGTCATGAACGTCATACGGAGATCGTCAGTCAATAACAGTGCATACGCAATATGCTGAAACAGTGCTCGTTTTTTCTTGTAGCCAGTGAAGTAGCGGTAAATGAGCACCCCTGGGGTCCTCAATCCGGGCCTATTGAATTTAAGTTAGCGATAATGACAGGAAAAAATGCTCTTCCTAAACCAGTGCGCACATAGTGGGAGGCGTTGATGTAAATTTAGGTGTCTGCCTTGCGCAACTAACGCTAGGGCACAGCCTCAGATTCCGGCTAACTGTCGAGAGCATTAATTTTATTAGATTCGATTACAGAGAGAGGCCCATAATCAGGACATTAATTTTGGTTCATTGGGACGCACGCCTTCCCAGGCCTTTTTGCGTTCTCCTAGTGTGACTATGAGTTTCGAAAAAAACTCAGCGTCGAGCTCCCAGAGCTGCTTGCACCTTGGGGCGCCGTAATAGCGCCTGAGTCCAATTATACACCTCAGGGAAATCAGCCTGGAGATCAATTCCAAGTTTGTCAAGAACCTGGTTCCAAGGCACGAACGATAAATCGGCCAGCGTCATATCGTCACCAACAAGCCATACAGGCCTTTGCAGAAATTCCTCCTCATCTGCCATGTCCTCAGTGAGCTGCTCTCTTCGCTCCGCCAGTGTGACCTCGAGCACACTGCATACGCGGCGCGCCTCTGCGACGAATCGCTCGGCTACAACAGATATGCCATTACTAGGCATATTTCCTTCCACAAATCGAAACTGCAGCGCATGGCCTATGATCGGTGCGTGTCCGCTAGCTTGGAAGTAAAGCCATGCACTAACTTGCGCCTGCTGCTGGGGATTGTCGCCACCTAAGAGCCGTTTCGCAACTTCAGAGCACTTCGAGATCGTTTGTGGGCGATTGCATAAATACTGCAAGATGGCCCCGCTCTCCCACAAGGCGAAATGGCCGTTATCGTGATCGACGATTGTAGGTACGCGGGCGTTCGGGTTCAGCTCAACATAGCTCGGAGACCGCTCCTCGTGTTTGTTGAGGTCTATGTAGATTGTACGGTACTCGATCCCTAGTTCGCTCAGGGCTACCGCCACTTTGAATCCGTTTGGCGCAGACCGATGCGAAAACAGTGTGATGCCGCTTGTCGGCATGTTTTCCCTGAATTCGGCGATCCTGTCCCCACAGCGGTGTTGCGCCGTCGCATTCTGTCCGGAGTGGGCGCTTTGGCTCTCCGGCGTGAAGTACACCGACGCTAATCGCTCACTCAAGTCCATTCTGTCGACTGTCTTGACAGCGGTTATGTATGCTTATTTAAACGCACAACCCGCGCGCCATCGGAAATGCCACAGACAACAAACCCGCACACACTCCTCACTAGGATGGATCAAACAGAGGATCGGGAAGTATGTACGAGAATCATTTTCTGCAAAGATCGGTAAAATTTAAATTGTTCATGCGGGCTATACGCATCGGGCCATGAGAAGAGCGGGCTTGAGGAATCTCTCAGGTGAAATAGCATCAGCTTGAGCCTTTGAAAAACTTCTTGTTCAAAGAAACGAGCTTTGTCGTGGGGAAGCGAATTATATGATTAAGAACGATATTTTAAGAACAAAATAAGGACTATAGTGAGCACGCCCATCGCACCCGATGTTAGCTACTTGACACCTACTTGACACCCGATACGGCTGTCGAGACACATACAAGCAAGGCGAATGTAAATAAGGGCCGAGTTGAAGTCACAACAAGGCGGGCACGAAGAAGTTTGACGCATACGGCGTTGAGAAGCTCATGTATACCTCTCAACGCGCTCGGCTCTAGTAATTGGAACTTACAATTCGTACACGCCATACATAAAGAAAGTTATCCGTACCCTCAGGAGGTCCACCCCACAGCAAACGCTCCAATCGAATGCAATCTATATCAACGCCTTGCACTGCTCGCACACTCAGACCTCAGAAGTACCTGTACTTTGCCTTGCGAACCCGCCATCAGAGCAAACATTACATAATAGGGCAAACACCACTCAAAAAAAAAACTTCACACCCCCACCCTAATTAGAACCCCTTTCAGCCCTTCCTTCCTCAACACATTGAATCCAAAGACAACATGGCTGACGAGGATCACACATTCGAGACCGCCAATGCCGGTGCCTCCACGACGTTCCCGATGCAGTGCTCTGCTCTGCGCAAGAACGGCCACGTCGTGATTAAGGGCCGTCCCTGTAAGATTGTCGAGATGTCCACGTCGAAGACAGGCAAGCACGGTCACGCCAAGGTCCACCTTGTCGCCATTGACATTTTCACGGGCAAGAAGCTGGAGGACCTGTCGCCCTCGACCCACAACATGGATGTGCCGAATGTGAACCGCACGGAGTACCAGCTCATTGACATTGACGACGGATTCCTGTCCCTGATGACGCCTGACGGCAACACGAAGGACGACGTCAAGGTCCCTGAGGGCGAGCTTGGCGAGAAGATCCAGGCCGACTTCGACGAGGGCAAGGACCTCCTTGTCACCATCATCACTGCCATGGAGGAGGAGGCCGCCGTCTCTTACAAGGAGGCTCCCAAATAAGGTATATAGCCATTATGTTTG
The DNA here is from genome assembly GCA_030566755.1 of Entelexis tilneyi. Taxonomy (NCBI): domain Eukaryota; kingdom Fungi; phylum Ascomycota; class Dipodascomycetes; order Dipodascales; family Trichomonascaceae; genus Entelexis; species Entelexis tilneyi. The sequence continues at coordinate 430,178 of JAKUAT010000001.1, read as the reverse complement.
GATTGAACAAGCAAAATGGTAGGAAGCTGAGTAGATTAGTTCCCACTAATAAATAAATCAGAACAAAAACTCGACAATGCAATCAACGGGCCTCCCACGAGTGTCACTGACCTTTGTGTCTCGGACCTGCTGTGCCCTCCCCCGTCCTCTTACCTTAAACATATGTGGTACATATGATTTTGGCAGAGGCAAGCCGCGACGTACCAAACAGTCAAAATAAAGAATTACACACTACGATTTGAAACACAGAGATTGTTATAGCGGCCGCATGTGCCGGCGCTTAGGACGTCTGCAGCAAAGACGCATACACGCCGATGAGGGCCGACGAGATGCCAGCACTTCCGGCCAGAATTGCGTAACGCCGCAGCGCTGCGAAGTTTGTGATGAACAGGAACGTTGCTATGTAGAAGCGCGTGACGCCGAAGAGGATCGGGTCTACAAGGTATACGTGCTTCTTGCGGCGTATAGAGTCCATCTTTGTGAAATTCATCACAAAAGTAATTAGGAGCGGCAGCGCAATGAGAACGGCCGTGAAATAGAAGACGTCCTTTTTAATACTGTCGAAAGCGTCATATACGCCGTACTGCCATGTTCCGAAGAAGGAGCTGGGCAGGCTCGTGTAGATGAGATAGACGTATTCGGCAAGTATCAAAGAGATGTTTGTCGCGGCAACAGTTGACACTTGGTGTTGGAAGCTCGAGAACGTTGACGCGATGGCAGACTGCGTTCGGTATTGGTACGAGCTCAGCGTCTGCTTAACGTGTGCTATGCCCGCATCGACGCGCTCGCGCACAGCATTGAGGCGTCCTTCCTCCGTATCTGACGACTCAGCCTCAGAATCAGCAGAAGCTACGTCACTGCCGGTTGCAGGCGCCTCCCCTGCAGTCACTGTTCCCGGTTTTGCGGCTTCCGTGTTTACGGTGCCACTCGAGGCCCGGGTGCCCGCCACCCTCGAGGGGATTGAGAACAATTGGAACCGTTTGTCTCGGTTCACGTCATCGCGATGACTGAGAAGATGGTCTCTGATGACCGCCTCAATCTTGTCTTTCCTTGAGCTAGGGGCGAAGTCCAGCCCGAGCTCTTTGGCCATCTCGACCAAATCCGCCTTTTTCAAACTTGACGGTGTCATTGCTTCCAGTTAGATCGTGAAAGAAGAAAGCCTGCTTTAGGGGGGAGAGGGGTGCGTTATAGCGAGCTCTCATCAAAGCTCCATTACATAATACATGTAAACAAACCGTGGAGAGGCAAGAAGGCAGCACGCTACAGGCACAACACCATGCCGGCCCCCAGGGCTTTGTAAATAGATGTATAGGATGAACTATGTCACTTGCGGTCCTCTTTGCTGCTGAGCGCCGCCAGCGTTGTCTAGGGTTACGATTTTTGAGCCTTGATAACCTCAGAAGCAGCGTTGACGCGGTGGTGATGATCACCGCGCCGCTGTACCGTGCGTGAAGCACAACCCTAGCCTCGCTCTTCCAAAGCTGATGAGGCGATAGGGATTCTCGCCTCATCGGGAAACACGTTGGGACTAACGCGTAAGGTAGCCATATGGACTATAGATCACTAGTTAAGGCACTGTAAAGCGCTGTGGCGCTCTAATTCCGTGCGAAGGGTTACTGGGACCCTCTTGGTATATGTTAGGAGGTGGCGACTTGCTTGAGGAGAGACCCACTCTGCATGCGTCATACATCATACATCACGAAGTGTGGAGACATGTGCCGGGTTTGTCATCTGCGATCGCAGTTGCCCAATTGAACCGGCAATCCCCTTTACAGCAACAAGCTAAATTAGCCGAAAGTTTAATGCTTGCATGATTCCTGAGCCTGCATAAACTACCACCATAGTCGCTCTAGAATAAACCGTCAAGTCAGGCTCGCAGACGTAGCCTACTTTATATCCCCATTAGTCGTTTTACATTGCTCTTGTTGTCGACGAAATCAGCTACGTCATCGGATGCCCGCCGCCCCCTGAAAGCCTTAGGCCGAGGGCCGAAAATTGCATCTCTCACCAAGACAGGCTCCAGCTGTTTGACAGTGATAGCTGCTGATTCCAAAGCTAAACGCCGAGCGTACAATTGAAGCACCTGTTCTTGATCAGCATCGTACCAAGAGCTCTAGTTCTCAAAACTGCTAGCATCAAGCCTCATTGAGAATATCCATCCCTAACCACGACAAAGCCCAAGCCCAGTTACTCAGCAAAGTGTTTTCGTTGTTTGTGTTTGTCTTAACCGTGCACCGCTTATAACCCTTTTCGGCAGTGAGCAATGCCAGCTACAAAATCGAAAGTACAGGGAAGCCGGGCAATGGGGGCGTATGAGAAGGCGCACGGTGCCCGCAACAACCGTGATGCAGACTCTGATGGTGAGCAGGAACTAGACCGCGAGAGCCCGGACCAATTCGCTGAGGATGAGCACGAGGGCGAAGAGGGCTACGGCGAGGGAGATGGCGAAGGATTCGACGACGACGAAGATGAGAAGCGCGCCGGTGGTGGTGGTGCCGGCAAGATGCCGCGCGAGCGCCGGAAAATCGAAATTAAATTCATCCAGAACAAGGCGCGCCGCCATATTACGTTCTCGAAGCGCAAGCACGGCATCATGAAGAAGGCCTGGGAGCTGTCTGTGCTCACAGGCACGCAAATCCTGCTGCTTGTAGTGTCAGAGACGGGCCTCGTATACACGTTCACGACGCCTAAGCTGCAACCGCTTGTAACACAAAGCGAGGGCAAGAACCTCATCCAAGCTTGCCTGAACGCGCCGGACTCAGCGGCAGATATGGATGACGGCTCGGTAGGGCAAGAGCCGGAGGCACCCGAGTCCACGCCCCCCTCCTCTGGACCTACGCCAGACTCGGCCATGACCGCCCATCAGGCCCAAGTCCAGGCGGCAGCTCAAGCGCAGGCGCAGGCTGCCCAGGCGCAGGCCGCTCACGCGCATGCCCAGGCTCAGGCCGCCGAAGTACAAGCTGCTCAGGCGGCGCAAGCGAATGCCCAGCGCCAGAATGGGACGCAATCTCCAGGAAGCTCATCACAGGCGGCCGCGCAGGCTGCGCAAGCTCTCCAGTCCGCGCACGCTGCGCAGGCTATTGCCGTCTCAGGCCTCCCGCCACATCTACAGTCGCTCGCAAGTCCCGGTTACAAGGTTGTGCCGCCGCAGTACGGTGGGTTCCAGGGGTTTCCACCGTTGCCATCCGGAATGAGTGGTCATCTCAACGCGCAACTTGCTAACCAGTTACAGGGACACATGAACGGGCAAATGAACGGCCAACAACTCGGTCAGCAACTTGGCCAGCTTGACACAGCGACGCTGCTAGCTCTCAAGCAGCAACAAGAGGGCGTTCTCTCGCAGTCGGACTACGCGCATCTTTTGCAGCAGCAGCAGTCCCAACCTCCGCAAGGTGCCGCAGCACCTCAGCAACATCCGCAGTCGCAGCCCTCGTCGGCATCGCACCAGCAGGCCCAGCCGCAGCGGTTCAATTGAGTCTAAATCGTTTATACAACCATTCTATACGCACTGCTTTTCCTTGCTATCGTCAACACCCCCATCCTATCAGGTGCACTAACAGCGTTGCCGCCTATCGTCTGTTAACTATGAACTCAGTATCTTAACACGAACTCAGTATCTTAACTACTAAAAGCGGTCGTGGTTGGTTGGTCGATCAGAAATTTCCTTAGTATCAGCAACGGCATCTTTGGCCTCTGAGCTTGACTCTATAATAAAGGATCTCATCATATCAGCCATGGAATTTTATAATATCTGTCTGGCGTGTTCGACCACACATAGCCGGCTCACAGAGCCACTTACAGACAGTGGAAAAGGAGATGGAATAAGAAAAGGGGTGGGCGAGATCAGGAGTAAGCTCCGTCGAGTTTCCTTCACCTCCATTACGAAGGCAAGAAGATTCGCATGTCTATCATATAACAGGCTAGCTGTCATCGCCAAGAGACCAAAGCCCAACTCTTCCGAAGAAGCCGCCGGACCCCATTTCACATGAAAACTGCCGTGAGGCAGGCCTTTTGAGCCGGTGTCCGCCCCAAGGGGAGACAACCGAGAAAGACAGGGCGCGGTGCCCGAAGGCACATTGGACTATTTCTGGCACCCAGAAATGCATCTCTGCTTGGACCTCAGCCGGAGACTTTCCCCAAAGCGTGCAGCGGGGCCCCTTGGGCCTCGAATGTAGCTTTGAATGCGGTCCCCCCGATCTCACCAAGGAAGGGAAAAACTTTGTGGGCGCTCGTCGCTTTAAATGGATCACGGGTTAGGGTGAAATAACACAGTGCGGGCACCATCTGCAGCATGCCATAAGGATGTGGTAGAATCGGGGAGACTTTTCACAGAGTGCTTAACAACTTGCGAGGAACCCTCAATCGCGCTCGCTTATTGATTGCAATGCTCGTGAGGTGCGTCCAAGACAATGGCGAGCACGACTTAATGCCAGATAAAAGGTAGCAGCTCTTGTCGCGTAGAGGGGTAGTATAACACATGTATTCGTAACCATATATAAGAAGGATAAATAAGAACTTAGAAAAGTGAGTTGCTGGAGTGTTTGCTCAGCCTAATGCACAGCCTATTGCACATGCGTTAGCAGCATGCTTTGCCTTTGGAACCCATCGACGGATGTTATGTCGTTAGGGAACTTCTGTTCTGCACGTGCCTCAATCTCGCCTTCAGACGACGGCGAGCTGCTAGGACTCACAGTACGAACCTCTCGAGTTTCAGTATCTGAGCCCTCAAAATTAGTGCGCCCTGAGCAAAGGCCTGGCTGGATGTGCGTCTCAATCCACTCCTCGTTGTTGTTGAACTTCTGATTGCACCCAGAGCAAGTGCCTGGCATACGGTATCGATCTTTACGACCTGTGCCCCGCGGGTAGAGGAAGTGACGTGCCTTAAGGTGGGTTTTGTAAGTGTCGCGGCGGGAGAAGCCGCCGGTTGCGTGGCATCTGTGCTCGTCTTCCGCGTTATAGAAAGGACAGTTGTACATCATAACGTCGGCATGCTTCTTGATATGGCGCGTAAGATATCCTCTGATTCTGAACGTCGTGTCGCAGTGTGGACACCGGTAGCGGGGAGAGCCGTCGTCTCCCGAGAACTCCACGTCCTTCGGAGACTTCGGGGAGTTCGGCGACAGACCAACTGACACACCAGAATTTACCGAAGAAGGCGCGTCGAATTCTCCAATCGGTCCAAGTGAAGGCGTCACAGACCCCGGCAGAGACTCGGCAACAAACGACGGAAGTCCCATGGCAAAGTCTGCGTCAATGCCCTCAGGAAACTGGAAGTGACGTTTACGTGGGGCCACCCTCTCCTTCTTAACTGCAGCGTTGAAGGGTGCCTTCCGGCGCCCGTTGCTCGCCGCAGACACAGAAATGAAGTCTTGAGTGTGGCCTTCGCTCAGCGACGCCGCGTGCACTGGAGAAAAGTGCTCTGAATCGGAGGAGCTGAAATGGTTGTAATTGAGCGCGCCGCTCTCGCCATTGTTATCCTCTCGTTCTAGACCGCGAGTGTCGATGTGGTGCGCACCGCGATGCTCTTCAAGAGCATAGGGTTTTGAAAGTGGTAGTCGCAGAGACGGATTAAATGCGTAACTGTTGGAATCAATGCCGAACGCGTGCTTGTTGGGCATCTGATGTTCCGGCAGAGCAAAGCCGCGGAGTCCTTCAGATAGAAGGCTTCGAGGTCTCGGCAAGAGCTCAAAGTTCGGGTCGAGCGGGTCAAGCGCTTTGTTGAACTGCATCATGAGGCCATCGTCCATTTCAGGGTGAGTAGGAAGAAGGTTAAGGTCGGCTGTCGTGCCATTGCCAAGAGCGTTACCACCAATTGGCGGCGCAAATGGATCCAGCTGCGGGATTGATTCGTTTACACCACGCTGAATGCTTAGCCCGCTGACGCTCAGCGGGTCGCCAAGTTCGAGTGATTCCACATTATGCGACGGAAGTGACGCACCGGAATCCGAGTCGTCTTCACCAGAAAATAGGCCGTACGACCCCGCATGGTCACCGCTCTGAGTATAGTACCCAGGGTCCATATGATGCATAGGAGGTTGAGCCTGCAAGTGCTGCTGATCGTAGCTGAGTGCGTGCTTCCAGTGAGACGGGTCTGGTGGCGGCAGAAACATGTCTTGCCGAGGAGCGCCCTGCTGCTCGTATGCGTATTCCCACTCGGGTGCAAACAGAGCGACCTTATCTTGGCCCGGCATCATTCCGCGCGGTTTGAATCCTTCGGCCCCATCCAGGCTTTCATGCTGTTCGCCGGAGTCGAAGTGAAAAAGGGGTCCCGTAGCACAAGGTCGTGCGCAGCCTCCGTCGCTGGCCTTCTCGATGAGGAACACGCGATTCTTCGGGAAAAGTGCCTTTGCCGCGGTCTTCGGCTTCGTAGCGGACCTGCGCAGGCGGAGCTTGAGAATGCCAACCACGACGGTGACAAGCACCGTTGCCGCCGCGAGAATCGCTATGGGGAACGACTTATGGTAGGGCCAATGCTGGTAGAGTATTGCAGTCATTGGTAGCTGCCACACCACAACCCTTCTTTCGCGCTGTTCAGTCCCTCTTGGTCTCCGAGTGAGTTCGTGGGATCGAAAATCTAGAGGCTGATTGTAACTCAGCAGACCCTTACCCTGTCAGCTGAGACACCCGCTTTTCGGGTGCCGAGCCTTATCAAGTGAGGGGGGTGGATGGCTACAGTGAAGCGCGCCAGGGTGAACACTGGAGCGCGTTACGTTATGCAGGCTATATGTGGACGTACACTATGGGGCAGTTGCGCTTCTGTAGCACGCATTCATGCTGTTCCAGCGCTATTCGCGCAACGGCGGCGCCGTTGCTTTTTCGTGATAATGACGCACTTTGCCTGACACTAGCGCTAAAAACACCTTGTCCTTGCCCAGACTGATAACGCGATCCTGTCATGTGTGTACTAAATACCCACCAGCAAGCTGCGTGACTCAGATCCAGGAGGGATCGGCACAATGATCGACAGGGCGGGCGGGCGTTTAGATAGGTTATGCCGAATAAGAAACCGGGAATTGGGTGCCCCGCAGCTTTTCGGGCACGCTAATAACATTCATAAGTGAGAGCGCCACGCAGCCTTGCCGGAGAACTGTAAATAATGCGTACTGCTCGGAGTCTAAGTCTCTAATGGATATAAATAACTTATGCAAGATGCTTTCGAATGCTACTGCGGTCGCAAGCGCTGAACATGATACATTCCAATGGCGCCTGTTGTCACCAGCAAGCCAACCCAATTAACAACCGAGAGTCGGTCATGAAACGCAATTATTGACACAAAAATCGTGGCCACTTCTTTGCAAATGCCGGCGATCGCCAGCGACAGCGGACCACTGACGTTAAGGAGCTCAAACTCGCTCCACGTCATGCAGAATGCAAGAAACCCAGGAAGAAGTATGTACAGAACGCCGAGCGGCACAGCATGCGTTGTCCACATGTCTGCGGTTGCGAATGCCTTGAAACCCTCCACAATGCCGCCCAAGGAGATGAGGATAAGGAACATGGCTGGCGATATGGCTAGTATGGTCTGCAAAGGATGCGCCTTACCTTTTGTGTGCGGCCGCGATTCGACGTTGCCGCCATTGAGCAGGATCTTGACCAGTGCCCAGCGCAGCCCCGACGCACAGGACGCACCCAGCACGAGCAGGAAACCGCCTAATTTGAAGTCTGTTTCACCAGCGACCATCATGAACACGCCAATTGTCATAACGCTGATATTGAGCGCAAGCTGCCAGCTTGGAGATTCCAGCCTGAACAGGATGCTGAACAGTAGAACGAAGCCGAGCGCACTCGACTTAATCATAGTGTAGAAGCTGAGCGTCACGACGAGCATGCTGGTGTTTCCAAGCCCTATATCTGCTGCACTCGCAAATGCCGCTGGGAGTACGCGTACACGCTCAGCAATTGATGTAGAGGAGACGGGCACTTTAATGACCAGGAGCATAAGCACGCTAAGTATCACCTGCACAAGCTGGTGCAAAGCTGTGGTTATGATGGGGAACTTGAAATCAAGGCCTAAAGGCGAGAACATGAACTTGTTGTACACGGACAGACTAATGCTGAACGCGTACCATAGCAGCACGTAGGCCAAAGCGCGTACGGGCACACCCCAGACAACCCAGAGCTTTTTAGTTTCATTACTGTCGTCATAATCGTCAATTTCCTGGGCCGCGGAGACGGCGCTCGCCATTGCCTCATCGCCGGGCGTGCTGGTGTGTCGTGCATGGAGATGCAGAGTGTCGAGCTCAAACCGCGAATCGTCTAAGTCCGACAGGTCGTTGATCTCTGCGTAGCCAGACGCCAATGACGTCGTCTGCTTGGGCATAGCCGTCGCCAGGAATTTGCTAGCGCCAAGCGTCAGTTCAAGTTGAGCCCGTTATGGTGAAGAGGCAGCACCAGCCGTGAGGATCCTCCAGGAGCTCTGTCATCGAACTTACTCATGTCGGTTACACCCACCCCCCGCCCACGCGCATGGCGACGAAAAAGGTAAGGGAGCGGGGAGCTCCGAATCATGGCAGCAGCTGTGAAACCTTATTTGAAAACGATCTCGCAGTGTGAATTTCACCAAAATATTACGCGCGCTACGGCTCAGAGATTGTGCGAGATTGATGGAGTTGACAACCCTGAACTTTGGTGATTGTACGAATGGCCATACTGCGACGAAGAAATAAATAGTTACAATAAATATCTACAAATGAACTCGGCGCATTTGCCGACCTCAATTGCTCATTTCCGGCCCCGCTTCGAGCCACGCTTGCTCTTTGCTTTCCGCTCCTCGCGCCGCTTTTTGTTCAAATTAGTACCGAGGCCGGTGATATGCGGCTTCGCTTGAGCAGCGCCCGGCGCAATTTCCACGTCCATTGCGGCTGAATCTTCGCGCGTGGACGTCGCATCCCCGCTCTGAGGCTTCTCCTGTGCCTCGAGGATCTTGTCGTATGCTGAATTGTGCAGCTTTTCCGCAATGCGACGCTCGCGGGCGGCGGCTACATCGCCAAACGTAGTTTGACGCTTGATAGTCTTGTTTTTCTGGACCTTCTTAGACCTTAGAGATTTCGCCATTGGTGTGAAAAGACTACGGCGATTACGAATGCAGGTGAGGTAAATCAGGCTTGACAGCGGTCTGGGTGAAACGCTTAGAAGCAGGCACAAATTCAATAGAATAGAGGTCTCAGATCTCTCAGCAAAAATCTTTTTGTTCCTGCGTCTACAAATCCGTACTTCTCAGCGCGCGCAGTTTCAGCCCGCGCCGACTCACCTCACGGGGCTTAGGGCTTCAGTACCACATATTTTCACAAAAATCCCCGATACCGCTAATGAATCATCTTTGGGAGGATAATACACGTGATCTGCAGTCACACAGGGGCTTACTTGAGGTAAGGATCCTTGGGAGGTTTACCCTAGACCAGTAGTGACTGCAGATTGAGCGAGTGTGTGCTTACTGACCCAGGCGATTTAAGAAAACCTCTTTTCCTCCTTAACTTTTCACTTTCTACAGCAAATGCCGAACCTTAGACTGCAGAAGCGCCTCGCGTCCGATGTTCTCGGCGTGGGAAAGAACAAGATCTGGCTGGATCCTAACGAGAGCTCGCAGGTCGGTCTTGCGAACTCCCGTGTTGAGATTCGCAAGCTTGCGAAGAATGGAATTATCATTGCGAAGCCTGTGATGGGCCACTCGCGGGGGCGCACTCGGGCCTTCCACGAGGCTCGCCGCAACGGCCGCCACACCGGTTACGGTAAGCGTAAGGGTACCGCCGACGCGCGTATGCCGCAGCAGGTTTTGTGGATGCGCCGTCAGCGTGTTCTCCGCCGTGTCCTGCGGAAGTACCGCGAGCAGGGCAAGATCGACAAGCACCTGTACCACGGACTCTACCAGGAGGCCAAGGGTAACACCTTCAAGCACAAGCGTGCTGTGATTGAGCACATCATCAAGGCCAAGGCCCAGGCCCAGCGTGAGAAGAGCCTTAAGGACGAGGCTGAGGCTCGCCGCACCCGCAACAAGGCTGCTCGCGAACGCCGCCAGCAGCGCATTCTCGAGAAGCGGGAGACCCTTCTCGCGGAGTAAGTTATATCCGTACTTCTAATTTAACGCAAGCTACGCCATGCCGAGAACACACCGAAGACCATCAGCAACCAAAAATATTTAAAGACCGCGCTCTACTAAGCTCTACATCGCTAACTTTTTTTCAGCGTGCTCTTTGCCCCTCCCACCTCACATGTGTGCGCCTGCTGCACTCACTGAGTTCGGTGGTGGCAACACATCCTGCTTTAAGTAAGCTATATTGTCCATTCAGCACGTAGCTTATTACGCCTTAGCATGTTGAGGACGCTCGCAAAGGCGTCGCGGCCACGACACGGCCTGCGGTTCTACTCACTCACACCACCGTCGGGCGAGTATGAGAGCAAAATCTTCTCTCTGCTTGAGGCAAAGCTGAAACCCACGGAGCTTCTTGTTGAGGATGTTAGCGGCGGCTGTGGGTCCATGTTCGCCATAAAGATTGTCTCGCCAGATTTTAAAGGCGTTCCTGTTGTCAAGCAGCACCGATTGGTGAACGAGGTGCTTGCAGACGAGATTTCCAAATGGCATGGGCTTCAGCTACGGACGGCAGCCCCGAAGCTCTAGTAGGATTCGTTGGATAGCGGCTCAACATGCACATACGGAGCCCAGTCGGTGAATACTACTGAAGCAAAAATTTAGGTGCACAAACATGCAATTTAGCGTTGAGGACTGCTACAAAATGTTTATAAAATAATATGGCCTTTGAAAAATGGGGGCCGGATCAATCCGTTCAGCTCTTCGAAGGTGATCAGTAGATTATAAAGGCATTTAGAAGGCAAACTATTTGATTTTGTGAAACAATAGGCTCTACCACTCTTGGGATGCTCAGTATGAACTTGAGCGACGCATTCAGCACGCCAAGGCTCGAAAAGCAGGTTTGGCAAGTAACCAACCGACGAGCTTATATTTTTCGTTGCATTCGTCTCTTGTATCTCGCGATTGCTGCGACCTGGCCCACACTGCCCACGCGGAGGCTCACACAGCACGCATGGGATCTGTAAAGGATGAGGAGCACGCAGATCCCGCCCTAACCTCAGCATGGTTGCCCCACCAGCACATTCGTACCTAACCGTACGCAGTCTGTAACGCGTGTGTGCTCAGTTCCTCCTCCACCAACGCATTCCCGTGAGTTTGAGAGGCCTAAAAGAACAAAGCGATGTCGTCGGTTTCCATAAAGACTAAGCCTTTTGAGGGCCAGAAGCCGGGAACTTCAGGGCTGCGTAAGAAGACAAAGGTCTTTGAGCAGCCTGGGTACACCGAGAACTTCGTGCAGGCGATTCTGAACGCAATCCCCGATGGCGGCGCGGCCAATGCGACGCTCGTGGTTGGCGGCGATGGGCGCTATTTTTGCGATAAGGCGATCGACATTATTGCGCAGGTAGCTGCTGGTAATGGTGTGAAGAAGCTCATGGTTGGCCAAGACTCGTTGCTGTCAACGCCTGCGGCAAGCCTCATCATCCGCCAGTCGAAAGTCAAGGGCGGCATTATCCTTACGGCCAGCCACAACCCAGGCGGCCCGGACAACGACTTCGGTATCAAGTATAACATGGATAACGGCGGTCCCGCGCCTGAGTCAGTGACGAACAAGATTTACGAGGAATCAACGAAGCTCACGGAGTTCTTGGTTGGCAGTGAGGAACGTGAGCCTATTGACTTGAAGACGCCAGGCGTACGCACGTATTATGGTGGCTCGCTCGAAGTTGAGGTTGTAGCAACGACGGCGGCTTACGTGCAGTTTATGAAGGAGATCTTCGACTTCGGCCTCATTCGTGAGTTCCTCAAGGCGCATTACGGCGAGTTCAAGATCCTATTTGACGCGTTGAACGGCGTCACTGGTCCGTATGGTCGGGCTATTTTTGTGGATGAGCTCGGCCTGCCGGAATCTTCGATTCAGAATTGCACTCCGAAGTCTGACTTTGGCGGCCTCCATCCCGACCCAAACCTCACATACGCGAAGACCCTGGTCGAGCGCGTTGACAAGGAGGACATCCCGTTTGGTGCTGCGAGTGATGGCGACGGCGATCGTAATATGATCTACGGCGCACACACGTTTGTGAGCCCTGGAGATTCCGTTGCAATAATCGCTCACTACGCTCAGAGGTACATTCCCTACTTCCGCAACCACGGCGTTTACGGTCTTGCGCGCTCGATGCCAACATCGGGCGCTATTGACCGTGTTGCGGCAAAGCAGGGCCTAACGTGTTACGAGGTTCCCACGGGATGGAAGTTTTTCTGCGCCTTGTTTGACGCGAAGAAGCTCTCTATCTGTGGCGAGGAGAGCTTTGGCACGGGGTCGGACCATGTACGCGAGAAGGATGGCCTGTGGGCGATTTGTGCGTGGCTGAACATCATTGCCGGTGTGACGAAGGAAACAGGCAAGCTCGCGAGCATTGCGTCGATCCAGCGCGAGTTCTGGACTGAGTACGGTCGAACGTTTTTCACACGCTATGATTACGAGCAAGTGAGTAGCGAGGGTGCGCAGAAAGTCATTGACAAGCTTGCGGCGGCCATCGCGAACCCAAAGTTTGTGGGCTCGCGACTTGTCGATGGCGGCAGCCTGGAGGTTGAAGACGCAGGCGACTTCAGCTACACGGACCTTGATGGCTCTGTGAGCGATCACCAGGGCCTTTATGTGAAGTTCGTAGGCGGCGCCCGCACGGTTGTACGTCTTAGCGGTACAGGCTCTTCGGGTGCTACGATTCGCCTCTACCTTGAGAAATTCGAGGCAGACGAGGCAAAGTTTAGCATGACTGCTGCCGAATATCTGGACTCGCGCATTAAGGAGATCACGCAATTTCTTGATTTCAACAATTTCATCGGCAGGGACGAGCCTGATGTCAAGACGTAGAGTTCGGTGTTATTTAATTCTAGCTAGTTTGACATTTTCTAAGCTGCTTCACACGCCTATAACCTTGTGAGCGAGCGGGGCCTCTCAAAACGGCCTCAAGACCAGTAAGTCATTGGGTACTAGTAGCAGCAGTAGGTTCAAAAGAACAGTCACTACCGCCAGGCTCCTTAAATCACCAGTATCATTTAGGTTTCGGCTGCTTACAGCATTAAGGTACCAGCTGCTCAGTTCTGAGCGATAGAGGTCGCTTCTGAACCAAACCCTATGACTTCCTCGCCATGCTCCTGCATGACACGCTGCAGAAGAAAACCATAGGGAACTTCTGATCAACTACAGGCCGCTATTCGTCAGGTCGGTAGACGCCAATCCGGTTCTAAATAGTTGAACAGTAAAAAAGATGCGCGACCTTTTCCATCAGCGGTGCAGCTGCTCTCTCACTACGTTTCTCTACGATAGTAGCGCACGGCGGCCTGTAGTGGGGTTACGGCATCCTGGCCCCACTCCCCAACCCTTGGGACACGTAAGACCTTGTCAACTTGAAGCCGTGCCTATGGTGCTACTGCCCTATATAAAGCCAGCGGCACGACGGATTGTTGATACCACTTTTAGGCTGACAAGAATGTGCTCTACTCACTCTGGAGTAGCGTCCGGAAATGCTGCAAGGGCTGCTCGCCAAGTATTGCCTGAAGACGTTGTCCCACGGCACTACCGCGTCTTTCTCGATCCAAACCTCGCGACGTACAAGTACACGGGCCACGTCGAGATCGATGTTGACGTCGCAAAGACAACGAATAAAATCAGTGTGAACGTGCTTGATCTTGCCATCAAGAGCGCCGCTCTAAATGGCGAGCCCGCGACCTCATCTTCCCACGATGAGGATGCACAAGCTATGACGTGGGAATTCGCCAGCTCTGTTGCCGAAAACACGCAGGCGACGCTGCGCGTCGAGTTCGATGGTGAGCTTAATGATAAGCTCTGCGGATTCTACCGAAGTGTGCACAAGGATGAGGATGGTAAAGAGCAGGTTGTTGCAACTTCGCAGATGGAGGCCACAGACTGCCGCCGCGCCTTTCCTTGTTTCGATGAGCCTGCGCTGAAAGCCACTTTTGACATCTCCATTGCTGCTGATAAGAGCTTGACTGTTCTGTCAAACAGCGATGTGAAGGCAACTGAGCCGACCAGCGACTCGTCGAAGCAGATCACGCACTTTAACACGACGCCAAAGATGAGCACCTACCTCGTGGCATTTATTGTTGGTGAAATGCGCTATGTCGAATCGAAGCACTTCCGCGTGCCTGTGCGTGTGTATGCGACGCCTGGCATGGAGGATCGCTGTCAGTTTGCTGCAGACCTCGCCGCGCGTACCCTTGACTTCTTTGAGAAGACGTTCGGAATCGAGTACCCCATGCCGAAGTGCGACATGGTTGGCATCCATGACTTTTCTGCTGGCGCTATGGAGAACTGGGGTCTCATCACGTACCGCGTCGTGGACATATTCTACGTTGAGGGCCAAGACTCGGCTAGCACAAAGACGCGTGTCGCCGAGGTGGTGCAGCACGAGCTTGCGCACCAGTGGTTTGGCAATTTGGTGACCATGGAGTGGTGGGACGGCCTGTGGCTAAACGAGGGCTTTGCGACGTGGATGTCGTGGTACTCGTGCAACCACTTCTTCCCGGACTGGAAGGTGTGGGAGACCTATGTGGTGTCGAGCTACCAGGGCTGCCTCCGCCTGGACGGACTTCGCAGCTCGCACCCGGTTCAAGTCGACGTTGCTCGCGCTGATGAGGTTGCCCAGATTTTCGATGCCATCTCCTATCTCAAGGGGTCATGCGTCATTCGCATGGTCTCGCAGTTCCTTGGTGAGGACGTCTTCATCAAGGGCATTGGGAAGTACCTCTCGCGTCATAGCTACGGAAATACCACAACTGACGACCTCTGGAACGCGCTGTCCGAGGTTAGTGGCAAGGACGTAAAGGGATTCATGAACTCGTGGACGCGGGATGTGGGCTATCCGATCGTCACTGTTGCTGACCACGAGGGCAGCTCTGAGATCGAGGTCAGCCAGCACCGCTACCTCGATACTGGCGACGTGAAACCTGAGGAAGACGAGAACATTTATCCCGTGTCTCTTGGAATCCGCAAGAACGACGGCACCATCGACCATGCCACGGTTCTGAAGGAGCGCTCGGCGAAAATTTCCGTAGGGAGCGGTCCCTTCTACAAGCTCAACGCCGACCAGAGTGGTATCTTCCGCGTGCGGTACCCAAATTCAGACCTCGCTATGCTCGCCAGCGAGGGTGCTAAGGGCAACTCGTCGAAGCTTTCTGTTGAGGATCGCATTGGCCTCCTCAGTGATCTCGCCGCGATGTCCGGCAACTACACTCACACTTCTCAGCTGCTTACTGTCATAGGCGAGTGGAAGACCGACTCGGAGCCGAACGTGGTGAATGCCGTTCTCCAAAGCCTGGGCTCGGTTAACAGCAAGCTGCGCTTTGAGGACAAGGATCTGAAAGAGCAATTCCGCGTCTTCCGTGAACAGGTTATCGTCCCCCTTGCAAAGCACTTTGGCTACTCATTCAAAGCCGGGGACACGGATGTTCGTGTCGCGAGCCTCAAGACTAGTCTTTTTACAGCTGCTATCAATGTGGAGAACCAAGAGTTTATCGACGTGGCTCTTGATGAATTCAAGTCGAAAGGCTTCAAAGGCATTGAACCCAACCTTCGCTCCCCCATTTACCGTGCCGTTGCCGAATATGGAAACGACGAGCAATGGCACGCGCTTCTCAACCACTATCTCGAAGGTACCAACGGCGCCTCGGGTAATAGTGCGCTTAGTGCTCTAGGCTATGTCAAGGATCTGAAGCGTAAGGAAGAGCTCCTTGGCAAAACCCTTGATGGCACTTTGCGCACCCAGGATGTATATTACACGCTCGGTGGCGTGTGCGCCAGTGGTGCTGAGGGCACCGAGCTCGTTTGGAAGTGGGTCAAAGCCAACTGGGAGAAGATTCGTGAGGTGTTCCCCGTCTCAGGCTCAATGCTTGGCGCCGTAGTGAAGTTCGCTACCAGTGGCTTCACCACCAAGGAGCAGCTTGCCGATATCGAGAAATTCTTCCAAGACAGAGACACGAAAGGAATCAATATGTCTATTGATCAGAGCAAGGACATTATTCGCACTGCCATTGCCTTCTTGGAGAAGGACCGCGCGGACATCCGGAACTGGCTTAAATCTAAGAACGCCAACTTGTAAATGAATTTAAAGAGTTTTTGAAATCAATATCCGCCAAAGCACTTTAGCTATACGGTCAGAAAGCCCAGTTTAATTACAAAAGGTCATCAATATTAATTTCCGTCTGGGTTGCCTGATACGAGACCTCTTGACTTGGCTCAGCAGCCGCCGGCACAGTACGCACTTGCTCTGCAATGCCAAACTCCGTTGAAAGCTCTAGAGACTGTTTTCTACACAGGGGCCTATCAGGGGTCTCAAAAAGAGGCGGGAGAGTTGGCACTACAGCAGAATCGTTGACAAGGCAGGCTCTGATGAACTCCCCCAGTCGACTTATGGCTGGATTTCGAGGCACTGGAGGCATCTTCGTTTGCATGTTGGCAACAAGGTCATCCATTTTGGCATCCAGGGCATCGTCTCCCGACTCAGGTTGTGACGGGATTTCCGAAAACCGGTAATACGACCTGAAGTCCTCCTTGTATGGAAGCGGTGTTCGCAGAAGGAGGTCATGCTCGAAAGGCTGAATTAGTGAAAGCTCCACGGTACCTTTGTTGTATCCCTTGCGTCCACCCTTGGACATACGCGCTATTGCATGCATGCTGCGCTCTTTCAAAACAGCATGCAGAGCCGCAATGAAGGCGGTTGCGGATTCATCTTTGCCTATTATGACGTCGGAGCTTCCTAACGGGATCCATGGCGGGACTTTCGGCACGGTTGCGAGCAACTCGAAGGCACGAGGCCATACCTCGGCACCGGGAAACTCGCCATCCATAAGCTTTTGAACTTCACTATTCGCAGTGACCAGTTCAGACAGGTACGTAAACCCGCGTTGAACGTCCTCAGCCCGATTAGGGGGTCCTTCGCTTGTTTGCATCTGGTAGCTCGACACAGCAGCGTGCTCCCCATGAAACGTCGAGGGCGTCATCACCGTTGCCCTGCGCGTTGCTGGATAACATACGACCGACACGGCGACCAAAGGACTTGACGGATCGCCGATGGTGAAATTTCCTTCGAATGTTTTCACGGTTGAAACTGTTTTCATTGGCGGGGGTATCGATTTGCTACCAATCCATGGAGGCGGTGATAACCCACCGATGGAAGCCTTTCCTGCGCCAATTGCGTAGGCCTCCACACCCCACTTCTCCAATTCCGCTGAAAGCTCGACTGTTGAACAATGCTCGTCTCCTGACCCACCCGTCAGTATAACCAAGTTCTTCTTGTTAGCGCCACTGAACAATGGTAGCTGCAAAGCGAATTGTAGTGCGTCTTGCAAAAAACGTGTCAGATCGTCCTTAGCCGCGACCGAGTCTTTGAAGCGGTCGCTGTCCCTTACATCTGATTTCAATTGTTTAAGCAGTTGCGCAGATGGTTGCGATAGCGCTGTTACAAGACTCATTTCGCTGTCAGTCGCAAGCACTACTCCAACATAGTGGTTCCTGGCTCCCGCAAGGATAAGATCGGCGATTCGGCTGTATGCGAAGGGAAGAGGAGAAGTGCTATTGGAAACAAAGAGCGTGCACTCCGAGGACTGAGGCATCAATGGTCGCCTGACCCCCATACTACAGCGCTCACCTCTCCATAGACATGCGTATCAACCCTAGCCCGCATCGACGGTTCGAAGTCGAGTAGGTAAGCAATTTATGCTAACGGGCTTAGGGCACTTGACAAATATGTCACATGGGCGACTCACCCAAGTCGTCAGCGCGTCCAGTCCCTGCCCCCCGACGTCTAAGCGGATATCGTTGAATTTCATCCGAGCATCTTAGCACCGAACACAAAATGCCTAAGAAGAGAGCTTCCAACGGTCGTAACAAGTGTGGTCGTGGCCATGTGAAGCCCGTGCGCTGCATCAACTGCAACCGTATGGTCGCTAAGGACAAGGCCATCAAGCGTTTCACCATCCGCAACATGGTGGAGGCGGCCGCTGTCCGTGACATTAGCGAGGCCAGTGTGTACCAGGAGTACGTTCTGCCTAAGCTTTACGTCAAGGTCGCATACTGCGTGTCGTGCGCCATCCACAACCGTGTTGTGCGTGTGCGCTCGCGCGAGGCTCGCCGCATCCGTACGCCGCCCGTGCGTGCGCGGTTCAACCGCGACAACAAGCGCATCAACCCCGCTGCTGCTGCTGCCCGGGCCTAGAGCTTGTTAATTTAAATAGTAATAAAATATGATGAGCTTTGAGACGTAAACTTTCTATTGGCTTATATGAGGCAGCACTAAAGAAGGCGCCGGTGCCTTTAGCTTGCAGGCTACGCGAGCTCGGCTACTCATTCGTGGTCAAAAAGGCCTGATCCGTAGATAAGTCTTTCCGCCGACTGTTGTGCACCTCCGATTAATGCGACCACATTGATTTGACTAGCGATCAAGCCGCGAGGACAGACAGGATTCCAGAGCATTAAAACATGTGGCAATCCACTTAAATAGCGCGAATCCTAAGTCACAACAAACTAATGCCTGGTTATTTGACGACACTAACTGCGAAAGGTGGCGCAGGAGCCAGCGCGAAAACTACTTCCTACTCAATGTTGAATGAATCTTCGACGACGAGATTCCTCCTCATTTCACTAAACCCATGATTGCATTTTTCTAGTTTTTGAAGCTGTAGGTCGTTACTCCTTCCCGCCCATACAAAACACCTCCTATCATACCCTTTCCCGCGGTAGTTCCTCCCCAGCTCTTTCGGACACACTAGCCTTCAGCGCTCCTAGGTATGACCCTGACAGGCTGGCGGCTGCCGAAGAAAACGCGGAACAGCAAGGCCGTCATTGCCGAAGAGCAGAAACGCGTTGCAGCGTACCCTCCGGACCGGCCAACCTACTTCAGTATTGATGCCGCCCCAAGTCTGTTTCCCGCCAAACACTGGTGCGACATTACAGGCCTCGAAGCACCTTACAAGACCACGAGCGGCTTGAGATTCCACAACCAAGAACTTTACGGAATCGTGAAGCAGATGGGCCCGGAGGTTGAGCAGAAGTATTTGAAACTTCGAAAGGCGAATTTTGTACTGAAATGACCGCTTTAATTGTATTGATCCACTGCCGCTTCTTGGCGCATGAAATGTTACCGTACTAATGGACTTTAGCATTAGTGATAGTATTCTCATACTTCATTTTAAGCCATTATAATCATGACTGGCACCTCTACGCTCTGCTCGCTGCTGTCGCTAAATAGCAGACATAGATGATTGTCACTCATTTGGTGACCATAAGCAACAGCAGGGAGAGTGGTGAATGGAAAAACACTTCAGACAGTGGGACAAGCCTATCTAACATGAGACTTGTGCACGGAGTTTCTCAGCAGGCAAAGCTGGCAATATATACGCAATACGACAAAACGTTATCAGCGATTCCCCTGATGGCCTAGTTGCCACAGGGTAGGTAAGGGCCGATGGTCTAGAGGTATGATTCTCGCTTAGGGTGTTCTTATATGCGAGAGGTCCCGGGTTCAATTCCCGGTTGGCCCCATTTTTTGACTTTATTTAAGCCTTTTAAACTAGAATTGTAGGCATTAGCAGGCGCACTCTGGCCTCAACAGACAGCAACCTAATTTTTCTCGTATCCAACACCGCTCTTACGATGCAGATTTGCCGCCTCTCCACTCTCATTACCATGCGTGCAGAACAGCTGAGGCCACGTTATATGGGTAGGTGCGATATCGCCGGACTGGAGAGAGCCGCTTGCAGCAGACTGTTGAAGCTACGTGGCAGACAACAGAACCCGCTTAATAGCAGGTGGGTTCCGGCACTACTGCGCGAAGCTGCTCTTGGCTGCTAAAAGTGTAGTGTCTTGAGCGTTGGCCAAGCATGAAGGTGAAGCACATGAAGTCGAAGGATGTTGTCTCGTACACAATTTCAAGTGATCGAAACATGCTCATTTTGCTGATGAAATGTGTCTTGATTGGAACTGCACTAGTCATAGCGTTCCGCGCGCCATTGTGGAGTACAACAGCGCTTGTGGTGATGTCTCTGTTGCTCCGATACGAGGTCAGCGAGAGCGTTCTCGCAATTGATGGCCTCGGGCTGCAGCTAGAGAAGAGAGGCCCTGTAATGTTTTGGTCGGACGATAGCCGCTTCTATCCCAAGCACTCGATAATGGCTGTGCTCATCAACGAGGTTTTCGAGGGCTTCAAGGTTAGCTATGTTTTGCAAATTGTTGTGCGTGATGCGAACGAAATGAGCCTCATATTTCCGCATCTGCGGCCTCGTTTGCACGTTATTGAGGAGATTTGGCAAAACATTCGTGTGAAGTAGTGAGAGGGGGTCTTTGTATTTATAGCTATTTATCTCTACCAAAAATTGTTGTTAGCCACGTCTGGCTGTCCCGCTGTTCCTTTTCCTCGTTGCTGAAAAGTCGCAGTCCACCATCAGGTGTGTACTCGCCCAGCTGCACACGTTTCGGCTGTCCTTCAAACACACGGCGATAGAGCACAGTTGATGAAATTAGGAATACCGGGAGGCCTAGTAGGACAAGAAACACGCTCCGGCGTGTCTGTGGCGAGACCTTGGCCTGTATTCTTGGCTGGGGCTGCGGCTGGGGCTGCGGCGGGGGTGTAGGCCGCACTGGTCGAGCCATACTCGTCTGTACTGGCGTTTTGGCAGCCACCTTATTTCACTCTGCATTATATAACCCTTACCCCATTTCTGCATCAATCTACCAAAAAAAAGTTCGAGGAGCGCAGAGAGAGAGCTATTACTGAGGTCTTGCACTAGGCCATGGGGAAGAGCACAAAGCAGTCTGACGTGAAGACGTCGGTCTTCAAAATGAACACCGACCTGGGTCAACATATATTGAAAAATCCTAAGATCGCCGAGGCAATTGTTGATAAAGCAGAGATCAAACCCAGCGACATTGTTCTGGAGGTTGGCCCAGGTACAGGAAATCTCACTGTTCGTATTCTGGATCAGGCTCGCAAGACTATTGCCGCTGAGATGGACCCGCGAATGGCAGCTGAGCTCACGAAGCGCGTGCAGGGTAAGCCCACAGAGCGAAAGCTCGAGATCATGCTCGGCGATGTGATTAAGGCCGATCTTCCTTACCATGATATTTGTATCTCCAATACCCCGTACCAGATTTCCTCGCCACTTGTGTTTAAGTTGCTGAACATGCCTCGGCCTCCACGAGTGTCTGTGCTCATGTTCCAACGAGAATTCGCGCTTCGGCTTCTTGCCAAGCCAGGAGACCCCCTCTACTGTCGGCTGTCTGCTAACGTTCAAATGTGGGCAAACGTGACGCACGTAATGAAGGTCGGTCGCGGCAACTTCCGGCCGCCGCCACAGGTTGAGAGCAGTGTTGTGCGCATTGAAATCAAAAATCCTCGGCCGCAGCTAGACTTCAATGAGTGGGACGGGCTTCTACGCGTGTGTTTCGTTCGAAAAAATAGAACCATTGCAGCCGGGTTCAAGTCAACCTCAGTGCTCTCGATTCTCGAGCAGAACTACCGTGCCTTCGTTAGCCAAAGTAATGGCCAGCCAAATCGTCAGGGATATGACGCAAACGCGATTGCCGACGATAGTTGGACCGAGGTTGTTAAGCAAAAGGTCGACTACGTCCTTGAGCAAACCGGCATGGCCAGCATGCGATCTCAGAAGTGTGATCAGGTTGACTTCCTTCGACTCCTCTATGCATTTCACCAAGTTGGCATTCACTTCGCTTGACGGCCTGTGTTTCACTTTCTCACCTGAGTTGACTGGGAGATGCTAATAGATCGCGACGGCATTATTCGTAGTACATCACACGACTCAGTGGGTTTATTTATAATTAGTTTGATTAACATGTTGAAAACTGCGATCAGTACCAGTACCGGTTCATACTGAACAATCGACTTCGCCATCATCGGTGTCGCATGAAGTCTCGCATTGCTCCTTCCGTTTGCCAAAGGTCGGCAGCACATTATCCATATAATTCTTCGGCCTCGACAAGATGTTACTGTTGAGGTTTTTCGAATCCTTAGGGCTCAGGAGCGAGATAGGGTCAAATATTGTCCTCTCTGCGTCCTCTGCCGTCTCGCGACGGCGCCTTTCGGTAACTTGACGCGCGTAGTTCAGCTCACGGTAGATACACAAGACCGCTTCCTCAACGCCATGTTCGTGCCGAATCTGCTCGCCTAAAACCGCAGCCTGTCTGATCATGGGCCCGTCAGTAACGCACTTGTGCAGTGCATTAGCCAAGCCCGTTTTCGTGAGCTTCTTGAGATTGACTCCAACTCCAAGCTCGTCGACACGCCGACCATAGAAGAACTGGTCACCAAAGAAAGGCTTGATGATAGTCGGTTTGCCGTGGCTCAGGCTGGCTCCCGTAGTTCCAGATCCGCCGTGATGGACACAAGCGTCTACTTGCGGGAAGAGCCACTGGTGAGAAATACTCTCGACCTCAAATATGTGAGGTTCATCAATCTTTGACTCTTCTTTCTCTTTCTTCTTGTCGCCATCAGACTTGGCACTGCGACTCGACCATCCGCGGCCAAGCACACAATGCACACCGGCCTCCTTGGTGCCCTCAATCACGCACTTTGTCATGGCCTCTGGATCTGTGACGATAATGGAACCGAAGCCAATGTATACAAGAGGTTTCTTCTCAGCGCGAGCGTTCTTGATGAACTCGATAAGTTTCGGGTCGATGTCTGGTTCTTTGTGATCCTTGTGCTCGTTCACATTCCAGTACCCGGTTGTGTGGACCCAATTCGGCTGATCAAGCGGAGGCACCAACACAGTAGGACTAACACAGTACAGGAACGGAATGTCTTGCTGACGCTGCGCATCGAGGCTCGAGGGTGGTAAACCGAGCTCCTTCTTGCGCCATTGGTTGCACTGCTTCGAGATACCAAGCCACACTAAACGCTCAAACATCACATAAGTGAAGTAATTGTAACCGTTGCCCATCTTCTGATCTGGCTGTATGAGCGCCTGAGGGTACGTGCGAGTTCGTGTCCACGGCATCGTAAAAGCCCTGAAATAAGGGATATCCAGCGCCTCTGCAATATGCAAGCCAATCATAGAAGAAGGCGACTCGATCAACACGTCAGCCCCTGAGTCCTTGATTACGTCCCAAGAGCTGTGCATGAGGTCGTCAACCCACTGTCGGAAGTGGGCCAAGGCATCCTTAAGGAAACTATAACTGAAGGAACCGTGCTCAATCATGATTTCCATCAGCTTGCCCGGATCGCCAGCGAGTTCGCGAAACTCAATACCATAGCTTTCGACCCAATCTTTGAATTCTCCGTGTGTAACAATACACGTCTTATGACCTTCAGCCATAAGACCCTGACATAGGCCAATGTAAGGCTGCACGTCACCACGACTTCCAATCATCATCATCACAAACTTCATCGACTTCATCGGCCGCTGTAAGAATGCTTCTGTGTACTCAGTACTGGTGGGATCGAACATCAGCGGGGGGATGCGTTGCCGTAGTTTCGCTGTCATATCCGGCTCGTACGTCGCAAGGCGCGCTGAGCGAAGGCTGTATTCAAGAAATCGAGCCTCAACGTCCGAATCAGTGTGTTGAGCCTTCAGCTCACGGTTCATCTTCTCGTCAGGGTCTATGTTATGGGCATTCTTGATGGCATTCCGAAGCGTCTTGGCGAAGTCATTACGACCAGCTTCCTCGCCGAAGTAGACCTTGAAGGGTCCATAAGCTGGCTCCGATACCTCGAACTCTACGCCAGAAGATTCGTCCTTGAGTTCCGTAACCTTTATGACGTCGAGAAGCGGAATGATCATTCGCCAGTCTCCTCCGCCAAATATGCCCTCACGGCGGAAGCACAAGAACAAATTCGACACGAATAGTTTGCCCTGCCAGGCTACGGAGTTACCAGGTTTCCTCAAGTTTGCGATGTACTCCGCTACCAGTGTCACACCAGGCTCGAGACCAAAGTGCTCGCGGAAGTTAGCATTCAAATCTTCTAAGAGTTGTGGATCTTGAACAGATTGTTGCTCGAATCCCACATTGCGCTCTTCTTTGCTATTATCACAGAAGCTAACTTTGTGTGTCACTTTTGTCGGCGCAAACGGCAACAAGCCATCGTCAAAGAACTTCTTCTCGTGACGATCAGACTCATAATCGGAGTCGGCATTATCTTCGTTATCACTGACATCAGGCGTCTCCGCACCCGTGTCGGGGTCGTGTAGATTGTCACTTGAGCGAGATGGAAGAAGACGACCTGGCGACGGGATGAAGTCATCGATTTTGAGCTTCTGCAAGTGGCTATTCAGTGACGGCAATATATTGAGCTTGCTGCGCGAGGACCTCGAGGTCGGCGTTGAGGTACCCGAGTTACTGCGCGAGAGATTACGAGGGCTATGCAATGAGCTCGCAGTTGTGCTGCTCGGTGAAAGGCCCTCTCCAAGAAATCCGGGACCACGCACGACATCATTATAGTCGTTCATTGTTTGGAACGCTGCCGGCGGAGTCGTGTCAAGAACTTCTTCGCTTACAACAGTAAACTGGCTCTTCTCATGATCGACCTCATCCTGAACCACAGCGAATGCACTCCTGTGGTAATCTACCTTCTCACGGCCGTGGTGATCGCGCTTAAATCGCACGTTTTTGTGCTGGGAGAAGTCATTTGTGTACGTTTGAATGCGCTTATTGACGGCTTGAACCATATTGGCGTTACCAAAGAATGAAAACGTGTAGTTGCCGATCAAAGGCCGGTGCTGGTGGTGAGGATGTGAGGGGTCTTTATTCGCTACGATTACCCTCATGCGCAGCAGCCACGTAGCATCAAGTGCGCTTTGAATATCTGTTGTAATGACATTGCCGAGAGGAATTCGAATGAACGCAGCGCGCTCGCCTTGGTTGCGGGCACGGAATACTTCCTTCTGCAGCATCTTTGCCCAGTCGTATGCAGCGCTACTACTATCGGCCTTGAAAGTATATGCGCGACCATTATTTGCGCGCAGGACAAACTTCTTGGGGCGCTTTCTGTCAAACTCAATCGCGGTGATATGTCGAAGCGGAAGCACGCCGATAGGGAAATAGGTCTCTGCAGCGCTCGCGTACCAGGCTAGTGAACCCATATGCAGAACAAACCATCGACGCTGATAAGTTGAGCGGCCCAGGCCGCTAATGCCTCGCGAAGTCTTCTTACTTAAAGGGGACGCTTTGAGAACCTCGAGCGTTGGCGGCGGCAGAGGGGCCGCAAAGAGCATATACTTCTTCGTTATGTGGATTCTGCCTTGCAGCAAGACATCCTTCGCAAGCCATGCTTGATAATGATGAATAGCGAGCCCGTCATCATCCTCTTCATCAAGCAACTCCAAAATGGTCTGCCGGTCTGCTTGTGGTCCACTCAGATCCTCGGCATTACCATCGTCGCCATCGTAGTTGCCAAGCTCATCAGCAAGACTGGGAGCGTAGCCCTTTACTCCCAGCTCATTGTGAGTCTCGTCAACTGTGCTAGCAGCGGGATGGGGCTCTACTGAGGACTCGCGAGTACGCTCAGTCGGCGAGTCTACAGTCGTCTCGCTACCCTTGTCCTTGTTCTCGCTGTGGAGACTTGCCGCCAGGAATCCGAAGATGTTGGTGTGATGAGTATCACTTCTGTGCTTGTTAAACATCGCGTATGGCCCCTCTTGACTCTACAGGGACGGATATTTTAGAGGTGGCACTTCCAAGTCTGGGCGTTTCGAGCCCGTTGCTATTAAACTTACCCCTACCCTATAAATTCACGACACGCCCCTCTTTCTGGTTTAACCTGCATGAGATGCATGTGTCACAAACTCCGCGCCAATAGCCGACCAGCAAGCGCCTTTACGTACCCTACGCGTGGTAGTCGCCCAAACGGTCAACTCAACGAATTTGTTGGGTCTGTGTTGTAGAACATAAAGCAAAGCTCTGATCAGATATTTTTTCAATTTTCTCTCTACGAGTGTTTCAAATTCGGCATGGCTACCTATGTCGCCAAGGCTGCGGCACCTTTTAAGCATCTGACACATAGGTGAGATGTACATCACGTGTTTATACTCACATATAGCGGCGTGCGGCTGCGTTACCCTCACACTCGAGAAGCAGTCGCGCTAGCCTCACCCTCGGGCCAGCCTGGCGCTCTTGACATCTAGACCAGAATTATGAGCTTCGCGATACATAATTAACAACCATGCGTAAAAAAAGCCCGGCGCTTGCAGAAGAACATGATGTGATGAGTGATGTCAGCATGTGCCACTTTCTGGTGAGCCAAGCTGACGTGCCTGATCATTGCCAGGGTAACCGCGCACGCGCGGCGGTGGCGGCCCTCCCTTAAGACCGAACTCCTGCAAAAAGACAGCCGCCATAAATCCTGGCAAACAGCAGTTTTCCTGCACCCAATATTGGTAAATGTGAGCAAATTTCTCGGTTGTTTCCGTCCACAGTAAATCCACGTACCTGTGTTGCTTCTCGTCATAGAAAAACTCAAAACTTGGTGCCGCATCACCTAGATCGTATGCGCAGCGCACTATGCAATTGCGTCCTTGTGTAACGTGTAGACTGAAGCCCAATAAATCCACAGTGGCACAATACAGCTCATATTTAATCTGGCGAAATGCGCTTGTTACAAGTCGCTCGTTCGCCTCGTAGTTCTGCAACTTGGTCGACAACAACCGCATGCTTGCGTTACAAAAGGAAGATGAAGTACGCGACTGCTGCTGCTTCTGCTCAGCTTGCGCTAATTCCCAGCTGCTCCCCACAACGTCGCACCAGCGCTGGCCACTCCGCAATTCGTCATTTTCGGCGCGAAGTTTGAACACCTCTTTCTGGGACTCGAGGAACGCCACTTCTAGCTCCCTGTAGTTCATCTTTCGACAGATTGTTTTGTACTTATTTTAAAGGGCAGTCGAAAGTGTAGCTTTACCTGCCAACTATTTGTTGTGTTGTTTGGTGTGGTGGCTATATATGTGCGCGTTGGGCAAGGAAGAAGAGAAGGAGTGCCTCCTCCACCCCCAGGCCTGGCTGGCGGTGGGTTTCACCAATAACCACAAGAAATCATTCTGGTTTCATATCAGTGCGAGTTATTATCTTTTTTTAAAAAAACCCAATATATAAGAACAGCGAATGCAGGGGCAGCAGCTGCTGTAAGTTGTTCCACCTTAACGGTACGACTTCTGGTACCGCGCACGAGCGCCCGGACCGCCAAACTTCTTGGGCTCCATGCGGCGAGGGTCAGCAATGAGCAGGGTACGGTCGTGGCTAACAAGACGGCGCTTCAGCTCGTTCTTGGACTGCTCGTCGACGTACTTCTGGTAGTAGGCAATGAGACCCTTGGCAAGGGCCTGGCGAATAGCGTACAGCTGCGAAACGTGGCCACCGCCCGAGACGCGGATGCGGACGTCGAGGTCAGCAAAGCGCTCAGGGCCGGCGATAAGGATTGGCTCGTAGACCTTCATGCGGAGGATCTCGGGCTCGACAAGGGTGATAGGGACACCATTAACCTTGATGAGGCCCTTTCCCTTCTTGACGTGGGCAACGGCAGTGGCCGTCTTCTTCTTGCCGAACGTCTGCACGCTGGGGACAATGATCTGCTCCGACTTCTCCGACATCTTACTGCGTGGGATGCTGGATGATTGAAAATTCCGCTACGTTTTTTTCCACTACCAAGAAGGTGCGCCCTCCTAGTTGGGACAAATGCACGTGACATACGAGCAACAAGGGGTGCGAACTAGCAGACTGCGGCCAAGAAAAGATACGCCATACTTGTATGAGCTAAAGATCCCGGCTAAGCCCTAATGTCAAAGCCCTAACTTGCCTGTTGTGCCTGCGCAGCGCGTAATGGCGTAGGCACATCGAGTCCAAGTTCAATAGAAATGAGGCAACCAGAAATTAAAGCAAGTGACATGAAAGTCTCTTTCTCAGTGCATATAAATTAAGGTATTAAGCCTATGTTTAATCGAAGAGGCCCATGCCCATGTCGTCGTCCGAGGACTCCTCCTTGGCAGGGGCAGCCTCCTCAGCGGCAGGAGCAGCGGCGTCACCACCAGCAGCAGCCGCGCCAGCAGCAGGAGCAGCAGGGCCAGCAGCGCTGAACGAGGAGAGGATCTCCTTGAGATCGCGGCCCTCGGTGGCCTTTGCGAAAACCTCAGCCCAAACAGGCTGCAGGTCTGCGTTGGCAGACTTCGCCAGAGCGAGGATCTTGTCGGCGGTGATCTCAATATCCGCGTCCGCAAGGATCAGCGCAGCGTAGGATGCAATAGTCTCCGGAGTAGCAGACATATCGTAGCAGTGTGGTTACCAGAGAGTGAAAAACTGGTTGATTAAGTCGGCGGTTGTCGCGTGAGTGGGCTCTTAGCACGTGATAAATACATGATGCGTCCATGAGTGGTTGTGAGTAGCAGTAAGCTGCTATTGTACAGACAGTGGGGAGGACCTTGACAATTCGGCAAACTCATTTTTGGCAACATAAACACTAGGCTAGCTATGAGCCGATCAATCGTCACCTTGTTAGCGAGATTGCAATAGTATGCTGTTTGGACCGCCGCGTGCTAGAAACGTTAATATTGCTGACGCAGCCAATACAATGCACGTAGTCAGCGACAGGGGTCAACCAAAACAAGCTCACCGTGTGTGCTAGTGGTAGTTGTTGTTGGTCGCATGTTCAACTCAGGTAACGCCAACTCGGGCACAGGCGCGCCTAAACCAGCATTTAACTTCGGTGCGGCTGCTGGAAGTGGATCGTCCAATGCCACGGGTAGCACAAGTGGCGGCCTCTTTGGAAACACTTCGACAGCGAACACTGGCTTTGGCACGTCTACAACCAATAGTGCGAGTGGCGCCTCCGCCCCAGCTGGAGGATTCAAATTTGGTGAAACGTCAACTGGCAAAACACCCGGGAACCCAGGGCCTTTTGGATCCGCAGCTTCTGGCAGCCTTTTTAACAAGAGCGACAGCAATACTGCCAGTGGAAACGCTGGCAACATTGGCGGCGTATCGGACAAGCCAAGTAACTCTCTATCTACGCAGGGTGGAAGCCTTTTTGGCAATAAAGCTCAACAGAATACAGGTCTGACCTTCGGAGCGCCAAACTCTGCAGCCGGTGGTGCCTTCGGGTCGGCTCTAGCCTCCAAAGACACTACGTCAGGCGCGGCGGCTGGCACTGGATCATCGCTGTTTGGCTCCAATGCAGGCTCGAACAGTAATGCGAATAGCGGTACTCTTTTTGGGTCGTCCTCGAGCACTCTAGGCGGTCCCAAAGCGAGCAGCGAATCTGACAATAAGGCAACCTCAGGAGGTCTATTTGGTGCACCGTCAGGCACCAAGGGCCCTGGGCTGTTTGGATCTGGATCGAGTGCGAACCAATCAGAGAACAAGACGGGGTTGTCTGGAACTGCGACAAATAGCACGTCGCTCTTCGGCTCCTCCAGCAAGCCTGCAGAGACTGGCTCCAACGACAATTCAGCTGAAAAGAAGGAGGAGAAACCAGCTGCCAGCGGCGGTCTATTTGGAAAACCCTCTAGCGGCGGACTCTTTGGTGGTGGCGTCTCTGCTGCAAGTGCAACTACGTCAACGCCAAGTAAGGACGGTTTTGGGGCCCCAACTACGGGAGGTTTCACGTTCGGCCAGAGTAAGAAGACAGACGACAAAGCTGTTGGTACAGGACTGTTTGGTGCTGCATCCGCGGAGAAGAAAAGTGAACCCGCAGCATCTGGGTTTTCATTTGGCTCCAGCGCTGCGAAAGGAACCAATGACGCAAAACCGGCGCTGTTCGGCGCTCAAGGTGCAACTGCAGCTGAGAAAAAGCCTGAAGCGACTGAGAAAAAAGAAGCTGCTGCTGGTCCATCCTTTTCTTTCGGTGGCCACAAAGAAGCATCCGAGAAGACTGATGGTCCCTCTACCACCACTTTTGGCGCCACTGCCACGCAAAAGCAGGAAGAGAAGCCCGCAAGTACCTTCGGATCAGCGAGTAGTGCTTCCACCGAGAAGAAAGGTGAGAACTCATCGTCTAAGGACAGCAATGCAACCTCTGTCCCTATTAATCAGGGCGAATATCTCAAAAACAAAAGTTTTGAAGACATCATAGCCAAATGGATGTCGGCTTTGACGAAATCTGTAGATAGATTCAAAGAGCAATCAGCGGAGACTGCCAAATGGGATCAGATACTTGTTGAAAATGGCTCGAAAATCGCCGGAATCTATGAAGAAGTTATGGCAGTTGAGGTCGCACAGACACGGATCGATGATGTGCTCAGTTATGTCGGACGTCAGCAAGACGACATGGATTCCATGCTCACGCAACTCGAACGGCAAACCTCAGCCTCTAGTTCCTCAGGAGCACTATTTGATAATTTACAGCCAGTTGACAAGGAGCGACACGATGCCTATAGCCTCGCAGAGCAACTCAATGAGAAGCTCGATGGGCTTGAAGGAAACCTCACATCGGTCATTGAAGAGATCAATCAACTCACTCGTGACGAGCACAATGTCAAAGATACAGATCCGATTGCTCAAATCGTCAAGATCTTAAATGCACATCTTGCCAGTCTTCAATTCATTGATGACGGCGCATCTAAGTTGCAAAAGAAACTTGCAAACGCCCGCACTGATAGCTGGCGCCTTCGACTATAATCTACTGGCTTTACATGTAATCTAGACTATGCTAGCTGAAATAATCACTCATTATACAAACACACAGCTTCAGCACCAGTGACACTACGATGGTGTCATCGTCAAGTTCGCAAGTAACGCCGCGTGTCTCGCAAGCTGCGAGACAGAGGACTCTTCATCTTGATTTTGAAGGGTGTGATCAGTAGACGACTCCCTTTTTAATACTCCATCAACCACATATCGATTCTTTTCCAGTAGCTCCCGAACTTTGTTAATCACTACCTTGTTATCCGCTCCTGTCGATAAGATCAGGGCTATCAGGAGTTGGATCACAAGGACGAGCTGGTCGTCCTTTAGGTATGAGAACGAGTTCTCCAAAAGCGAGAAGAGCTTGGTGTGGAGGATATCGAATGCGCCAGTTTTTGACTGGCCAAGCTGAAGCAGTAGTGATAGAGCAACTTTTGAGTACCGAGGCGATGTTACATCACCATCTGCACCTTGCGGCGGTCGAAGTACTTGTGTCACGAGCAGTGCACTGAAATTTGTTTGCACGAAAACGTCAACGAGATACTCCGAGTTCAGCGTGCGGGCCAAAACCGCAGACACTTGCAAAAGGCTTACAGCAGAAAGGCGTAGCGTCTCGCTGGGAGAGCCCAAGGCGTCATCGCATATTATCTGCAAAAGCCGAGGTCCACAGACGGTAACAGACTCGAGCGACGTGGCCATACAGTCACGCATCTGCGTCTGCAATGCCATTCTAAAGTGGTTGAAGCACAGTGCGTAGAGGTCTGTACGGAGGTCTGTGTTCATTTT
The DNA here is from genome assembly GCA_030566755.1 of Entelexis tilneyi. Taxonomy (NCBI): domain Eukaryota; kingdom Fungi; phylum Ascomycota; class Dipodascomycetes; order Dipodascales; family Trichomonascaceae; genus Entelexis; species Entelexis tilneyi. The sequence continues at coordinate 398,733 of JAKUAT010000001.1, read as the reverse complement.
CGACGGCTGGATTGCAAGGAGGGATGCTTCAAGCAGAGGTTGCATTCGGTTTACGACAACGGCATCTACGCCGCTACTCTCGTACTCTCTGAGCAGTGAGACAAGTAATGACGCGATTGGTTGCGCGAATGTGGGAGTCTCTCGAGAAAACTCAACAAGCAGCGGAATTAGAGTTTGGATAGCCCGTAAAACAAATGATGGTCCAGTTCGGGAATTGCCGCTATTAATTAGCACTGGAATCAAACTGCACCAGGCTTTCAAGCAGCGGAGAGTCACTGAAATGCGAGGAAATCTCATGAAATCTAAGAGCTTGAAAACAATCGGCTCCAGCCGCTCCAGGTAGTGGTTTTCCAAAGTCAGGTACACCTTTTGCTGGCAAGTGCATACCTCCGATGTCCAAATGTTCAGCATGATCGCCCGGTGCTCAAAAAAGTCCTCAAAATTGGATGCACTGGGGTTGACTGGCTCGAGACTGAGGGTAGTCAGAATGAATTGGAGGGGTCTTAAGTAGTCGAGCACCATATCGGAGGTCAGCGAGTCTCTAGTCAAATGGCCAATAAGTTGACTGGACAGCTTTAGAAGACGCGTGCTGCCCAGTTCGCCAGCCAAACAGCCTAGTAAAAGGTCGCAAATAACGCCAAACATTGAATTTCCCGAAGCAATGCCGCCAACACCTTTATCAAGCTCAAGTTTCAGCTCAAGGCCAAGATCTGACTGTCGGAATCCTAATAGATAATGTGCAGCGGTCATCACTGGCCATGGCGACCCTTCCTGCTCAAACTCACGCACCAGAAGCTCTAGTAAAACCTCCTTCACAACGTGTGACGTAAATGGATCCTGCAAACGCGCCATCAAACCAACACGAATTCTTGTGGCTTCGGAAGTTGAGCTCAGAATCGTCAAAATGCGACTCTGGCGAGATATCGTAGGTCGGAACTCCGCGGACTGGCCGAGAAGTGACAACACATCTATGCTAGCCAGCGAAAGTTTCTCAAACCTTGTTCCAGCATAGAGAGCAAGATGCGGGATGATGTGCAAGTTGTACAGCACTGGTCTATTGAATGACCAGGCAGGCAGCTTTCCGTTTCTGATCAGAATGCCAATAAGCTCAACAGCGCACGCTATGGTGGCCACTAGCGGATGCTCAGCATTGAGGTTTATCACTTCGTCCACTCCGATGCTTACAATGGCAAAGATGGCCTCGTAAACCTTAGTCTGAAAGCAAGCTTTGAACGCAATGTCGCCGTTTGGTGCCGCGCTCATCAGCTCTTTTATGAAAACGAGGCATTGAAATTGCAAAAGAATATCGACATTCGATCTTCTTTTGACACTTGCAGCCCACACCAGTACATTGTGAGAAACGAACTCAACGTATTCGGGTAGATGATTCGTCTCTACCCCGCCATCACGCACAAGGCTCACCAAAAGCTGTACAAATGAAAGTACCTCAGTGACAGACGTTAGGACGTCCTCAAATCGACCAGTTACATGCGCATCAAGATGCTGCCACATGTCCCGTCGAGCAAAAGGCTTTAGCGCGTCAAAGATCGACGCAGAAAGGGACTGTTGAACTCTCAGCAGTCTGAACAGAAGGAGGGAAAAATCTCTGGAGCCTTCCTCAACGTTGGAACCTTTCCGGATGTGCTCGCGGGCCTCAGCACATTGACCAGCAACGCGACCAACAAGGCCCAGGTACGCGGACAGAACGAGTAACGTGTCATCACTAAGCTGGCTTTGCGATGCCGTCGGAAGTGGAGCCAGTGGGGCGCCATCATGAAATCTCCATTGCACCGACTGATCAGGAGCACTGTAAGGCGCAGGAGCGTTATGGGCATCGCCTAATGGCTGCTGCTGCTGCTCGCTCGGGGTTACTGTTCCAAGAACAGACGCAGTACTTGGCGACTGGAGTGCGTTGCGTGCCTGGCTTGGAGGCGCGTTCTGTACTGGAGGAAGGGCCATAATACCGGGCAACACAACCTGCATTCCGTTCGGGCCATGTGGAGTTACAGTCATGGTGGTCGTAGAGCCGCTTTGCGGGGTGTTCAGCTCCCTAATGTAGTAGTCAAAGACGTCATACATTGATCGCCAGCCGAGTAGAAACGTCTCATCAGCTTGGTTCTGACGCTTTTCCGCGTCGAGGAGGAATTTGTGAACATGCAAGCTATTCTGCTCACCAGAGGCAAGCGATGAGAGAACCTCGGTAAAAGTCGCAGACATGAAGCTGGCCTGGCACTCAGATCCCCAAACCAAAAATCCGTAGAGCGCATTCCCGGAGTCGCTAAAGAACGGCTCTATAGACTCGGGACGATCTCGATATATGGTAGCAACGAGCAAGAAGAATCGCTCAAGATCTTCACCAGGTGACACAGCTTGTGGGTCCTCTTCAAGCTCATTCATGGCTAGGTACATGTCCTCCTCGCTCAAGCGCATCTCCTTCAATATGTCAGCCAGATTTGTGATGAAGCCGACAACAACTAACTCCATGGACCCCTGCAAATTTTGGAGGCTCAGCGATGACGGCTCTGGTAGCCATGCCTGTAGTGAAGGAACGCGAGAGCGCACTAGCGCTCTATACTTCTCAAAATATGCGCTGCCTTCCTGGCCACGCACGTCCTGAGCAAGCGCCAACAGAAATTCGATGGCCCCCGCATCCACACTTTTACGTACTGCCGAAAGCACAGCATCATATGGAATGGGCAAGTCAGGATAAAGCTCTTCATCGCATAGAAATGTGTAAAGCACGAGCGCCAGCGCCGCTTCCCAGAATTCCAAACTCCACTTTCGCGATTCCTCGCCAGAGAAATATGCGTGCAAATCATCGGCAAACTGTTTTGTATGGGCAACCGAGAACCACGCAACAAGACCAGGAAAGTATGACAACATTGCCGAGTCAAATGTTTTCAACGTTGCAAGATGCCGGAGTATTTGTAAAGCCGCGCCGCTTTCGTTTTCTTGAGAGCCCGCTGCAGTCATGTAGGCATGCAAAACGCTACCCAACGCGTCATGTTCTTTGACAAGATACTCTCGCTGCAGCTCGATTAATAGGCGAAACTGCGGGCTCTGATCAAAACCCATGAACTGACTTGCTTTAGACTTCTCGCTCAAATCCTCCATAGTCTGCTCCACTGCCTTGAGAGCAAGAAAAATGTGCTCTACGCGTTGTGAACTGCCGATGAGAAATGAGAACTGGTCAGAGGAAAGCGAGTATAGACCGAATCGAACCATGTCAATAATGTACTGTCGTCTTACAAAAAACAACGAGATAGCAGACTCCAGTATGTCTACTCCCAGACATTTCGAGTCTTCAGATGCGTAAAAAACGAGATGTGCGGCAATCAGTTCGTCTAGATTAAGCTCATCGGCCACACGAACAGAAACGTTCACAAAAGCCTCATTCAGCTCCACTTCACGACCGTCGATAGTTATGACACGCTTTCCCAGACTCTGGCGACTTGTCTCTGATTTTGGAGGAGCCGACAGAAGCGCGCGGAGGTCATCCTTGATTGGAGAGAGGATGCGAATAATCTCAGCTTCACTGAGACTATCTGCATCTGAGACCAGCGCAGCATACGCTGCACGAAATGGCTCCGTACTCCAGTGCATCTGTCGCCGGGCCAGTAATTTACACTTGTGTTGTTGTGTTTGCACTAACGCGGGAGACCGAATAAACTAAAAGTCAAAGACACAAATGAACATCACCTAGGTTACTACGGAATGCGCCTAAGCTTCTCTCGACTCGTACTGCAGGGCGAAGTATAGCCGTTGAAAACAAGAAGTGCTTCTGGGAAATGCCTGTGAAGCGCATAAACACAATCGCTGATGTGGAGCTGTTTTTAGCTTCTCCTGCCTATCAGCGCCTGCGATACCTTATCGATCACTACTCACAAAGTGTTGTGGGCCTGACCGTTCCCGCTAAGCCAGACAGCGAACTTGCCAGTAGCATCGTTGAGGACCTCGGTACGTTCAGTCAACTGATCGATACCACTCCCCCAGTGGCAATGACGCAGCGGTTTGGTAACCCCAGCTATCGCGACTGGCTGTTGAAGCTACGTCAAACAGAGCTTAAAACGGCACCGCCGGAAGATTTATTTCATTATCTTTACGAGTCCTTTGGCTCGAATCAGCGCATAGACTATGGCACGGGCCATGAATTGAACTTCATTGCCTATGTCGGCGGCGTCTCGTCGCATAGGCAGACTCAAATGAGCGGTGGAGACATCTTAGTCGTGTTCAAAACCTACGCTGATCTCTGCCGAAAAATGATCACTCGATACAATCTGGAGCCGGCTGGGAGTCACGGCGTTTGGGGCCTTGACGACCACTTCCACATGCCATACATCTTAGGAGCATCGCAGCTGGCTGCGAATGGCCCTCAAGATCCACCCTTTCCTAAAGATGTTCTTGATCCTCGTGCCATTGCTGAGTACAAGTCGAGTAATCTATATTTTGGTGCTATCGACTTCATTAACTCTGTGAAGCGCGGCGCATTCTTTGAACACTCTCCCATACTTTATGATGTTTCGGGAGTGCACTCATGGGCGAAGATCCGGTCAGGGATGATAAAGATGTACATTGCCGAGGTTCTTGGTAGGTTTCCCGTTGTGCAGCACTTTTACTTTGGAGAAACATATCCTTTCGAGCAATCCGATTGATGCCAAGGGATAGGCACTCCAACGTTTGGCTGTCTATTTATTGAAATGTAATAAGATATGAATCACGAAGTCTCATTATAACCGCACGCGGTTATTATGCCTAGTCGGCGCTGCCAAACGCGCTAGTGTGCCTATAACCGCTGCCCAGATGAAAAAATCTTATGACTAAGATCTTTTTTTGTTCACAAGTTAAGCATCCAGCCTTCGCTCTACTACTACGTTAACACTCGCGCGCTCGGCTCTGTTCAATTGTACATGGGTAAAAAGCGTTCCGGCAGCGCTTCTTTAAAGCGCAATGAGAGCCCTGATCTTTCTCTCAGGGCCTCCAAGAAGGTCAAGACCGAGGAAGCTCCCAAAGTGTCGAAAAAGGCGAAGAATTCGAAGCCGGAGACCGAAGACGATCTGTCCGTTGAGGCGCTAGAGAGGCAGCTTGCAGAGGAAGGCATAATCGATGCTGAAGATCTCGGGCTTTCTGACGAGGACGAGGCTGACAATCTCACTGGTTTAGAAGAGGAAGACAGTTTCGAGAACCTTGATTCGAATGACTCGAGCGAGGCGGAAAGCGGCGATGGGCCTGATGCTGAACCAGCCAGCGATGAAGACTCAGAGTCAACTAATGAGGATGCAAAGCCGGCTGCTGCGAAGCAGGAGAAGCATGCTCACACTCCGGCCTCAGAGAAGTTCAGCACAAAGCCAGAGGCGTTCACGGTTGAAGTCCGCGAGCCAAGCAAACCGTTTGATTCTCTAAAGCTGAGTGAACCCACGCAGCGTGCCATTGAGACGATGGGCTTTAAAACGATGACATCCGTGCAGGAGCATACAATCCCACCCCTGCTTGCGGGACGCGATGTTCTTGGCGCGGCTAAGACTGGCAGCGGAAAAACGCTGGCTTTTTTGATTCCTGCCATTGAGCTTCTTTATTCGCTAAAGTTTAAGCCACGGAACGGGACTGGTGTGATCGTTGTGTCCCCGACACGTGAGTTGGCGCTTCAGATCTTTGGCGTTGCGCAGGAGCTGCTTCAGTACCACAGTCAAACTGTTGGTATCGTAATTGGGGGCGCGAACCGCCGGCAAGAGGCGGAAAAGCTGTCTCGCGGCGTGAATCTCATTATTGCGACACCTGGGCGTTTGCTTGACCACTTGCAGAACACACCTGCATTTGTTTTCAAAAATTTGAAGGCACTGATCATTGATGAAGCGGACCGTATCCTCGAAATCGGATTTGAGGAAGAGATGCGACAAATCATTAAAATTTTGCCATCCGAGGCCCGGCAGACTATGCTCTTCTCGGCCACACAGACAACGAAGGTCGACGACCTCGCGCGCATATCGCTGCGCAAGGGCCCTCTGTATATCAATGTGGATGAGAAGCGCGATACGGCAACGGCCGATGGATTGGAGCAGGGCTATGTTGTTTGCGACAGCGACAAGCGGTTCCTACTTTTGTTCACGTTTCTTAAGCGAAACCGCAACAAGAAGGTGATTGTATTTCTCAGCTCCTGTAATAGTGTGAAGTACTACGGCGAGCTCCTGAACTACATTGATCTGCCAGTGCTTGACCTGCATGGTAAGCAGAAACAACAGAAGCGCACGAACACGTTTTTCGAGTTCTGCAATGCGAAGCAGGGCATATTGCTTTGCACAGACGTTGCTGCTCGTGGGCTTGATATCCCTGCCGTAGACTGGATTGTTCAATTCGATCCGCCTGATGACCCGCGAGACTACATCCACCGTGTTGGTCGAACAGCTCGTGGCTCGCAAGGGAAGGGCAAAAGTCTCATGTTCTTACTGCCAAACGAGCTTGGATTTTTACGCTACTTGAAAGAGTCCCGAGTCCCGCTGAACGAGTACGAGTTCCCCGCGTCAAAAGTCGTGAATGTGCAGCCGCAGCTCCAGAAACTAGTGAGTAGCAATTACTGGTTGAACAATAGCGCGCGAGACGGATATCGCTCGTACTTGCAAGCGTATGCATCACATCACCTGAAGCAGGTGTATCAAATCGATAAGCTCGATCTTGCAAAGGTCGCGAAGTCTTTTGGTTTTTCCATACCGCCGAAGGTAAACATCACAATTGGTCAGAGCCTAAAGGCACCGAAGCCCGGCAAAGGTAAGCACCCAAAGCAGTCAAAGCATGCACAGCACTAAAAACACAGTTAAGGTAGCGCCGAGAGTTCACACAGCTCGGATATCTCGACTTGTGTGGCTGGTCCAGCTGTTGTGCTTCTAATTATTAGCAGTAATTCTATGCAAATCTTAACTTAGGCTGTCCGAAGCAGTTGAAAATATTAGTGAACATGCCCTCGTGTTCCATTCTATAAAGGTATCAAGGGGAGGAGCTCTTCTCGGCCTGCTCCTGTGTCTCCCGCTCGTCAATACGACTACGCATTAATGCAATGAACTGGGTATTGAATTGAGGCTCAAATATCGGCCCGCGAATTGGTAAGGTCCAGGTATAAATAGGCCCCATGACGGTTCGAAAATTTGTCCACCGCCCCTGGGTAAACGGACTCGGCCGCGGGAAACGCACATCTTTCTTTTCCGGCTGTATCACACGGCGCTGGCCGTCGCGCCACATGAGATTGATGTAGGGGAGACGGCCCTTGCCGTAACTAATGCTTTCCAGAGTGGTTTGGCTCTGCATGAGGTACACAACATGACCCGTAGCAAGAATCCCTGTAAACATGATTGTGATACCGCAAATGACGTACATAGCGATTGAGTTGCCGTTTATATACGGCACCTGCTGGTGCTGGTACACAAATAGTGTGACGAGGGTCACAATCATGCCGGCAAATGCACTGAAGCAAAACTGCAGGAAGAACTTCAGATTACCTTGGCCAATGACGGTACCAATCCACGGACAAAAGTGGTCCATTTGCGGCACGCAAGTGTCTGTGAATTTTGAGTGGTGAGCGCGATTTGGTTTCACGCGCTGGCAATGCGAGCAATAGAGCGAGTATCCCTGCTCATTACAGATAAACGGCCCGTCCTCATCATTCTCGCTTGGGCTTATGTACCGGTCGGTAATGCGGCCGGACCCCCATGCATAGATGGCGACCCATGCAATTATGAGGTGTAGGTTCACCCAGCCGAAGATGACGAGGATGGCAATTGCCGCATTTTGATTATGAAAACGGACACGGTGCCACACTATGAGGTAACAGAAGGCGTACAGCAGATACGCATCTAGCCCCACGGGAATTATGACGGCAGCGCGCTGCAAAAAGTCAGTAAGCTTCTCGCGGAATGGCGCGCTGCCCGATGATGGACTGGCCCCGTCACCCCCTTCTGGACCTGCCACAAATCCTGGTTCCGCCATTTTGAGCAGCACGGGTGAAGCGTGATGGTGGACTTGACCGCCTCAGCCCGTTGTTGACGGCTGGTTTTCGGCGGCGTACACAGCCCAAACAGCCTGCATTACATTACACTGTTCCTTTTGTCACGTGCCAGTGCGCGGGTCTTGGCAGCGGTGGGGGCGAAACTGATGCGCATCTCCGAAGTAGCGAAAATCCAGGTTCAAGCTTCGAAAAGATTACAATTGTGGATAGCAAAGACGGCAGATACCTTTACATAGATAGGTTAGGCAAGTTACAAGTTTAGGCTTTATACTCCATGATACGTCCTGCTACCCTTATCGGCGTCGTGGCGGACGGTTTCGTTAATATCCACCACCACCACCACTACACGCATAGTAGCTTGCATCGGAAAGGTTACGCTAGGCAAGTGTGGGGAACGCGGAAACTCGTCTCTTGAAATTGTGCTAATGAGTACAAAGAAGTTCGATCTGAAATTGGCGACAGATATCGCGTTCATCCTAGGAACGGGGACGACGATATACTATATCCTGAAGCTCCTTTTTGCGGCAGGTGACCCATCGCGTCCTCTATCGGCCGAGCAGAAGAAGCGTGTGCAGGCTGCGGCAAGCCGCCTTGACCCAGGCAGCCAGCTCGAGCTCGATGAGTACGAGACAGGCTTACTCGCGAACGTCGTGCACCCCGATGAGATTGCATCTGGATTCGACAGCGTCGGCGGCCTGGATAACATCGTCGACGACCTGCGCGAGTCCATAATATTCCCTCTAACGCATATGGAAGCGCTCGGTGACACTCCACTACTTGCTGCGCCGAAGGGCGTGCTGCTGTACGGCCCACCAGGGTGCGGCAAGACCATGCTGGCGAAATCGCTTGCGCGGGAGTCTGGCGCAAACTTCATCAACATCCAGATGAGCACACTCATGGACAAGTGGTTTGGTGAAAGCAATAAGCTGGTTGCCGGGCTCTTTTCGCTCGCCCATAAGCTTAGGCCTTGCATCATTTTCATTGACGAAATAGACTCCTTCCTACGTGAGCGCTCATCTACTGACCACGAGGCATCAGCTGCCATGAAGGCCGAGTTTATGACCTGGTGGGATGGCTTGGCAACGGCGAGTAATGCTGGCGTGCTCGTGCTCGGAGCGACAAACCGCCCGAACGACATTGACCAGGCCATTTTGCGACGCATGCCAAAACGTTTTGAGGTGAAAAAGCCCGGCGCGGCCGAACGTAGGAGAATTCTTCAGATTTTACTTAAAGACACACGCGTTGAGCCGGACCTTGATTGGGACTCAATTGTGGCGGCGACCAATGGCATGTCGGGCTCTGACCTGAAGGAAACGTGCCGCGACGCGGCTATGCAGGCTATGCGTGAGCTCTACCGCACCCATTTCAGGGAGCGCAAGCAGCCCGAAGCTGGCGAAAAACCAGTCATGCGGCCACTACGTACGTCGGATTTTGTTGCAGATCTTCGCGTGGACTAGTTAGTGCTGCCCCATCAAAATCACAGCGTGCTTTCTATTTGCTGTTGTTAGATTTCAGTTTTATTACCCAAGAAGTTTCGCTGTTATCATTTCTCCTCGATTGGTCCATGGCAAACATGTAAATATTGACGAATATATTGAAGCTTACATCAGGGAGCCTAGTAAATAGTAGATGCCAGGTGAGCGCGACGCGTCGCAGAGGCCCACACAGGGCCCGACGCAAAGGCTTGGCGAGGTTGAGACAACGCTAGTCGACCTATTAAAGCTAGTTAGGGAGGCTCGCGAAACTGAAAATGCACATGTCGCGCGCATTGTGCAGCTCGAACATGAAAATAACGCTTTGCACTTGGCACTGCAGAAAATAAAGGAGCAGCGCGCGAAAGACCGCGCAGTAATTGAAAAATGGCGAACATTCACATCACAGGAGTATACGCAATCCTCCAAAGCCTCACATGCTGTCTTGCATGCAGAGCTCTCTCATGACAACTCCACAAACGCCCATGACTCTCGAATAGGTGCCTTGGCTGTCTCACAAAACACTCAACTAAAGCACGATCAAGCTTCATCTGCTGTGCCCTCCTTGAAAAGTCACATAGAGAATGCTCAGGATACCGACGGTTTACCCACGGACGCTTTAACCACGGACGCGCTCACCCAGGAGAGGCCGGAAGTAATTGCATCTAGCCCGCCGCCACCGTCGCCGCCGCCGCCACCTCCACTTCCTGGATCAAGCCTGTCTCAGCAGCAATCGGGCATAGGGCTCTCCCAGCGCATTCTGCCAATGAGTATAGACGTAGACGAGCTGTATGAGGGCAAAGCGGGCACGCAGCAGCAGGTTCAGAGCGACGAGCACGAGATCAGTGCTTCATCGGATGGTGCAAGGCTCGATGCAGGCCTCGAGCTTCCGCTGAAACGACCGGCCTCAGAGTATGTGGCGCATGCTACAAAGCGTGCGACACATCAAAGCGAGCCATCTGCTGTATTGACAAAAAGCAGCGACTCGTTCTTGCACGAACTGCTCAACCGAGTGTGGCACCCAAGTGACTTCGTGATCAACCCGACCCCAAGAGCGGGGGGTGCCGGCGCGAGTCACGCTTTTGTAGAGGTTGTGCGCAGTCGTGAGCGCCGGCAATGTATGCACGGTCGCGACTGCCAGAGCTGCGCGCAGTTTTTCAAGCTTGTGGGCACAGATGCCATTGCCTCGAGCTCGCGACATCGCAGCGAGTTTGCAATGCAGGAAACGCCTGTAGGCTTTTGGCGCACCGAGTTCCCTGATTCTGATGATGCCGCCACGGACCGTGCTCAGGCACAGGCACAGTGGGCCTCAGAAGGGCAACGGCGACTGTTAGAGGCTGTAAGCCAGGGAAAGTATTTGTTTAAAGACAAGACGCTGCGCGAGACAATACGGATACGACTCAGCGAGCGGAAGTGAGCTGGCCTCATTTTTGTCATTCTAAACTGATCAGCTTCATGTGAACAATTGAGCTGTCTATTTTACGTGCAATGCCCAATTCCTACGACAGCTTTGCTCGAAGCCACGCTCGCCTCGTCTACCTGGTGATTACGTATACCGTCGCCGCGTCTGTCCAGTTTGGCAGGTTCACGCTATCTTGCACATACATCGCAATGCTGGGCTTTGCCACCGACCTCTGGAATAGTATTTTCGAGCCGGGTACGACCCCTGCGCTCGAGCGAGCGACTCATATCTCGTTTACTTGCCTCCTCATAACCGTACTCCTCATGCTGTATTGGACAAAGAGCTTGCATTTCGTGGCCTTATTCATATTGTCCACGGGCTTATGGGTGGCCGTGACTTGGTTCATTAAAGAAGTCAAAGAGTTTAAAAAGCAGGAGGAACACAAGAAAAACGACGCTATTGCAGAAGGCGCTGCAAACTCGGCCAGCTCAACTGCGACTGCGACTGCGACTGCGACATCGCCGGGCGCCGCATTAGCACAGCGCCAAACGTAGTTCAAAAAGGCTAGCTCGAAACTAAACCCAGAGTATGTATTTTATGCGTTACGACATTGATTTGTTTTTGCTATGCTCAGTCGCTTCGTGACGCCTCAACAAGGATCTTCCGCTCGTACGCATTCAGCTGTGAGAACCACTGCATGCCCTCCTGACCTAGCTTCTTGAACCAGTCCATAATGAGATCGAATGTGCGATAGTCAAGGACGCCGCCCTCGTCGTCCAATGCCAGCTCGTCGTCCCATTCGTCGTCAGTGCCGCTCTCCTGGTGCTGTTGCTGTTGTCTCGCTTTATCCGTCGATGGCCTCGGCGCCTGGCTGAGTTCGCGAATCAGTAGCTTCAATATTTTCAGAGGCAACACGACCTGTGTAAATTTGAGATTCTTCGCTCGGCGCCGCGTAATGATGACGTTCGGCTCGACAATCGGTTCATCCGGTAACAGCAGGCTATTTAGACGCGCGTCGTTTAGCTCAAACAACAGCTGTAGTGCTTTCACGTTCTTACGAATTTCCTCGGCTCCCCGCACAACCTCAAACGTCGGAATCCACTGCTTGATCACCGGCTCAAGCAGTTCAGACTTAGCGAGGATATCTACCACTGCTTGGGGGTTCCGCAGAGTCAGCTCGCAAAACACGAGTACAAGAGTTTCCACTAGTAGCGCGTTCTCCGCCACAGTGAGCCGCCTCGCGCTAGCCTCTATGAGCTCGGTCAGAACGTCGCCAAGCTCATTTCCGAACCGGTCAATGATTGCGTTCACGAGTTTACCACTCGCAAGGGCTGCGCTGTCGTCGAGTGCTGGGTCCAACAGGCGCGCCGCTACCTTGAGCACATTCGTTGCTGTGTCGGCGCTAATGGCCGTATCTATATTCTCCACGAGCGCCGCGAACGCAAAGGACGCGACCTGCAATATCTGCGGGTCCTGCGTCACCGTTATAACATTGTAGAAGCTCTGCAGCATCTGTTCGCGCTCGGATTCTGACATACGCACTTTCTCGTGCTCAAACACAGCTGTCGCGAGATCAAGCGAGAAGTAAAGATCACTCGAGTATTCGAAGTTCGTCTTGGCCCCGGCTTCAAGCGTAGCGAGCACAGGCCGCAGCAAGTGGCTCACCACGACAGCTGACGGCACATTGTTCATGAGCTCGCCAACGACGTCCAGAATCTGCGCGTTCAAATCCACATCAGCTGTGTCTCGGCCCGCAAGCACAAACAGCATGTCTATGACACCGCTCTGTTTCGTCGCTGTCTCGTAATCGAGGCTCAGGATAGCGCCAAAGCATTCCGTCAAAAAAAGGGGCGTATCACTCTCAGCAGAACCAATCAGACCTCCCACGGTCTCAAGCAGTATAGGCTGGAACTGACGTACCTCCGTGGGGTACAATGCAATGGCCGTTTTTGCGGACTTCAGTTTGCTTGCCTGCACAAGTGGGTGTTGTGAAGCAATGTCTCGGAATGCGTAGGTTGCAAGTTGAAACTTGATGTCGCTAGGAAGGTTCGGCCCACTGACCTTTGCGACAATGCTCGCTGTGATGACTTTGCGCGCCACAAGTAGCTCTCCGTGGGGCTTTGTTTCTTCGTTGCTGAGCTGAAGTGTATCAAGAAATCGTTGAAACAATGCGAAGTCGATCATAACAAGATACTTGTCAATATCGACTTGGTTGAGCAGGTTAGACAGCAGGAACAGCAGTGCCTCAATATGCATTGGCGACTCAGCTGTGCCCAGCATGCTAAGTAGACAAGGTAAAATTCCGGGCTGCCCCGTAAGCGCTACGAGTTGCGCCGCATTCTGGCGCGGCGACAGCTCGCCCGCATCGAGCTCAAGCTCGACGGTGAGAAATTCGTTGTAGTCGTCGAGCCACCACTCAGCAAGCTCATCAGACACAAACGCCAGATGTAATAGAAGAAGCGCAAACCTTTCAATCTGCGGGCCCGAGCCAAGACACTGGCTGCGTACGTCCGAGCTTTGGAGGCAGATTTCTAGCAAGTAAGCAAGGTTTGACCTAAGCTCATCATCGCTGCCAGCTTGCTGTTCCAGGAATTTCAGCACAACCTGGAAAACTTGTGGCAATACGGGTGTTAGCACCTGTGGGAAGGCGGAGTCGATCTCCTTCACAGTGAGGACGATCTCAGTGTACAGCTCTGTGTCGGCCAATGTCGCGACAGCGCCTTGTTCTAGCACTGCGCAAAAGAGCGCTATCCACTGCGGAATGAAGCGCTGGGCAACGCTCTCGAGTTCGGGCAGCTGGTCATCATCGCCCATGAGCAAGAAAGTGATGCACTCATGGAAGCTCTGAATCGCAAGCAGTGTGCGCCCATCATTGACCCCAGCCTGAGCAATACTGAGCAGTTTCAATAGAACATACTCGCCCATATTCATGAAGTCCTCCTCGCGTAGCGTTTCGTAAAGCAGCTCCTTGAAGAGTGCGACGCCCGCGTACGCATCAGCAGACTGCGCATCTGCGCTCAAGAGCGCGACAGTGCGCTCTATGAGGTCAGGCCACTGGTCCGGATACTCAAGGCTGCCGATGCGCGCAATCACCAGAGCGCAAGCACTTCGGATCTTCTGATTAGGTGCTTGGCTGAGTAGCTCGAACAGGCCTTTGCGAACGGCCGCGCGCGTCTCGTGCTTAAGCGGTGGACCCTCGAACTGCTCGAACCCAGGACTCCAATAGCGCACGATGCAGTTCTTTAGTACAAGTAGCGCGCTCTGCCCGTCCGCAACGCTTGTATTCGCGTCACACGCCGTGCGCAGCAGCGTGTCGAAAAACTCGTCGGCATGCTCAAGAACGAATGACCGAATTTGCTTCTCCGCATTGCTTCTCACCGCACTATCAGCGGCGCGCGTAGCCTCCAACAGAGACACGACCGACGACATGACGATCAAGAGATGCAACGCGTGCATCATCAGGGTTTAACCACCGGCTATATTTGGACTGAAAGGTCCTCAAAACAGGGCCCAGCAAAGGAGCTGCAGAGACTGCAGAAAGCCAGTTTGCCATCAATCCCAGAAGCTTAATTCTTAAAGACGCTACATGAATGGCTGTGCAGTGGAGCGACGTACAGTATACGTCGTGCATGTGATTGTCACAAATGGGATGTTCGACATTTCAAAGCCCGCCGAAACTAGTTTCGAGATTTCATTGCAGCTTGAAGACTACTAAATTTCAGTACGGAAGCGCTTGAGAAGCATTCACACTCAATTGAGAGCAGAGATCTATTAAACACGACGCGGGCTACTCATTCTCTATCACGTGCCGAAATGAAAAAGATTATTTAATTTTTGAAAATATCCTGCCGCCTCTACCTCCGCTGGCTCTCGCTGCGTCCAACTAGTTTTCGGCACCTGTATGAGTGTTGGTAAAAAGGAAAAGACGCGGAAAAGCCGCGAGGCTGCGTCGGGCGGCAAGAGCACCGCGCTGCGAGATGGTAATTTACATGTGAAAGGCGAGAACTTCTACAGAGATGCTGCGAAAGTAAAGAAGCTGAATATGCTAAAAAGTGGTCGTGCGCAGCGCAATGCCCGAGGAGACATCACGAAAGAGGCCTCGCTGCAGAGTACAGACATACCGACTGCTCGCGTGGATCCGAATCGTCGCTGGTTCGGTAACACGCGTGTGATATCGCAAGATGCGTTGGAGCATTTCCGCGAGGCTGTTAAGGCCACACAGCAAGACAGTTTTCAGGTGCTTTTGCGCCGGAATAAGCTTCCAATGTCTCTTGTTGAGGAGAACACCAAGGTCCCCACGCTAGATATTACGGAAACAGAGAGTTTTGCCAGCACCTTTGGGCCGAAACAACAGCGCAAAAAGCCGCGTGTTGCAGTATCGAGCCTGGAGAGCCTTGCGGCTGACGCTAATAAGGACCATGATATGTTTGAAACCAAAATGGAGGAGCAGGAAGAGGACGAAGAGTATTCCACTGCAGCGAAGGACTCGATTTTCTCGAAGGGCCAGTCTAAGCGAATTTGGAACGAGCTCTACAAAGTAATCGACTCGAGCGATGTCGTAATTCACGTATTGGATGCGCGCGACCCGATGGGTACGCGGTGTCGTAGCGTTGAGCAATACATCAAAAAGGAGGCGCCTCATAAGCACCTCATCTTCGTGATGAACAAGTGTGATCTTGTTCCCACATGGGTATCGGTAAGTACAAGCATTTTGTTGATCCCAAAGTTAAGTCAAGGACATATTCCTTCATGAGTATGCACCTGTTACAGCTTTGGGAGAGTAACATCGGCCCCTCGGGCTTTAGGGTCCGTTTTGGGCTCCTCTGAGGGGTCGGCAAAGGCTTCTTTTTGAGTAGAGGAAGGCTCCGCGCTTTGCGGGGCTTCATAGCCTTCCTCTTAGTAGAAGCCACACATTCTTTTTTTCTCATTTTTCTTGTTTTGCAACAGAATACTAACATTTCTCACAGGCAGCATGGGTCAAACACCTTTCGCGGGACTATCCTACACTCGCATTCCACTCTTCAATCACGAACTCGTTCGGTAAGGGCAGCCTGATCAATGTGCTCCGGCAATTTGCGTCTTTGCATAAGGATCGGAAGCAGATTAGCGTTGGCCTTATCGGCTATCCAAACGCCGGCAAGTCGTCGATCATCAACACTCTGCGTAGCAAGAAGGTGTGCAATGTCGCGCCGATTCCTGGTGAAACGAAGGTATGGCAGTACATCACGCTCATGAAACGCATCTTCCTCATTGACTGTCCCGGTATTGTGCCACCGAGCTCAAAGGATAGCGAGGCGGACATTCTCTTCAAGGGAGTGGTGCGGGTGGAACACGTCTCGAATCCGGAGCAGTTCATTCCGGCACTTCTTGAGCGATGCGAACAGAAGTATCTGGAACGCACTTACGAGATTAAGGGCTGGAACGATAGTGCTGAGTTTCTGGAAATGATCGCGCGCAAAACGGGCAAGCTGCTGAAGGGCGGAGAGCCGGACGAGCCAACTGTGGCGAAGACTGTGCTCAACGACTTCAATCGCGGGCGAATCCCTTGGTTTGTGCCGCCACCGCGCGACGACGAAGCGAAGGCCGAGAAGTAAACACATATTTATTGATTCTATTTACCAGCGGCGTAGTTGGCGCGAGAGGGGAGGGTCTTTAGGAGGCGACGCCGTCATGCCTCATACCGTCGACTAGGGCGTTGGCGTCCTCTGCCGTGAAACACGCTAAATCCCTGGCATTCTCCAGCTCCTCGATACAAAAATTGGATTGATCGTCGCGTCTTCTCCAACTAAAGTCTGTGACGCGCAGGTCGCTCGACGCTGTGTGGAATCTTACATTGGTAGAGTTCTCAATCACTGGGTTCAAGCAGTCGTTTAGATAGACGTCGATATTCTGGCTGTCGTGAATGCGACACTGAGAGCATTTGGCAAATATTTTCGAGTTTGCGGCGTTCGTGAGGTGCAACGCGCCCGTGATGTCCGCAGCCACAACCACGCTCATCGCAATGTTAGCAACGTTGAGGTTTGGTACTGTTCTGGGCTCGAATACAGAAACGTATTCTCTTACTTCCGGCTTTTTTGCCAATTGTTCGGCTTTCGTTGCTGGAAATTCGGGCACTTGAGAATTTCTTGCCTCTAATATGTCTGTGGTCCGACCGTCAGCCGAGGTTTCCGAGCCCTCCGTAGTACTTTGTCTCTGCGCAGGTGCGCCTCTGCTGAATTGGAACCGTCGAGCTTTTTTGAGCTGCCAGATTTGCGACCTCGCTTGCTGAAGACGGGTATCGTAGCTCTCGCGATCGTGAGTGGGCAAGCTCTCGAGCTGTAGCTTGACATTCTGCTGTACTTTATCAAGAAGCTGCAAAAGCGACTCTGCCCCGTATTTTGAGGATTTGATGTCCTGTTCGAGTGCGATGAGCTGCTCCTCGATTGCGGCGGACCTGGAGCTCATTCACGCTGGACAAGTCTGAGCAACTCACGTGGCCGGCGAAGTATACGGGACACATTCATTGTGTGAGTTAGGAGGAGGGAGGGCTTTCTCATTCGTGACAGTGTAGTTTTAGACTTAACGGTATCGGCTCTAAAGCGTACGGAATGTTTTATTTTCTTAAGAAAGGGTGTTAAAATGCAAGGATGCTAGGCAAAATCCTGCCGTTGCAGAGGAAAAGTCCCCTCCGTGGTCCATTTCCTCCTTTTATCTCTACACAAGGGTGATGAGGAAAGCAATAAAGCCTGCACTGATGGGAGCACGAGCGAGCACTGGCGCGGCATTCGATGATTTCGACTGTGAGGTCGCCGACGATGCCGATGAGGACTGAGAAGCGCTTGGCTGCTGAGTACTCGACGAGTCTGCAGAAGCCGTCATGGAGGCTTGCTTGTCTGCGGGCACAGTACCCATGTATCGGTTCTGGAGCATGGGAGCATCAGTGCCGCCTGGCATGTCGGCAGATGTAACGAGCGACGAGTTCTGGTTCGAGGAAGAGGTGCTAAGGCTCCCGTTCACAATGGCGGAGCTATTCTGTGCGAGCTTCGCAAACGGCACGACACTGGACGCATTAGTTGCGTTCTTCGTACTTGTGCCATTAAGTGTGGCATTCGATGAAGCCGCTGTACGCCTCGCGAGCATGACGTCACCTGTGGCAGGGTCGAGGACAGAGTAGACGTGACGGAAGAAGGAGTCGCCGAGAAGATAATTGTGCGAGCCCATGAAACTGAGGGCTGTGACGTTTTGCGGGCCGTCGTCAAGCCAGATTAGCTCACCCGGGATAAACAAATCAGGAGCGGCGATCTTAACGCTGAATTTGCCAATAGTAAACGTGATCGTCGCGTTCTTGATAGCTTCAGGCATGGTGCCATTGATGTAGTAGGTCTCATAGCGACCATAGCTCGTGAGGTTCAGCTGCTTCCCGACCTGGTCGACAAAGCCAGGTGGCAGCAGGCTAACAGGCGAGCCTGTATCGAGAGTGGTCTGCCCGCGCACAAGGTAGTCGTCGTTGTTGTTCAGGCGCAGTGTTTCGAGCAACACCATCCAGGACGTCGGCGAACCGCCATCCACAGACCCCGACAGCGACTTATGCGGTGGGAAGCGGTAGAGCGGGAGCTGAGCGAAGGCAAGGTCCACGCCGCCAAACAGGAAGCGGCCGGTTTTCTGCTCGAGGAAGATGCTGAATGCTGAGGATGATGTGATGTTGTTCTTTTTATACGCCTCGGGTAGGCTCACGTACGACGAGGGGCCAGCGTTCTTGATGTGAGGCCCTAGACCAAGCAAGCCCGGCGCGCCAGCCGCCGTTGCGAAGCTTGAGACGACACCAAACTCGAACGGCACGGCGTATGATGCGTTAGTGGTATTATGAGTCGTGTTTCCAGCGACAAACTGGGCGGCAGAGACGAGATCGGTGCCCCAGTGCCCTAAGTATTCGCCACTACCGTACTCAGCGCTGAAAGTCTCGTTTCCATTCTCAAACGACGACGACTTGTTGGGGAAAAACATGCTGGCATTGTTGAATGAGCCCTGAGGACCGTAAACCCACGAAACAGGCGATCCCGTGTCAAGGAGAACGTCAAGTTCCTGCGCCGGGCTGCCGACGAGAAGTTGGCCGTGATAAAAGTTGTAACTAGTTGTCAGCGAGGCGTTGATGAGGGGCTCGACAAAGCTACTGTTGCCGCCTTCCTGTGAGCTCGTTCTGTTTTGGCCGCTATCACTGCTGACCTTTGCGTCACGGCGCAGAACCTTATGGCCCAACTGCCCGAGGCGCGCCGTTTTCGCTATCGACTTCTGAACATCGTGGCTGTTAGAAATCTCGAAATCCAGCTGAACCGCTGCGATGGCAAGCGAAAGCAGTGTGAGCGAAGTGTGCAGCAGCATGGTTATCGAAATGACTTGAAGGCGCTGCCTATATAATTGTGCACTCCACGAAAAACCCTTTGTCCACGGCCACTTGCGGTTGCCTTAAGCGTATATGGATCCGCTGTGTTTGCCGGGTGATATCATTATGCATACGGAGATGTTACGGGTAAGGGTTAAATCGTGTGGTAGCACTGCGCGTAGCTAGCTTACCTGTGCTGCTAAGGTGGGCTGCGCAGTTGTGAGCTGGATGACAGAGTGGGTCGAGCAGCGATCGCAACCCTAGATGGTAGCGTGATTTTTTGAGAAAATCTTAAGCACCTCTTGTTTACGATTCAGCTAGACATCAGCAAGGCTGGAATAAACAATGAGGCTGGCCGAATCGGAAGTTTAATTATGCATATCAGTAAATGAGGGGATGGGTGGGTATCAAAGAACAAAGAGCTTAATAGAAGAAAGGCTCGATGCTTTGGGGCTCCTCCTGCAAATAATTATCGCGGAGCCACTTTAAGGAGTGAGACCTGGGAACCGCGCGGTTCTGCTGCCGGAATGGGGCCGCAATACGCGGGTTTGGTTTGAGGTAACCCTACTACATGACCGAGCATACCCCTTTCTGGCGATGCAGATCGCTGTCGCGCGATACGTCCAGCATCTCCGGGGGCTGCACGAGGCTGTCTTGCGTCACGGGAGCTACGCTATGCTCGCCGGTGTCAAGCACGTCAGGCGCGCCGGCCTGCGAGGGCGCCGTCATGGTCACTGTACTTGCACTAAGAGGTTTTGGAGTCGCTGAGCCTGAGCCGTCTCGGGCGTGGCTCGTGCGATAGAATGATGCCCTGGACACAACACGACGGATGTTACGGATGCTCTTGGCTTCCTTTATCCCAGCAACTGACTTCTTCAATCGTAGCACCGATGCCTTCAATGTTGGTCGATGCTTCACGCGGGCACCACGCTCGGATCGTGTGTAAAGCAGGCTATCAATGGAGGCGCTCGAGATTGACTGCGTCTCGCGCGAGTGATCAAACGCCGGATCCTGCCTCCGAAGCAATCTTGTGATTGTTTCGAATACCTCGCCAACGTGGCTGTCCTCCTTCGCACTTGTGACTATATGCGCAGCATCCATCTTCGATGCAAGTCGTGTGCCGAGCCGCAGAAGCTCGACAGCATCGCGATTCTTCGCGAGCAAATCGCTCTTGGTGGCGACAAGCAGAAGAGGCGCTGAAGCGCCCTTGATGCGGCGTACTTGGTCCTCAAGCGGCAGTATTTCCTCGAGGCTCTGTCGACTTGTGACGTCGTACAACAGTACGAATGCATCTGAATTACGGATGTAGAGCTCGCGCATGGAATGAAATTGCTCCAGTCCCTCTGTGTCAAGTATTTCGAGCGACGCGCGGCCGCCCTCCACAGTGACCTCCTTAGTATAGATGTCTTCAATAGTCGGGTCGTACGCGTCATGAAAGGTGCTGTGAACAAACCGCGTGGTAAGTGACGACTTTCCTACGCGGCTTGCGCCAAGCATGACCACATGGTAGTCCTTCATGGTCTCGTGGAGGCGACAGTGAAGCGGCTGCCTTTCCTGTTTGTTTAGGCTTGTTTGTTGTTTTGGGGTACGGGTAACAGGCGCGACTTCAGTGCATACGACAGTCACATGCCCCCGGTGCCTTCCGGCTTCGCCGTGGGCATGTTGGGCTGTGTGTGTGCCAAGGAAGCAGGAGACTCACTGGCGAAAAGGTAAGCACCGTGAAGAACCACTCAAGTGGCAGTATCGAGATTCTTTGCAAGTCTCTTCTGAAATTTTCCATCTACATCCATGCGCACCATCGCTTCTGCTTGGTTTCTCAAATATTTATCAGACATTTTTAATTTTGAGACACACTAATCGCTGAAACATACGCGCCTTGTTTACGCGTTCTGCTTTAGCTCTTCCACTGCGCTCCAAAAATACGCCACTATCGATTGTGTAATGCGGTTCTTAATCAAGGCGCATACCGGCTCCTGGCAGCTTAAGCATGGGAATGTGCGTACTTAGACACGCGACCAGGGTCGCAATGCCAATTAGACATCTGTAAATATAAATGCAATTGTTAATGCAAAAAGTATACACCATGATAGTCGTTAATAAATAGATAAGCCCTGATATCGAATGTGTCGATGCGCTAAACGTACCGCTACACGTACCACTCAGCTTTCAGTTCGCTTTCGCGCTCAGCTTACTCTCCTTCGCCGCAGCAGCACACGCCTCGCAGTGGCTGATGAAATCGCGAGTATGCTCAAACTCCTTTCCGCAGACCCGGCAAGTTCCGCCATCGTCCGTACCATTTGTAGGCCGTATAAGATGTACAAGCCTTAGATGTCGTTTCAAAACATCGAGACGGTAGAATAAGCCATCCTTACGATTGCAGTTCGTGTGAATTTCCCAATAAGGGCACTGCAATGAAGGCTTCTCATGAGAGCGAATGTGTCGCTTCTGGTCGCTTGACCTTACGAACGACCAGTCGCAGCCAGGGTAAGTACAATGATAAGTGCGCGGCTCGGACGAGTTCGGAGGATAGCTGTGCGTCTTCGCTGAAGAGTGACCAGCACGAGACGCCGGCGTCGCTTGCGCCTCGCGCAGCATCTGTGGCAGGTGCATCGGCTGATCGGGTGCTACCGTCTCTGGAACGCCGCCAGAGAACGCTGGCATTGGCATCTGCGTATAACCTTGGGTTCCCAACATCACCGGGTAAGCAGTGGTCGTTAAAGGCTGCGGTTGCTGCTGGTGCTGCTGATGCTGCTGCTGTTGCGGCTGTTGCGATGGCGCCGGGGCCACACCGGGGGCCATTACCTGTATGGGACCTTGGCTGGGTTGATACAGCATGCCAGAGCCCATCATCATCGGCGCGCCCACATTATTAAACTGCGAATGCAGGGGTCCAAGCTGGTCGTGTCCATCGGGCACGATTCCCGCAGGACCAGTGAGCATGCCATGTGGATAAGTATAGCTGAACCTGGGATCACTGTTTCTGTTCGCCGATGACGCGAAACCAGAGGCGGGAACGCTCGCGGACCGCTCCCCTTGATCCCAGCCAGACACACGCGACGTCGTTGAGTTGGCTGGTCGCCCACGCATCGACGTCACACCATGCAAATATGGCGTCCCATTAGTTGGCTGTGTGTACATATCAGCCATGATATTGGTTCCCGGTCCGAAGGGGCTGCCAATGTGGCGATTCGTATCGTTCCCCATTGCATTCTCGACCAAAGACGGAAGGTAGCCGGTGCTACCATGCGAGCCTGAACCATTCATCGGTCCCGAATGTACACTGGGATCCTCGTTGGGGAGTCCTGGCACAGTGGGGAAACCTGCGCTCAATGGAGGTAACTTCTTCCGCTTCAGCTGGCCATTCGCAGGCTTAAGAGGCTGCATAGGCTCCATCGGACCCAGGATCACGGCCCCATTGTCAAAGCGATCATTTCGCATACCCCTGGTGAACCCATCTTTATCATTCACGGCCGTGGCACCTGAATCTGGCGACTGCATGCGACCTCGTCTTAGACCGCCCGATTCCAGGTTGTCTCTTGAACGATGCCGTAGCTCTGGAACTGCTGCCTTGGGCGCTAGCATATCGGTTTGTTGCGCAATTAGAGCCTCTTCATTCTCAGTTGACGCGTCGTGCTCAGCGTCGCCTTCGTGCTCGCCATTTGCGCCAACTGAAGCAATGAGAGGGCCCTGCGAAGCAGAGCTATCGGTGCGGCCATTATTGCTGTTGCTGCTGCTCGTGCTGCTACTGTCGTTGTCCGCGCTTTCAAGACACTCTGGTGCAGAGAAACTGGCCGTACCTTCTTCACCAGCACTTCGTGCCCTTTTGCTGCCCAAGGGGTCTTGTGTGCCATCAGCCCCCGATGCGTTGACGTTTGCACCAGTCGAGGCCGCAGCATCCTTGGGAGAAAATCCTAACTTAGGCTCATTCTCGGCGCTATTGTGCGTCGTGGGTGACGAAATCGTCAACATCCGCTACTGACTTCCGCAAGTATCACTATGATTGGGGGCAGTTCTGGGAAGTGGGAAAGACGTTGATCTTCTAAAGCAGCATAAGTCCAAGTATCTGGAAGTAAAAAGGGTAGACTCTGTATATATCAGATTCCATGCATTATGCAACTAGGACCTAGTCCCACCGCCCTCGTTTGCGGGACATGTGTTCACCGTGACTCCTAACCGTAGTTGCTGCAGACTGTGACTTTCTTGATAAACCCTAAACACGGGTTCTCTACCCTTTGCGACGTGCAGAAAGTTCTATTTCCCTGGGGATGTCACTCTCGGTAAACCCCACAGTCAAACGCATGGGCGCATAGAGATGGGTATCGGGCAAGCTTCACACTCGAGAATATTGTTGGAGTACCTATGGTCTCTCCTCGAACATGCAAGCTCCGAGGAGCGAGCTTGCGCGTGCAATTCTGCATGCTCTTATGCAAGTCGACATTAGTTTGCACCCTAGGCACTAAAAAACAAAAGGCATAACACACAACCCTCAAGCCCTGCAGCATGCATAGAAAAAGGCTAGGGTATTGCGGTAATTTTGGCTAATTCGCCCTTATGATGAATCGGAAAGTATCGAGAGTGACATAGCGTAGTTGCTAGCGTAAAGTTCCCCATACATACTATTGAAGAGGAATTAGCTCTTATTTCCGAGCATTGTATGATCATTTTCCTGTCTACGGACCTTGCCCACCGAAACTTGTTCCATACTGGAAATGCAAGCCGCAGGTGCACACTGACCCTAAGAAGGAGACGATATTAGGGCTTACAATTCTTGGCTTAGCAAACTGCTCACGGCATGCATATCGTTAAAGCAACTGCATGAACGAAATCTAAGAAGGGCCAGAACCTAAGTTCCACTAACCCACGACCAGCATACTGTGTGGCAAATCATTGCGCCCAAACTTCCTCAAATTCGACTGCCCGTCCTGGCGATCTCGAAAATAGCGCAGTGTGAGTGGAGTCAGGCAAGCCGCAAAGCCGCAAAGCCGCAAAGCCATAAAGCCGCAGAGCCGCAAATCGGTGCGGCGCTGTCTTCGGTGACTCCTCTGAAATGAGACATCTAGATTATCTTGAAGCGCTTTCCGCCGGCAGGAGCCATATTTGCCAAGCACAAACTTACACGAAGGAGGCGCGCGGCGCGATCCTGAGCTCTAATCGGGAAATCTCTGCTAAAACAAAGAAAGCCGCCCGTGGATTGTGTGCATGTAGGGTAAACTCATATTCTGCATATCTCTGCAGTAATAATAGTCTTCTTTGTGGAAATAGGGTTACATCGCATGCGTTGATGGTAGGCAGTGGCGGCAGTGGCGACGGCGGCTGTGGTGGAAGTGGAACCACAAACACAACTAGACACAACATCAACTAGAAAAAATATTTAGGGGCGGGTTTCATATTTGTTTCAGTATATCTCAAATATAGTGGGAGCACGCTGCTCCGCAGCGAGGCGCTGTGATTTCAATTTAGGCCGAAGACTGCAGATAGTCTTTGCGGATGGGGAGGTCGTCACCCTGGGGCCGCGGCTTTGCTTCCCATTTCGGCTCATCTCTGAATAAACGTAGTGCTTTGATGTAGTTTGTTTCTGATGGCGTAAAACGATGATATATGCCAGCAGGAACTATGAGAAGATCTGCCTTTTCCACAAGGATTCGGATCCACCTGTCGCTGCGATCTCTAATGTCAAAAAAGCCTTCACCGTCAAGAACATAGCGGATCTCCTCATCTTCGTGTAGGTGCTCGGCGTAGAAAATCTTAAGCTTTTCTTCGTACAAATCCTTCCCGCCCAAACCTTCTTCAGTCACGCAGATCGTGTCGCGGTTCCTGTAATGACGCGCCTCGGCCAAAGCATCGACATCTGCAAGCGACGGCAAGTGGTAGGCTAAGACGCCACTTTCCTGCAGCTCTTCGACGGACACGGATGTGCCGCTATCGTGAGCCAGTCGCTGGTCGCTTGCAAAGCCATCGTGCACATAGATCTTCATGGTTTTCTTCAGTGCGGTCTCCTCGGGCTAATTTTAGCGTGATGGGTTGGTGAGTCCTGGACTCGAAAGGCAGCTGCAGCGACAAGTTCAGCAACCTCTACCAGCGGCTTGAATTTCTACTAAAATAGATCGTGACCGAATGGCCAGCCGCTGGCATCAGGTGATTTCACGTCATGCCTGGTGAGGCGCCACACAGTCGGTTTTAGGTCTAATGAGAGCGGTGGTGGTGATGTGTGTGCTTTCGGCCGAGGTTTGTTGATTGAGCTTCTCATTCGCTACATGATCGCCATGACAGGTTTTATGTAGAAAGTAATGAGACAATTCAAGGAAAGAAGATGAGGAGGATGGAATAATTTACAGTATAAATATGGCGTTCAAACTACTTCTGCTGCAGACTTGCCTTGATCGCCTCCTCAATCATTTTCTTCTCCAATGCGCGCGTTTGAGCGGCGCTCATGCTTCTAGATGCTTCAACAAGGTCAGCAAGTGACGAGTCCCTACGTGGCCGTGACAAGCCTACTCGTTGTTCGCTCGGGACGGCGTTTTGAGACGCTTGCTCTGCACTGCGCTGCTGGTCTTCAGCTGAAATCAATGCTGATCTATGTAGTGCACGCGCGGCAGCAGACTTTCGCGTGAGCCGTTTGCGTGCGGATGCTAGTTTGTCTTCCCAATCGGGGCGGATCATGTCAACGGTAACCACCGAGGGGTGCGACGCAGGCACAGACGTGCGGCGCGGCCGCTGGCTAGTTGGGATCTTTTGCAGCGCACCTGTCGTGTTCTGTCCCAAAGTAGAGGGAATGCCCCACTCAAAGGGAGGCGCCTCGAAGATAACACCAAGGTCCGCCTGCGCGCAGTATGGGCAGCAAGACGGTTCCGAGACAAGTTCAAGGACATCGGTGGCCTCATTGCTATCGATAGAGTTGTAGGGGGGATGCGGAGGGTTGCGTTTTATTTGCACAAAGCACTCGGTGCAGATATCTTGGCCGCAGCACCTTGTGGCGTTGAGTCGTGGGTACACAAGAAAGCAGATTGGACATTCATGTACATTTTTGTAAAGCCAAATCTGTTGCGTTTGCGTAGGCGGTCCTGGTAAGTCCAGCTGAGGCCCTTTCGGCCGCTCCAGCACCGCTTCCGAGGGCGAACTTGAGGGTGAGGCCTCAGCTGTGGGAGTAGACACGCTATTGATTGCATTCAACAGTTCTTCGTCCGACCAATCCGACTCCACAGAGTCCAATCCCTTGTAAAATGGAGCCAGACGTCGCTTTATGATCATTTCGCGGACAACCGACACTTTGAAGTCTTGCGTGCCGTGGTATACGCCCTGAGGAAATAGGTAACCGCCATCAACAGTCTCATTGCGGTCGACAATCATTTTGTAATTACTGTCCTTTGGCTTCCGATGCCGCGTGGCGTGCCGCGACGACGATGGTTCGTGACCGACATGCACAACACGATGCTCGGACGATTGAGCGGGTGAGCGATCGACACGGGCCCTCGGCGACGCCCTAGCGGCATCTACAACTCCAAAGTTAGGAGAGTTCTGCCGAGTCTCCTTCGTAGCAGTGTTACCCATGCTATTATGCAGGACGCTAGCACTCGGTGCTCCAAACCAAGTTTGCGTGTGGTGGGGCGATGCGATCCTGGGGTAAGGTAGTCAGGGCACGGGGTTGCTCCAATGCGACATCGGACGGACTTGACAGGTGTGTCCGTGTCGTAGAAGGTTGTACTGCTTTTGGACAGACCCCTGGAAATGCATGGCTCAGAAAGTCCGGGTTTGCTTTAGTAGCTCAACCGGGATGATACTTAGCCAATGGGCTGACTGTAAAGTGATATAAACCACAACAAGTGTGGGGCATTCTCTCCATGTATGTCTCACTCTGCGTAAACACACAACTTAGCTTTTGATGGCGACGGCTAAAACCTAAAGAGGAAAATGCATGGATTTTACAAGAAATAAATAATGTCAGGGTTTTATAATGCTGAATATGACCACTAGGGCGACAACCGCGGCGAAAACGAGCAGCCCAAGAAACATGGCCGTTAATTTCACTGGCCGAGGAAATACGCCATACACGCTGTCAAAGTAGCCGAAACACATGAGCAACCAAAATGGTGGGAATAATGCACAAACACAGAGTATTGTCCAGGCGACTGGCGGTGGGGCTTCCCTGCGGCCCCACAGATCACGCTTTTCCCGTTCAAAATCGCTATTTGGTGTCGCACTCGGGAGTGGGAACGTTGGCAACCGAGGAAGTCCCGCTAGGTATGGACCTTGCTGCCCGTGTGACTGTCTTGAGCGCCGTAAGTAGCTCCAGGGGTGCTCCGACACCTGACGGCTCGGCTCTATATTTCCCTCATCACTCACATGGCTCCCCTGTGACTGCAGACTTCGACTGTCGCTTGCTACTCGTGGCTTCCCAAATGCTACTTGGAATTGCCCTGTTGGAGTATGCTTTATCTTACTTGGATGTGCGCGTTCCTCCTCGATCTCTGGCGGCAAAGGTGCAACGTGCGGTTGCGGCACAACCGGTGGCCTTGCTAGTGGTGGGAGCTGTGGCTGAGGAGCACCACTAGACCTTACTCCTTTTCTGAGACGGGGAGTGTGCGGAGAAATGGCATATGATGATGTTGCAGCAAATTCTGGCGTCAAGGGAGATTGTGCATATGCGCCGGCGAAGCCTTGTCGCGACGGCCGGGAGGGGCTCTTTATCGGAGTTATCGCGACAAGGCCTTGGCTTGTCGACGAAGTAGGTGACATCAGGTGCTGCCTAAGATGTTCTATAGACTGCGCATCATCTAGAGCCTCGTTGCTGCTTGGTGCGTCCTCGTACCGTGAAATGTTACTGTCGAACGAAACATGTGAGCCTCCACTAGAGTCACTGCCTTGAAGCATATCAAAAGTGTTTTGAGCGTTGCCGAACTGCTGAAACTCGATACGCTCGTGCCTGCTGAGCGTTCGATCTGACGCTATTGAGGAAACCTCGGAGGCGATCTCGAAACCCGGCGCATCACGTACGCTCATGAGTCTATGGTATCAATGTGTAGTATCTGCGGCTTTACCATCAATCGAGGCTCGTCCAATGTTTCACCCGTGTGCTCTTTCGGCCTGTGAGGGATCACATCAATGATCGCATGTAAACAAACTCACGTGAGCGCAGTGCTAGACGATGGACGCTTAGCGTAGCGGTGCCCACGAACTATGAAGAAAAGAGTTGGGGGATTTTTATTAGTACATAACGCTAGCATATGTCTTGGTTATTAGTGCTGAAGGATCTCCGACGGAGTTCTCATAACATGTGATCTTAAGCTGCTTCAGCGCGTTCTCCCTCGAGGTCAGCACAGCAGCACGCATGCTTTTATAATTGCTGACGCGCTCATGTGGAGCCGGTGGTTGTTTCCAGTTGGGAATCCTCGACGGGCTCTGTGCGACAGTCAGCAGGAAAGGCAGTCTCACGTGTCATAGGGTCTTACTCCCGTGCCGCGCCTCATAAGTCTTAAAATAGACTTGTGGTTACAGCGTCATCACGTAGTTGCATGTGGCCGTTTAACTTTAATCGCTGCGACGAAGTTAGATATCGTCTTTACGCGGGGCTTGCCATCACGAGAACGCAACCGCTCGCAGCTTCTTGGTAGCCTCTCATCGCGACAGTTTGATATTCGTATTTGTATTTGTATTTACATTTATTCCGGTTCTATTATTATACTGCCGTGCGTTCAAGGCTTTGGGAAGGGGGCGTGCTAATCGTACTCATGCGCGCAAGAAAGCGCCCCGAGATTGGGGCACTCGCAGCTATTGAGGGTAGTTGATCGCAGGAGAAGCGCCCCGCCCTATGCGCCCCTTAGTCGCTGCAGCTTACGTCAGAGAGTTCGCCCCCGGATATATAATCGAACCATCTCAGGCAAGTCTAATCCGACCAAACCACTACTAGTCTACAAGAATCGTAAGCGAGTACAGCGAGGAACACCACTATGGATACTTTCAATCAGACGTTGTCGCAGCCCGCCGCAGTCAAGGAGGAGGTGAGTGACGAGGCTTTTACAGTATGCGAGCATACAGATGATGAAAGTGCCAGTTCCCCGCTCAGTGGAACGAAGAGAGAGGTTGACGAGCTGGACTCGGAGGCCTCGGCATCGGGGACTGTACTTCCGCCGCGCAAGCGTGCGAAGACACAGGAGGAGAAGGAGCAGCGGCGAATCGAGCGCGTTATGCGAAACCGTCAAGCGGCACACGCATCGCGCGAGAAAAAGCGGAGGCATTTGGAAAAGCTCGAGCAGCGTTGCGCAGACCTTGAGGCGGAAAATAGCCAATTCAAAGGAGCTGCACAGCGGTGCCAAGACTTGCAAGCTCGCGTTGAGCAGTTGGAAACTGTTATTTCGCAAGCGCGCTTGTCTGGAGATTTGAGCGCATTTGATTCCGTCTTGACGAACGAGGCATCAGTGTCTTGGCCATCGGGCCCCACCGCCGGGTCGACGTTGTCAAGTAGTTCCAAAGACTCTGCTAGCTCTCCTGCGCCATCGTTGGAGGATGACTGTGCAAGTCCAGAAGCACTGTTTCTTCATCGTGGCGATGTCTCTCCCCCAAGACCTCGATCGCCTGAATACCTGTCTCACATGACACAGGACCCGTTCGAGCCCGACTTCTCGTTGGAATCGAATATTTTTACATCCGCGGATATTGGCACAAACCCTGAAAGCTCGTCGAAGTCGCGTCATCCAGCAGCTGTGACGCCACCTCACGAGGGAGGACAATGGTTTGATTAGACAGGTAGACAGAGAACTTACTTTGGCTGGTCCAAAGCTTGTTATTGCTCTCCCTATCCATGAAGATCTAAAGTTACTCTCGTGCTCACCTCCACCTTATTGACCCGCAGCGTCAATAGATGAGCTTTTAGGTTATGCTGATGCCCGTGCGGCGGTCGAAGGCCCCGACGCTTTCATGACCCCGTCTGCGACATTTGGTATTACTGGTGATTTTACCATGTTTGATGAATCCCCTGAGAACCTCTCTATGATGACTTTTACGAATTGAAGAACACTCACAGCATGTGGCGCGCGATGGCTGCGACTGGCTGCAAGGACGTCCTCACTTCATAAAGCATCGAGGTAACATGGGTTTCTAGAAGTCGTGGAGTTGTTGCGAATCGCCAAACCCCCATTTTTAAGTATTGAGTTTCTTCTATTTTTTTATATATTGCAAACAAATAAGGATCCTGTTCATGCGTGAAATAGTTGCATTTGCAACGCCAGTTGGGCTGATGAGCTCATGTTGTGCAAACGGGCGAGCTACACCTTACTGTCAAGAAATTCACCTGATTGATAGAGGCGAATATATTTCGCATATTCACCAAAGCCCTTGGTGAGTCGCGTGGAGCATGAACCGAGCATTTAGGGTGCCTATCTTGCCCGCTCTGCAAGGTGCAGCGCGGGCACGGTTCTCAAGTGCGACCACAACCCAATCCAACAACCAGGGAAACCCTCTACAGCCCCTGGCCACGAATGGCGGCGAAGTTACACCTCAGTCCTTTCATTACGGCAACACCCCAACGAAGGCCGTCAATGACAAGATGCGCACCGAGCTCCTTCGCATTAAGGCCCGTTTGGAGAGAAATGTGAGTGTAAAGGAAGTCCAGAACCTCGTGCAGGTGCACGCCATGATGAAGATTTACCGGCGCTATCGCGACGAGGCGGGTCACGTAAATGCAAGCGAACCGCTGCATGCCATCCTTACAATACTTCGCGTGCGGTCTCGTGTACTAAAGCCCGTGATTTCGTCAGTGAGGAAGCAGATTATGGGCTCACAGAACGAAGTGCTCTCAAACTACTTGAACGAAATTACGGACGATCTCATTGCTGGGCGGAGCTACGCATCTCATTTTGCCCTCACGTATCTGTTGACAGCATTTAGCACTATGGAAGAGCATGCGCAAGCTTCAGCCGTGTGGAAGCGCCTCAACGGCCCAAGCTCTTCGGATGCTGCGCCGGACTCCATAAGCAGCCTTACTGAGAAACTTCGCGACCCACGCGTTGTGAGCGCTGCCCTGAGAACGAGTGATCCAAGCGTGGTTTCGCTTGAGGACTTCGAGAAAACGTACAAGGAGACCACTGAGCGCCATGGCCGTTATCTGCTGGCAGACGAGGCGCTGGCGATGGGCTATCTACGCTTCAAGGAGTACGACAATGCTGTGAAGATGTATACTTCGATGTGCGACTATTACGATATTGCGAAGTGGGAGGTAAGTCTTGTGCGTCTGCACAACAACATTCTTACTGAATGCACCAACATCGATATCGCGAATGTGTTTTTCGAAACTGCTCTTGCTGAAGAGTCCTTCGTGCATATACATCCAGCCGCAGCAGCGAAGTACCTTGTGCACCTCTATGACGGCACAGGAGATATCAAACGTGTTGTGGATAGCTACGAAAGGGCTACCGCTCGCTTGAAGACGCAAACACGCGATTACGGTGTCCAGAACCGAGGTATCCTCATCTCAGAGTGTGTCAAGTGCATTGTACAGCGCGAATTCTCTCTCACAGGGCCTACTGAAGAGGCCAAAGCCTTGCTCGACCGGGTGTTCAGAGACGAGAACCAACTCGTTTTGAACACGGGGCTTAGTTACGTGGCCAAATCGTGGAGTTCTCCTGAGTACATAGCCCAGCTGCAGCAGCGTTTCCCTCCTGTGGCCGAACTTGAATTCGACGCAGTTCGCATCTTACTCAACACCTCGCAGGGCCTCTCTATTGAGCAGTGCAGCTTAGACCGCGTGGCAGAGCTTTGGAAGCGCTTGTGCGAGCTGAAGCCGCCGCGGCTGTTTGATTGGCTCTCTCTGGCAAAAGCCTGCGATAATGCCGATCGTGCGACATACCTCGTTGAACAATTCAAAGAAATGAAGCCAACTAGCAACGAGGCGAATGGGTTGGCCACTCGCCTTGATAAGGCCCCCATTGCGAAAGCAGCCCTTGTTGCTGCAAGCCTTTTGCCAGAGTCAGGCCCTGAGACTGCTTACACGACAACCGAAGTCGAAGGGGAGATCAATGCCCGCAATGTAAAATGAAGGAATTGGGCTCAGCAAATGTGTACATATACTTCTGCGCTTCCACGAAAAATGTGCAGCAACAACAATTGTGGACGAACATCGCGCGCTCCATGTTTAATATTACGAAGGCCGAATTCGGTAAAAAGCTAACTTGTCTAGATTTAAATTACAAGCCCTTTAAGGCAGCAGCGAGGTCTGAAGCCATGGCTTGACCCTGAGTCTGCTGTTGGTTGAGTGCTTGAGCCAGACCCTGTGCAAGATCGGGCCCACCTGCGGGCTGCTTTTCGAGGTAGTTCGTCGGCACCCATCCGGTTTGAGCTCCATCTTGCGAGCGTGCGAGCGTCCATCCGTTGCCGGAGTCCTGGTCGATAAAGATTATCTCGCCTACGCTCAAAGCCATCTCGTTAGGATTTGTGCCCGCAAACGCATATAGAGCTCGCGCAGTCGGGTCAGACGATGGCGGTGGCGGTGGCGGCGGAGGAGGCGCCGCTGGCGCAGTAACTGGAGCCCGCAGTTGCGTAGGCTGCTGTGGCATTGACTGAGCACTTTGGGCGTACCCTTGGTACCCTTGGTGTGTAGGTGAAGCCGCACCCCCGTCTTGCGGGTGTCTCTTGGCCTCGACAGGTCCTACACGCGCCGGCATGGAAGGCGGCTTACCGTGTGTTGAGAGGTAGGAATCTGAGACCTGAGGAACGTTGCGCCCTGACGAAGCTCCTTGCGCAGGAGCCGCCCGAGGCCGTGGTTTCCGCGGGGCACCGGCAGTACCAGAACTTCCACCAGCAGACATGCTGTTCTTCGGGATGCCTTCACGTGGCGTGTTACCAGGCAGACCCGGAGCGGTGTGCACAGTCGAGCTTTTGTAGGTGTCGTACAGGGCCGTGCTGCTAGATTCCTTCACAAATTTGACGGCAGCGAACTTGCCAGGCTTCTTCATATACTGCACATTGGCAGAGATGCCCACGGGTTTGTTAAGCGCCGCTACAAGCTCAGTCTTGAAGATCGTCGCTATCATGAGATCCGATGTATCCTTCGAGACCGTATGGATGAACATCCAGTCGTCGCGGTATGGTGACATTGATATGCCCGCAATTGCGCCGAGGGCAATGGTACGCTCGATTGTGTAGACAAGTCGGCCCTGCAACAAATC
Organism: Entelexis tilneyi; assembly: GCA_030566755.1. Taxonomy (NCBI): domain Eukaryota; kingdom Fungi; phylum Ascomycota; class Dipodascomycetes; order Dipodascales; family Trichomonascaceae; genus Entelexis; species Entelexis tilneyi. Next base: position 365,354 of record JAKUAT010000001.1, on the reverse strand, counting down.
TCCACGCACAGTATAAAACTTCGTTGGAGTCAGAATGAAGGTTCTTGTTAAGCGTTGCGACGAGCGACCAAGCTTCGAGAACAGCTGCTCACCGCGGCACGAAAATACAATCTCCTCATTGATCCCCACAGACGATACTAGATAGCCACCAGCCGAACCCTGTCGGTTGTTCGCATCGAGGTAGTCGCCATAAGCTGAGCGCTGCCCAAGAAGGGAGAAGCGGCGACGCTCTTTGCGGCCACCGAGGAAATCGTCTTCTGGCGGCGGGATATCAGGCGTAATTTCCGTGCCCAAGTAGCGGCGCGTCGTGCGCTGCAGCACCTGCGCAGCATCGATGATACGCGCGTAGTAGTTGCGCCACGCCTTTTGAATGCGGGCGGCCATGCGGTGCCAGTACATATCGCGCATTTTCTCGAGTTCGAAAACGGTTTCGGGCTCTTTGATGAAAATTTTGGAAACACCCAGCTGCCAGTTTTGCTGCCCGATACCAGTGGCGCGCATGATCTCAAGCGTGGCCTCCCGAATATCACCCTGCCAAACATAGTCGCCTGCGTAGCCTGTCTTAGGACTCAGCAAGTAAAAGCGCTCTACAAACTTCTCAAATGGCGCACGATACGCAAAACCAGCACGGCGGATTCGAACATTTTCCTGCAAACCGAGGTACTTGACTTGGTGGAGTACGGCCTGGGAATCGAATTCGCTTGGCGAGCGGTTCTGGTTAGGCTTGATCGTGCGGATATACGATGGCCGTGACCGGTGCAGAGTTTCCATGAGATCATTCGCACTCGTCTTGATTTTATCGGAGGCAGTAGCGCGGCGCTTCCGTCGACCAGCGCCACTATCCTCGGGTTCGAACGCGTCAGGGAACAGCGTATGGACGAAGAATGGGTCCTGAGAGCTTGCGATGAGACGCGTGATGCTCTTGCTGAGCGTGTCCTTGTTCTTGTCGGTGATTCCCTCAATGTCGTAGGTCACATCACCAGCGTAGTGCTTGATGATGAACTTGCCAGCACGATTTTGCAAGTGCGGGTTCGACTCGAGCATCCCTAACTTCTGAGCAAAGCTCTGGTCGGCAGCCATCGAATCTGCGTGAGCCATAGCACACGAGTCGTTGAGCACTGAGAACAGTCCGGGCGGGCGAACCTCCTCAATGAGGTCGCATACGATCTTGTTGTTGAAGTAGTCGATTGGCGTCCACTTGATTTTTTCCGCAACATACTCGTCCTGTTCAGCCTTCAGAGTGAGCTGGATGAAGATCTGCTGGAGCTTCTCATTAACGTAGTTGATGCAAAGCTGCTCAAATGAGTTGTGGTCGAAAATCTCAAAGCCGTAAATATCCAAAATTCCGATCGACTTCTTAGACTCGCCCTTTGAGAGAAGCGACTGATTCACACGCTCGACGATCCATTCGAAAAGGTTGTTGTAAATGGCCTTTGCAAGAGTATCGCGCGTCGCGAGCGCCTGTACACGGTTCAGGGGTGATTCAAAAGATTCGCCACCGCTCGAGCCAAATCGCGATTCTATCACCTTCGACGTTAGGGCGCGCTCAAGATCCTCGCCCTGCACATGAAGCAGGTATGCAGCGTAAGCTGGAACACTCTGGTCCGCTACCGTCGTTACGGAGTTGTCATCTTCAATGAAGTCAACATTTCCAATCCACAGAATCGCGGCTAGGATGCGGAAGATATTGTCTTTCTCCTCCTCACTGAGACCAATGACATCCATCACATGCAATGTTTCCTGGAACTCCTTGGCGTCATCGACGCCGGTGACGGACGTTGTTTGTGAGCGCGAAGTATATGTGTAGGACTCCGGCGTCTGAATACCGAACGTTTCACGATACTTCTGCGGCGCGCCCTTTGTGAACTGATAAAAAATGTGGAAGTTGCGCTCGCCGCGGACCTGTTGGACCACGCGGTTTTTTTCCAGCAAATAGTTTGTGATGTGAGCGCCAACAGGTTCACTTATGTGGTTGAAGAGAATCTCGAGGTACTTGCCGTGGCGCGAGGAGTTATCATTGCGCAGCGTCTTTGCGCATCCAAACGCCTCAAGCAACGGGTTCGTTGCGAGAACCATGTCTTTGATTTTAGAGATTGCCGAGGTGGACTGGCCCGACGCTGATGCGATGTACTGCATGATCTGCTTCGCGGCTTCAGTTTTGCCCGCACCGGACTCGCCACTGATGATAACGCATTGGTTCTCATCATACGACTTCATGCTGTAGTACATGGATTCGGCGATGGCAAAAACGTGCGGCGGCATGTCGAGTCGTGTCTTGCCCTTATACGACTCAAGAACCTGCTCAGTGTAAATGCCGAGGTCGCGGAACGGGTTCACGGAGATGAGCACATGGCCGATGTAAGTGTAAATCTCCTGGTTGTAAAATCTTTCGCGAAGGTTGTTCTCAATGCTTTCGTTCGTAATCTGCGAGAGCAGCGTCAGGTCGTCGACGCCTGCCTGCTTCTTGCGACCCGACTCGAACGTTGCCTTCTGGACAGCACCACCAGGGGCTCGGGCGGCGGCTCCCGTGCGGCGGCCAGGACGCTTCGTGATACCCATTCTATGGATGCGCTCGAAGTGAGGTGAAGAAGGTGAGGTCTGCCTCGTGGGTGGCTGAGGTGATTCAATCTGGATGTAGGGTTGATGGAAGCTGGTTGGGCCGCACCGATACGTACGATGCACACGTACTCCTGCTCACGAGCTTGTAAACGGAATGATGTTAGCGAAGTTACGAAAAGGAAGTAAAAAAGTACCGCCGATACGAACAGTCAGAGTTATTGCGAGCTTGTTGGTCCCTCACTCTGACCTCAGGACAGTCGTGTGACCGGCGGGGCAGGCGAGGGATGGGGCATGGGCATAGGGTGCCGCGGGCAGCTGCTTTGTCTGGTCCCTGCGCGTGATATTTAGCGAGTCGCAGCTCACAAGGCATGTCACAAAGAGAGCAGAGAGGGACGTACGCTAAGATACTTGTTTAGAAAAAGCTGTTTGCATAGTGCCGAAAGGCGGCAGTGGGCTAGCGTGGCGTTGCTGTCCGTCGTCGGGCGCAGGCTGACGGTACAGGGTTAGGGCCCAACGGCCTCTGCACATTAGCATCGGGAACGCAGCCGACTAATGCTCCTCGGAGTAACGCTGCTCATTCTCAATATGACTGCATAGTTTGCACATTATTTGGTACGTGTTGATTGGTTTCGTGACCCTTCATCAAAGTAAACGACAAATTTATCGCACTTTTCAACTGAGGCTCACTCCCTCCAGCGAACACAGCTTTCGACCTCGATGCCGCGGGAGCCCCGTGACCCTAATTCAGAACTACTGCCGCACCAAAAAACAGCGAGTGCCGTGCTGTGCTGAGGCTTATCTACTCGTCGCACAGATTGCCTATGCAATGGGCACATAATTTCACGCTTGGATCCCTATTTACAAAAGAAGTATGTACAAAGTCTTTGGAGGCTAAATTCTGCCCTCTTTAGCAAGCTCCTTTCGCTTGTTCTCGATGTACGCCTCGCGAAGCTGCGCGTACTTTTCCTTCGAACCCCAATGCTCAACACATGCTAGCAGCTTCTTTTTCTGATCCGCACAATACCAGGAGAAAAGTAGCTGATGCTTGGACGTGCACTCGCCCATCTCCCAAAACTGTCGGGCGCACTGATTATTAGCCTGCTCTTGGCAGTCTGCAAGGACTTGCTTCTCCTCGTGAGGCGCCAGAATCCACAGCGGGACTGGGGTGTTAGCGGAATTCCCCTGCGCGTCCTTTCGTGCCTCTGACATGTCACCTTCCCCCTAAGTAAGGTTCTGTCTCTCTGGGGCACAGAAGCTGGTTGCGTCACGTAAGCCGCGCGCGCGCGTGGCTACAGACAAAACACGCGACGGCCATGGCGCTCCAGCCCCGTCAACTGGCCAAGGAAATTGACACAACGCTGGCGGAAGGGCGATTCAGTGGGTTACGTTGTATTTATGATGATCTAAATGAACCGCGACGCGCAGCAGAGCATGCGGTACACGAATTGTTGCGGGCTGTGGACGAGCTTCCGGCGCAGTGGGACGTGAGGCTCGCCGCCGTCCGATCCGAGCTTGCGATTGAAGAGCAGCGCACTGCCAAGATACAACAGGAGCGTGCGGAGCGCCTTGCGCGATACGAAGCTGAGGTACGTCTGTTGGAGGAAGGGTTAAAGCAGACCGGTGAGCGCGAGCGCATTGAGGCCGAACTACTACGACTGCGTGCGGAGAACAGTGTTAGATCTCAGAAGCTGCTTGCTGCAAGCGAAAATGCGCCTCGCAGTTCTGAAGTCCGGCAGCAGCTCGCCGTACAGTTTACGCAGCACCTGCCGCTCGATATCGAACGCGCGCGCACACGCTACCGTACGCCATCACGCGCGTGGCACTCTGTAGGCGTACTCTGCTGCGCAGACCAGAAGACTGCACACATGCCGCTTGTTTCGCAGTATCCAGCACTCGAGAAGTGCCTTGATGTTGCACCGCTTAAACGTGAGAAGCGACCGCCAAGCTCTTCTCCATCGGCTAAGAGGCAGGCGGTCGAGCACGACTGAGCGACATAATCGAGGGAATCGCTCGCTCTGTATTAATGGCCAGAGGTTATGTATTTATTAGTGGCGTGGGATGCACGCTCTGCACATAGTTGGCGTCGAGCAGAGCAAAGCAGCGATGTCATGCTTTTTACCTTTTACTTATGCAGGTAGCGCGACCTCAGCAAGTACCGAGTCAACGAGCACGTCTCCATCCCAATCGCGGATCCACGTCTTCACTGCGTCAAGATCACCGCCGTATTGAAGACTTGGCTCATCCTCAGGCCTTACGAACCGCAGCTTCAGTGGGAGCACAAGGCGCGCCGCGCGCTTGATGATTAGAGGCGTCGCGAAGTCCGTTTCGTGCAGCACGCACAGTGATCGTGTGACAAGATGGAAGTCCTGCACAGCTTGCGGCGATATCCCCCCGCGAACGAGCCTGTGCGCACGAATGAAAACAACAATGTCCTCCATATACCGCTGTAGCTCTGGAACGATGGTAACGGCAGCAGCCCGAGCCTTGAAGGTCGCTCGCAACTTCTCACCGGCCACGGCTGCGACCGGCATAGCAACCATCACGAGCTGCTCGCGGCTGAAGTCAATGTCTTGCTTGAGCAGAAGTTGCTTCCGCAATATGGGATGGAGCCGCGTAGGCGTGGGCGCGCTTGTGCACACAACTACCATAGGGTTTGCTTTCGCGGATTCGGCCATAAGTGCGTAACCGAGGTGGAGCTGCACGTCGCGGGTTAGCTTGTCGATGCTTCTCAATAACACACCCGTAGCGGCACACTGCGCGAGGTTTGCAGCCAGCGTGGGCCACGAGACGTCCGCTGCGCACTTGATGACGTTGCCCTGCGCAGTGTCGCTACCTGTCATGAGCTGGACGACAGCCTCGACCTGCTGGATGAAGTCTCGAGAGTGAAACTTGAACGTGAGCAGAACGGGCCGCGCGTGCGTACTGGCCGCCAGAACGGCCGTCACGACGTCCTGGGGCACGAGGTCCTCATTCATCAGCGTGCCCCGGGAGTCGAAGCTGCGACGCATTCTGACGTAACGGCTATGTTATAGTATCGCGAGGCGGGGAGGAGAGGGCCGACTGCGCAGCGAGGGCGTATTGGAGTAGTACGAACTTGAACAAAACGTCTAGAGAACCGGACAGCTTAACTGAGAGAGCACTTGAGCATATGCCTGCGTTATGAGTATAAACTAAGAACGTATGATGTAGTCGTGGGAGCCAGCCTTGGGTGATAGCAGTAGTAGCAGTAGTGAATTAAGGTGGCCTAACCCTACCATTATTTTACTTTCCAGTAGCGCAGGTTTTCGCTCAGTAGTAGTGCGCATTTCCTCTTCAGCACTCCTGATTTTATCATGTTCAAAGCGCACGATATTGCAAAAAAGCAGCACAGGGAGCGCGCCCAGCCGGCTGATCGCCGTAAGCTTGGGCTTCTTGAGAAGAAGAAGGACTACCGGGAACGAGCGCAGGACTACCACAGGAAACAGGCTCACCTCAAGCTTCTAAGGGAAAAAGCCGAGCAGGCCAATGAGGACGAGTTCGCCTATGGTATGATTAGGGCGCGGACGGACAATGGCATTCTTGTAAAGGAGCAACATACGGCGAAACCGCTGAGCGATGAGGCCATGAAGCTTTTGCGCACGCAGGACGCAGGCTATATTCGCACACTAGAAAGTCAAGAGCGCAAGAAAATCGAGCGGCTTAAGAAATCTCTCGCCCTTCCAGGTCAGGGCAAGCATACTGTATTCGTGGATAACGAGGACGAGCTGCGGCGGTTCGACGCTGCTAAACACTTTAACACGCTTCCAGAGCTTGTGAACAGTCGCGAAAACAGAGTTCGTAAAAATCAGCTCGAGAATCCCGAATTTTTAGCTGCTGATCTGACGGCCGCGGCCGAACAGGGCGCGCAGAAGCTCGAGCTCCTAAAGCAGCTGAAAAAGCGTATCGAGCGACAGAAGGAGCTCACTGCGCTCCGGCACGAGGTGGAGACGCAGCGCGAGCTTATGAAGAAAGGTGAAAAGAAAAAGGTTGTGGGTCCGAATCACCAAGTAACCTACGAGTGGGAGAGCGTGCGGAAGCGGTAGAACACTCACCAAAGATCTGCTTGGCACGGTTTTGTGGAAATAGCCTCCAACGCCCAGAAGCTGTCGCTGGAGTGTGCATTTGTTATTATTTATAGAGGTATTTTCTGGTTTAATGAACGCTATACTACAATTTTGATGGACGAAACATTGAGTTGGCATAAATAGGTCAGCCATCGCCCCCAGCAGGCCCACAGACAGGCTAGAGGCGGACAGCTTGTATATACATTTAGAACCCAGGCGGGTTCGTGCGGTTCGATAGCTTTGTAAACTTAGGCTGGCGATGCGCGCCCTTGCGGTAGTTACGCGCATAGCGGGCGAAAACCCAATACTTGTCGCGCGCCAGCATCTCGCTTTCTTTGGGCAGCGTAGCCTCAAGGATGCTCAGCTTTCTCACAGTCTGGCCTTCGGCATTTAGGCCTGCAGCTACGGTCGCAATCGTGCTGTCGACTGCGCGCAGACGTTTTCGCTGCCGTGCCTTTTGGTGCCGCGACATCTTGTACGGTATTTTCCATAGGTACCCGCCCAGCCTCGCGAGCGACGGAAACATCTTGGTTTACCGAACTGAAAAATTGGATGTTACGTTGGGCTTGAGCTTGACATAGCAGTATCAGGTATACATTGGCTCGATCGCTAAAGTGCCAATTGGACCCCAAAACACGCACCATCTCTCACAAATTTGTGCAAATCAGACAGCTCCTCTTGAGACAAGTGAAAGTCAACCTTCAGAATTGTTCGTTCGGCATCCCCAGCGTGCCTGCTTGTAGTGATCGTGGTGGGCTTGAATGGAGTAGTGGGGTTGCGCCCAGGGCCAGGGGTCGCCTGATCCTGCCTAACAAGGAGCTAAGACAGGCCGAGCAGGTACGGGGGGTATATAGCCCAGAAGTCGTGCTGAGCAGCAATCTACTCGCCAATTCCCTCCACAGCAACGCCATAATGGAGCCTAATACCTTTACTGCCACGAGCTTTGCTTGTGAACGACCTGGTTCCGCAGGGTCGCCGTACGCATCACAGGAGACAATGGAAATGCTTCCGACGCTGCTCCTACAGGCGCGGCGGAGTGCTCGCCAGAATTCCACCCGCGGGTCGCGTGGACGCAAGAGCCTTTTAAAGCGCCACCACGTTTAGGGCAGCCCATGAAACACAAACATTGTTGAGGATAGCGTCAGCCGTCCTTTCCTGCTCCGTAGCCCCTAGTGTCTACAAGACGACTGCGTAAAAAGCGATTTACTGCTGCCATCAATATACAGAGGACTTGGTCCTCAATGGAGACACTAAAAAGAGGCGACTGATAATCGAATGAAGGACACTAAACTCATCTGAGAACATCCTAAAGCTCTTGACTGACGCGCACATGCATATGAGACAATGAAACTATCTATTTAAGAGTTTTTAACATGCCACTTTTTGACGCTGCCCTCGGCACCAGACGATACAATGCGATCGTCGCCGTCCCACGCGACCTGCGTGACACCATCTTTGTGCGCACCGAGAAGCTTGATGTTACGGCTCGGGCGCTCGACATTGTAAATGAAAATGTTTGTGTCCGTAGCGCCGGTGACAACGCGCTGGCTGTCGCTGCTCCACCGGATCGCCGTGACGCGTGACGAATGAAACGTCCAACGAGACGTCACGAGCTCTTGGTTCGCTGTTGTGTACAAAAGAATCTTTCCCCCAGCATCACCAATAGCTACATACTTCCCGTCGGGGCTGATCTGCACGCTCGACACCTCGGCTTGGCGGGCATCGAACTTGTGCTTGAGCTCTAAGCCAGGCAGCGTATAAAGTGCGGCATTAGAGCCAAATCCCACAGCAACGAGCTCTCCTACAGCGTGAACAGCTGTACCTGCTGCACCGAGCGTCACGGTTTTTCCGCCCACGACCTCCAGCGTGTGCTCGGAAACGGCAACAATGTGGCTCCCACTCTGCGTAACGGAAAGTGGCTGAGCATCTGTCTTCACACTCTCGGTGCCTTTATCGCTGATCTGCTGCAGTTTGTGGTCCCAACCCGCACTCCAAATGTCGCCAAACAAGCTACTTACGGGACCGTCATGGCCGAATTCGTCGAGGCGTTTTCCGCCAGTTGAGGACCACTCAATAACCGAGCCGTCAACCGAGCCGGAAAATACGGTGCCTTGAGAGTTCAGCCCAAGGGCGCTAACCGCCTTTTGATGTCCTTGCACGATGCGCGCAGGTTTGTCACTACCTTGCTTCCAGTAGTACAGATCACCATTCAAGCCAACAGACACAATAACATCGTCCGCCGCTGCCACTACAGCAGTTTGTTGGTGCTCAAGCTTCTTCTCCAGCTGCCACACTGCAACGGGCTTCTTTGTTGTAATGTCAGTAAGGCGGACGCTGCAGTCCGCCGACGCGGTAAGCACGGTCGTCGCACTCGCAAACGCGACAGAAAGCACCATACCCTCGTGACCCGTCTCAAGCCAGTCCAAGAAGTCGCCCGACTTGCCCTCGTACAGACCTACTTTGCGGTCGCAACCACCGGTCACAAAGTGAGCGCCGTCGGGCGCGTACGAGACATCGGACACAGCACTTACATGCTTTGAGATAGTGCGGGCGAATCGGAAAGGAGGGCCCTCGTAGAACACGGTTGTTCCATCCTCACCCACAGTAACCGCACGCATAGGCCGGTTTGGCTTCATGGCAACAGCATTGACCTCGGCGGAATGGCCACTGATCTCGCCAACGGTATTTCCTGAGTCGGCAGAGAACGCATGACCGTACCGACCTTTACCATCTCCTACGGCCATAATGCGGCTGCTCTCGCCGCACCAGGCGACGCCATTTAGACGCGAGGATGTCGCTTGGTACGGTCCTTGTGTCACAATCTCGTCGGACGTCGTGCTCCATACGCGAACTTGGCCACTAGCATCGCCACTGGCAACATAGTATCCGGAAGGGCTGAATGCAACAGTCGTCACGGGTTGCAAGTGCTCACCGTACACGAGATGCGCATGCTGCGGCTCGGAAACAGATCGCACCACCACAATCTTGCCACTTCCGTACGCTATCAGATCATTGCGTGCGTCGTAGCTCAGCGGCGTCCGTCGCGCGCGAGCAGTGCTTGGCTGCGGCGGGTATGTAACGTTAGCCTCGATGGACATGAACTTTCTCACGAGCGTGGCACTGGGTGGTGGTGGTGTTGTGGGAACGCACATAAGGTAAGGGCATACACACCCACGTCGCAGTGGGACTAGTCAAGAAGGTCGCCCCCAGGCCCGAGATATGATGAAGTATGGAGGCGAAAGAGGACGATGGGAAAAGTCCCATCATTGAAATACGTAGAGCAGACGAATACTGTGAAAAGACACTGCGCCACTTAGCAAGAAAGGCGAGGAGGCTAAGCCATGTACTAATTTCTGCTCGCACAAATCACCCAACGGCTCGGCGATTAAATCTGAGTACTTAGATCGAGTTTGTAGGTAATGCCGTGCACTCACCCTCGACTATTTACATTGTTTGCCTTTCTGCGGCTCTAAGTGGTGGCGCTCTACTGTTCGCCTCCATGGCGTCAGAGCGCTTACTCAGGAATTGACCTGGCAATTAGCTGAGAACCACCCTCACTACAACTGCATATCGCCTCACGTCCACCTCAAGCATTAACCGTCGATGACCGCACAGGACGACAAGGCCGTGCCGCCAACAGACGCTAATGCCCCTCGTGACGTTGCCCCGGATGCCGGTGACGCGAAGCTTGCGAAGGATGCGAAGCCCACGCCGGGTAAGGCTGAGCCCGAGGAGGAAGAGCTCAGTGAGGAAGATCTTAAACTTAAAGAGGAGCTTGAGATGCTCGTAGAGCGCCTCTCCGAACCAAACGAATCGCTCTACGCCGCGGCGCTGCAGTCTCTGACGACTTTAATCCGCACTTCAACGTCAAGCATGACTGCCGTGCCAAAGCCACTCAAGTTCCTCAAGCCTCAGTACCCGAAACTCACAGAGACTTGGGATAAGTGGCCTGCGGGTCCTCAAAAGTCGCAACTTGCAGGAATCTTGTCCGTATTGGGCATGACACAAGGCACCGCCCTCCACTACCGCTTGCTCGTTGATGACGATACAAGCGACGAGGCCGAGCTTGCCGCCTGGGGCCACGAGTACCTTCGCCATCTGGCTCTCGAGACGGGTGACGAGTTTCACCGCCGCATCGACGAAGACGATCAGGCTGCCACTGGTGACCTTCTCGATCTTGCGCTGCGCATTGCTCCATTTTTCCTCAAGCACAATGCTGAGACCGACGCTGTCGACCTGCTGCTTGAGGTTGAGGCCATCGAGCGCCTCGTCGACCCTGGGTTCGTCGACGCTGAGACATACCAGCGCGTATGCCAATACCTCACGGCCTGTGTTTTGTACCTCGACACGGACACCGCCGATGCTTGCCTGCAGACCGCGTTTACGCTCTACAAACAGAACAATGAGCTACCTCAGTCTTTGTTGCTCGCTATCAGGCTCGATGACGAGGAGCTGGTGCGCTCTGTTTTTGCGGACACTACGGATTCAGCCCTGCGCAAGCAGCTCGCATTTATTGTGGCGCGCCAGCGCCGCTTCTATGACCTCACAGATGACACCACCGGTGAGATTCCGGAGGACATAGCAACGGTGCTTCACAATTCGAAGCTTTCCGAATATTTCCATTACCTTGCGAAAGAGCTAAATCTAGAAAAGCTCAAGTCTCCCCACGAGGTCTTCCGCAGCTCTGGTGATATGGGCTCGACGAAGGTTTACGGGGAACGGAGCAAAATGAATCTAGCCATGCTTTTCACGCGGGCTTTCGTGAACGCTGGGTATTCCAACTACTCTGAAGGATTTGCTGAGATCGCCGGTTCTGCGGCTCGCACCAAGGCGAACAGCTCTGCCGCATATACATCGCTTGGGCTTGGTTACCTGTGGGACTATGACACAGCCCTACAGGAGCTTCAGCAGTACCTTGGGTCGGATCAGGAGACGCCTGCCGACAACGTTCAAGCCGGTGCCTTGCTGGGCATCGGTGTTGCCACTAGCGGCGTTCACGATGAGACGGATGCCGCACTCGCTCTCCTACACGATCATGCGACTGCCGAAGAGAATAACAGCGTAAAAACGTCGGCAATTCTTGGACTTGGCTTCGCATACGCGGGCACAGCGCGGGAGGACCTTGCTGAAATACTCGAGCCACTGATTGTCGACGCCTCGCTGCCTATCGAGGTGTCAGCTGTTGCCGCACTCTCCCTGGGCATCATCTTCGTCGGCAGCGCGAACGGGAATCTCACGACCTCCATCATGGAAGCGTTCATTGAGCGCGAGCACAGCGACCTCACGCATAGCTGGAGCGTATTCATGGGCCTTGGTTTGGCGCTTCTCTATGTAGGCAAGGCCGACAAAATCGATGCTGCCGTTGAGACCGTGAAAGCCATCGAGCATCCTGTCTCACAGACGCTCGAGATTCTACTTGTTATCTGCGCCTACGCGGGAACCGGCAACGTTCTCCAGATTCAGCGCTTACTTCGGGAGACGGCGACGCGCCACTACGAAGACGAAGATGACGAAGAAGATGATGGCGGCGATGATGCTGTGTCTCTCGCGACTGCGCTAGCTAAAGCGGCAGGAACGGCCGCAGGCGTCGACCATCACTCCGGCTCTTCGCACGATCCAAACGCGAGCCAAGACATCGATATGTACGATGCGCCAGGCGATGGAGATGCGAAGGAAGGACAGAATGCGGAGGGCAACGTGACATCTGAGTCTGCGGAGAGCGGGGATGGCCAAGAGGTACCCGACGAGGAGGACGCTGCAACGCGCCACGAGTCCGCTAAGGTCAAAGGACTATGTACGCTTGGTATTGCAGTAATTGCCATGGGAGAGAGTATTGGCGAGGACATGGTGCAGCGTCACTTCGAACACCTCATGCATTACGGAGACTCTTATATCAGGCAGGCGGTGCCGCTAGCCATGGGTGTCATTTCTGCATCAAACCCTGAGATGAAGGTTTACGAAACGCTCAGCCGATACACGCATGAGCCTGACTTCGGTGTTGCATTAAATGCAATTTTTGCGATGGGTCTTGTTGGCGCCGGAACATTGAACGCCCGAGTGGCACAGCTCCTGCGACAGCTTGACGAGTACTATGCGCGCCAAAGCGATCTTCTGTTTATGGTACGTGTCGCTCTTGGTCTTGTGAACCTTGGCAAGGGTACGCTGACGCTATCGCCATTCAACGCTGAGAAGCAGCTGATGAGCCCCGTTTCTCTCGCAGGCCTCCTTGTTGTATCACTCACTCTACTCACTCCGCCATCAAAGCTCTTCCTTCTCTCGGAGCATCCAGCGTTGCTCTACAGCCTCACGCTTGCCATACAACCACGTATGCTTGTGACTGTGGATGAAGATCTGAAACCGCTAAAAGTTACCGTGCGTGTTGGCCAAGCCGTTGATACTGTCGGCCAGGCTGGCAAGCCAAAGACCATCACAGGCTGGGTTACCCAAGATACGCCGGTTTTGCTCTCTAGCGGAGAGAGAGCAGAGCTCGAGGATGACGACTACGTTCCTTTAAGCTCTGCTCTTGAAGGCATTGTTATCTTGCGTAAACGCGAAGAAGAAGAATAAGGCTTAAAATGTAGTACTGATAGTAGCTAGTACTCACAAATTCCTTAGCTTCCGCTACGTCTCGCAATATTAGACGGAGAACTAGGTAGTAAGTATAAATATGAAATAAATGCAATTGGTTGCCCATTTGAACTCAGAGCTCGCCAGAAAGGATCGCTTCAATAGTCCACGAAATGTACTCTTTGCGATTGCTCATGCTGCACTCAAACTTTTCCTCGAGCTCGGCTCGCACAGACCGCTTCGTGACCTTCGTCAAATCTGCTTTAGCGAGAATATCCTTTAACGTGGCTGTTATCTGCTCGTCCGTGGGTCCGCTCTCAGGTGGAACTTGAGCATTAAGCTCAGCTCTGGCAAGAGCAGGATCATCTGTGAATGGGTCTTCGACGGCCATAAGTGCAGTGGGGGCAAGGCTAAACGCATCAGACGATGAACGCCGGTGTTGCGCCTTCGTTTCCTCCATGAAGCCCTCATCCCAGACCTCGGCCTCGTAATCCTTCCAGCGCTTCAGCGGAATTTCAGTTGGATCAAAGTGACCCTCATCGTTGACCAGCATCTTCTTGCCCTTTTCACCAACCACCATTCGCGTGTTGCCCCAAGAGAAGTCATCCATGTACCAGAACGAGTACAGCGGCAGTGCCAGGCTAAATACGGGCAAGGCTAGCAAATAAACGAACATCCAGCCAATCATCTCCCATTTGAACCGTAAAATGAAAATCAACGCCTGTAGGCCATAGACTGCAATGACAAGAATGATAGAAGCCCATGGCACCGTGCCACCTCGCGAGCTCACCAAGTAAATAAGGTACACAATGAACCCGATGGTCACGGGCTGCGTAAACGTCGAGAACAGGTCAACAAGCACCATGAACCTCATGCTGAAGCAGCAGAAACCACACATTTGACCAAGTGGCACCAGTTCTACCAGATTGTGAACTGTAGAATTGATCCAACGTCGGCGCTGCGACACAAACACTGACCATGAGTCTGGAGCCACAGTCCACGCATGCGCGTGCCGAAGAAAGCGAGTACTATGCCGCGGGTTATGCTTGAGCAAAAGCGTCGTTAGGTAACGATCTTCGCCAAGCTGTAGAAGGTTCTTCATATGCAAAGTTCGAACCGTGTTTTCAGAGTAGCCTTCAATAACCGGGTGGCTTACGAGTAAGGGGCGATGCGACTCTTCCTCGTACAGACGATAAAGTGTGAAGCAGCCCGGCAAGCACGTCACCGAGCCGAACAAAGACTCAAACGCTTTCGCGAGATTGTGACTGATGTAGTACTCGTACACTTGGATCATTGTGATGAGGGAGTGTCGCGCATTTGACAGCTCAGTTTCACCGCAAACCGCCTGAATGCGCGTATCACGAACCATTTTACCCATGAGTTGCGACAGAGACTCTGGACTAACCACCGTATCTGCGTCAACCTGCATCAAGAACTCGTAGCTCGAGGGGCTAACTCCAACCACGCTCTGCATTTGACGATAAATTTCGAGCTCAAGCGGGCTCATTGGAGCATCATAGTGGACGCGATTTAAAAATCGCATTAGTAGCAATTGAGAGTCACGCTTACCGCGATTGCCAGGGCGGAACACTTCAGTCGGCTTTCCGACCTTAACGATCACAAGATACGGAACCATATGGTCACCGGTTTCATACAACCCGCTGTATACCTTGGCCTTGTTGTGCTGCTCGTCGCCGTCGCCAAGACTTTCGAATGACAGAGCTGGTGGATCAACTTCAGTTTTGTCCTCAAGAATGTCCAACACAATCCGTGGAGTCGGTTTTTCGTTTCCTGCGCCAACAATCATACCGTCACAAATCACTACGAGTAGCTTGCGTTTGTTATCGTACTTCGTACGTGTCAGTGAGTCGATCGCACGCCGTAGAGAGGTCTCGTCTTCCGTGTAGGCGGGGACCTGGCAGATCACAAACTTCTCTATGTCTTCTGGGTACTCATAACCGCCAAACTGAAGGGCTGCGACGAATTTTGCAAGCAAAATTAGAACCACAAATGCTGTGATTCCAAGAAGCAAGTACCTGGCAAATAGACATCTTGTTGAGTTCTGAGTGTCCAGTTTGCCTATCATGAACACATTACGCAAACAGCGCTCAACGTCAAAGAGGTGACTAGAGTCAAATTTCAGCTTTTTGAACTGCTTTGTGATGTCCTGGCCCATGAACTGCTGCACAAGGTTAGTGACACTAGAGTCCATGAATTGTGTATGGTCTGTCGTGGAGTTAGAGAGATCAAACACGTTACCATTGATGTAGTCCGTGAGATCATAGACATACCCGTCGAGGCTCACGACAGCCATTGATTTTTTATCGACCATGTGTTTCACGTCCTTAGGTGTATAACCAACAAAACTCTTGAGATAATGTTCGTTAAAAAAATTCATGTTCTGGAGATACCAGTCTGGACGATAATCATCTTTAATGGCCCTGAAGTCGTGGTACTGTGCGTTGGTATCTGTGTAGTTGTGAGGGTCACCCATAACCACGTACTCACTGTTCACAAGGCCACATACAGCTGATAGTTGCATGGGGAACATATCGGAAGAGTCTTTGCCGCCATACTTCAGAATATTTTGTCTCGGAATGATTGAGGGGTAGTGCGAAGAAGCGAATTTCGTAATGTCGTAGATAGTGCCGCGGATTGATGTGTATACCTTATCCGGGTTGTTATCATACGAGTAGCCTGAAAGCTGGCCCTCGCTCATGACGTTCTGAAGCGGGCAGATGAAATAGGGAAGTCCTATGAGGATCACCAGTGACGACGCACAAATACCCCAAATGATCATGTTGATTGCCAATTTTTCGCGCCACGCTAGCTTCACACTGGCAAACGTGCCGCGAATGAGTGCTGTGGGGCACCAAAATGTATAGAACCAAACGATGGAAAGCCACGTTTTTCGCTGAGCTGACTCGCGTGGCGGAGCTGTGAAGTCTACAGCATCCGGGTCTATATCTGTTTGCCCAAGTGCGAGCTGATCTCGGTTTGCTGAAGAATAGGAAAACATGTTACCAAAGCCGCCCGCTAAACTGCGTGTCTCAAGGTCGGCATAGGCGTGCACGTCTTTCATATCACCGGTTTCGTGAGCAAATTTGGCAGCCGCCTCCGTGGCAAAGGTTAGATCGGGATCCACGATATGGATCCATGCAATTTCGCTAAGGAACATACCAGTAAGCCCGACGCGCGCATCGCGAGCATTCCAATTTTGCGAAGCAACAACTCGTAGAGCGCGCTCGCGCTCAGAATCGTCGCCATTCTCAATGAGCGGGGGTTGGCCGCCACTCGTATGACGCAAAAACTCAGCGAAAGGCATGAATATCGACAGATCCGTGTTTGCTGTGCGTTGGGCCAGCTCAGGTATGCCAAGGGCGGAGACCTGCTGGCGTACGCACCGCGCATCTAGCGATGAAATCAGGCGGTTGTCATTGGGCTTCAGACACAGCACAAAGTAGGCGTGTGCGCTTTCCATGGCGTCAATAGCACTGTCGAGAGACTGTATATAGCTCAAAATTCCCGACAGCTGCTTCTTAGGCTCAAGTTCGCGGCCACGCCGCTGCATGGGGTTCGACGGCCGGCGGCGATGCTTTTGCTCTGTGCGCACACTGCCTGACCGTTTCACACTGCCCATGCGTCCCATCTGAGCGCCGAACTGGGAGGTCTCACCAGCGTCTTGTGCGTCACGACGGACTGACGGCTGCCGGCGAGGCTCGCTTGTTAGATGCGCTTGGACGACGGTGTTGTCAACAGTCTCATCAACTACGGCAGCAGTTTGGAACACTGCATGCAAGAATTCGTTTGAGCTCGACTGGATGAAAAGGCTGATAATATCGGAGCTGAGAGCCTCCCGCGCGCCGTCCAAGAGCCCTTGAATGGAATAGGAAGCTTCTCCGCCATAGTGACTAACTGTAAAGTCGGCACTGCCAACGTTGATGGCTGTCGAGTTCGGGAAACGGCGACGCAGAGAGTCGCGGAGACTCGACTCGTCGCGATCCCGGCGCGCGTACTCGTTGACAACAGCCAACACACCCGTATGGGGTTTTGCTAGCGCCTTCACGGTTTCAGCATTATCGAAGAAAGAGCTCGCAGGCACGTCTACTTCCTCGCTTTCGAACACGTCCTCCGGGGCCCGAAAATAGACGTGCACGAGATAGTTGTAAAGCATCTCGTTTGCACAGTTGTGCAGAAGACGATCTATTTGTGGGGCTTGGCGACTACTTGAAGAGCTCTGCGAGGGCTGGAAACCAGGGAAGTCGCACAGCGACACTGTCGCTGCGATATCTGGCGACTCCGGATCGAGAGCCACAACCGAGTTCACACGGTCCATGATGTAGCTAAACAGCATAGTGTATAGTGTGCGCGCGAGTGTATCGGCCTGTTCGTGCGCTCCACGCTGGTCGAGCACCACAGTAACACGGTCCTGGTTCACATATTGCGTTTTTGCAATAAGTGATGTTGTCAAGACCTCCGGGAAAACACCAAGAAACTGCGCGATTATATCAATGACATCTGTGTTCACAATTTCAACCGCAACCGTTGCTGATACAGAAGCGTCGTGCAGGGCACCCTTGAAGCGGACCTGACCAAGATGTAGAATCGCGGCAAGTACTTGGAAGATGTTTGCAACGTCAGAGCGAGAAAACCCAAGTGAGTACAGAGCAAGCTTAAGCTGCTTAAATTTCATTCGATCGTCAACGCCGCTGAGATGTAGCTGTGATGGGTGACCAAGGTAACGGAACTCCTGGTTTTCGAGTCGAAGGTGCCGTCGCTCTGCGTCACTGAGCCCATTCACCATATAGTAAAAAACTTGATAATTCCGCTCATTTGTGCCAATTCGGGTGACGCGCTGTCTCTCGAGGCGGTAGTCATACACGGCGGTGCCGATAAGATTTGCCTCGATATCATATTGCAGCTCACGCACAAGGCCAACCTTGGATGATGCCAGCGATGTCGATGTTTTAGCTGTGCCAAATGCATCGAGCAACGGCTGAAGTGAGCGGACGCGGGTGCTCAGAGGGTTTCCGGCGAGTGTGAGGAGATTCCGCATAAGACTTGCCGCGTACTCAGATTTACCGCTACCATTTTCGCCTAGGAACACAACGCATTGAGATTCCGTACGAACGGCCATACGGTTGTGTACACGGGTGGCAAGATCTTTGAACACTTGCTCCTGATTTACGTCGAGCTCGTTGGTGAACGTATTAATGGCCACCAGTGCTCGCGTTGACAGCGTCGAGAACGGCATACCTTGGTGGAATCGCGAGGCAATGTGGGCTGTGATAGCCCGCTCTTCGAGCGACCCAGGTGGCAGCTGCGACAAGTCCGCCATCTGTCCCAGCTTCGGCGTCCCTGTCCTGTGCTTTGGCCTCTTGTGTAGTGGGTGGGGCGCGAGCTCGCCGAAGAACGTCTTCGCGGAAAAGGGTAGGGTAAGGACGACGCGGCTCCAGGCACCGCGAGACGTCTCCAAAAGGCTCAACGACCTCTAATCAGGATGAGACCGGTGAAACTGAGAAGCAAATTAGCTCAAATCCGTTTGTCTTTGTATGAAGGTTGCGAAGTGATCGCGAAGGTGGCCATTGGCGTGCTCTGAGATGTACCCTAGGTCATTTTGCAGCACGTAACTACAGGCGTTCAACAAACACAAGGATGCCAGGCTATATTTTTTGCATTACGCTAAGCTTTCGACAGAGTTATTTATCTCACAAATAGTGCCAAACAGCCAAGCTATATTTAGATCGATGGCTTGTTTTGGTAAACGCGTCCAAGCGTACTAGCCGTCGTAGCCGTATCACCCGGCAAACTGAAGGAGTAAAGTGACTAGGGTTTGTAGTTCAAAATGTCAACATGGCGAAGCTTCTATATTTAGACAGCGCGAGGTACAGCCACTCGCCACTTGATAGGGTGCAACCCACGGAAGGAATAAAGTATCTTAGACTAGCTCTACTTTTTAGGATGCTCAAGATAGGCTACTTACGAGAAAGATAGAGACGTCAGCGGCTACAAACCACTAAAAGAGATATTATCAGGGCAGGGGTTAAGTTATTGAAAATAGCAGGCTCGCAATTTGCCCAGCTGTTCAACCTGCTAAGTGCTTACGCTCCCCTCAGAAATTCGCCAAAGTTTGAAGTTTACGGTTCCAAGGTCTTTTCCGGTTACTGGCTGTCTACGAACGACGCTCATTTTTAAGTGCGTTTGCTCACTCACGCGCATCCAGAAAGTGTGTTGTTGACGCGTGGTGCTACGTTAGTCACCTCCGATCCTGTTATGGAGAATTCGCTGTCGAGGAGGCCCGGCCAGCTCGGTGCTTCACCGCTGCTGGCCGCGCTACATGACATTTTTATGCATGCCCGAGGGACGCAGCGTAGCTTGGCAATTGATAGTACGAACGTGCTGCTCGTTGACAAGGATATCCCTGAGCAGCTCCTCCAAGCCGTCCGCAGGCACTCTGTTATTCAAGAAGAGGACGAGCTGCTACTTCTGTATCCAGTTCATGATGCAGCATTATCGCCGCTCACCGCAGCTCTCGGGGCATTTCCAGGCATCGACTCTCGAATGCTTGTGGCTTGGTCAGTTCTGCAGCCGTTCCTCACCGCCATGACGCCCGCAAACTTAAACCAGCGCTTTCACAACGGCGCGGCCTTCAAATTAAATTTGAATACTGACGGGGAGATTGTCAGTGCGCGTATAGAGGTCGCAGAACAGCCACTATTGAACCTGAACCCGCTGCTTGCGCTCAGCGGCGAGGATGGC
This sequence comes from Entelexis tilneyi, assembly GCA_030566755.1. NCBI lineage: Eukaryota > Fungi > Ascomycota > Dipodascomycetes > Dipodascales > Trichomonascaceae > Entelexis > Entelexis tilneyi. Next base: position 345,387 of record JAKUAT010000001.1, on the reverse strand, counting down.
TTCCGCTCATTTGACGTCTTCTACCACATGCTTTACTCTCAGCAAGACGATGTTGACCAGGCCGAAATACTTTGCTTGAAGTCCTCGCCGTACCAATACTCTTTACTGCGAGGCTCGGATACATACCGCCTGCCCAAATGGGTCGCTTTTGCGGACGACTACACTCTAGCGAAGGATTGGACTGATACACTAGAACAGGTCTTCCCGAGCTCTTTCCGTCGTGCAGTACTTATGACTTTAAGTGGTATTCTGTTACTCGGCAACGGCGATCAGAGTCGTGACGATCTTGCCGACGGAGCGGCCCTAATAGGCCTCGATTTTCAAGCGGCGTCACATCTGCCTACGCGAGAACTCATATCTGCTACTTACATTGCCCTTGTGCGGTCTGTCGTCGTGCAGCTGAACCGATACCTTGGTAGCATGGATCTCCAGGAGGGCACAGAAGCAGACACCACGGGATCATCTGTTACGATTGCTGAGCTCGCGTCGAGCGCGGAATATCGCAGGCAGCTGCTGCGATCCCGATTTGATAACGACTTCGCGCTCAACGCCGAGATTGTGGAGGACGGGCTGTCGCTCCCAAAAGCGCCGAGTAATGTTATCAAAACTCTGACCAAACTCGGCCGTGAGCCATTGCCGCCAATGCTCGCTGTGGTTGACAATTTTGCAACCCTCCTTGACTCGTCGGCTCGGTGGTACACGCCACAGGAGTTTGGCGAGGATTTCGTGCTGGAGCAGCGTATGCTCGTTAACCGCGTTTGGTCGGCTCTAAGCCTTGCTCCCTCGGCCACAGCACAAGCAGTTTCCGAAGGCTCTTGGACGAGCTCGGTGGTGAGCGCGCAAATTCGTGATATGTTCATTACTGAGTGGGCACAGCGTGCGCGACTCGCAGACTACACAGCAGACTACGCTGCGGATGAGTTCTGCATCTACTTCCAGCCCATCCTGCCGCCGGATATTCAGGCCTCGCAAATAGCCGAGTGGGCAAGGTCGCGATTTGAGCCGACGGACTTTTTCCAGGGCCACAATCGTGTTTACTTGAGCGAGATGGCTTGGGATCAGCTCGAGGGTCAACTCAATGGCTTACAGAACCCACACCAGATGCCAGCAGTTTCAATGCCTCCATACATGATGCATCCTGTTGAGTCCATGGTGGAACCACCGGAAACAGCAGCTCAGGTTCCCCAGCAAGTTCAAGATGCACTTCAAAACCATTATGAAGAGCCCTCCTTTTTGGATGGTGACGCTGCAGATGAACCTACTGACAACGAGGCCACCGAGGAGCTCATGAAGGACTACAAAGGTGTTGAGGCCGGTCACCACCTCGAGGTTCACACCCAAACAAAGGAGCGCAAGGCGTGGGTCTTTTTTGTTTGGTGTATAACGTGGTGGATCCCGTCGCCCCTCTTGCAATGGATTGGGCACATGAAGCGCCGTGACGTTCGCTTGGCATGGCGAGAAAAGATCGTCATTTTTGTTCTCATCGCTCTGCTCAACGCAGGCATCATTTTCTATATGATTGTCCTAGGTCGCCTCATTTGCCCAGAGTACGACAAAGTCTGGAACCACAAACAGCTCTCATACCACCAAGGCACGAATGACTTCTACGTGGGGATTAGCGGCAATGTCTACGATATCACGAAATTTTACAGGATTCAGCACAGTGACAACGGAATCAAAACGACCTCATCTAACATGATTGAGTTCGCGGGCCAGGACCTTTCAGGCTACTTCCCTCCGCCCCTCACAGTCGCTTGCCCGTCGCTTGTCAGCGATGTGTCCGTGGACCTCACTACCAACCAGACGCGATACCCATATACAGAGGCAATGCACACTAGTGGTTCTCACTTTGTGCCGAACAACGATACCGCTCTTCATCAGTATTCTTGGTATGACAAGGTGTTCAAGCCGGGGATCAACAAGTACTACAAGGGGCGCATTGTTGAAACTCCAAGGGATGTTGAAAAGATGGTTAACGAGGACTCTAGTTTGTATCTCGTGATTTTGAACAAGACCGTTTATGACATGTCGAGCTATGTTGCGACCATAAACCAATTTCCTGCGAGCGAGAGTGACTACTATAAGAAGTATAACTTCTTTCCTAGCTCAGTGTCTAACCTGTTTGAAAATTACCAAGGGATGGATATTACTGATAAATGGAAGTCTCTTGATGAAAAGACGCGGTCGAACTCCTTAGAGTGCATGAATAATGCCTTCAAGTACGCTTCTTTGGACTTCAGGCACACTGCGAAATGCCAAGCTGCAAATGTCATTTTGCTTGTTATTGCTGGGCTTTTAACGTCGATTACTGTCATCAAGTTCTTGGCCTCTATTCGTTTCGGGGCAAAGCCCATGCCGTCACCTCAAGATAAATTTGTGCTTTGCCAGGTACCCGTTTATACAGAGGACGAGGACGAAGTGCGACTGGCTATTGACTCGCTCTCCACTATGAAGTACGACAACAGGCGAAAACTGATGGTCATTATATGCGATGGTATGATCACGGGTGCCGGCAACGACCGACCAACACCTGATATTGTATTGGATGTTTTAGGTGTGGATGAATCACGGCACGATGCGCAAGCCAAAGCCTATCATGCGATTGGGGAGGGCTCTCGCGAGCTCAACTATGCTAAGGTGTACTCAGGTCTGCATCAGTTCGACGGCAATTCGGTCCCTTTCGTGGTAGTTGTCAAGGTCGGCACACCAAGCGAGACTCGCCCGGGTAACCGTGGAAAGCGCGATTCGCAACTTATTCTCATGAACTTCCTCAATCGTGTACATCACCGTGATCCCATGTGCCCCTTGGACATTGAGTTGTTTTATCACATCAACAACATCATTGGCGTTGATCCGGAGCGTTACGATTACCTGTTCACGGTTGATGCTGATACTCAGGTTAAGCCGGACTCCCTCACGCGCCTAGTCGCTGCTTGCACGGCCGACAATAGTATTGCCGCTGTTTGTGGAGAGACGGGCATCCAAAACGAGCAGCAGAGCCTGTCGACGATGGTCCAAGTCTATGAGTACTTTATCAGCCACCATTTGACAAAGGCTTTTGAGTCTCTGTTCGGATCCGTCACTTGCTTGCCAGGATGCTTTTCACTGTATCGACTTCGCACCGTACAACGAAGCCGCCCACTTTTCATCTCGCCCGACGTCATTCGCGAGTATTCATTGCGGCACGTTGACACACTACATAAAAAGAACCTTTTTTCGCTTGGTGAAGATCGATATCTTACGACGTTGATGTCAAAGAGCTTTCCAAAGATGAAAATGAAGTTTGTGGCAGATGCCAAGTGCCTTACACGTGTTCCAAATGAGTTCTCGATTTTGCTGTCGCAGCGTCGTCGTTGGATTAACTCCACGGTCCACAATCTTGCTGAGCTTCTTCGCCTCGAAACAATGTGCGGGTTTTGCTTGTTCAGTATGCGCGGTATTGTCTTCACGGACCTTGTGGGTACACTTATGCTTCCTTCTGTGGTTGTTTATTTGGTGTACCTGATTTACGTACTCGCGTCCCACTCATCACCGCTGCCATTGATCTCGATTATCCTGATATGCTCTGTTTATGGATTGCAAGCACTTGTATTCATTCTGCATCGCCGTTGGCAACACATCTTTTGGATGATAGTCTACATTGCGGCATATCCGTTCCATTCGTTTATCCTGCCGATTTATTCATTCTGGAACATGGACAACTTTGGCTGGGGTAATACCCGAGTTGTGGTGGATGAAGCAAAAGGCAAGAAGGTCGTATTGCAAGATGATCAAGATAAGTTCGATCCGAAGTCGGTACCATTTGAGCCCTGGGAGTCTTATGCGATTCGGAACGGAATTCCGGGTGCTGAGCGAGCGATTATTTATGATAACCGCAAAGGCCGGATCGAGCGAACGATTTACGAGGATCCTGCGCTTTACGAATCCTGGATGGACCGGAATGCACAGGCGCCGCGTCAATACACGCAGGAGCCGGAGCCGGCACCCCGACCTCCATCTGCATTTTCTGATGCGCGAAGACCAATGTCAATAAACACTCTAGGTGGTGCGTTTGCAGGTCCACACGGCCCATTCGATGCGGGTACGGAGGCGCAGATCAGGTCCACAATTCAGCAAGTCTTGAATAGCACAGACTTGGATAGTATGACATCTCGGCAACTTCGGGAGAAGGTAGGTGATCTTGTTGGTACAGATTTCGTCGGCGAGCGTGCCGCTGCCGTTGATGCTATGATCGACCAGGAGCTCGAACTTCTCGATGAAGATGATCTCATCGGCCACCCTATGGAATCGTTTGATGTGGATGACTCCCTTGGTCCGGCTGACTATGCCCCGGACTTGCCGCACTAATACCTTGCATGTTTAAAGTTTCTTGTCCTCAGAATCAGATCATTTTGTGATCTCCTCACCCTTGTGCATTTGCGAGATTACGAACGCGTCCAAGCGCAATTAGCAATTAGTACCTGAATTCAGCTACTAGAACGTATAATCCAAAACCTTCTGAAGAGCTTCTGCTAACAGCAACAGTGCCGCTGAGATATACTTACGGTTATGCCGCGATCACTTCGCATCATTGATCACACATCCACCGTGAGTAAACCCTAACCCAATTTACTTTGTTTACTTACAAACGATGAACGTGCTTTCTTGACGCGTCATGGAGCCCTCAACACCCATCCAACCAAGCACGACGCCACCGCTGTCGCCTACCATTGGACGCTCGCAGCGACGGCTGGGCTCCCCTGCCGCGTCATTGCGGTCGCCATTGCTGCGGTCGCCAGAACTAAAGTCACCGCGCTCACAGCGCTTGAGGTACTCTCTCGAGCCACCAGAGCCGCCAGAAATACCAGAAAAGCGATTGGTGATCCGCAAGCTTGTTCTCATTAACTACAAATCATACGCGGGACGCCAGGAAGTGGGGCCATTCAACGAGAGCTTTACAGCTGTTGTAGGTCCTAATGGCTCAGGAAAATCAAATGTCATCGACTCGCTCCTGTTTGTTTTCGGCTTCCGAGCAAAGAAGATGCGACAAGAAAAGCTCACTGGTCTGATTCACAAATCTGAGGCTCACCCGAACCTCTCATTTTGTCGTGTAGAGGTCCATTTTGCAGAGGTTGGCGTGCCTGACTCTGATCTAATACTCGCGCGCGAAGTTAGGCGTGATGGGGGTAGTTTCTACTCTCTCAACGAAACGCGCGCTAGCTATGCACAGGTTCAAGAGCTTCTTGAGCAGCGAGGAATTGACCTCAGGCATAAGCGGTTTCTAATTCTACAAGGGGAAGTAGAAAGTATCGCACTCATGCCTGCTAAGGCCGAGGGTGAAGGTGGCGATGGTCTCCTTGAATACCTTGAAGACATCATAGGAACGTCGAACTACAAGGTACGTATTGAAGAGCTGGACACTGAGGCAGAAGAACGGCGTCAGGAGTGCGGGGAAAAACAACGACGCGTCGATATAGTTGTGAAAGACCTCAAAAAGCTTGAGACAGAGCGCGCCGAGATCGAGCGGTGGATGCTTAATGCAAATCACGCCATTCTTGCTCGCTCTAAGCTGCTACAGCTCATTGAATCCCGTTTGAGGAACTCCCTTGAGCTTGCCCAGGGCGATATCAATGATCAGACCAACCAAATAAAGAGTGCTGAAGCGCAAATTGGCTCAAAGCGCGAGCAGCTTAGCGTTCTTGAAAACGGCTGTAATGACAATAGCAAGCGTCTTGCAGAGCTCAAAAAGGGGCACTCTACAGCTCAGGCCAGACTAAAGACTGCTCAAGTTGCACTAGTTAAAGCAAATCAACGCAGAGGTCAGTTAGAGGCTCGTAAGAAAAAGCTGGAGCGCGATCTAGGTGACGCTCAGCTAGGCCGCTCGCGCTCGGCGAAGTCAATTGAAGATGCGCAGAATGATCTCACATCCCTGCACGAGAAACTCGAGGGTGTCAAGAGGCGTGATGAGGAAGCACAAGTAGCTCTGGGAAAAGTGCGACAAGCGGTAGCCTTTAAAACAACTGATATTCAAGCGGAGCTTAGCCATCTGCAGGCACAGGCGGATCCTTGGCGTGTGCGCATCGCTGACAAGGAACTGAAAATTGCAGAAGTAAACGCAGAAACTGCGGCCATGCAAACTGCTCATGATGAGTCCGAAACGCGCGTAAAGAAGGCAGACGCAGTTGCTAAAACACTGCAAGAGGAGGGCAGGATCACCGACACTCGCGTCAAGGAGTGCGAAAAGGTGTTCAGTGTACTGACCGAGGAAGCAACAAAGGTTGACATGGCTATTCCCGAAGTTGAGAGTACTGTTGAGCAAGTAAAGAGAAGCCTTGAGCAGCTACGGCCTGAGGTTGCACAGGCTCGTGAATCGCGCGCAGCCTCACAAACCCAAAATCGAGTAGAACGAAAGCTTCTCTCTCTCAAGATTTCCGGGTTATACGGAAGACTTGGATCACTGGGTTCAATAGACCAGCAGTATGATGTTGCGGTTAGTACTGCGGGCCCAGAGCTAAATAACTTTGTTGTGGACACCGTCGAGACCGCCAAAGTCTGTATCAAAGCTCTACGGCAACACTCGATCGGTCGCGCGAAGTTCATAGTTCTTGATAAATTGAGTGAGTCTCCGCCCTCTCCCTCAGGCGACCAACTCCCAGCGCCACGACTTTTAGATCTTGTGAAGCCAGTGGACCCCCAGTTTGGCAAAGCTTTCTATGCAGCGCTGGGCGATACGCTTGTAGTGCCCAGTATAGAGGAAGCCAATCGCGTCGCATTCAACAGTGGGCGACGGCGACATAGAGTTGTTACCCTCAATGGCGTTGTTGTCAATGTAAGCGGGCAGATGAGCGGCGGCGGGAAGCCTTTGCGAGGCCTCATGGCCAAGGTAGCTAGCAGTGTATCGGCCGAAGACTTGGAGCGGATTGAGAAGCAAGTTGCTGCTTGCGAGTTTGAGCTAGCCGAGGCCGTCCAGCAGCTGAATGCTAGTCGTTCTCGTAGTGAAGAATTACGCACGGAGCTTTCAAAGGCCCAAATGGCACTAGACAAAGAACAAATGTCTCTCAAACAGGTCAAGAGCCAATTTGCGTTGGCGCGCGAGAAGCGACGCGAAGTTCGCGAGGAGGCCAAACTACTCCTTGAGAAACTGGAGACCACTAAATTGGCAGGGAAGGAGCGCATTACCGTCCTTCGAACTGAAACTAATGAACTCGAGTCGCAAAGCAGATCACTGGAGGAGAAGATTCAAGGTCTTCAGAAACGTATTTTAGACGCTGGCGGAACAGAGCTTCGAGAGCTCAGCTCGCTCGTTCGGGACTGCGAGATCGAAGACCAAGAGACGCGTCAGTATATTGAAGAGAAGCAAGAGCAGGTCGCACAACACCAGAGCCGCGTGCGGAAATTTGACCTTGAAATCGAGACCTTTGAACGCGAATTAGCGGATTTCAGGGATGGCGTCAAAGAAGAGGTTCAGCCTGAGTCCATCGCGGATTTGGAAGCACACGTTCAAGCTCTAAGTTCGCAAATTGCATCCTGTACTCTCGAAATGGATCAAGCAAAAGCCGAGATTGCTGAAATACGGTTGCAGGTGGACGAATATAGAGCAGCGGAGGTTGGTGCCCAAAACGTCCTAGATGGACTCCGTGTGTCAACTCACAAGATGAGGCAAACTCTGGAGGAGACTTTGAAGAGACGCGCTAGCCTGCAGCTTCATGACGTTTCCATGGCTAGGAGTTTAAGCGACGACTCTGCCCAGAGCACTTCAAGTCAAGTCAAGACAGAGGAGGGTGGGGATGATTCAATGAGTGATCATCATGCTGCGGCAAATGACGTGACCGGATTGCCAGATCTGTCCCCAGACGAAATAGACGACCTTGATGAGGCCGAGCTGAAGGCCGAGCTCGCAAGATGCGAGCGTACGTGTGAGAACGCAAATATCGACATGGAAGTTCTTGGACAGTACAGAAGCCGGCACGCAGAATTTTTAGAAAGAAAGTCGGTCTCGGACGAGGCAGTTGCAATCTATGAACGCGTGAAAGCCGAAGTTCAACGTCTTCGGCATCGCAGATATACCGAGTTCATGGACGGGTTTCTCCAAATTTCTGCAAAGCTGAAAGAAATGTACCAGCTTTTAACTATGGGCGGCAACGCAGAGCTCGAGCTTGTGGATACCATGGATCCCTTTGCTGAGGGCATCTTATTTAGCGTCATGCCGCCAAAGAAATCCTGGCGTAACATTGCTAACTTGAGTGGTGGAGAAAAGACGTTGAGCTCCTTAGCTCTTGTATTTGCTCTGCATCACTACAAGCCAACACCGCTTTACGTTATGGACGAGATTGATGCCGCACTGGACTTCCGAAACGTCTCAATTATTGCCAACTACATCAAAGAAAGGACTCGCAACGGCCAGTTCATTGTGATATCTCTGCGCAACAACATGTTCGAGCTGGCTTCACGACTTGTTGGCGTTTACAAGGTCAACAACATGACGAGTAGTGTCACCTTGCAAACCGAGTGACTGATTCAACCTGTTTAGCTTCGAAATTATCTAAATACCCTCTAGTTGATTTGTGTCACAAGTTTCTCATTAATTAACACAATGATGTTACAATTGCACGCCTCGACGAAATATGAATTATCACACCCTAACCCAATACAGAATTACTTAATCTTTTAGGATCCGAGATTTTATTTCTGCTTGTTTTGGATATTCACCTGTCCCCAATGCTTCGTCGAAGAGCAAGGGAGCGCCGCGAATATTTATACCAACGGTCTCAAAGGCTGCAGGACAGTGTTGTTGCAAAGAAGCGTCAGCAGTTACGCGCAGCAATTGAGTCGGGGAAACCTCTCCCAAAGGACATTGCAGACGACGAGGCTTTACAGGCGGACTTCAAATATGACCAGTCGTTGCAAAATGATGTTGACGATGAGTACAGCGAGCTGAGCGGGATACAAGATCCTAAGGTAATCGTCACAACGAGTCGAAATCCTTCTTCTCGTCTCAGCCAATTTGCGAAAGAAGTCCGTCTTCTCTTTCCTACCTCTGTGCGCGTGAACCGCGGCAATTCAGTGCTGCCTGCGCTTGTCGGAGCCTGTCAACGCTCAGCATGCACTGACATGATCCTTGTTCATGAACACCGCGGTGTGCCCACCGCTCTTACTATCTCACACTTTCCCCACGGACCAACAGCTCAGTTTTCCTTGCACAATGTGGTGACACAACACGACATACCAAATGCGGGCAATCAGTCCCAGGCCTATCCACACCTTATATTCGAAAACTTCACATCTAGTTTGGGGAAACGTGTGGAGACAGTGCTGAAACACCTTTTCCCCCCTGGAGCAAAAAAAGATTCGCCGCGTGTTATCACTTTTGCAAACAACCATGACTACATCAGCGTGAGGCAGCATGTCTACGTTCGCACGCGGGAAGGCGTGGAGCTCGCCGAAATAGGGCCTCGATTCGAGATGCGACTTTTCAATCTCATGCTTGGTACTTTAGACCAAAAGGATGCTGACACGGAATGGAAGTATCGGGGCTTTGTTCGCACGGCGAATCGTAAAGACTATCTGTAAGTTAATACTGCCCAAGGCTAAGGGTGTAGGGAAATTTGATTCATAAACTGAACCGTTGTGTGCAAGTTGCTAGTGATTGGTTAAGGATAGTAGTCTCCCCCGTCAAGCGATGCGGGAACCATTCTGCTCGTCGGAGCATGGGCGTGCGTACTGATGCACGGATATGGCCCAGACATGGAGCGCGACCCAGCATAAGTGTTGGGGTTCCTGACTGGCGGCACGGCTGATGGCTGAGCACCTGTGTGCTTACTTCTTCGTCTTCGGCCTCGGCGTGAGCTTGAGCGTGCTCCGGTTTCGGTGGCTTCATAATGCAGTTTCATCCTTCTCTTCGAAAAGAACGATGACAATGTGGAGGAGCTGAAGTAAGAGCGGCCTGACGCTTGTGAAGGACTCGTAGACGCCGCATCTGCTGAGAAACCAGCCGAATGCGTGGAGTTTGAGCGAGAAACTGAGGAATAGTCGAGGGAAGGGGCAATTGAGTCGGCTAACGAGACTGTCAAAGAATTGCAAGAATGCCGCCGATGACAGCAACCCTCATTGACCAGACCATCAATCGGCGTTGCAGGCTCAGCCATGCTGCTTTTGCTAGAGCTCGTTTCATCGTGGGCGTTCGGAAAGCTTCTGACTGCAGTCTCTAAAAACGTCTGGACGCATTCTTGGAATCGCGGTGTGCTTAGCAGCGCACCCGGTACTTGTTTCCAAGGAGGCCGGGCAGAAGTCACAGTTTCTCTATCAGGCACAGCCGGAGCAGGGAAGATTTTTGGTTCTGTACTGGCTCGATTGGTTACAATAGCTGGCATACGCGACTCGCTAAAGAAAAAATCGCTGCCCCGATGTGCAGGCTTTGCAAGCAAGCTGTCGCTACCACCTTCTAAGTTTTCACTCTCCTCGACAAGCGGCCTAGTTCTTGAGACGGAGCAAAGGCTGAGGCACCCTAAGCTTGCTTCTCTCCAACGTGCTGTCCAAGCACTTTCGAGGTCATTTTCCCGAGCGCGTGCCGATTGCACCAATTGCGAGGCCTTTGAGCGCTTGGTACGATGGAATAGTCGACGGAAGAACCTCATTAATCGAAGGTTCCCTTTACAGTTTCGCAGATATATATCAAATCAGGTGGGTATCCCAATGCGGAAAGGTCCGGTGGTTCTCAACATGCTCATGCCACCTTGGGACTTAGAGTATCTACTTTGAGGTTATTGCAGCATATTCGCGCAACGTGTCATTGTGTTTCCAGTGAAGATCTAAAAGCATTTGTGGGCGAAAGATAAGAGAATACTGGCAGCAGGCGAAATCGATTCGTGTGCGCTGATGACGGGTCAGAAGGATGAGGCTTTACAGCTCTAAATAGTTTTAGAATTTTAATCTCTAGATATTCAATGGAACCATTAGAGGAGAAGCTGAAGTGGGTTCTCAAGAATGTTCTTCAGTTCCTTCATCCACTCACCGCCAACAGCACCGTCAACAACGCGGTGGTCGAAAGTGCCAGTGAGAGTCATCACATCATCAAAAGCAATGCCATTCTCAGCAAGCGGGTCCTCAACAGCACGACGCTCGACTGTGCCCACGGCAAGAATGGTACTCTGAGGCGGGTTGATGATAGCAGTGAAGATCGAAACTGCGTGGTTCATGCCCATGTTCGAAATAGTGATGGTACCGCCCTGGTACTCCTCAGGCTTGAGCTTGCTATCGCGAGCACGCTTCGCGAGATCCTTCGCCTGTGCGCTGATCTCAGCGAGGCCCTTACCGTTGACGTTCGGAACAACGGGCGTGATAAGGCCCTTCGGCGTTGAGACTGCAACAGAAACGTCCACATTGTGGAACTGGCGGAGAACCTTCTGATCCTCAAGCCAGTGAGTATTGGCTGCAGGGACCTTGCGAGAGGCAAGTGCAATGGCCTTGATCAGAATATCGTTCACGCTGATCTTGTAGGCGCCATTGCTCGCAGCATTAAGGCTGGCGCGCAGCTGAAGTAGCTTCGAAACCGAAACCGTGCTAGATACAATGAAGTCGGGCGCCTCGTTCTTGGACTGGCGTAGACGCTTCGCGATCGTGGCACGCATGCCAGTAACAGGAATGTCCTCGTAAGCCGGCGCAGACGACGATGCAGTTACGGCAGGAGACGGCGACGCGGCAGGCTTGAATGCTTCAACATCACGGGCAATAATGCGACCGTTGGGGCCGGTGCCCTTCACATCAGAGAGCTTAATACCCTTCTCGAGTGCAAGCGTCTTGGCGAGCGGCGACGCAAACACTTTGCCTGTAGGGGCAGAGACCTCTGTTGGGGTAACCGTGGGAGAAGCCGCAGGAGCAGGCTTCGCGGACTCAGCCGCTGGCTGCTTCTCGGCAGCTGGGGCCTCCTCTTTCTCCTTCGGAGCGGACGAGGGAGCCGGTGCCTTTGCGCCGCCAGCATCCTCGAGCGTAAATTTCTCAAAGGCCGAGACACTGCTCTCATCCTCAACATATACACCTAGGGGCTGACCAACAGGAACGTCCTTCGACCCCTCAGGCAGAAGTACCTTAGCAAGGTAGCCATCTTCTTGGAACTCGAAGTCCATTGTAGCTTTATCCGTCTCGATCTCTACGAGAACATCACCGGGGCTGAGCTTCTCACCAATCTTCTTGTGCCAGGGGCCCACGCTGCCTTGCTCCATGGTCGGCGACAGAGCAGGCATGTCGATAATAACGTGCTCAGGGTAATCAGCATAAAATCGCGCAGCGGCACTGGAGAATGCTGCGGAAAGCGTGGGCTGGTTGCGCATAAAGCGCAACGGGCTCTTTGCATGCCTCGCAACGCGTACGCTTCGAAGAAGGCTGCTCATTATGGCTATCTTGAGGCCAGCTATGGGGTGAAGAGAAAAGTGGATCTGGGTGATGGGGTTGGGTGTTGTTGGGATCCGCGCGACTTTTAGTCTGACGTCGCCTTTGCCAACGGCGTCGCTGCACGATACACATATAAATATGCAAGGGTCCCAAACGGTCGCGGCGGGTGGCATGGAAATTCAGTCGGATGGGTGAGGAAATTGCGAAGACTTGGAGCTTTAGTAGTGAAGAAGCGCTTAGCGTTAGAAACTAATTTATGTAGTCTAGTGTATAGCGCTTGCGGCATCATGGTTGAACCATACGAAAAGAGGTCCTCTACGCTACATCACGTGTCCCTCGACTGAACTATAGCCTTAGCTCGACTATGGGCTCGAGCTCAAGGGGAGCTGGTGAACCCAAATTAGCAGTTCGAAAGACCAGTACTAGTCGGCATGGTCGCAAAGCCCACGTAATTCAACCTCAGGACAAGGCGGAGCAGGATGCAATTGCTGGACGCGCGCGCGCTCGATTCGAGCAAGCGTTGCGGCTAAACCGACGCGATCTGCGACAGTGGATGCGATATGCACAGCTTGAGATTGAAAATGGTTACACAGAGCGGGCGAGATCAGTTTTCGAGCGGGCCTTGGCCGTAGACTACAGCTACGTGCCGCTGTGGTTGCGCTATACTCAAGCGGAGATTCTTTCTCGCCAGTTTGCGCAAGCGCGCGCAGTTTATGAACGAAGTATCACACTTCTTCCAATGGAGCCGAAGCTATGGCTGTCCTACATTGAAATGGAGGAGCTGCTCGGTAATTTAGAAGCGTGCCGTTCACTATTTAGGCGATGGGCTCATGGCGGCGGGACTTCCATGGTCTGGGAGGCGTGGCATAAATTCGAGAAAAACAACAAAGGGAATGACAGAGATGTACTGGAAGGCTGGGTCGCGCAAAAGCCTAATGAATTGCAGGGATGGTTGGCTCTGGCTAGGGAAATAGGCGTGCGGGCCACCTACAGTCGAGCCATAGACGCTGATATGTTGACCGTCTCTGATCGGAATGCGGTACTAAAGCTGTGGGCAGATTATGAGAAGTCTTGTGGTGAGCTCGAGCGGGCGCAGGCGTTGCTTCGAATCGGCGATATCAAGGATCAGTCGCGCCTTGACTTCCAGTATGCTGACGCAGTGTCTTGGTGGACAGAAATCAGTGTACAAGCCAGAGACTTAGATGCCGGTTCACTGCTTCAAATGTTTTCAATCGCAGTGGACAGGTGTGTGCCGCTGGCTGGCCCACGGAAAACTTCTGAGTGGCGTCAATATGCTCTGTTATGGTTGCGATACGCTGTGTTTGCCGAAACGCACGCATCGTCTGCGAAGCCAATCTACGAAGCGGGTCTTTCACGATGGCCACACGAGACCTTCACCACAGCCACTCTTTGGAAGGCATATGCAGACTTCGAAATTCGACAGGGGAGTGTCGCAAATGCGCGCAAGGTTTACGGCTCTGCTCTAGGAAAAACCAAAGGAAACAGCCATGTGTATGACCATTACATCGAACTTGAGAAGCGCCTTCTGGCAACTGATAAGGTGCGTGTACTCTACACAAAGTACTGCGAAAGCCATTACTACCTTGCGAAACCATGGCTCGAGTTTGCAAGCTTCGAAGCGTCGCTTAGTGAACAGAGTCGTGCGCGTGAGATATTTAAGGCGGCCATTTCTCTGCCCCGTGTTGATCTTATCGATGCCATTTGGACGGCTTGGGCCGAAACAGAGGCAGATTTTGGGGACTTTCGTGAAGCAAGAGAAGTTTGGGAGCAAGCTGTTCAGTGCGCAGATGCTGTGGACACTGTGGGATTGTGGGTGCAATTTGCTATGTTCGAGATTTCTACTGGTCTAGGAGAAGACGACGGAGAGCCGGATAACGGAGCAGTTGAGCGCGCGAGGTCCATCCTGACGCGCGCGTTCGAAGCGCTTAAACAGCGTAATAGTGAGCGAATACGGCTCTTCGAATTGTTCGTCGAGTTTGAAGAAACTTACGGAACGGAGAGCTCGCTGGATACGCTGCGAGAAAAAGCGCCAGAGTCGAAGATTGTCGTTGACGAGCGCGGCAAAGAGCACGTCGAGCTTCGGTTCCCGGAGGCGGAATCGAGCGCCATCTCAAAACTGCTCCTTAACGCCCGTAAATGGGCTGCCGCGCAATCGGGACCGGAATTGAACTAGAATGATTAGCATAAGCGGGTTGTTTAAATTTAGTGAGAAGCGTTTTTCAGCCAGCTGAAACTGTTGTGATACACTTCCTGTGGTTTGCAGAGAAGACATTCGCGTGTGAACTGTTTCGCATTTTGACTTTAGGCATAATTAGGCCCTAATGCATGCATAAAGCCGTCTGAAGTGAGTTTCAAAAAGGGGTTAGCGTTCTCTTCTTCCAAGAATTAGACAAGCGAAAGCAGTGGCATACTTACGGCGATGTTCCCGGAGGCTTCCAGGCAGATGGCGGAGGGGGTTTCGGTGCCTTTGGGAGACTCGCGCTTGGTGAGCCTATGTAGTGAAGCCCCAGTGGTGAGCTTTTAGAAGGAATCTCAGCTCCAGGTGGTGCTTTAGGCTGTTGAGGGTACATTGGAATGAATCCTGGCGGAGCTTCCGGTACCTTCCCAGGATTAAACAAGTCAACTCCGGGAGGGCCCGTTGTGGTTCCCGGTGCCACGACTGGTAGTTGAGCTGGGTTAGTACGTGATATGAAATCAGTCAAAAAAGGAGGCGTTTCTTTACCTTGCGGCTCTTCGGTTTTTGCAGCCTGCGCAGCTTTAATACCGCTGATTTGTGGGTCGTCCGGAAGGACTTCTTGCGAAATAGGCATGCTCTCGACATCATTGTCAAGATCTTTAAGGAAGTCTTGGAGACCGGCAGGTGCATTTTTGCTGGCACAGTCCCGTATCATATGGCCTTGCTCGCCGCAGCGCCGGCACACGGCCTCCTTGAGCACGGCTTCGCGACGTGGGCAAGCAAACTTGCGGTGGCCTGGCTCTCCACAGAAACCGCAGAGCTGGTTCTCGTAGTCACGCAGTGTGCCGTTTAGTTCTGCCAGTTCACGAAGCTGCAAACGCTTGAAGTCGTTATGATGCTCTGGCGTTTGCGTGGCAGTGTCTACGACTCCTTTAATACAGTCGAAAGCCTTCTTCAAGCTCTCGTGGGACGTTGCGCTAACAACACAGTGTAAGTCTTCGTCCTGGCCAGCTTGCGTTGTGGCGGAGCGCGAGCCTTCCTTGACGCTTCCGCGGCCACGTATACTGATGCGCGCGCCAGACTCAGATTCCATACGGCGGAGGGCATTTCCACGCGGCCCCAAAAGTAGCCCAACAAAATTTATCTGGGGGTACTCTCGCACAGGTATTAGATACTTCTCTGTGAGCCGTGCAAGACGGTTGAAGTCGCTCGGCGGCACATAATCGGGGATGAGCTCGAGTGCCTTGCGAACGGCAAGCGTGCGTTCGATTTCAAGTGCGCTTCGCAGGCGCTGCTCTCTCGTGTTTGTACGTCTACCTTGCTTATCGTATTCCGGTGGAGGCGATGGCGAGCGCACCAAGAAGTCATCACTGACGGCGTCCTCAAGATCTTGGGCTGCAAGCTGGTGCCCGAGCTTCTCAATATATTGAGAAAGGGCAATTGCCTCTATCCTCTCTGGCGTACATGGCTCTTCGAGAAACATGCGTTTCAGTGCAGCCGTGGCTTGTGCAGGCAAGACCGCGGCTAGCAAATTTCAGCGGTTGGAACGACTAAGGGGTACACTACAATTTAGAAGGTGAAGCTTTTCAAGCTGTTGTATGGAGACTCAGTCTTCTTCTAACTGTCATATACGTATGCTCACGGTTATATTAATAAATAGCGACTGCAGGTACCCACCAGTTGCGTCTACCTATCAACTACATCAGTGTTTGGCCGTTTACTCGAGAGGCATGATCGCGCCAGCTGACTCATTCACTCGTCTCCAATCAGCAGCTGCTCAAATCAAGTTGTAGACACATATGTCAGGAGTGAGTTACAACGGCGGTGCCAGCCGGTGCTGGTACAACTGGCAGAAGTTTGTTGAGTGCTACACTGCCAGGGACACTGAAGACCCTAAGAAAGCCTGCAAGCTGTTTGCTGATGACTACCACGAGTGCCTGTTCCACACAAAGGAGATCGAGCGCGCGCAGAAGATCGCCGCAGAATTTGAGAGGAGAGAAAAGAGAGGCGACGAAGACATTCCCGGCTATCGCGTGCAGAAGAATCTCAAGCAGTCTCTAACAGATCTCGAGCTCATCAAATAAAAGCCAGCAAAATCGCCAATCGGCTGAATACGGCGATAGAGCCCGCATAGCTGCTAAATCATCTTAAGTGCCGGCCGAAAAGCCCTTAAGTTATCAAATTAATCTGATGTACATCCAGCTTGCAATTGCAAGGCAAGCACAACCCATCGGGTCACGCAACGTACGTCTCATGCGTTCAGATGAGCAGTTTACTGTTAGTAAGACAGCTTCTGTATGCGCATAGAGGCCGCGGAAGTGCATCTGGCGAAACGCCATGGCACTCACGTCCACTTCCAAAAGGCCAATGAGTTTGCCGGAGTTGCCGTCGCTCTCTTCTGCATCTACTCCATTTTTGCATTAGCGTCCCTGAAAGTTCCGCGTCTTCGACGAGTTGTGGGGCTTATGCGCTCGCCCGTTGTTCTCATCATTGTGTGGACGGCGTTATGCCTGTGGGGACTTTTGTCACACTTCAATCCGCAGCCTATCCAGCTTGCTCGGAGATGTGGCCAGCTTGCCTTGGCGACCTCCACAGTCTCTGTTTTTCTGGCGCTGAAGCCAGCACCACTCCCGCAGACATATCAGATTCCGCTCACAATGATCCACAAGTGGATGGGACGCACAGCAATTGTATTTGCAGCCTTCCATGGCGTTGTATACATCGTGTCGTATACTGCTGCAGCGGCAGGAAACAAAGAAAAGCGCCACGAGGGGCATAAGCACCATTTATTTGGTCTATTCAACGTCTTTGGCATGCTTTCGCTAGCTCTGTTTTTTACAATTTTTGTTGTTTCGCTGTCTCCTATTCGGCGTCGCGTTTACTATGTCTTCTACGCGCTGCACTGGCCGCTCGTGACGATCATCTATGTTCTCATGATATGGCACGCTCGGCCAAGCGCATGGCTCATGGTAAGTCTTGCCCTCGCTTTCCTCGCTCTACAGGCAGTTCTCCGTGTTTTCATGAGCCGAAGTGTGAAAATCACGAAAATAGAGACATTCGGACCGTCCCTGAAGCTCCTGTCCTTTGAACCAGCTGTATCTGAGTCGAGCCTGAAGGGGGCAGCCAGTCATGTAAGGCTCTCCACGCCACTGTTGAGTCCACTTACCTGGCTAAGACCCTCACACCCTTACACTTTGATAGGCAGAAACATGCTTGTGGTAAGACAGACCCGGTTCCGCATCGTTGAGGGTAATAACTATGCAATTAGTGGACCAATTGCCTCACCAATAGACCCATCAGAGTATACGCACATGCTTGTGATTGTTGGTGGCTCAGGTGTCTCGGTGTTGCCGTCGTTTGCCGCTGTCTCTGGGGTAAAAATGAAGTTTGTGTGGGTCACACGAAATAGCGCAGAGATCGAGATTCTAAAGGCACTGGATCTTGCGCACTGCGACGTGTACCTTTCAGGGTCTCCAGAAAGTAGTGCGTCCGACCATGATGACTACGAGTTGCAGGAATTTACGATCGATGAAGATTACGACGATGAAAATGGCGACGAAGAAGCGCTCCTTGAAACCCGCGTCAATGAAGGTGATCTGAAGGATCTCCGACAATTTAGTGGACGGCCTGCGATCGGTAAAATAGCCACCGAATTCTTGGGTGATGTCTCTGCAAATGCTGCGTGCATTGTCGCGTGTGGACCAGAGACTCTTGTTAGCGACGTCGAGAGATGGGCAGATAGCACGAAGTATAATTTCTGGTCAGAGATTTATGCACTGTAGTGGCTCATTTGGTGAGCAAAACAGACTTATGTTATTTTACAAAATTAAATAGTGGTGATAAACTTGCGCACAGCCTCGCGCACGGCATAAAATTCCGTATCAATACCGCCTTCAAGCAGATACTGGCCATCACCGGTTTTACGAACAAACACCTTGTCATTACACACCAGGACGCCCTGGCTCTTGAATTCAGCACGGTAGCCGGCCTCTGTAAGAACGCGGCGAAGCGCTGTGAGTCTAAGGTCACCAATTGTGACCGGCTTTTCCTTGTGTACCTCTTTCGCAGCGACGAGAACGGCGCTGTGCTTTTGTCTGTCATCGAACTCGAGCTGCCCGGCCACACGGGCAATGGCGTAGCCTCCCCACAATTGATGCCAGGTGAGGGCGACAGAGGGGTCAACGCGCACATCAACGGCAAAGTTCGTGCGTTCAAATGAGACAGGTGCATTACCAAGCGCGAACAGTCCACAATCGTTCTTCAATTGGTCGCAAACCTCTTCAGACCCGGGAAGCACTCCGGGCAATGCAATAACGCGCGATGGCTGTAGCTGCTTTACTACCATTTGAAGCGATCGCGCATTTGTTATACCATTCATGTCAACGTGGGCGATCCAGCATAAAGCCTTGGCGTCCCTCGTATGACGCACGAGCTTTACTGGTTTCGACAAATCAGTCGCCGCATTTCGCTTTGTGCCAGCCTGTTGCTGCGCCTTGCCATCCGCGTCTTCGGTCGCTGTATCAGTTGCTGTCGTGTTTTGTTTGTTTTGGTCGTCAGCGCCTTTCTTCTTTGTGCGAAACATGTCCGGAGGAAGAAACTCGCCATAGTCATCGAACTTACGCCGCTTCGGATTAAATGGGAAATACTGTACGCCTTCGCCAGTACAATGATAGTCGAGAGTATCTTTGCTGTATAGAAACACGCCTGTGCCAATGTCATCGGCATTGAAGTCCGCCAGCTCATCCTCTGAATCACTTGATTCTTCTTGAGCAGCAGCTGATGTGTCAATGAGCTCCTGATTCCGCTTCTCGAGGGCGGCGGCAGCCTCAGCTTTATCAAGCTCTGCCTGCTTGCGCTCATTGAACGCCGCAAGTGCGGCCCCTTCGAGCGGCTCCTCAGTACTGATCGGTATTTGGTTAAGGTGAATGGTGAGTTGCGTCAGTGAAGGGCCTTTTGTGTAGGTGTGAAGAAATGCCCCAAGTGTCGACGGTGGGCATAGTTCTGTAAGTAGTACCGTGGACTGGGGGTCCTCCGCGACAGACTGCAAGAAGATTTCCTTAGAGAGACCCGACTCGAGGCATTCACCCGTAGCAAGCACAATTCGAGGCCCCTGTGGCCACTTCTGCCTCAACGTTTTGAAGCTCGAAACGTGGCGGACGTGCCGTGTGTCAAACGGTGACTCATTTTGAATTTGCCAGTCGCTTATGATGGAAGGTACCATCCATTCGAGCATTGCCGACGCTTGTGTGAGCGATTGCTTGCCAACATGGCTGCAGTATATGAGTGGAACGCCTTTGTGGTGCGCGGTCACGAACTGATCCAGAATGAGTATGAGCTCAAGAACTCGCGATCCACTTGACGTTGGTATCAGAACTGTGCCGCCCATTTTCAACGCTTGATCCACGCAGTCGAGCAACTGCTGACGGCACTTTGTAAGTGTCTGGCCCGTGCTAACCTCGGAGCTCGTGATCAGCAGGCTCGGCTTCTGGAGGTCGCGCACAACTGTGCCCGTTTTTGGTTCTAAGAAGGCACCACTTAGATGAGCATCCCTTGCATGGTTCCAGTCCAGTGCAACAACAATGGAGTCTACTCCGTCGAACACTTTCCAAAGCGTGCCGCCAAGCGAGTGGCCGGCATTATAGGCTGTGATCGTTACACCTTCAAGGCGCGGGTGGCCATGAAGCGGAAGGGGCTGAGAGTACTTGACTACATGTACCTCAGACCAGAGCTCCTCAACAAGCGCTTCATCTAGTGTCTCAGTGTTGTCAAAAGGCCCGCACAGCCCCGCACTGCGGTACAGATCAACCGTCATCATTTGGCCCATGCGGACCACCGGCAGTGTCGCATATGCAGGAATGCCACGGAACGCTGGCAATTTGTTGCGCAAGTAGCAAAATGCGCCAACGTGGCCTACCGTGGCATGCGTGAGGAGAATAAGGTCGATTTTGGGGACTGCATTAATCAGTGCTGCGAACTCGCGTTCCGCAAGGAGCTCGTCCCAGCCTACATCAATAAGTACGTTGACACTATTGAGATCCAAAGTGAGCAGCGCCTGGAATGCTCTCCCGCCGAAGTCGCCGAGCGGCTCGAACGACACCATCACGAGCGGTGATGGTCTGTGTTCGGAAGCCACGTGAGGGAGCTGTAGAACTTAGCAGAGAGTGATGGTGACTACACCTAGCACTTTAATCGGACCCCAGAAGGCAACGCGATTAACGAACATGTGGTATTAATTTGTGTATTACTAGCAAAAACATTATATGCATATATAGAAAATCAGGAAGATGCAACAGCGTTTCAAGTGAGGGGGAACATTGCGCCCTCCGTTTCTGGGGAAAATGGCACGAGCGTCTCCGACACAACTTCATTCTCCGGCGTCTTTTCGATTTCTATGTGAGTGCGCGTAACTGCCTGGGTTGGGGGCGCCGGCAGACTACGCGGTGACATGAGCTCAGTGCTGTGATTCTGAAGGACGCGAATAATGCGGGGAACAATCACAGACTGAACTTTGTAACCCCAGATCATCTCCAAATGCTCGTAGTTATCCACAGGGAAAACACCAGCTGGCTCCGGTAGCTTCTCTAAGAGAGTGTCAATATTTAGAAGCGTGTCATGCGTGCCATATATAATCTCGATCGGTGTCGTGATATTCTGCGTGGGATACGGTGGAACCTGCGTAAATCGCGTCGTGGGAATGCCGAACCGCATGCCCAGAATGTTGAACGTGTCATCGTCGTACATGTGCATGCCGTTCCTCCTCGCAATTATCTGAAACCAGTGTACAACGCACTTCACGGACGTGTACGAGTACAAATGGGCGTACCCTGTGCACTTCTGCGCCCACGATATGTTCGAGCTTTTCCACTTAAACAGCAACCAATTTGATAGATCAATGACGCGAATAAATAGCTCCGGAAGCATGATGTACTGCCAAAATATCGTAGATCGCAGAATGATGCGGTGGCCGAAAAGGGTATACAGCAGCGATGGGCTTGCCGTCATAAGACTCTGAAGAATACGCGGTCCAACGCTGGGTGGCGCCATTGCTGGCCCCAGCGCAATGAACAAATTTATCTTCTTGTTCAGCTCAGGGTGGATGGCAAGCGCTGCAAACGCTTGCGCACTGCCTTGGGAGAATCCAATGTATGTGAGTGACTTCCGTCTCGTGAACTTCAGCACATAGTTCACGAGTGCCGGGATATCGTACATTGCAAACTCGTCTAAGCAAAAGTTCCAAAACTTTCGCGATGAAGAGCTCCGCCACTCATGCTTCTTTGAGTACTTGTTTCCGCGATTATTGCCAAACCACACGTCGTACCCAGCTTCGACAAGCTGCAGAGCAACGCTATCTGCGGCATTTGGCGTGGCAACCCAGATCTCCGAGTTCATCAGCAATCCGTGATGAAGATATATCGTCCCCTTACTACGGCCACGCGGGGCAATCCGCTGCATTCCCAGCATGTATCCGTCCGCTGTCATAACAACATGCTCTGTGGCTTTGTAGCCGTGGATTTCGCAGATTTGCACGAAAGAAGAAGCTTCAGCTATTGCTTTCACTTTTGAAGCTAGCGGTTCATCTGCAGCAAGCCTCAGTTGTGCCTCGGACCGTGGGAGCGCTATCCGCAAGAGGGCGCTGATCGCCTCAATCGCTGTGTGCGGAATTAGCAGGGTCACCGCAGTTGCAATCCATTCAATTACAAGCAGGAGAAGCGACAGACCTAGCAGGACATAGTCGTACGTACTACTCACCATGGATGCCATAGTTGCGCAAGACGAAGATGGTGAGAGCGCGAGAGCTAGCCACCCGCCTAATTGGGCAACCGGGCTAGGGTCGCTTCCCGGAGGTCATTTGTTAAGGGTTCACGTAAGAGTCAGCTTGTGTGCGTCGCGGGGACAAGTGAAACTTTCTGCGAGCTGATAGCCGCAAGCAGCTAAATAATCTGCCTAATATATGCAATGGCATCTAGCCCAGGTAAGATCCTGATATAAATAATTGACTCCTCCTCTCACCACCACTTTAACCAGCTCTTTTTCTCCGTTCTACCATCAGACGAGCTTTGTCCGCCATCACCGAGTTTGCTTTCCGCAATTCTGACAGCCCGTAAAATTGCTTCCTGCTGATCCTGCAATCGCCGCTCGGCTTCAATTACGTGGCTTCGTTGCGGTCGCTCAAACGCACGAGATGAGTCTATTTCGTTTGCTGGTGCGGCGCGCTGAGACTGTATTGGAATCTTCTTGATCATGCCGCGCTGCTTGCCCTCCATGTCTTCGATCTGCTGTGGTGATAGGTTGCCAAACAACGCTTGTCGCACACGTAGCTGAAAACGGTAAGGCTCACTGAAAACGTTATCGTAGCCGTCATTCCATCTATAAAAAAAGACGCTTCCCACAATCACGACAAACGTCATGGTTTTGCCTACTAACCGTACGCCTTGACCAAAGCTGGACCCAGGCCTCCTGCGCAGGACTTTATACTGTCCAGGGTATAGCTCGCTAGCAGGACGCGGCGTATAATTAAGTTTCCGCAGCGTTTCCTTCATCTGCCGCGCGTGCGTCGCCTCTCTCGGGATCTGCGTCCAGTTGCGTGGCCGTCCCGGCGTGTCAAACTCGCTAGGATAACCCTCTGCAGGTCTTATGTCGTTCGGATCATACGGATTGTATGGTGCTTTTGGCGGTATCCATCCCGGCGGATTAGGTCTTCGGTCCATGTCTACGCAAAAACACTGTAGACAAGGTGTGGCTTACAATAAGGAAATAGGGATTATATAACATCAGCTTCCTGGGCCTGCCTTCTTCTACCTTCCCTTCCAAGCTTTGAGTTTAAAGTGCGTAATAGTAAAATGGCAAATATCCACCCCTGAAAGTTTTTAAACACTTTCACGGCATGATAACTATTAGGGCCTCTTTGCGTGACGGCAGGCCGAGTTGTGAAGAAATGCTGCACCGGCTGAGTTTTGCATGTGAAATAACTTTTTACCTAAGTGTGTTTAAATGGCGCGCCATGCGCTCGCCTGAGTCGCATTCAACATGATTATCCTACTGTATACGTGACAAACGTGAAAGTCGAATCAGCGGGCTTAGATAGCTGTTAAAGTAACCCTCAAGCCTCTCTCTTCATTTGTCAGGTCAGCCCAGCATGCGCGGACTCTGAGGCCTAGGATCGTGCTTTGCAAGCGCACCCACAGCTCTTTTCGATTAGTAATTCAGTTTGTCTGCCGCGTCGCGAGCCTTATGCTCAGGCTCACGTACGTGTCACACGATAGACCCCGCACGCGTACACATGGAGGCGGCGGGCTTTTTCAGGGATCTCTTCAGAGCAGAGACGCTCGACGCTCGATTCGTGCCGTCTCATGCTGTTCAGGTAAAAAATAAAGAGGCTTCCGGAAAGCCATTATGGAGAACGTGGGAGTTTTACTTTTATGGCCTGAACTTCTTGTTTTGGGTTCCCATGATGATCTGGACGGCTGCATCGGCAGGCAGTCCCAGTAGCCCCAATTATTCTCTGTTCGCCCATAGGCTTAGTTCTGGATGGATGGGACGGCCTGTAGATAACTCTGATGCACAGTATAGCGGGTTTCGTTCTCAGTTCCCTATATTGGTAGCCCTGGCGGTCGCGGAGGTTGCCTTACGCCACGCGCTGCGTGCTACGACCTATGCGAAGAGGAGCATTTACGACTTTGTATTTTCCATTGGTCTGATTGGTGCTCTTCATGGCACGGGTGCTGTAAAGATCCTCGTGATTTTGATGCTGAACTACGCTATTGGAAAACGGTGGCGGAGCCGCTCACTGAATTGGATATTTGGCATAGGCATTCTGTTTAGCAACGAGCTGCTGCATGGCTACCCATTGGCGAGCCAGCTTGAGTTCGGCGGCGTGCTAAGCCAATGGCAGGTGTTCTTCAAGTGCACAATGATGCGCATGGTTAGTTTCAATTTGGACTTTCTGGGCAGTCTTGAGAGTCAGCCCAAGGCTGAGCTGAAATCCAAAGATGACGAGCATGAGCGCATCAGTACGCCGCGCCCTGCCTCTGAATATTCTATCGTCAACTATATTGGCTATTGCCTTTATGCCCCGCTCTACCTTGCGGGACCGATCCTAACATTCAATGACTTCCAAGTTCAAAAGCACGCTCCGCTGCCCTCGATAAATACGACACGTCGGCTCGCCTACGCTGTGCGCTTTGTGACCTGTTTACTGTGTATGGAGTTCATTCTTCACTTCATTCCCGTGGTGGCCATCGCGGAGTCGCGGGCCTGGGTCGGCCTAACGCCTGCGCAAGTCTCTATGATCGGGTTCTTCAACCTTGTTGTGATCTGGTTGAAACTGCTTCTGCCATGGCGCTTCTTCCGACTGTGGGCGCTCATGGATAACATCGATCCTCCTGAAAACATGATTAGATGTGTTGCAAATAACTACTCGGCACTCAGTTTCTGGAGATCGTGGCACCGCAGCTTCCACCGGTGGGTGACGCGGTATCTCTACATTCCCTTAGGCGGCTCGCGGCACCAGATTGTGAACTCAATTATCGTTTTCGCTTTTGTTGCTTTGTGGCATGACATTCAGCTACGGCTGTTTGTCTGGAGCTTCCTCATTGTATTATTTGTTCTGCCAGAGATCGTTTGCCGCTCTGTGCTTCCGTACAAATCGTTCGGATCTCAATGGTGGTATCGATACGTTGCGGGCGTCGGTGCCGTCGGAAACATTTGGATGATGCTCATAGCTAACCTTGTTGGCTTTGCAGTTGGTGTAGATGGTATAACCCATCTGCTGAGAGAAATGATGAGTACCGCAGCTGGCCTGTGGTTCACCATTCTCTGCTCGTTCCTGCTATTTGTCGGTGCTCAAGTGATGTTTGAGTATCGCGAATCGGAGCTGAGACACGGAGTTAATCTAAGGTGTTAATATACGTGACTGTAGGACTACTCTGAACATAGTTTTTCATCTAGTGGCGTTCGTGTTTCCAAAATTGGCGGCTACGCGCCCAGCATCGCCCACACCCCAGCCCTGAGCGCTCGAGGAAGTGCGTTTGCATGGCTGCTCCTACTTACGGCACCTACTAAATGCTCACTAAGCGCGTCGACGCGCGTGGCTTTTGACTAAAGCACGACAACGACATCACGCGTTCCTACTTCATTACCACCCACCACCACACACAACCACCTGTGCCTATTTTCTAAAAGTATGAGCCGTCCGCAAAATATCGGTATCAAAGCTCTTGAGCTCTACCTCCCGTCGCAGTACGTCGACCAAGCCGAATTAGAGAAGTCCAGTGGTGTTGCAGCCGGCAAGTTCACCATCGGCCTTGGCCAGACGCGCATGGCGTTCGTCAACGATCGCGAAGATATTTACTCGATGTCGCTCACAGTGCTCGACAAGTTGCTTCAGAAGCACAATATTGACCCAAAGGATGTTGGGCGTCTTGAGGTCGGCACAGAGACCCTGCTCGATAAGTCAAAGAGCGTGAAGAGTGTGCTCATGCAGCGCTTTACGGAGAACAAGGACATCGAGGGTGTTGATACTTATAACGCGTGTTACGGTGGCACGAACGCACTGTTCAACGCGATCAACTGGGTCGAGTCGAGCTCGTGGGATGGACGCTACGCCGTTGTCGTCTGTGGCGATATTGCCATTTATGCGAAGGGCGCCGCGCGCCCAACGGGTGGCAGCGGAACTGTCGCCATGCTTATTGG
This sequence comes from Entelexis tilneyi, assembly GCA_030566755.1. NCBI lineage: Eukaryota > Fungi > Ascomycota > Dipodascomycetes > Dipodascales > Trichomonascaceae > Entelexis > Entelexis tilneyi. The sequence goes on along the minus strand of JAKUAT010000001.1, from coordinate 319,133 downwards.
CCCCGACGCGCCTCTCGTTATCGAGCCGAAGCATGGTAGCTATATGGACCATGCATACGACTTTTACAAGCCGGACTTCACGTCGGAGTATCCTGTCGTTGATGGCCACTTCTCGCTGACGTGCTACACACGGGCGCTGGATGAGGCTTACAACGCTTACTTGCGCAAGTCTGGTACTACTGAGCAGGGCATGTCTCAGTTCGGTGCATCGGCCTTCCACGTTCCGACGTGCAAGCTTGTTACAAAGAGCTTTGGCCGCCTTGCCTATGACGACTACCGTAACGGCGTGTTGAAGCCTAATGAGGGTTCTGTGCCTAGCGAGGTCGCAAGCGTGTCGTACGAGGATTCGCTTGTTGACAGGAACGTTGAAAAGACTTTCCTGGGTCTCACGAAGGATAGCGCGAAAACGAAGCTGGCGCCCGGTCTCGAGGCTGCAACGAACGTCGGTAACATCTACACTGGTAGTGTGTACCTCTCGCTTGCCTCGACTTTGGCATTTTCGGAACGCAGCCTGGTTGGCGAGCGCATCTCGATGTTCTCGTACGGAAGCGGCCTTGCCTCGTCGTTCTTCAGCGTGAAGGTCGCTGGCGACTACGCGCAGATTGTTGAGAAGACCGAGCTCAAGCAGCTGCTTGCCCAGCGCGAGCAGGTTTCGCCAGAGGGTTATGAAGCTGCGCTCGGTTTGCGCGAGAAGGCGCATTTGCAGAAGAACTACGCCCCGCAGGGTTCAATCGACCATCTTCGCAAAGGAACATACTACCTTGTTAACATCAACGACAAGTTCCAGCGCGAGTACCAGGTCAAGAAAGAGTAAGGTTTTATACTGTAATTCTAGGTGCTTATAATTTTACTTGGCTAGCAGCAACCAGGGGGTTTCACTCCGCACACATACATAGGATAACAAAGACTGCACTCAGATGCGCCGCCAGCTGTGTCTAATGCTCGCCTACGCACACACCGACCATCGTGTGGCCCAATCGAGAGCGCCACCGTGCCTTGTAATAGCGATAGTGCGCCGATTTTTGGACCACTCTGCAAAAGCGCTGTTTTTCCGCTGGGAAGAAAGCGCAGGGTGATGTGCATAACCCTACACCTCAAGCCAGAGAGATACGCACGATCTTAGCAATTAAGCAGTTGATGGCCGTAATCAGCTGAAGCCCGATTGGTTCAGCGCCCTCACTTACTCAATATAAATGGTGTTCAAAACCCTGCTTCGCGCGGGACAGGCAAAATCAATCAGTGCAGGTATGGACTACTTCGCTTCGCCTCGGTTCAAGACAAAAGTCACGCCACAAGCCGTTGGCGGCCAGCTCACGGCAGCAGCAATGTTCTTGACAATGACGATCAAAAACCAGGAGCGCTCCGACGAAATAAAGGGACTGCTCGGCGACCTTTCGTCACTCGTGCGCGCCGTAAGCTTTCGGGATCCAATTAACGACTTATCGTGTGTGACTGGAATTGGTGCGAAGGCATGGGATCTCCTTTTTGAAGGCAAGGCCGGCCGGCCGAAGGAGCTGCATGCTTTCAAGGAATTGAAAGGTGCTCAGCATGCACCATCTACGCCGGGTGATCTGTTCTTCCATATACGTGCTCCGCAAATGGATATGTGCTTCGAGCTGGGATCGCAGATCACAAGGCGGCTGGAGGGCATTGCGAAAGTCGAGGATGAGGTACACGGGTTTAAGTACTTTGACATGCGAGACCTCCTTGGGTTTGTTGATGGCACGGAAAACCCCACGGGTCAGGCTGTCTATGAAGCGACGCTTATTACTGACAGTGACCCCGAATTCGCTGGTGGCAGCTACGTTATCACACAAAAGTATCTGCATAAAAAGAAGGAATGGGACGCACTGCCCATTGAGCGACAAGAGCATATAATAGGGAGGCAGAAGCTCTCCGACATTGAACTTAATGACGACGAAAAGGAGTCGTACTCTCATAATGTTCTTACGAACATTGAAGATGAAGATGGCAACCAGCTCCAGATTTTACGAGACAACATGCCATTCGGTTCGGTCGGTAAAGACGAGTATGGCACTTTCTTTATTGGCTACTCGTGCTCGCCGTCGCGTACGGAGACCATGCTCGAAAACATGTTCATAGGAAAGCCTGAGGGAAACTATGACCGCATATTAGATTACAGTGTTGCGAAAACTGGCAATCTATTCTTCATTCCAACGGCCGAGTTCCTCGAAAGCGCTGCAGACCTTTAGTTGTCCGAAGCGATCTTGATTTCTTCGATGTTAGAATACGTGCTTAAGCTTAAGTTAATAGTCCGAAGTCCCGCAGCACGTCTCGCCGCGAGCATCGTTCAAGCCTCTGCGTCTCTCAGCAGGTAATCGCATTTGTCACCTGATAAAGCGTCGCGCCGCGCGTAAACGCTGTACTAGTAGCGTTGTTAGAATGGCAACGCAAACGAGTGAGAAGCAAAGATTATTGGCGTTGTCGGCTAAGTTAGCGAATGGTAGAATATCTAGTATTCGCACATTGAGTAAAGGTGGTGATGGCACGCTAATTCGAACCGGTTCGAGTGATGTCGAGGCTTTCAGCCAAGCTGTTAACGTGAAACAGGAAGAAGCACCCCTAGCAACAGCGATAAGCCAACAAAAACTGTCAGGATCTGATTTTTCCGACTCTAAGCAAAGACTTCAATTTAATAGGCCATCAAATCTGCCACAACAGAGAGCATCGAGGAGAGTTATAGCAAGTCCTAAGAAAGAGGAGGTGCAAACTGCCCACCAAGAAACCAATCAGAGTGCGAAGTTGGCGGAGCGGAAGGTCGACGAGAGCACTGTCCTTGACAGCCTGCTTGCGGCCGACGCGAAGCCCAGTGGTGGGCGTCTCGAGCGTCCAAGTAGAGAGGCTCTAACTACAACGGGTCACAATGCCCAATTATTGTCCGTGGGAAACACGACTGGCATCAAAACTGACAACATAAAGTTACTTTTGTGCGGTTTACTGGTGATACTAATAGGGTACGCAGTTGCTCAATTGGCTGTTCTGGGATTTGGCGTCCTGAGCGACTACGCTATTGCAAGATACATGTCGTCGAAGCATTTCATCGTGGACGGCGATATGAGGCCGTGGATGAGGGCGTGCAACCGACACATTCTCCGTGACATTGCAGAGGTCCGCCATGCGCTCAGTGACAGCACCAACTGACAGCATCAGCTAATAGGAGTAAATTCGTAGCTGCCGCATTCTATACTTAGCTTCGTTTTTTTTTGTTTCTGCTTAAGCTGGCATCCTCTATTTTCTAGAGCCAATCACAATTTGATATTAGCATGTAATCATCATCACACAGGCCCATGTGCTAAGCGTTGATTGACTGAGACACACAAGCTGAGAATTCAGTAGTTCACGCTAATCGTTGGGTGGCAGGGGGTCTTAACTAGGCCATGGATGTTTCACAAGTGCGAGGTACCTAGTACGTAGCTTAGTTCAAATAGCAAAGACTGCCCATCTCACATCGCGCGCCACACCAATCATGCATGTGGTTAGGGCACGATATCAGGTGCCGGTGACTATTATAAAAAATTGAAACCGTTGGATCTGGGGAAGACTTTAGTGGCAAATTAGGGTGTAGAAATGGACCTATGATTTTTCAAAAGTCTGCCTCGACACTCTCCCGCTCGTCCTTAGCGGCAACCTCAAGGGCTCAGAATTTCTGGGGAACCTCCCCGTCGCAGCAATCACAGTCAGTCCCAGGCTTTTTCGTATCCACACCTCAGTTTACGCGACATCAGCAGACTCAGACGGTTCCTTACCAAGAAGATGCGCGCGGAGCCGGTAGTTCTGGACCACACAGTGAGTCTAGTAGTATTGGGAATCCGTATCTAGCGCTTACGGGCGGCGCAAACCTAGGCCCAGCAGCTCCTGCTCCACCTGCCTTGGAAGACGAGCGAAAGGAAGATGCGCTAGCTCAGCGACGGCCCTCCGCAAGAGCACTGCATCTTGTGGCTGAGGTGAGGCATGATGCCACCACTGAGCCTATGCGGACCGAATTTATTGTGAGAGACCCTATTGCCGAAATTATTGACGATTCCGCAGAGACAAACGTAATCGATGGTATGATGTCAAAGATGCAGCGGCTTCAAGCAGCTGGGTCACACGGCCATGTCCTGGCAACATTTGAGGCCATGGAGATGCTATGGGGCACGATTCCAGTAGAGGCGTACAACATCGCACTTGCGTCTCTCGCCTCCACTTCGGATGTCAGCATACTTTTAGAAGCCTACGAAAAGATGTTGTCGCGGCAAGTTCGTCCTAACACTCAAACTTATACCATTGTTGTCAATTCTCTTGTGTCAGCCGCATCGCACCTATCTGCGAAACGAGCGGAGTTAAGACCGTTCATTGGTACGGAGGCTGGCGTTCTTGAATCTGTCGATGAGATCATGGAAACATTGGCGGTAGAAGAGCATCTCATATTAGCAGCTGGTCTTTTGCAAGCCGTTGTCGCAGTGCATGCAGGTTCTTTAGCACCAGAATTGCAGGCCTCGCTCAATGCTGTTGTGGTTGCATGTATTGATCACGGGGTAGACATTCCGGCTGCCGTTCTTTCTTCGGCATCGCAGTCTTTGGTTGCACTCATTAGCGCGCAAACAACCATTGAGGCAGCGGCCGAGCAGTTCAGTGCTCTTGATCCTGAGCAACAGACATCAGAGGAGGCTCAGCTGGCGATGCTGCGAGCATATTTTAAGCAGCACGAACCGCGTGGTGCCATTGCCTTCTTTGAGGGCTGTGGATCACCAAAGCATTTAGTGAGGCCTCTTCTTACCGGCTTTGCTTCTATTGGAATGGTGGGCACAGCAAGACGCTGGGTCCAGCACCTGAAACCAGAGCCTTCTGTTATCGGTGCTGTGCTGCGCGCTATTCCGCAGACAGACGCTAAAGAACACCTTCCCTCTGCCACGCAGCTTTTTTATGAACATGTTGCTTCTTCCTCCTCATCTCCATCCTCCTCATCCTCTTCATCCTCTGATAATGGCCATAATGATGCCCGGATTGGGTTTCTCCGCCTTTGCGTGAAAGCCGATGATCTTGAGGCACTATACATGGGACTACGCGAGTCTCATCTGGGCGACGCCCTGCTTGACCCCATCACTGTGAGTGAAGTCGTGGACTATCTCAGTTTGAGAGGCGAGCCAATGCTCGCTGCAGATCTATTCGCATGGCAATATCCCAAGCTTTCCAGAGCCTGGAGCAGTCTCGAAGTTACAAGCTTCTTAGGTCAGGAGATGGCTTCTGACGCTGTGCGAGCATTTCAACAGCGCGAACAGCTGTCCCTCTCTGTTGCTTTAAGGATGCTGCCATATGTGATGTCGAGTGCGAAAGCTAGAGGGGCAGTTTTTGACGTTGTTGCCGCGGCGCGGCTAGGCGCGCCGCACGAAATTGCGGAACTGTGTGACAGCGAAACATTAGCTGGTGTCGTTACAACTCTCGCAGAGTTCCTCACCAGAGCCATGGGCACGGCTGATGGTGAGCAGGCTTTGGCCCGAAAATTAATTCTTCTATTTGTTGAAGATGCACTGGCTGTCCGGTGCGAATTCAGTGATTCCGAGAGCTCCGTGGTCACTGAAGCGCTACTCAGTGTTGATGCAGCGGGGCCACTAGTCGCCCTTTGGCAGCGTCGCCATCCAGAAATTGCGTCTCTTCACGAGCATTCGGCCACCAAGGACTCTGTAGCGATTCAGCGTTACGCGCAACTGCCTTATGGCGTCGACTCTGCTGTGCAGTTATTGAAAGATCAAATTCGACTCAGAAAAACGGTCACGGCGCCAGCAATCGGAGCGGTGTTTCAGGCGTGTGCTCGGAACGACCTCACAGATACGATGCTTGAGTTGTACACTTCCATACCGAAGACACGGCTGATGCTAAATGCAGTCATTTTAGCCTCTGCGTCAACTCATGGCAGTCTCGCTAGACGAGCTGTCAAGGACTTGAAAGCGCTGGGTTTCTATGCGGACCTGCCAACGTATATTGTCTTGATAGCGACGACCAAAGATGCGGATGAGGCACTTCAATTTTTCAACGAGGCAAAGTTTGAGGCGAAGCTAGCGCTCAGTCCTCAAGTCTTCAACAACACGGTGAACATTCTCGCGCGTAATTTGAAGCATGCAGAGGCAGCCAACTTGCTTAACGAAATGAAAGAACTTAGCTTTGATGTTGACGCTGCCACATGGGGCTCAATCATCAGTATGCATGTTCGGCTCAACGAGGGTGACATTGCGCTGCGAAAATTGAAGAGCCTCGCTCCTTTGATGAAGAGCCTGCTCGAGGTGAAGACGTTCAACCACCTAATGCATTACTTCGTGCACAAAAAGGCAGATCGGGCCGCTGCCCTTGAAGTGTTCATGGAGCTTCGCGCCACAGGAACCCTGGCAACTCCCTATACTTATCGACTGCTGATGGAGGCTTACTTGCTTTTGAATCAAACAGAGCAGGCAAGCTTGGCGAACGCCGACAAGGTTTTGGCGCTTATGCGACATGACGGGGCTCCCATCACGACTATGTGCTTCGCAACACTACTGCGGGCGCGTGGCGTACTGTTCAAGGACTTCGACGGTGCGCGGAACTTCTATCGCGGCCTCGTAAAGAACAGTCGCGTACTGCCAGACCAGAACATCTTCAAGGCACTTATTGAGTCATACGTGACGAACGGCCACCAAGCCGAAACTCCTCATGTTTTTGACGAGATGAGGAAGTACCATGTGATGATTGACAAAGACATGGCAAAGCTTGCTGGTGAAGCCGTCTAGCCATGAAGGCACGACAACAGCATAATAGAACCAATTTAGATACACTCCAATTAATGATATGATGATGATGACACTATGTACAACGGTTGCAAATAAATAAACTCACCAATCCTCGTCGGTAGTGGGCGGGTAGTGTTGCTCCGATCGCATATACGTCTCAATGGCGAGAGAGAATAAGGCAAACCCCGCGCAGCCGACGAGAGCGCCCTGAGGCCCACTTTTATAGGCGAGGCCCGCCCCAGTGAAGCAGCCACCCCAGAGACTGTTATACATATCGTCCTTTGCGCGCAAAGACTCGATGACGCACTCTACGCCGGAGTAAATCCCACCTATCTTACCGAAGCTTTTTGCCGAGGAGTAGGAGCGCTTAGCCATGTCACTAAACTGCAGCTTCATCTGCTGTTTAAAAGGTAGATGTGCGATTCTGGCTGCTTCAGTGACGCCCATAGCGGTATCGTAAGACATGCTAGACATAAAAAAGCCAAATATACCACCGAGACCAAAGCCCATCACACCGGCTGTCACGGTCTTACCTGGACAGCTTTGCAGGAAGCTCATCATAGCCTTCGCCCCTGCCTCGGCCTGCTCCTCTACTGTCATCTCAGCATAGGATTTGGGCTGAGCATTGGGGTTGAACGACATTTCTATAGGCGCCTCTCTAAATCTAGGAGGATCACGATTATATTTCTCATGAGTTTTCAGTCCGCTGCAGTAGCAGTATGTAGTGCCGCCTCTCGGCCAGACATAACCGTGGCTTACTTATTATGGCGATCGAGGTGTAACGTTGAGGCGGTGCGCATTGAGGCGGCGTGTTGCGACGCGAAAGGCGTGAAGCGTTTCACATTTTAATGCCGTTAAGCCTAGAGCTAGCTTTGATCTGACATGCGCCAATGTTCAATTATAAGCAGAGGGCCTCATTGCTCCAGAGATAACACGCATATAAAAGCGCGTCACGATAGTTGATGTAATAATAGGCAGTGAGGACGCGGAATGGTTCGCACCAAGCCAAGCAAGCCGCCTTACGAAAGGGAAACCAAATCACACTACCTTGCATTTACGTCATCGCTTGTAGCTGCTTGGAGAGTCTCTTCACGAAAGACGTTCACACGTTGCGAAAATGCGAACGGGCGTTTTAAACGGCTCATGCCGGAGACGAGTGGAGATCATCTCCAATTCTCCCACGTCCGGGTTATGTACGAGCTTATGAGCGAATCGCAGTACCGCCTCTATTACAGACCTGCCTCGGGCGGGCATGGTGGCCATTACGTGACTTATTAGTTTTTAAGACGGCATGAACGTTGCGACGAGCGCTTGGAAATACTGGGGCAGTCCCGAAGTTGGGGCTGAATTGTCTCAGGATCTTAAAGCACGACTACTTTATTGATACTATTACATACGGGGGGGTCCGGGTGGCGAGCGTTGAGCCTAACACGGTGTTCAGATGGCGTGTGGGCAAAGCCATGCTTAGACGCTGCCCAGCAACGTGGGGTAGTGGTGTGCCAGTGCAGCAATCCCACATTCAGGGCTAGGGCATATGCTTGTGCGATTCGCATATAACCCGGCTGGGACTCGTGATGCGCAATACATCTGTACTTGTTCAGTATGAGATTAAGCGGAATTGTAACACTGTTTTTGTCGGGGCAAATTGCCCTTGCGTCCCTGTTCTTTAAGGACTCGAAGTCGGACCGTGTGCGTAAACACCTCGAAGGCCTCGGGTATGAAATTGTGGACTCGGCAGGCAATGTGAAGGATAGCGTTCTTGAGGGCCTCGATCCGGAAACCCTGCGTTCATGGCTTGACTACCACGGTGTGTACAAATCTGGTGAAGAATTGGTTGATTCAGCGAAAAAGAATCAGAAGCTGCTTCTGGACGACGTGAAGGAGTATGCAGCATCTTCTCACGGCGCAGCCACGGACCTTCTCAGCAAGGGCAAAGATTTCTATGCGACACAAACAGCTGCGTTGTCGGAGAGCTTGACAAACCGCTGGTCTGACTCGCGGCTGAAGGAGTTCCTGGATGCGCGCGGCTACAAGGTTCCGCAGAACTCGAAGCGAGATGAACTACTTGCGGCAGTTGCTAGGATCAAGCACAAGCTGCCAATTAACTTCGAGGGTCCCAGTGGTGAGTATTGGTTTGACAGTTGGAACCGTGACGAGCTCGTGAAGAAGCTTCAGGGCCTTGGCGAGAGTATTGAGGGCAGCCGCAAGGACCTCGCGAAGCGCTTGCACGCATCTTATGAGAAATCCTACAAAGAGGGCAAATCGCACGGCGAGGATTCCGCTGAGAAAGTCAAGGAAGCATTTGGTGATTTCCGCGGCGCAACGCAAGAAACTTTTAGCAAGTGGAGTGTTGACGATCTGAAGGAATACCTAGGTGACTTCGGCGCAGAGCTGAAGGAGGGCAAGGACAATCTCGTGAAAGCTGCGCGTGAGAACTATTACTACTTTGTCCATGGCAAAGAGGCCCCCAAGACGGCACTTGACCACGTAAAGGAACATCTTTACACCCAGAGTAACCGTCTGCGGTCTTACCTTGGACGCGTTCTCGGGCTCAACTCTTTTTTGAGATCGGATCTTTAAATTAGTCGCTGTAGGGATTGAATCTTGATAATATCTACTTAGTTAGCGTGCGAGGATCACATACGAGCTTCCATGTTTAAGCTGCTCCTCAATTCATACTTCTCTACTATAGTTTGACGAACCATGATTCTGATCTTTTGTATCACCCTGCCATTACCGCTTTGCCTAAAAGCGAGCAGCGCCGCCGCCCTACGACATAACCCTCGATCTGACAAAATCCCCTTCCCAGCCTTACCTTCTCCATTGTCACACACGACTTCACTATGGCGGCAGGACGACCTTGGTTCGTGCAGGGCGCAGACCTCATCCACCGATTAACGGTACTAGGCATTCTTGGCTATTCCGGATACCTCGTATTTGGCATCACCCGCGCTGTGCGGCACAACAATGAGGTGAAGCAGCGGAAGCTGTTGCTTGCCCAACAAGAGGGCCAGCAGCCTGAAAGTGAGCTTAAGGACATAGAAACTGGTGCGCACTAAATATGCTGCGCTCGTCCCATGCAGCTCTGCGGCTGCGCATACTGCTTTTACCTCAGCAAAGGGCAACCGTCACTTAGTGCTTTCTGCGCAGCGTTCCCCGCCTCGCCCCTTCCTTGTACATAGAATATTTTATTTTTCTCTTGGCGTAGCCACTCAGCCAGCAATCGCGCGTACTCTTACGCACTCTAAATATTTGTTTTGTATGTAACTTTCATCATCGTTTCTTGTGAGCCACGAGAGCCTCACCTTCATCACCTTCCTGAGGCCGCTTCTTGGATCGTTTTGAACGCGGCCTGAGGCTGTGAGAAAGGCCAAGTTGCTCCAATTTCTCTATGCGCTGTTTGTTTTTTGCTTGCGCTTCCGCTAACCGTGGATTCATTATGACGACGTCGTCGTATGCCTGCTCACATACAAGGCAGCACCCTGCGCGAGCTCGCGAAAGTACATCGTATGGCCCCACATGTCCGCACTCCACAATCTGAGCAAGCGATTGCGAAAGACTCTCAAGAGCAATGTCTTTGCGGTTAATAGGATCGATCCAGCGTCCATCGCTTAGCTCTCGCGTGATTTCGGCGACATCGCGAATTTGACGAATCTGAGTTTTGGGTACCGTGGGGAATTTCGAGCCAAGAAGAAATTCCAGTATCGCTTTCTTATTGTAGAGGTGTCCGCCCCAGTCACTGACAATTGGGTCGCTCAAAAGCTCTCCACTCAGTGCACATCGCGACCATAAATGGTTATGTTTGTCCTTTGCCTCAGAAGACTCGGTTCCTAGTGAGCTTCGCACGACGATTTCTGAACGTTTAGCTATAGACCCGCCATCGGCACCCATCAGCTGCAGGTGAGCCAGGGATCTATCTCCTAATAATTACCGCGTGCTGCTTACCAAAACGGGCAGCAGTCCCACCGTCGCGATTTTACTCTGAGATTGATTCAGCGCGGGCACGGATGGCAGGCCGCACGGCATCAACTGCTGAAGAATGCCAATTTTTCCATAAAGTTGGTGCGTGTAGGCATGGCGGTAAGTGCGTGCGCAAGCACACTCTGCCGGAAAAGTCGACCGCAATTGTGTTGGTGAGTATGCCGTTGACCACGGTTAATACAAGGGCTACAAGCGAGTTGCAAGGGCTCGTGGAGGACATTTTCCTGGAAGTAGCCTCTCTGGGCCGTGTTCATGAGATGTTCGTAGCGGCAAACGAGTCTCAGCACCTTCGTGGCAACGTATACATATCGTTTGAAACGGAGCAAGAGGCAACGCATGTTTTAACTAACATTAATACCAGATGGTTTGCGGGAAAGCCGATCTTCGCGCACTTCTTACCTGCGAAAACGATCACAATGGCTATATGTCGCGATGGGCAGCAGTGCAAACGGCAGCTAGACTGCAACTATGCCCACCCTCTATCTTTTGATGCAGATTTCTGGGACCGGTTATTCGCGATGCAGCAAAACGAACTCGTAGCGAAGGATGGCGAGCGATCTACGCAGCCTCTTTCCGTTTAATTGGATGCACTAAAAGAATACACTAAACCGAACGATTTGAGCCAAGCTGAAGCTAATCGGGACAAAACGGGCTTAAAATCTATCTTAACGGTCTCTCGAGCTTGTATTACTAGGGCTTTAAACTGCTTCAATATGTTCAGCCGCCGCTTGATGGCGCACTCAGCGGCGGTTTCTGCTGACTACTATTCTCGGGCCAGCAGCACCACACAACACTTGCAATCCGCCCTTCCCGCCATCGACCGATACATCGTAAATCATGGCTGATAGGTACTCGTTTTCGCTGACAACGTTCAGCCCAAACGGCAAGCTCATTCAAATTGAGTATGCACTCCAGGCGGTGAACTCTGGTGTCACGTCGGTTGGCATTAAGGCGCAGAATGGTATCGTGCTTGCCACCGAGAAGAAGGCCGGCTCTGCGTTGGTCGACAACGAATCGCTGTCGAAGGTCGCGCAGCTCACGCCCGATATTGGCATGGTCTATTCCGGTATGGGCCCGGATTTCCGTGTTCTCGTCGATAAGGCGCGAAAGCTCGCACATTCGAACTACAAGCAGATCTACCAGGAGTATCCACCAACGCGGATCGTGGTGCAGGACATCGCGCGCACCGTGCAGGAAGCCACGCAGGCCGGTGGTGTGCGCCCTTATGGTGTGTCACTCCTGGTGGCGGGCTACGACGAGGACCACGGCTACGGACTCTACCAAATTGATCCCAGTGGTTCATACTATCCGTGGAAAGCAACTGCAATCGGTAAGGGCTCAACATCGGCCAAAACGTTTTTGGAGAAACGCTGGAACGAAGAGCTAGAGCTCGAGGATGCCATCCACATTACGCTGCTCACACTCAAGGAGAGCATTGAGGGCGAGATGACCGGCGACAACGTAGAAATCTGTGTTGTTGGCGTACCGAATGATGATATGCTTGGCTTCGAGGGGGTAGCTGGTGTCGACGGGCCACGATTCCGCTCTTTAAGCTCGCAGGAGATTCAAGATCGCCTCGACTCTTTGTAGGCAACGGCTTTTGTAGGCAATAGCTAACTTATACACTCGTATATTAGTTTGTGTGCGGTTTCTTGATAGGGTCTATGACGCTGCCGCGCTTGACCAGTACCCGCGGTTTCGTTTGTCGCTGGAACGTGTCGGCCGTCACCCACTCCTGCCCGAGGGGCATGCGCAGAGATCGCTCGTACTGCTGTCGATTCTCGAACGGGAAAGGCACGGCGCTCGCGTTAAATTTGGCGGCCTTCTTGTTCACCTTCTCGTTGATGATGACATTGCCCTTTTTGAAATCCTTGCGCTTCTGGTTCTGAATTCCAAGCACTTTGCGCACCTTTTGCACACGCGGCTTGTCGTTACTCCAGCCGCCCCATCCAGGCAGCGTTTCGTCGATTTCTTTGTCGCCATCTTCTTCGACCTCGCGCTGCTTCTCAGCCTCGAAGTCGGCAACAACGTCGTCACCAGCAAACGCTTCACGCACAAGATCCTGCTGTTCAAGCGTCAGATCCTTCTCCCGGATCATACTGTCGCCTAAGGTGTTTTCTACGGAAATAGTGCTGTTTTTGCTGGGTCTCTTGCCCTTGGCATGCACTTCCGGCCGAGCAGATTTCGCAAGCTTCACCGCTCCGAGCTCTGCTGTGCCCTCGCTTGCTGCTGCGAGCCATGGATTATCTTCCATTTTAGTCGATGGCACCTGAGTTTTGGATGCTGTGGGCTCGGATGATCTTCCTGTCCCTTGATTTAGCTCAGAGAGTCCCTCCTCATCAGCATCGCTACGTCGCCGTAGTTCTACCACCTCTGCACCAACGTCACGCTTCTCCTTCTTGTTCCTACGCTGCTGAGTATTTCTCGCCTTGGCATTATCCTGCTCGCTATCACTTGTGCCCGACTCTTCAATAGCAGCAAGATCACGCTTAAGCTGCTGGCCTGCCGGGTTGAACGACTTTCGCCCAATGTTCGCTTCGGTATCTTCGTCACTATAATCGTCGTGAAGCAGGCGCTCGTTGGCTTTCCTGTCGCGTTCCTCCGCCTCCTGCATAAACTTCATACCGAGTACACCCTTGGCTGGCGCGTTGCTTGTGGTGTCCTTATCAAATCGAGCCTGCTCAGACTCAATATCACCATCGCTCTCATTCTCTGACTCGAAGCTGCCACGAATTTTCTGCTTCAGAGCATCGCCCTGGCGTAGCATCTCCTCAATCTCTGATCGCGTACCGGCGTCGCGAGTGAGGCCCTGGTCGGCCATTCGCTTCGCCCACTTCGACGAAGCACGATGCCGGAGCGTTGCGCGCTCAAGCGCTCGATCACGCTCAGCCTTCTCAATGCTTTCCTCGTCATCCTCTCCATTTTCCAGCTCCTGCATGCGTTCGCGTTCACGCTTGTGAACCTTGCGGAACGACTTGGACTTGATCTTCTTGATACGTTTAGCGCGCTGCTCCTCACGATACATGAGTTCGCGCATGTACCGTAGTTGATCGCGGCGCTTGCGTACTTCCTCAACCGATAGCGTGGACGGTGCAAGCCCCTCGAAAGTCGACACAGCATTTTCGTCTGCCAGCGCACTAGTTATTAAAATATTCGAGATGTTTCGCTCCAAAGAGTTCTGTGAGTCCTCTGTTGCAGCAGTGAAAGGCGAGGCCGCCTGCAGCTCAGGAGGCGCATTGATTGGAAATTGAAGGTGCTCAGCCTGGCGGTTCGTATTTACAATGTCCGCCCACTTACCCAGCTCGGTTCTTGTAAGACCCAAAGCAGCAACACGATCAGCACGCTCCTGAATACGCTTCGGCGCCGGCACGGCGAATGTCTTTCCCTCTTTCGTGCCGGGGATGACTTCCTGTAGGGAGAGCTGTGTGTCACTAGAGGCAGCAGGCAGGCTAAACGGGTTTTCCTCACTAGCCTCTGCGAGACGGTGACTCGACGTTCCAATATCATCTGCACCGCTGACACTTCTGATGGCTTTCATCAAAGTTTCGTCAGTATTCTCGTCGTCAGACGAGTCGCTGCCACGATTGAGCTCCAGCTCGGCCGAGTCTGAGTCTGAGTCTGAGCCCGGCCCTGATTCTGAGCCCGTTTCCGCGTCAGAGTCCGAGTCTGACCCGGATTGACTGCCCAACTCCTCAGACTCAGCGGCATGCTCGACATGGGAAGAGGCCGGCATCGCGTTCGTCTTTATCGAATGCTTTGCCGGTTGTCCGCCTTCGAGGCCTTCGGCCTCAGCTGCCTCTCTTGCAGCTTCTTCCTGTTCCTTTGTGTCAAGGTCCCATATCTCCGACAGCGTTAGCAGCTCAGATTCGTCGTAGCTATCGCCCCACTCATCTTCCTTGTCAGTTCCAGGCTCACCAAGCGAAATTTCAGAGTCAGAACCCATGGCCTCATCACTATCAATTTCTTCGTCGTCTTCGGCATCAACTTGGTTACTCAATAGCTGGCGGATGCGCTCGTCTGATACGTGGTCGAGGTCAATATCTTGCTGCTGTCTCAGGCCCTTGATGTAATACTCGTCATCTACGGCTGTATCAAAGGCATTCAAAATTCTCTCACGGCTCGATTTGTTTGAGTTTCCGCGCCTTTGCGCATTTCTTCGCGCCATTGGAGCCGGTCTAAATTTTTTGAATCAGTGACTATGGCCGTGTGTTAGTAGTATACATGAATTTTCAGATTACCTAATTTTTCTGGCGCTCATGCTGTGTTTTTGCATTAACGTCCCAGTGAGGAACTAATACTGCCTAGCGCTGGTAGTTTTTTCTGCAACGAAAAACTACCTTACAAAACGTTGAAGAACGCATGTTTCTTGAAACTAAGAAGATCATTGAGGATGGAGACCTTGTTTTAGTCTGGGTATCGCGTGGCACAATCAAACCCCTCGTCGTGGAAAAGGGAGAAACTCTCCAAACAAAATTCGGTCCATTCCGCCATGACGATATTATTGGCCAACGGTTCGGTTCTCAATTACCGTCAATATCTGGTAAGGGCTTCGTTCACGTCGTTGCCCCGACGCCAGAGCTTTGGGCTTTGTCGCTGCCACATCGCACACAGATTGTTTATAGCCCTGACGCGAGCTATATAGTGCAGCGACTGGGAATCCGGCCCGGCTCAAAGGTCATTGAGGCTGGAACAGGCTCTGGCGCATTGACGCATGCGCTCGCGCGTACTGTCTTTGGGTTCGATGGAAAGGTGTGGACATATGAGTATCACCTGGATCGGTTTAACAAAGCCGTAACAGAGTTCAGAGACCACAAACTTGATAGCATAGTGCATGCGACGCACCGTAATGTCTGCGAAGATGGATTTAGCATTGCGCCTCTGCAGCCGCAAGCGACCGCCGTGTTTTTAGATCTCCCTGCCCCTTGGGCTGCAATACCTTTTCTTGTGAATGACGGGATCCTAAATCGCGAGGAGCCTGTTCATATATGCTGCTTCAGTCCATGCATAGAACAGGTCGTGAAGACCGTAGAAGTGCTGCACGAGAACGGCTTCCGAGCAATTGAGATGGTAGAGAATCAGGCGCGGCGATGGGAGGGTCATCATGGCATGGTGCGTAAGGTCGACGAGGCACTCGATGTACTACGCGACGTGCGAAAGCGCCGTAGTGAGGGCATTGAACGAAAGAAGCGGAAGCGTGCGGCTGTTGAGATCCCGGAAGAGGAGCGCACAGAAGAACAGCGCGCCGCACTGCGTGGTGACGCCCCTGTACCCCAAGCTTACGACCCGTGGGGTCGCAGCCAACATGTCAAGGAGGGTAATGCTGCATATCAGTGGACGCCCATCTCGTTTGCTGAGACCGAGTGGCGCAGCCACACATCGTTCTTGACATTCGCTGTGCTGCCGCCCATGCGCGCGCCCGCACCAAAAAACGACGCACCAGTAAAGGAGGTTGAAATTGAGGCTTAATTTAAAAGATATTATCTCATTGTTGGGTATGATGGCGGTGGACGTCACGAGAAGCGTATTGTTTGAAAGGGAGGCGCAGAGTCAAGCAGCAGCGAGGCGCCAACCAGCAGCGCATTTGTAACAACTGCTGCGAAAATACGACCTGTGATCCCTGGCCTGGTATGCTTTACAGCTTGTGGAAGCCCACTGATCTCTAAAACAGTGCCTATGAAGTAAAGCTCTAGGGCGTGAGAGCCAACACTGCCGACGATTCGTAGAGCCGCGGCTCCTATGTTATAGTGGAGAAGCGCGTCGCACACGAGGCCAGTAGCCGTAAACTGCAGAAGGCCGATGCCGCTCGCCACGAGAGCGTTTCCAGGGCGCCAGCGCACAGAGCCAGATCGTGTTTTTTTGGCAATAGCATAGCTTGCAAGGTGTCCAAACGATATGAGAGAGAGGCCCGTAATAAATATCTCGTTCGAGGTGAGAAATCCGCTGGCAACACAGCGTCCAAACCACATAGAAGCTGTCATCATGGCCAGGCCCATAGACTCAGTCATACTAGCCTGCCTCAGGCTTGTTCTCTCCAATGAAGCCGTGGCAGCATCGCACCTACTATTTTGATTGGAGCGGCCGCAGACATCTAGTAGGTCATGGTGTATCGCGCTTTGCCCCTCAACCTTGCCGACAGCTCGCCTAGCTCTATTCGCTGAAATGAGCTTCAGCACGATGTACGATCCTAGAACGCCGAGCAGAGGCGCTGCTTCAGAGCATGTGATACTATACAGGAGCAAGCCGGACATGCCTATACTCTGCAAGGTGCCTATAGAGCTCACAGGTTTTCTCACAAGCACATTGTGTACGGTTCCAATGCCAATTGCGAACAACGATTGCCTCGGTGTGAGCGGTTTTAACCCAGTGAGAAATGCAAGCAGCGGAGACAATGCGTCGCTGGTCACGCTTACTTCAATACTCGGAGTCGCAAGTGGCGCTACTTGTTCGACAGACTCAAGCTCGAGCAACGCAAATCCCCAGCATACCCTCCGCGTCAAATCTCCAAGCATCGTGCCGATGGGAACGGGACAGCGCACATGCACGATGGTATTGTTTATTCTGCCCAACAAGATGCATGTGACACCTCGCGCGGTGGGGCTGACGCGTGAGGCATTCGCTACCTATGCGGTTCTGTTGAGAAGCCACGTGCTGCTGCCCGGCTTAAGTAGCATCTGTGGTGGACTTTGTGTATGCCGGGCCGCTGCCAAATTAGCACAGGAGGGCCTAGTAGACAAGTTAACATAGTTTTAACAGTGTACAGAAAGGGATCATTGCTCGTCAGATCTTTCCTTTAATGCGGACCTAGCTCGCCTAAACGCTCTGCGGCACACAATGTGTCAGTAATAACTCGGCATAAGTGAGCACGCAGAGAGGTAGAACTAAGCCGCCGCTTGCTAATTATTGAGCAACGATTCTGCGAGAGGATGTCTGCCAGATAATGGATTTCATAAAGCAATCGGTTGGGCGCATAAGCCTCAATATTGCGAAGTGTAATTATTTCATATTGAGACAGGATCGAGAGCGCGGCCCTCGCGACCGAGCGGCGGCACTCCGCGCTGCGAGCCAAGCTGTTTCTTCACCGAGGGCTCTACCAGCGGGCTCGCCAGTCCCTTCATCACCATGAACTCACTGCTACGCATCTTTGTCGGATCGTCCACAAAGAATTGGTCTTTGATAGGCTTCAGCAGGACGCTAGGATTTTTCCGAATCACAAGCAGTGTGTTCGTCGGAATCGCGATCCAGTCCGATCTCTCGAATGTAAGCGGTTCTGAGGCCACCATGACAATGCTGTTAAGGCGGTGGCACCGCTCCATTTTGTACTGGTTCGGCTCGTACTCAAAGAATCTCGTACCCGTGCTGTAGTATAAGGATGCAGCCTCCTCTTTTTTTGAACTGACATAACGACTCACAACCACAGATTCGCCATCCGTGACAGCAAAGTTTAAAAGGGACGGCTCCGGGTCGGTAATGCCCATTTCATGAGCCGCCTCGAGCGACCACTTCACGAGCAGCTCAATTGTCTTGAGCAAAGCTTTCTCAAGCAACTCGTACGGAAACTGGCCGGTTGGATCGGCGGGGTCTGCCCCAAGCTCCTCGAGTGAGTGTAGAAAGAGCGCGAAGCACGCCTCCGAGTCCGTAGATCCCTGGATGAACATGAAGTACTTGTCGTCAATGTGTTTGCACAGTCGGCGCTTAATGCGTCCAAAATACGAGACACCGCCGTTGTGCATGAACATGAGCGTATGGTATACGAACGGATGGCAATTTGTTTCAGAAAGCACGCCAGAGGTCGAAGCACGCACATGCGCAAAAACCATCTTGCTGCGCGTCTTCGAGGCCAGCCGCTCTAGATTCAGGTTGTTCCATGCAGGCGTTGTAGCGCAATACACACAGGGCCCGCGTTCCTCGTCGGTTTCCACATCGTCTGGGTAGTACCCAACACCGAATCCATCACCGTTGATGGGCCGCCGCATGTCGACACGTAGTCGACTGTCAAACGACTGGTTGATAATTGAGTGAGCCGGTCGTGTGAGCAGATGCTCGAGCCGAATCGTGTCCTGGCCCTTGTATATCATGAACCGGCACATGGTGGCTGTAAGTGATCACAGTGCCGCCAGTGTGACAAATCTAGCTGGGAGCCTATAGCGACGGACCGAGTGCTGCCACCAGCGGCCGCCCGACAAAGCAATTAATCAACACGTACACACTGTTCAACATTAATCAACCTAGAGAATTCCTTAATTTGTTGCCTTGAAATCTCAAAGGCCTTTTGCGTAGTTCCCACTTGCCAAAAACGTCTGAATAATTTCCACAATGCGCCCCAGTGCCTCAAGCCATGCCCCAAGCTGCTTCTCAACTGTCTCCTGCGGTGATCCCAGCTTCGCATAAAAGTCTTTGCGGTACGGACAGGCGTTCATAGCGAGCTTGAACAAAGGTCTCACCATCATGCTGTGATACTTTGAAAGCGTCTCGCCGTACGCCTTCGTGAACGACGAGGCCAGCTCTTCATCAGGATTAGCAAGGTTCCGCTTCATCGCCTCATAAGTGAACTGCAGGCCTCGAGTCAACCACAGTAAGCCCTGCGTAGCGTCCTTCTTCTTTTGTGCCGCCTCGCTGAGCACAATTTGCTGTAGTGACGCTCCAGCAGGGCCAAGCGCTTCCTGGCGTGTCTTGATCTTCTTGATGTTGCCCTTCATATCATTCTGCACAACAGAAAAGGCCGTGCTCCCAAGGAGATCAAAAAGCCTCACAAGGCCTACAGTCGCCTCAAGGAATTGCGACGTATCAATATCTTGGTCTTTGGAAATAGTGACATCGGTGAAATTGCGATCAATGGTGTCAAAGTATGTCATTTGTTCGAATGGAGAGGTCCGTCGCGTCCACGTAGGTAGGTACAAGATGTAAATACGTGCGTGTGTTTTTGATTACGTTGGCGCACGGCCCCGGGTGACAAGTGCAGGTGACCCAGCAGCACCCCGCAAAAATTGGAGGGCCCATTTTTTTTGAACATGTGTTGCGCGCTAGCTAATTGCGTTAGGGCTAGTCCCGACTTTAGCTCGAAATTTTACTCGCCAGAGGTCATTGCCTTGTCCGCGAAGCTGCGGTCGCGACCCGCCACGCTCGCTTCGTCAAGTAGCGTGGGTGTCACATGGTCCCAGTTGAAATTTATAGCGAGCTGAACTGCTGGACGTGCTCGGCGACTATGGTGTTAGGTGGGGCACCTGCATCTCAATGGCTTGTCTCATTCACCAAGACGTTGAATCCCACACGGTTCGTTAGGCTTAGGTCCGGTCATGCAGGCCCGCGGGCTAAAAATTCTGTAAGGGCGGCCGCTCAGGCACTTTTCGAGCCGCCGTTCAAGCATCTCCGCGCGTCGCGCTCGCCGAGACGCTCCCAGCTAGTGGCCGACACGCCAGGAGTTGAAGCGTCTAATGAGTATCTCACTGCGCTGAATATGCTTCATCCAGCAAGGCACTACCCAGTCGCGCGCAGGCTGCGCCGGGAAGTGCACTTACACATTGGACCTACAAATTCGGGAAAGAGCTACACAGCACTCCAGGCATTCAAGAACGCAAGCTCAGGGTTTTACGCCGGGCCGCTGCGAATGCTGGCGCGGGAAATTTACGACCGCATGGAAAATGAAGGTGTCCCATGCAATTTGATCACAGGAGACGAAGTTCTCGAAAAGGAAGGCGCCCGCCTGAACAGCGGTACGGTAGAGATGATGGATCTCAGCCGCGAAATGGACTTGGCAGTGATAGACGAGATCCAAATGATTGAGGACTACGATCGCGGTTGGGCGTGGTCTCGCGCGTTTTTAGGGGTCCGTGCACACGTTGTTCACCTATGTGGAGATCCTAATAGCGAGAAAATTGTCACTGAGCTGGTGAGGCAAACCGGTGATGATCTGAAGGTGCACCGCTACGAGCGCCTTTCGCCGCTTGTGTTGCAGAAAGGCCTTGATGTTGGAGAGGCGGGCCTCAACAAGAAAACGGCGAAAAAGTCCACGCCTTCGCTTTACAAGCTAGTACAGCCTGGAGACTGTGTTGTCTGTTTTTCGAAAAAGCAGGTACAGAACTTGCGCGACAAGATAGTCCAAGCCCATGATAATAAGCTCTGCTGTGCAATTGTGTATGGCTCCCTACCACCAGAAACACGAGCCGAGCAGGCCCGCTTGTTCAATATGCCTAGAAATGGCGTGGACTATCTTGTTGCCAGTGATGCGATTGGTATGGGCCTGAATCTCGGAATCAAGCGCATCATCTTTTCGACTCTGCAGAAGTTTGACGGTGAGAGAATGCGCGAGCTCACTATTCCTCAAATAAAACAGATTGCCGGTCGCGCTGGTCGCTACCGCACCGCTGATGGCGGCGAAGGCAGCGAGGGATTTGTGACATGTGTGCAATCCAAGGACGTGCCTATCGTGCGTAGAGCGCTTGCTGCCAAGTCCCCTGAGATCCATCAAGCTGTGCTTATGCCCCATAGCCAGGTGATGAGGTCGGCAATTATTGGCAGCGGCAGCTTCGAGCGCGGCGTGGCGTTCAGTCGTACGCTGCACGCGGTACTGAATCAAACTCTCACGAGCGAAACGTACGTTATGCCGCGTCAAGGCGGCGCAACTGATATCGCCAAGCTGTTTGACCGCGTTCCTAATCTCACATTCGAGGATCGACTCGCACTCGCCAACGCCCCTGTTCCCACGGCAAATGAAACGGTAAGCGCAGCCTTCAAATTGATGTGCACCGTCATTGGTGAGGGCCGCTCGGAGAATATTGTGCAGCTGTTTCCTGAGCTAATGAGCTGGCTCAGCACCAATACTGCTGTTACTGAGACTCTCGAAAAGATACACAAGACAATCACGCTATTTTTGTGGCTCAGCTTTCGCTTCCCTTGTAATTTTATCGACCGCCATGGGGCTCTCGACCTCAAAAAACTGTGCGAGGCCCAATTTAACAAAATGCTCAGCTCACATAAGTCGCTGGCGAGCCCTGGTCGCGCCCGCACGGTGCAAATGAAAGCCATTGATCGCGGCGAGGAGGCTGCGGTGGCGCTTGCACCTTTCAAGAAGCGTGCTAGCAAGACAAGACGACAGGCCACTCGGCGTAAAGGAAAGCCTCAGGTCGCACGGTTTCTATGAAACTATTTGTACATACTCCGATTTCTATACATTAGTTTGAAGCTCGTTTTTTCTCCTTCTTTTGCAGCTCCCCGATTTTTTGAACAATGGCCGGTACTTCGGCGTTGTTCCAGTAAACAATGCAGTTCGGCTCATCATCTTTTGGGACTTCCATGATCTCGAGCTGGCTGTGGACCATGTCCGCCTTCATGAAATGGTTCTCACGATGCGATACGCGGCGTAAAAGCTCCTGCTCGTCAACAGCAATGAATACGAACAGCACCTCCTCTTCTTCACTGATCTTCTTGCGCAAGAAGTCTCGGTAGATCTTCTTGAGGCTTGAGCACGCAACAACAACCTCGCGCGTCGCAGACTCAGCCTCAGCCTTTTTCGACTCCTGCGCAACCTTCTCAAGCCAACCCCAGCGATCATCGTCGGTCAAGGGGATGCCGTGCGACATCTTCTCAATATTGTCGGCAGGGTGCAGCGTATCGCCCTCAAGGAACGGTATGTGCAGCTGATCTGCAATCTGTGTTCCAACCGTGGACTTCCCACTGCCGGCAGGCCCGCCCACGATTATAATCATGATTTGAGATGGCAAAGTAGAGGAAACGCTGGTGGTGAGTAGACGCTGTTCGTGGGGTGGAGGTCAGGGTTACGCAGCCCGCGGCGTTCCTTTGAAGCGGCGGCGGCCTTTACCAGCAACAAGCAAGCGCAAAAGTAGTAGAGTGGCAGTAGACACATCCGCAAGACGGATTTAGCTCGTTTGCAAAAAAGCTCCGCTTGCACATTTTTGATGACTTTTCTTCTGTCTTGCGGCTAAGTGGACCGGTACAATGTTTATTAAGTAGCGTAATTAACAGGAAAAGTAGCTGTCAATCATCGTAGTGACGTCGTAGAGTGGACTCCTACTTTGAAATCTCGAGAATCTCCTTCGAATCAATAAAATGTACCCCGCTTGGGAGCGTCTTAAGCAGCTTTATCGTAGCTACAGCTATTTCATCGACGTGCACAGGGTATCCCATCAAACTCTGAGCCCAGGACCGATGGATAGTGGGAAGCCACTTCTCGAGCATTGACGTGCCAAAACCATCGTGTGCCTTTTCGCGATGCCCCACTAGCGGTCCAGGACGAAGGATGATCACTCGTCGGAACCCAACCTTGGAAATGTCCTCTTCAGTCTCGCCTTTAAGGCGCATGTAAGCGAAATGAGATTTCTTACTTGCACCTGAGGAGCTCACAAGGACGAACGTGTCACAACCCTTTGCCTTCGCCTCTTCGGCTAGCTTCAGTTGGAGATCGTGGTCGATGAGCCTCTGCTTCTCAATGCTTCCTGCGCTGGCTTTCGTCGTGGCCACGCCAGAAAACATGAGCTGTGCCGATTCAGGAAAGCTTCGTCCCCACTCCTCTGCAGGAGCTACTAAGCTCTCGAGCTTCGACGATTTAGGAATCGAATCTGAAAGTTTCGAGCGCGAAAATGTCAATACGCGGTTGAAATCATCGCTAGCAATAGCCTGCTTCAGAAAACTGGAGGCTGATAATCCAGTTGCACCTACTACTATAGCGCTCATGCTTTTGGCTACGTTGCGATAGTGGCGCCAATCTCTATGCATCCGCCTTATTACACACTCAAGGTGCCTCTTAGTAATCCAATATGGTTGTGAGGCGCAATTAACTGGCATATCAGCCACTTTCGTGCTCGGGGTGTAGACCCCTCAAGTTTGAAACCCACGCAGTGATCATCACTAAAGAAGCTTGAGTAACTTCAGCTTGCTGGGAAGGCTGAGGTCCTCAGGGAGAGTAGCTTTGTAGAAAGGCTTTCTAAGTATGCTGGCATGAGTCATTCTCTGAGCCGCATATCACTGGAGCTATAAATGAAAAGCCTCCTCCGCAGAGCCAGCAGAATTGAGTTTGAGAGAGGACGACAACATTAAGGCTTACAAGCTCTCAGTTAATCATTGCACTGCAAATAGATTTTGCGAATGTATCGACCTACGAGAAGTCATATTACATCGAAGGCGAGGTGGCCGAGTGGTCTAAGGCGCAGGATTAAGGCTCCTGTCTCTTCGGGGGCGAGGGTTCGAATCCCTCCCTCGTCACCATTTTTTTCCTTCTTCTTGGGAGAATCCCGAATAGGACTTCGACTAGGGCACGAAGCACGGTCAGCAGCCGTTACGATTAGCTGGTCCGTGATAGGAGGCGCGTGACCGGTAAGTGATAGCGGGCCACACGTCCTACGGAGCAGCCCGAACGTTGCAACGCTCAAATTAGGCACTCAAATGAGGCGCAAAGAAGATTTGGCTTGCTTTCAAGCAGAAAATTATATTTTGAGGCTTTGAAGTAAAGCAGGCATCACTCAGCTGCTTTCGACTTGACATATACATGCGGCTATCATTGTGCAGGTCGGATAAACTGCATGGTTCGCCAGGGTGGGGTAGGACAAAAAGTCACTTGGCTTACATACCCAGATGAGAACGGCAGGTAAAGGCTTCGTTAGCTTAATTGGTATTTGCTTCCTGTCGTCGAGATCTCCATTTTCACGAGAGAGAGTCGCCCACACAATTGTTCACAGTCATTTGACTGAGTGCCAAGCTAGGGACCAGGATGCCTGAGGATGGTAATGTTCAGCTTCGCCGAAACCCCAGCAAACAGGCGGTTGCACGGCCCCATCTTTTGAAACATGGTAAAACTGGAAAAGGCTCATCAACGCGACTGTCAAAGCTTCCAGGAGCTCAAAGGAAAAACTTGAGTGGAAGTGTTCCGAGGTCACAAAGCTCTTTGGCTCTCAATCAACAATCTCCAAGGCATCAGCCAGGTCATAGTGCGCAAGACCACTCACGCGAGGTAGAGCGAGACCATGAGAATCACAACTTACCGCAAAGCCACTCCTCTGCTCGCTTAAACAAGAGCAGGTTACCTCACCAAACCAACGCCGTAGGCACTCAGTCCGGGTTTGGCACACATCGATACCGCGGCTTAAGCGGTTTGGGCAACCTCGCTCACTCTCACCGAAAGCCAGTTATTCAACTAGAGCATGATGATGATGATGATGATGATGACGAGGATCAAGTTGACAGCGACACAACGGATTTTGAGGACACCGACACAGAAGAAGAGGTTGATACAGTACAAAGACCACCAGCCCCGGCACGACTCGACTCGCAATTGAGCATTGGAATTCAGCGTGTAGAACCGACACCGCCTAAAATTTCGGAGGAGACCGTCATTTCTGTAAGCAGCTTGGCAGAGATGGCATCCGCGTTAAAGGGCGCGCGAAATAAGTCTGGATTCGTTGACGATAAAGACCTCATTTCGACGGCGGTAAATCGATCAAAGAACCTGGGTGATATGGCTCAAATAGTACATGGATGGAACACCAATAAGAAGCAGAGCCGGCAATTTTCACAGCAACGAAACGAGTCCGTTGTAGGTCTTCAGGACCATGCACGCAGTGGTGGAAGCGAAAAGGAGCCGGCAGTGCCGGGTGACGAGGACCCGAGAGAATTTGAGAAGGTTTTTAGAGAGTACACAAATACGCGTGCAATCAGCAATCCTGTTATAGGGTCATTATGCCGCATTTCGGTTGCTCAGGAATCGAGCGCTCAACGAGCGGGAAACGGCTCGTCGTCATCTTCACTATCTTCTATGGACGCATCAGCTGCGGCCGGCTCACTCAACTTGCAACTGCCTTCCGTGAAGAAGGTCAATTCGCTCGTTGCCACCACAGCAAATCAAATGTCCGATTTCCCCGATCGGAACAGCGGTTTCTCCTATGCCGCGCCTCAAAGCCACGGTGCCATTGAAAGCGTATCCACTTACACTTTAAACAAGATTTGGCAGCAAGGATGGAAGGATTCTGATTCGCAACCGAAGAAAACGGCCCTGCCGCGTGGGCAGGACGGAATTCAGAAGCAGGCTGCACGCGTGCAACAACAACTATCTAATACGCGCGAGAAAACGCAGGTAAGACGAAACTCGTCGATAAAGTTGACATAAACATCGATGCTGCTACAATTCAGCCCGGGACATAGCCCTCTGCAGCGCTGCAACGCTAAAAGAAAATACAATCCAATTAATTAATCCTGGCGATACTGAAAGCCCCAATCTGTGTCACTAGTGTCACTCGCCACACGCGACGCGCTACATGAGATCGTTTTTCGTACGGCCTGCAATCGATCATCGTATGCGTATAGCTGCGGCCTGACGATGTTGCCCAGAGGGCCGCCGCGTCCTAACCCAGTACGCGCTTTTTGAAAAACAAGGAAGGCTGAGAGGTTTCTCTAGTCTTGATTTAGCAATTCTGCCAGGTGAGGCTTCACGCAGCCAGAATTAACCGGCACTTAAAGTCGTCTGCAATCAGGATTGTGTCGCCACCAGGAACGACCCTGCAGCCTCTGCTACAACGGGAGGTTTAGTTCCTTATGCATTGCACGTGATTTTCGCAGACGAGCGACCTAAGACTGCGGCAGCTGCTTATGCTGAGTCGCGGCGATTGCTGCTCAAGTCGGCTTTTCCATATAAGTAACAGCAGTGCTTCCAGAAGTAGGCGCCAAAATATTCTCTCTATCACAGAAAGGCTTCTTACACCGGGTCTTCAAAGTCAATTCCCGGGCCCTTAGCTCTCTCCGTTGCTAGCCGGAGACCGACCCTGGATCAGCAGATCAACCACGCCTGCAAGTTTAGGTCATCACATGACTAAAGTTGAGTTGAGAGCTCGATATAGCCTGTCGCCGGCAGCGGCGTAGGATCGTCGCTCGCGCGCCATTGCTGTGTGGGGGCTCGTGCGCGGGGTTAGAATGCTCTACCGATGTCTCATAAATAGCAGCTGAATGCTGTACGTTAGACCTTCACGGTCTGAAACCAGTCATACGGAACCACGCACGGGCGCTCGGATATGCCCGCAGCGGTGTAGACCCATGTGTCTACGGCCGACCTCTAATAATTACGTCATATAAGCAAACACCGATGCAGTATGAAAAAGTTTACACACATGACTAGGGTCAAACCCTCTGCAGTAACCCTAGGGCGGCCAGTTTTTCCGGAGATCGTTTTTTATACCAGTTCGACACGATACAACGTAGTTATCAGCGACCAGATCATAATATCTTGTTGAACTATGAAATTGGGTGCTTCCGCCGATTTGGATTGGGACCATCTAGACCGGCCTCAGGGTCGGGTTGCTGGAGGCAAGCATCTTGAGAATGTTGATGAAGAAGGCACAACGGACGAAGACAGGCGTCCTCTCCAGAAGGTCGAGTGTGATATGCCCATGACTTTGACGGACTCTATCATGAAGGATGGCAAGGAGTGGGTCGTCTTGGAGTTTGCTGAGCAGGATCCGGAGGATCCTTTCAACTGGAACATCTACTTGAAATCGTTCCTCACTGCATTGCTTTGCGGTATGACCCTGTTCATTGGACTTGCAACTACCGCGTACAGCTCAGGCATTTCTCGAATGGTGAAAGACTTACACACGAGCCAGGAGCTTGGTCAAATGGGTCTCTTCACATTTAACATGACTTGCGCTATTGCCCCGCTATTCCTTGCCCCCTTCTGTGAACTTGTTGGCCGTCGCATTATCTACGTTGGCGGCTATGCACTGTTTGGAGTGTGCTTTGTTGGTCTCTCTTTGGGAAAGAACATCGCCACAATCCTGGTAATGCGTGCTCTGCTCGGACTTTTCGGTTGCATCGGCACAATCTTGGTTGGTGGTACCTTTGATGACATGTTCCGCCCTGAGGAGCGGGCCATTCCGATGGCCCTGTTTGCCTATGTTGCTATTCTGGGTACTGTTGGTGCGCCGATCTATGCCGGATTCGTTGACCAGGCAATTCATTGGAGATGGCTTGAGGGTATTCAAGGCCTGTCGAACATCCCCCTGCTCGTTCTTTGTGTGTTTGGTTTGCGCGAGACGCGTGGTAGTGTTTACCTTCATAAGCGTGCAAAGGCGCTCCGTAAAGATACGGGTGACGAGCGCTGGGTTGCAAAAGAGGAGCTTGAGTCGCCAGGACTCAAGGAGATGCTTTACAACTCTTCCGTGAAGTCGGTGATTATGCTTGCAACGGAGCCGGTAGTTTTCTTCTTTGGCCTGTGGATTGCGTTTGCTTGGTTCATTACGTTTTTGTTCCTCTCGGTCATTGGTATCACATTCGCTGAGAAGAAGAACTGGGGAGAGGGCGTTGCTGGCCTGCCCTACATCGCTCTCGTCATTGGCGTCACATTAGCGTTTGCCGCGAACTTCATCCAAATTAACAAGTATAACAAGATGCGTCGCGAGGCAGGTCACCCGATTGAGCCTGAGCACCGTCTTTATGGTGCGATGACCGGCGCCGTCTTCTTGCCCATTGGTCTGTTCATATACAGTTTTACGCAATACGCGTACGTGCATTGGATCGGTCCTTGCATTGGTCTTGGCTGCATTGCTTTCGGTATTTTTTTCATCTTTGAGTCTTGCTACTCATTTACTTCTGACTGCTACGGCCCCAGTGCGTCCTCGGCTATTGCTGGCCAAGGATTCATGCGTAATACCCTTGGTGCTGTGTCCCCGCTGTTCGGTGCTCAATTCTTCCACAACGTAGGAAGTCAGTATGCTGGCCTGATTCTTGCAATCATCGCCGCGTTCTTAACGCTTTTGCCTTTCATTCTATTCAAGTTTGGCCCCCACATCCGCGCTAAGTCGAAGCGTGCTATTACTTATGATAAGCAGCAGAAGTTCGCGGACTACAGCGAGAAAGAGCGCACGCCTGAGACGAACAACATAGGAAGCCAAGAGGTTTCCTCAATTGAAGAAGACAGCAAGAAGAACGTTGAGATTTTCTAGATGTTTTCAAACGAAAGTGATTGTTTATGATAGGATTCTTTGAATTCAACCCCATGCATCAGAACACACCGTACGTATAAGTTACATTAATCCGAAAACTAAAAATGAATTATGAACAGGCTCGATTCTCGATTTTTTGTGAACTGTGCTTCTTCTCACTTCTCATTCGGCCGCGCGAACTTAAAAGTTGTATTGCACCTTTAAATATGGTGGGCTCCGAGGAAGAAAGGGTTACTTGAATCGAGAGCGTTGCTAGCAACCCAGCCAGAGGCGTGATCTGAGCCCCAACAATGCTACGGGCCCTGCTATCGCGTTTGCTACTACCAGTTGGCGATTAATATCCTATCGACCTTAAAAACGTTTCTTTACTAGTTAAATGTGCCTAAACAGAGCCAGAAGAGTGTAGTTGGCGCGCCGCCCGCCACTTTAGAAGCCGGAGCCGACTGCGGCGGCCCAGTGGCTTCCTATTCGTGGACGAGAATGATCCGGGCCGTTACCCCGAACCCTGAGAATGACATCCCCACATGTTTTGCGGCAAGGGTCGTGGGTCGCAGGCTCGCAGGCACTCGCACCCCTGAGTAGTATATAAGCGAGCACGCTCGCATTTCGACATCGCATTTCGAGTATAAATCGAAGAAGTGTATAGACGCTGATGACAACCAATTACGAGGTGGAAACCGACATCACAACCCTGACAAGGTTTATTATCCAGAGCCAGCAGGCAAGTGCGACGGGTGACTTCACCCTCCTACTTAACTCGCTCCAATTTGCATTCAAGCATATTGCTCACAACATTCGTCGTTCAACGCTTGTAAACTTGATTGGCCTTTCTGGAACATCAAACTCGACAGGCGATGATCAAAAGAAGCTTGATGTGATCGGCGACGACATCTTTATCAACGCGATGAAGGCGTCGAATAAAGTGAAAGTGATCGTGTCAGAGGAACAGGAGGATCTCATCATTTTAAACGGCAGCGGCCGCTATGCAGTTGTATGCGATCCGATCGATGGCTCATCGAACCTTGACGCCGGCGTCTCGGTTGGTACGATTTTTGGCATCTACCGCCTTTTAGATGATTCGCAAGGATCGATCAAGGATGTTTTGCGTCCTGGAAATCAACTTGTCGCTGCGGGCTACACCATGTACGGAGCCTCGGCGAATCTTGTGCTGACGTGCGGCGACGAGGTGAACGGTTTCACGCTTGATGACTCGCTTGGTGAGTTTATTCTCACGCACCCGAATCTGAAGGTGCCTGAATTCCGCAACATTTACTCTGTTAACGAGGGCAATTCTGCCTACTGGAATGATAGCGCGCGGGCGTACTTTCACGATCTGAAGTATCCGAAGGAGGGTAAACCATATTCGGCTAGGTACATTGGCTCAATGGTTGCCGACATGCATCGCACAATTCTGTACGGTGGCATTTTTGCTTATCCAGCTGACGAGAAGTCAAAGAAGGGTAAGTTGCGGTTGCTCTATGAGGGCTTCCCTATGGCCATGATCATTGAAAAGGCTGGCGGTACAGCCATCAATGACGACGGCGAGCGTATCCTTGATCTTGTACCCACTCAGATCCACGAGCGCTCTGGTATCTGGCTTGGCTCAAAGGGTGAAATTGAGAAGGTGCGCTCGTATATCGCACCCCGAAAATAAGCTAAAAGTGATCTGCTGAGATAGGTTGGTCATTAGTGCATCAGGCGTTTTTGTAGATGTATTAACGTTCTTGAATTTGTATCAGTGAATTGCCTATGTGTTATTGTTGTATGCACGTCAGTTTCGTGCATGTGATGACCGTTCAGGGAGCTACGGCGCTCTCCTCCGCCTCAATGAGCACCCCGCTTGGAAGTGCCGATGCTCAGAGCGTGTAGTGTAGTCACGTGATCTTGACGGTATTCTGTAGTGAGGCACAATTTGGGAGGACTTAGAAAGCATAGCTCTTAAAAGGTGAGCGGCGAAAGCGTTATTTGCCATCGAAAATGTCACAAACGCAGAGAGCGTTGACACTGTATCGGCACATGATGCGGCAGGCCGCGAAGTTCAGCGGCTACAACTTCAGAAACTATGCTTTTAGAAGAATTCGGGATGGCTTTGTGGAGAACAGAGCTGTTTCGGACCCAGCGCAGCTTCGGCAGCTTTTGAATGACGGCGATAAAATGCTTGCGCTGCTGAGCAGACAGGGGTACATCAGCCAGATGTATGCGGTTCCTGACCTCGTTGTGGAGAAATGAAACACTGAGAAGCTTGAACCATTACCGCTATAAAGACCAGAGTAAAACATCCAGCACTATGTAAACTTTATGTCTAATTTAGAAGTTGAGGTAAGTACTCGTCACGTCGACGACACGTTTGCCGCGGTTTGCCGCAATCTCGTCGATGAGAACTTGCTTTGTGCTTAGCGCCTCGATGGCGGCCTTCGCAACGTTCATTGGGTTGCGCGATCCGTAGACATTTCCTACGAGATCCTTGATGCCGGCGATTTTGCAGATTTCATAAATGATGTGGTTCACACGCAGGCCTGATCCGGGGCGCGCAGCGCGTAGTTGCAGGTTCACAGCACCCTTCTTGATCTCAATGTTACCATAGATTGTGCGCTCCTTGAACCGTGGAATATATACAAGATTTTTCGCAGCCTCCCAGTGGGCGCTAGCCACAGCGAGCGAAGGTGATGATAGGTGACGGCCCTCACCAATACCCACGTGCCCGTTGCCATCACCAACCACAGCCAACGCGTAGATGCTACGCCGTTTTCCGAGGCGCGTCATGTTTACCACGCGTTTTCGAATCAGCGGCTTGCTCTTCAATTTCTGCAGGTATTCTGAGCGCAGACCCGTGGCCTGCTCGAGGCGGGTAAGGTTGATGGCGGATCGCGATTTCGAGGACATCACGTCTGGCTCAGGATTCAGGGACTTCGGGATACGCTGCGGAATCGGCTGCCGCGGTTTCGACTTATCGACCCACTCACCCTGGGCATGATCGTATAGAGGGTCATATTCGGCGTAATCGTCCGCGTACATTGGGGCAAACTCCGTGCGCGCATCCATGAGGTTGTTCCGCATCTCAGGCGTGACGACAGACTCTGCTGCAAGAATCGATTGAATTAGATGCGGCGGATAGTATTTCGATAGCTGCTCGACTTGGCTGTTGTAAGCTTTCGCCTTGTTCGACGAGGCATCGCTCGTATATCGACGTAGAGTGTACGTAGCCGATAACCGTGGCGTGGCTCCCAGTGCCGAGACTCTACCCAGGGCCGGCACGGACTTCAGAACCGTACCAGCGGCGAGCCTAAGTGCTACCATATGCGTGTGCGGGCTGGGGTAGTAGTGAAATTTTAGCCCTTACAATTGATGGGCTCGTGATGCTGATTAAGAGCACTCCACTTAATGAGGGAGGCCTAACCAAAAATTTCGGGACCATTTTCCACTTGAGCAGTGGGTGGGTGGACACAGAAAAATGGCACCTAGAAATACCGAACCTGTTCTGTTTCAGGACAAAGATCTCAATTTGAATGACAAGGAAATCTGGCTGGTCCAGGTCCCGCCCGACTTTGACGCCGCAAAGGCACACATCAAATCCGAGCAGGAGGTTGAGTACGAGGGCTCCAGCTACTCTCTACTCACAAACGGCACACGATTACCCGACTGCCACATTCTTGTGGCCCCGAACAATGACAGTAAGCTTCTGTCGACGTCTGTCAAGCCGCGTGGGGTGCTTAGCCTCACGAAGAAAGTATCCCTTCCTAAAATTGACTATGAAAAGGCGCGCACGCCGAGACCAACGGTCCCTCAAAAGCGAAATCTACGAATGCGACACTATCCTACAGGCTACGGTCCGGAGTCGTTTGGCATACAAGAAGACACTACCTTAGGGTCCGAAACACCACTCGCAGGCGATTCAAAACGACGGAAGGTGAAACAAGCAAAGCCAGACGGCGTCCACAAGTCAAAGGAGAAGAAGTCAAAAGACAAAAAGGAGAAGAAGTCCAAGAAGGAGAAGAAAGATTAATTTATTTTGGTTTTAACTGCTAATGACGAAAGTGTTCACCAGTCTTTTCTGACTTGCCACGTCCACGCTGGTGTACTCAAGCCGGCCGTGCTTATCAATGGTAATGACTGTTTGTGTGCGCGTGCCGTACGCATCGTCTGCAAGCTCAATCCGTGGCACAAAGATGTGCTTCCGCAGGTGCGCTCGTTCCGAGGGAGGGGGCAGGGTCTCTGTGGACATCAAACGCAACGCGCCATCAATGAACCGTGAGGGATCAGTTTCATCTAGCAGAGGAAGCAAGAGTCCCTTTGCAGCACCAGTCTTGATCCAGCTTGGATCATCTACGGCCCCATTAGATACAGCCACTGTATCGTGCGGACCAAGCGGACCAAAGTTAGAGTGGCGGTTTGACACAAACTCCACTTCTGCTTGGCCAGAGCTGACGTCAAAAGTGCCTATCATGAGTGTGAACCCGCCGCAGTTCGCGAATTCTGGGTTCTGCTCAACTTCCAGCTTCCATTGCTTTGGCGGGAGGGCTGACTCGAGGAATTCTTTTGGTAGAACGCCTCGGGAGATGGGCCCAATGTAGTTTTCTTCCTCATGGAAGTTGAGAAGCACGGCAACGCGGCCCGTGTGCGAAACGCCCATCCAAGTGCCTTTTTCCTCGCGCGCAAGGTCCTGTGGGCCATAAATGTCGTGCCCGGGCCACCAGTGTGCATCAGCGGTTGGGCGATTCAGAAACTCATCGCGGTTGTCGAGAACAATAAGCGAGCTAGATAATGAGTTAGTCGACTGCCTCTGGTGACGAGATTCGGCGCGCGAATGATGGACTTACTAGTTAGGGTGCTGTGTGCTCGCTACAAGGAGACACATTTGCAGCAGTAGTGCACTGAGCGGCTAGTGGAGTAAGGCCCCGAGGCAGCGCGAGCAGACACTAACTCAGGACTGACTCGTCTAACCTAAACCTGGACATGCATAGGTCGTATATACTCTGTGCAGTTAGAAGTGTAAAAGGGGGCCGCGCAAGCGAGTAGAAGGCAGGCTGTAGAGGCGTGATGCATGTGTGACATTAAGAAAAGTCCTTGAGTAGGCCTTTCATGTGCGTGTTCGTGATTTTGCTTCTCGGAGCACGGCGCTTCGGCTTCTTTTCTTGGCTCGGCTGTGTATCCCGCTTGATCTTGCTCGGGTCCATGCTCGAGGGCTTGAGTCCGACCTTCTCAA
The DNA here is from genome assembly GCA_030566755.1 of Entelexis tilneyi. Classification (NCBI taxonomy): domain Eukaryota; kingdom Fungi; phylum Ascomycota; class Dipodascomycetes; order Dipodascales; family Trichomonascaceae; genus Entelexis; species Entelexis tilneyi. Next base: position 285,252 of record JAKUAT010000001.1, on the reverse strand, counting down.
GGTTTCCAGGGAGGTCGTTCGCAGAGGGCACACGTGCGGACTGCCATAAACTCACGAACTTCTGGTCAATCTTTCCAATGGCACCGCCCTTATTCGGCCATATCAGGCGCGGTGAGTTATCCTTCCGGTTTCGCACAACAATGATCTTCTGCTCGCTTTCCAGGTTTGCTATTGTCGGCAGTGCACCGCTCCATCCGTCCTTCAGCTCGCGCACAGGCAGGCCTTGGAAGGTTCGCATGGAGTGTAGATAGCGCAGCAGGTCATCGCCCGAATAGATACCGAGCTTCGAAACGTAGGTTACTGTATCGTCAACGACTCTGAAGTGCGGGTTCGACTGGAACATCGGGATAAGGGGCTCGACAGGGGAGGAAAGATAGCCCTGCAGGTCCTCAAATGATACGGCCCGCTCTGCTTTTTTCAGGAACTCGAGCGCGTGGACGAATTGCGTACTGCGGTGCGCACCGGCTCCTGACGCCATTGCAGGCGTCGGAGGCATGGCCTTTTTCGGGCGCTTTGCCTCGCTCTCGGCCGCTACCTGACGCTGCTTGAGCTGCTGACCGCTTGTCCCAGAGACTGCCGTGCTCACGGTCCGCTTACCGAGCACGGGCGCACTACGCATTCGCGCCTTGAAGCTGTTAAGCTGGTCATTCAAGGTGGGCATGGTAGAGAGCAACCGGCTGTTCAGCGCTGTCCCCTCGCTAAAACATTACACACTACCAATATGTGTAAAGGTGGGTGCCCTCCCGCCGGTGAGTCAGCGGCACCACCACCACTCCGACTAGCATGACGAAGAGTCTTTCTTCCTTCCTTCAACCCACACGCACGGCAAAATCGCCGTGCGTGTGTATTCAGGCACAACCAGCATAAGTAAATGGAGTTCGCCATTTTCCTGCGTACTCTAACTGTGGTTGTGCCGCAGATCAAGTTCTTGCTTAAAACCATCGCCGCTCAGGCTGTCGCTTAGGCTGACTACCCATGACGTGGTGATGACCTGGTTTAAGACACATTTTTGTAACAGTAGGCTCTCCCTTAAAATGGTACACTTGCCTTTGGATTTAAACGTGTTCTGAAGTGTTTTATAAAATTGGCGTAAGCGTAAGCGACCGTGACCTACGGTTTCTAGCTACCCCACACAACGCAACAAACAATGCCCGACCTCACAACCTGCGACATTGCGGATGGGATGCTTATTTGCGAAATTGAGGACGGCGGCGAGCTGCACTACCTTCTTCAGCAGTCTGGAGAGGCACAGGGGACAGTTATGGGTCCCGCCTACACTGTAGAGTTCGCACCCAAATCGGACCCGAGGCCGGCTGTCGCGCAGCACTATATTGACAGCGTGCCTATTGGAGCCGTGCTTGTGATTGCAACAGCAGTGCATTCACAGCTACCAAATGCGCCATACACGACTATTAAGCAGTCCCTATATGGTGGTCTCATGTCAACGCGCGCGAAGTTCCTTGGTGCTAAGGGTACGGTGGTGCTCGGGCTTGTGCGCGATCTCGACGAGCACAAGGCCTTGGACTACCCCGTCTTCGCGTACGGTGCGGGCTGCTGCGCGGCAAATAAGTCTGCGAAGGTCGTTGCCGTGAATTCGCCGCTGACGCTGCATGAGGGTAAAACAGTACACCCGGGCGACATTGTGTATGCAGACGCCAACGGCGTTGTTGTCGTGCCAGCGGAGTTGAACGATGAAGTCGTTAGAAAGTCCCGGCAACGACAGCTTGCGAACGAGCACACCACCAGCGACATCCTTGCTGGGGTTCCCGCAAAGGAGGCACAAGCCGCGCGGCGTAAACAATATGCCTGAAACTATTAATGAAATGTAACCTAAATGACGAATTTGAGTAGAAGATTGCGAGGGGGCGATAGAGGTTTCTTCCGATGTAACTTTTCTTTCCTTTCTTTGTGTTCCAAAAATTGCAGTCCAATGGCAAATCAAGTAAGGCTTTCGGCGCAAAATCCGGATTGCTTCTATTTGAACAGGTTTCTTCCCTGCGCCTTCAAAAGCCGCGGATAAAGAACGTTACAAGATTCTATGTTAAAATTATGCGATTCCTAGTGAACTAGGCTTTTCCACTCCCTTTCTCAGCTTCCTCAGTCTTTGCAGCGGCCATCGCAGCAGTTCCAGCCGCATACTCCTTGCGCAACTTCTTTGCTTTCTTTGCATTGGCCTGTGCGACAATAGACTCGAAAAGCTGCATTTCCTCGTTCTCCTCTGCTGTCCTTTCCGTGGTCTTGAAGACCTGGCCAATAATGCGCATGCTTTGAGCGCGCTCAACGCGCTTCGAGAGCGGCACGCTCTTGTCGTGCAGCACTCGCTCGCACACCTCGCGCAACACGCCTTGGATTTCAAATCGCGAGCCAACCCACATTGCACCAAGAATCTTGCCGAGCACAGTCTGTTCAAGCTCGGCCTGCTTCTCAGCTGGAATGTTAGCGCTCTCCATTTCGGCAGCAGCGTCGATAAAGCTCTTTGCATCTAGTGTGGCGGACACAGCGTCGTAAACATCGCGCACCATGTTTCCTGCTTCCTTAATCTTACCAAACATGCCCCCGAACCCAAACAGCTTCTGAGACTTCAAGAAAAGCGAAGCCTTCGTGTAATAAATATTGCCAATGACGTGCAGTAGCTGCAGTCCGAAAGACTCCATTTTCAACTCATTCGCCTCCATTTCTATCTTCTTAATGAAATTTTCGGCAAATTGACGCTCCTTCGAACTTTCAGTGTACACGCTGAGCTTCTCTGTAAGAGTCTTTGTGAGTTCCTCCACGCGTCGTTCACGAGCCTCGCGATTCTCGCGGTCGAGCCTCTCCAGTTCCTGCTTCCGTCGCTGTTTTGCAGCCGCCTTCGCTTCTCGTTCCGACGCCACTCCACTCACGGTAGTTGTTGCCGCGGCGCCAGCACCGCCAGCAGCCGTCGCCCCTGGCGTGTCAGCATGGTTATGGTGGTGCAGCAAGCGCGGAATGTGGCGCCGTTCAGGTCGTGCACCAGAGTCTGGCGATGCTGGTTTTGCCTCTGCTTCGGGGGTTGCTTTAGCGTCGGGGCCGACCTTTACTCCAGCCGCCTCGGGACCAGCAGAGGCTCCAGGGCCACTTGCACTAGAGGCGCCGGTCTCAGCAGCCTGTTGCTCTTTATCGTATTCCTCCTCCATGGCGCCTAGTTGTGTCATCTCCTTGATGAGAGAGAGCTCGCCAATCCACGGCTGGAACGCCTCGCCGCCAAAGATGTTTGTGGCAAACTGCACAGGATCCTCAAAGCCGCCCGCAGGTGATGCCTCTTCTTTACCATAGGTGTCATATCGCTTGCGTAAATCGGCGTCGCTCAAAACTTGGTAGGCCTCCGAGACCTCTTGAAACTTCAGCTTAGCGTTTTCATCGCCAGGATTCTTATCTGGATGCGTTTTGATTGCCATTTTACGGTAAGCTCGCTTGATATCGGCAGCGCTGGCATCAGAACTGACGCCTAGCGCCTCATAGTAGGCGGTGTCTTTGACCATTTCCAGCAGCGCCTTGTACTTGTCCTAACAGCTACTTGAACTTGTCTGGGACCGCCTCAACCCTCGGTAACCCAAACATCAACGCAATGACATAAGCATGATGTGACGGTTATGACAGCCAAGAAAGCGCTCAGATATAAACACAAAGCCAGAGTGCATATTACTCGCGTAGAATAGAACGGAGACGTATGCACGAAATAATCTATTTGTCGCAAGTTTTCTGAAATGGTCTACACTATGGAAGTTTGCCACATCAGACATCAATGTTACATTAGGCGTTAATGCGTGTTAACAAACTACTAGCTGATTGTCTCAAGCTTTTAACTAAAACGAGCTCCAACAAGGGTTAGTAGAAACAGACGCAAGGTCCACTATCATCTTTTGTTTCTTGCAATTCATCCACGCATTTTCCTCTACTCATCACTTGTGTTGGCCAGCTTAGTTTGTAAAACTAGTGTAAGCTCAATTGGCTCACATCGTCCCGCAGTAGAGTGCAACTAGACTTTTTTTATCACTTGATGTTCCAGCTAATTAATTATCTAGGTATGGCCCTCTCTAACTGTAGCTGACCCCACGAAGAAAGCTGCCAGGAAAACCCGGCTCAACCCAAACATCCAACGTTTTCCTTACATAATGACTCCGCGGGTCGATTGCCAACGGCAACGCGCAAGCCTACTACGATAACTAGCACGAACAACTATCCAACTATCACTTCTGCAGGATGACCGACGCTGTAGCCATTGTCGGTAGCATTACCGGCCTTGTCAGCGGGTATATCTACCAATTTGTTCTCTCTATCGCCATGGGCATTGCGTCGGGCGACAAGGACGAGATCGTCCGTGTGTGTATCTCGCTCGTAGCGGTATGGCTATCGTTTGTTATCCTGATTCGGTCGTCGCGCCTCATAGCACATATCCTCAAGACCGCTATCAAGCTCGCGCTCTTGACCGCGTGCTTTGTGGTCGCGCTGCAGGTCTACAACCGCGGCCTAGAACCGGCGCTAACCGACGCCCAAACTTGGGTTCGCGACCAGCTGCCGGATCTGGCTACAGTATCCTCAACTGTCTCGTTGTATGAAGGCCTTGCGCGCAGGCAAATACTCGTCGGTATTGGCCACATCCAAGACCATGTCGTTTCGCAGTTTGCGCGTGCGCGCACCTTCTTTTGACGCGGCAAGCTCTAGTCCATTTCAAACTCGAAGATACAATATTCTAGTCAGGCGACATCCTTATATGTCGTACATATATTAATGCCGCACAGGGAGGCTTAAACTTTCCTAGCAGACGTTACTTACTTTAGGACTTCTACGGCAACCTTCGTCATACTAGACGACTTCGGCTGCAACTAGCTGTAGCAGCAGCTCTCCGCCGCCACCCGAGGGGTGGCATATCACATGACTAAATCGACGAACAAGAACTGTCTAGAATGTCCGCATAACAGCGTACTTAGCTAAAGCAAAGCACGGGGAAGGTCCGTAGCCCAAACCCAGGGCCAGACCAGGATGAGGAAGCATACATAACAGGCGGCGTAACAGCCTCAGCTTATAAATGTTGTTCAGACATATAAAAGCAGCCGCTCCAGGACTCAAGCACCCCACAGCCTTCGCTAAAGTTAGTCGATTGCCACAGATTAGAATGGTTCACCAAGTCTCTTCCGCCAGCGAGTTCAAGAACGTTACAGGCAGCGGCCCTGTTATCGTCGACTTCTTTGCCACATGGTGCGGCCCTTGCAAGATGGTTGCCCCCCTGCTTGACAAGCTCGAGCCTCAGTATGAGAACATTAAGTTTGTGAAGCTCGACATCGAAGAGGTCCCTGAAATAGCATCTGAGTTCCAGGTCTCCACCGTCCCTACATTCATTTACTTCAAGGATGGCCAAATTGTAGACACTGTGAAGGGTGCCGCGCCCGCCAAGATCAAGCAGTCGCTCGACACGCTCAACAATTAGCAATGAAACGTTCCCGCACTAAACGCCTCAACGAGAAAAAGCATGCCAAAGTAAGACGTTATGTATATCCCGTCTAATCAAATATGAATCACTTTGCTATTATTTTTGTGGGTTTCGCTTGTTGTTGCGGGTTCCTGTTGTGCAACTACACCAGCCTTCCTCATTCTCGCACGTTCCTTTTTCTCAAGGCGTCGCTGCTTCGCGAGCTGCTTTTTAGCACCGTGCTTGTTCTCCGCCATGCCATGTAGCAGCGGATCAGCGTCAGTGTTCACGTTTTTGGATTTCCTGCCAGCAGGCCCTTTGGTGTCATCCTTGCTTTCGCTAGATCGTTGGCTGCTAACACCATGCACTTGATCTGAATCTTCTGACTCCGGCTGATCAGGCCCAGGGTCGCCTGTCATAAGTAGAGCCTCTATTACAGTGTCAACATCCTTCGCTCTCAACAATTCCATGACCTCGTGCTCAGACGCGTCTGGCACACTGCGGAGAACAATCTCTACCTGCCATCGTGGTATCTCTGAGCTTCTTAATTTTTCAGTCTCGCCACTGGAGTCAGGGACTGCGGGCACAGGAAATTCAACAACGCCCGATTGAGGACCGCCCTTCTGCCGCACACTCGAGTAGTGCTCCCATGTGTGGTATGCTATGTGAGCAGCACCGTTCCACGCAACGCGCTCCGTATTTTGAGGCTCTAAAACATACATGCTGTCGGCCTGATAAATGGCAACTTGCCGATTATAGCACTCAGCAAATCCAACTAGCTCTATGTGCCCGCCATAGACGCCATCCTGATAGAGCCGCCTGATGTACTGATCGAACGTCTCACCATACTCACCCACGAAGGCCGCAAAGTGATCGCCGTGTTCTTCCACATACGAAACAACCTTATGCCTGATTTCAGCGTGGTGGCTTTCATCCCCATAAACCTGATCGCTCAAGGCTCTGAAAAGGCAGTTGCCATCTCCCTTAGTTGAGCTTGCATATAGGTTCAACTCATCAAGCAGTGGGAATTCAATTGTGGCGGCCTGTTTGGCTCTTTTGCCCATTTTGGCATAGACGCAAGTTCGACAAAGACTAAGCGTATCTAGGGAACACTAGGTATACATAGAAATAACCTTAGGGAATATGGCTAGAAAACTAGAGTACCTAGCTGTAAGCTAATCTAACTGCACAGAAGTTCCTGAGAAACACAGAATATTTGGGCGTCAGTATTAAACCTACAACTTTAACCGCCTCCACTTTCTTGAAACGAATGGCCCAAACCGGCTGCTGCTTGGTGCGCCACACACTACACCAAGAACAAAAAGAAGGTTCAGATCTCATCGCTACAAGTTCTCAAGCGCACGTTCCTTATTACTCTGCAGCCTTCGGAAAGGGGTTTCGGGCTAACCACGGCTCGAAATCTTATGTGATCCGGTAAATGTCTAAATTAATGGAGCTCAGCCGTGCTGATTGAACAGAGTTACTGAAGAAAGTTTCGATTTAACTTAAGCCTTAAGAGGATTTCGCGGTGATGGAAGGATTGTATATACTATGTTCAATATACGTGGTCAAGTTTGCATAGAAGCTACCTCCCTCTGGGTCCGCATAGATCTGATGAGGCCATTCCCAATCCAGTAAGGATCAGCTGGGTCACTCCTGGCTTTCTAGATGCATCCGTACATTTTGGCGCGACTACCATCGTATAGATCGGGAGCTCCACGAGGCGCAAAGGGCTGCAGCGACCAATGTAAAAATAAATAGCTCTAAGCTAATTGATCCACCGATCACTGCCAGACAAGCAATTCCTTATATTGGCTTGGTGAGCAGCATCAACAACAGTCCAGGTCAACTGCGAACTGAGGCCTATGTTGCTGCTGGGCACCCTTCGCTACCTCACAATCTTAGCACTACTGTCTTCTTCCACACTTGCTCAAAAAGTGGGGCTTCGTAGTAAACTCGGATTCGGATGTTTTAATTGTGCTCTGAAATGGAACTTTGACTGCCCTCTGGAATACCTGCCGTTTGATTGCAGATGCTCAAGAGATGACTTCTTAACAACAGCGATGAACTGCGTGCAGGTGCATGCGGCAGGTATGGATCAAGTCGTTGCTGGCTATGATTACATTAGAGCACAGTGTCACTACTGGGGGAACCGCACAATGACCATTGAAGACATGGAAGCCATTTACAAGAGTAACATTGGTCGGCTCATCTCTCCCGATGAGTTCAACTCAACTTCTGCCGTTGCTAGTGGGCCTGTAGCCGTCCCAAGCATGCTTTTTGAGAAACAGCTTACTGCTGCAAGTGATACGAAGTATCATTACCACGTTGGCAATTGCTTCGGCTGGGGCATCATTGGATATTGGGGCTTCATCATGGCAGGTGCTATTGTAACAAATATCATTCGGATCGTGAACCCCGATTTTTATGACGTCTTCGGTCGCAGCAAGATTGCATGGCTTCGAAAGACGTTAACACTTCCGGCTCTCGTTGGGTCCAAGCATCACAGCCCATGGAGATTTTCGAGATTTGTGACTATCCACGCCCCGACCCGGGGACAAGCGATCATCATTCTCGGATTTCTTGCTATCAACATTGCCTCCATCGTGTCCTTTCTTGAGGTCGTTGGCGAGACTCCGCTAGCCTTCAGCAGTAAACAAGACAGGATTCTTCATTACATGGCGAATCGAACTGGAATAATAGCCTTCGCTCATATTCCACTCATTGTACTATTCGCGTGTCGTAACAACCCATTCATTTTCTTAACTGGGTGGCCCTACGATACATTCATGACCTACCATCGATGGGCAGCTAGGTGCATGGCCACGCAGGCGCTTATCCACGCGGTGATGATGTACTGGAGTTCATTCAACGAAAAAGTGGTGCTATATAAGTGGCGCCATGTTCACAACTGGCGAGGGGGCAACTTGGCGATTTACATGGTCATCATCATGCTTACAGTGGCTTTAAGAGCGGTGCGTTCTCGAATTTACGAGATTTTCAAGGTGAGCCATGTGGCTATGTTCATCATCTTTATCACTTGTCTAATAGTACATTGCAGTGACTACGGATGGCTTGGATGGCTCTGGGCATCCTTGGCCTTTTACGGAGCCGAGTATATGAGCCGCCTAGGTCGCCAAATCCTCTCAGGAGGAATACAAGAGGCCGAGTTTACTCTCACTGAAGCGGGAATGTACAGAGTGAAGGTGAAAGGTGGGCGACGAAAATGGAATATCAATCCTGGTGCGTATGTGTACATACGCATCCTCGACAAAAGTCTTTTCTGGCAAGAGCACCCCTTCTCAATTTTTCAGTCCCCAACAAGTCGGGAGGACAACTCGTTAGATCTTTGTTGCAAAGCGCAAATGGGTGCTACGCGAACAATGCTGCAGAAGGTCTCCACAGCACCAGAGAAGTCGAAGGTCTGCAAAGTCATTATTGAGGGTCCCTATGGAAACGAAAACTATGTTTGCAACTACGACTCGGTATTGCTATTCGCCGGAGGGGTTGGCTTTACCGCCATATTTTCTTTTGCGACTCGCATCTTGGAGCGTATGCAGCCTGGTCAGTATTTGTCGATAATATGGGTTGTGAAGGATTGCTCAACGATTCAAGCGTTCGGGAAGGAGGTAGCCTTTCTCCTTGAGAAACAAATCGATAAGGCCTGTGACCTTCGAATATACGTCACACATCCTGATACAATAAACTTAGGGACAGTCGAGATGTCTTCGTCACAGGAAACGTCCACCACGGTCGACTCACAAGATGAAGTCCACGAGCGGCCGCTTGGAGGCGTCCTGAACGAGGATACCGATGCGTTGCCTGGATCTGAGTCCCGGGTTACTATAAACAGTAGCACTAGCTCGCCTCTGGATCCTTCAAAAAAGAGCGAGCGGTACGAAGGCTCTCAAGTCACTGATTGCGAGACTTTAGGAGATGGCACTCAGGCCCAAGTGGACTCCTGCCACATTGTCATCGATGGTATTGTCATAAAGCCTGAATTTGGGCGGCCAGGAATTTCAGCCGAAGTTTCTGATTTCATCAAAGCAGCACAAGGGACCAAGGCCATTTGTTCGTGCGGCCCTCCAAGATTTGTGGACGCCATTAGAGACGGCATTATCACTAGCGTCATGGCTTCAAGTTCTCGCGTAGACTACTTTGAAGATGCTTTCTCCTGGTGAATGAAGTTTTGCAGCATAGAAACATAAAAACGATAAAACATTGAGTTAGTTATGATTGTTGGAGAGTTCACAAAGTCAAACGAAAACTGCTGAGTTGTGCAATAAAATGAGAAGGATACTTTAAACCAGATGTTCGCGTGCCGATTCTATCTTTATTGCAACCTTCAGGAACTACAGGTGGTGCGTGAGTACCACGATAAACAACGTAAAAAAATATAGCGGAAAGTGGTGAGTAAGGGATTCGAACCCTTGCGATCCTGAGATCAGTGGATGACCTAATGCTATAAAGCTCTTAAGTCCACCGCAATAACCACTCTGCCAACTCACCGACCCGCTGGGCCACGCAAGGGCGATACTCTGCCTAAGCAACTTTTCGGAGTACTGACTTGTACCTCCAAGCGGACCAAGAGGGCCATTTGACCATTCTGGTATCAGCTCTTAAGGCGTTGGGTCATCCTGAGCGCAGCTAGCGGGAGCTTTATATAGGACATGGCCCAACTGAACAGAACACAAGAAACGGCCTATGTGTTTAAAAAGGGTGACCCGCACATTTCGCTCAAAGAGGTCAACATTCGAAGACGACTCCAAGCTGCGCAACCAAACGAGCCTGAGAGTCTACAGGATCGTAGGCTAAACCGCTTTCTTGCTTCTCGCAGGGTTATTTCTCGAGCTATTGGGGACTTCAAACATCATCATTCGATGCATACGTTACAAAATCTCGCGGAATTTGTCAACGCCGAAGCGCATGGAACGCTGCCGACCACGTTACTTTTGAAGGCCGACGCAACTGAATACATAAGCGCTATTCGGGAGTTGCGAAGCGATTGGCGAACAATTTCCGTTCATTCGAAAGAATGTCCGAACTTTAAAAGCACTCTGAAACTAATTGTGAACCGGTTCACGGAAAACGATCCACAAATTCTAGCCGATCGACGGCTCACGTATGACTTCAACGTTTTAATTTCGTGGCTGCAGACGCGAGAGCCGCCACCTTCTCGGCTCGTGCTGATAATTGAAGACTGCAGTAGTTTTGACTCTGAAATTGTAAGTTCTCTTATCTCCCACATGCACAGTTATGTCGAGCAAGGCCTGCTGCCCCTGCATTTAGTCCTGAACCTGTCGATGCCGCTTCAATTATTCGAGGAGAATATCACGCATGAGAATGAGATCTGCATGGAAACGCAAGTCTTACATGGTGCCCCTAGGACAGCTGATCTCCTCGAGCATTGCTCCGAAGCACTGTTTAAGGAACCCTCTTTGCAACTGAAGCTGGGGGCATCCCTCACTGAAAGATTGTCTACTCTCGAAGCTAATGAAGCCATTAAGCAAATGGGTTACGCGCTTCTAGGCCACTTTGCTGGCAACCCTTTGGCCAGCATAGAGTCTACGGCTGACCTGCATGTGGTGGAGAGCCTGGCACAGCGCTTGCCATCTGTGTCAGAACGTCTCAAGGAGAACAAGCATTTCCTGGCCAATCTTATGGAGAACTCAAATTGTGTACTTGCAGACGAGATAGCCGAGTTTCAGGTTGGTGGAAACGTTCTAGAACGGGCCTTCAATCCGAATTACCGTCCAGTGATGGAGACGGTGTTAACAGATCCACGCGTGTTCCTTTCCGCTGGTGAAGCGGATCGCATGTCCATTCCATTGTGCGTGCTATATCAGCTGTCGCGTGAGTCGAGTATCTACATCAACATCTTCGATTTCTACTCTGCTTTCAAAACAATGGTGCGCCCTGTTCCCGGATGCGAAAACTGGGAGACCCAAAGCATGGCCATTTTTCTCGAAGGCATCACTGCCTTGAAAATGATCGGCATTTTACGCGACTGTAAGCGTAAGTTTGAGTGTGTAGAAAAGGTGGCATGGAAAGGGGTTTAGAGAACCTTGTATGTATGTATATATATATATATATATATATATATATATATATATATATTAGGAACCTTTAATTTTTTTCTCGCTAGCTTTGAAACACTTTCAGAAGATAGTGCACGCTTGCCAGCGTGACAAAGACGGCAGCGGCGTACGAAATCGGCTTCCGCAGAGCCGCTGATGTGGTGTAACGGTAAGTGACGAAAATGTCTGCGTTGCCGTAGTCGCTTACGAGGTTCTCATACTCAAGTTCGACGGTTGGCCTGCCGTAGATGTCGAGGTAGCTATAGGTGACGTACTCACTCAACTTCTTGTACGGCAACTCGCTAAAAACTTCGATGTCTGTGGCACCCTCAGGAAGCACAATTTTGGTTGTTGCTTTCTTGTAGCTTGTAGACTCCGGCCCACCAAGCATAGGCACAGACAGGATGAAGTTGTCGGGGACAGGGGAGTGCACAAAGTTGCTCACATCTGAGGCCCAGCCTACAGTGAAATTGTAAAACCAGCCGCCCATAATAGGATAGCGGGGCAATATCTCAAGCACGCCCGGGTTGACCCGGCTCGTGGAAACATTTCCAACCTGATCGACATAATATTCTTCGCGGTGGCCTTTGGGCAGCCGAAGTCCAAGGTAGCGAATGGCTGCGTTGTTTAGGTTGAAAGAGGCATGCGGCTTTGCGAAGTCTGATCGAGAAAACCTTTCCAAACGAGTGCCCCCATTGTGGAAATCGTAACTCTCATCAAACGATACGGATCCGCCCCAGTGCGAAACCCAAATTGTGCGCACCGCGTCCTCTACGCGGAGAATAGGCAGCGGGTTTTGAAACCGCAAGGCGAGTGGCAGCTCCGCTAATGCCTCAATGTCCTTGTACGGTCCGTATGTGAGCAGCCCCCCTGCGTCTGTCTTTGCACTGTCTTTATGCTCGTCGGCAGTCAAGTCTTCATAACCATCGATCAAGACCTTTATCAGTGTCTCTTGCGTCTCAGTTTCGTACACGCTGACAGTGTTGCGCGTCGCGCGGTAAAGTAGCCATTGCGCATCGGCTTGCTTTGCAGATGCAGGTAGAGGCGAGACACCATCAACATAAGCTAGCACGTAAGAAAAGGCAAGCTTTTCTTTTGGCTGAAGCGGCTGCTCAAACGTAATCGTGTAGAGAGCATGACCAGCAACAGTGTGCGGATCAAGAGGGCGGACAGGAAGGAATGTATCTCCTGCACCTCTCGCCTCCAAACCAGCAAGCGACGAGGCCCAGGCTTCAGGCACGGACACAACATAGACAGGCTCCGGCTCAGAACCAATATTCTCGACTTCAACTGCGAAGTTCTGCTTCACATAGGAGTGGGTAAGGTCGACGTTCTGTTCGATGTGAATGTTCTTCAGCGAACCCAGCGTGAAGGCATCGTTAGATCCCAGAACGCCAGCCAACAAGCCGAAGAATGCGACGATGGAGCTCACAAGCCTCAGCATTCTGACTACAGGTGAGGATATGCACGTTGTAGCGTGGATACCGAGGGGATGTCGTACGTGTGTACTTCGCGCGCTGGTGCTACGTAATATCGGGTCATCAGTTCCCACCCCACGATACCGCTGGCGCTGGCGCGTCTACGAAGCGCGCACGCGTAGTTAGGCTCAAGGCCGCATATGGTAGACGGCTATGGCTTCGAGAATATAGAGAGCCGGATATCAAGCGGGCTTGCGGACCTATCTGCTTCGTCCGCTGACGAGGCTTTTCCAGATGTGCCGCAACTACGCGACACGCCGGCTCACATAGTAGCATCGAGCATTATGTACAGAGACCGGCGTCTGAGTAGTCCAAATGAGGCTCAACTGGAAGAATTCGCACCGCAATTGCGAAGTAGTGTCAGCAGCTGGGCTGCAGACCCTGACAGCGGGACTAAATTGAACCTGACCGCTTTAGATCACACCGGCACTGGTATGAGCCCACGTAGCGCAGAAAGTGCGGGAAGTGCTGTCAGTGCTGAGACACTGCATGACCCCGATGCGGACGATTGGTCCTATCTTGAGCAAATCGCTGCCTATCTCGAGCTGCGCCTAGACACTCCCATCACGGCCTCTACGGGATATAACTCGATTGATGGTCATGAAGCGGCACAAGCGCTAGGGCTGCCCGAGCCAAATGATATGCAAATGATGCGGCTCATGCGTGCTGGCCTAATTGTTAACAAATATGCTAGGAGCTTGACTCCTTGGCGTGATGCATTGCGTGAAGTTGAGCGCGAATCGGAGGCACAAGCGAGGCGCGCTCATGAACAGCAATCTTTTATTGGGCAGCGTCTCATGAAGCAGTATACAGTGGCTGCTGCGCTCTGTGATAAAGCTGCTGCGGCGGAGGCGCTAGCCATATGGCTGGCTGGCCTAGAAAGAGTCCAAAGAACTAATCGCAAGCTTCTGACCTTTGACGAACAAACGCTTATGCTACCTTATTTTACAGGCTGGAACAAGGAGACGGAAGCTGTTTCATGGAGCACTCAGCAGGCCGAGCGATTGCGTGCACATAAAGCTGCCCAGAAAACCCTTCATTTGTACAGAAGTCGCACCTTGGAGCAGAAGACAGCCAGGCTCGCGGCTGATTCATTAGCAGGTAAGTTAACTGCTAAAAGTACCCTTCATTTGTGGAAAAGTCATTTGCGAGAAGTGTCTGCAAACTTCGTGCGAGCCCAGACAGCTCTCACTGCTCGGCTGCAGGGCACATCATTTGTGCACTGGAGACATGAAAAAAGCAGGATGGTAATCATGCGACGACTCGAGCATGAGTCCGCCATGCGCACACTCTCGCAGTGGCGACTCGCACTACATAGCAGTAGTCGGCTTGCTCAATGGGCGCTTAAGACGAGACAATTGCTCCTATTTAAGAAATGGTCCTCCCGATTTGAGGGCTATCGGCATTCTTCGGCGCAAATAACGCAAGCTCAAATTATTGTTGATTACAATTATGCTCGCTCCGCTCTAAGAAAGGGGCTCCTTGAGCTCAGATGTAGAGCCGCTGTGCAAAGGTCTGTTGAAGGAATTAGAGACTCTTCAGTGCGTATGTGGCGCGCTGAGACAAGACTACGACGCCTACAGCGCTTACAGGCCCGTGAGAGAGCAAAAGCGTTCGTTCAGACATGGCGTAGTGCATTTGGCGATGCCCTCATTGTAATTGAAAAAGGCCAGCACATCTTGACTAACGAAAGGCAGGCCGCGCAGCAACTCGTCTATAGCGTCTGGGCTTCGTCATATGCACGAGTACGGTGCCTTGAGACTAGTGCTGAGGCAGCGCGAGCGGTCACCGCAGGTAGGAGTGGCATGCGCACTCTCAGAGAGAAGCTCAGAAGCTACAAAGGCATGCTTGAAACAAGCGAAGTTCACCTCGCTCGAACACTTGTGTCGAAGATGGAGCACGAATTGGAGCGCCGAAAGCATGTGCGCCTAGGCCTATTAGAGGAACAGGCAGTTGCATATGTAGACATGAGTGTTGTAGCTGCGCTTTTTCGCTCTTGGCGTACGCAACGGTACACCATAGAAAGGATAACGAAAGGGATTGAAAGTGCTGCGCAAATAAATGATTTCTTTGTTGTGTTACAGACGTGGCTGAGCGCGCTGCACGATGTAAGAACCTTAGATGAGATGGCTCCAAAAGAGTTTAGCAAGCTTGTCGTTTCAAACACTTTCTCACTATGGCGACATCGTATGGATCGTCAGATAAGTATTGAGATTGAGGCACAAATGCAGGCCACGTTGAAGCGCGGACTTCTGGCGAAGAGACTACTCCGCAGTTGGCGTCGTCAAAATCACATTTCCTTGAAAGTCAATGAATGGCGTGAGGACTTCGACCGCCAGCTTGCCGTTATATATTTTCACAAGTTTCAAGGTGAGCTTGACCGGGGTCGCGCGGGTCGCGACGTCAGTGAACTGGCTACCTCGCTCCAACGAACGCCATCACGGCGCCATGCGATTAGCCCCAAAGCTCTGGAAATCTGGACGGCACAAGCACGGACTCAATCTCCGCTTCAACGACGTAGCGCCAGATTAGATGAGTGGGGAGCTACACCTTTTTCAAGACAATCTGGCGCCGCGTCTCGGCTGCTCACTACCCCAACGAAGCCGTACCGCTTGATGCGGGACCTCGATTTGGAATCTAAGAAATAAAGACTTGTAAGTACGTTATTATAATATAACAGTCTTTTTTACGCCTTCTCCTCGAAATTTGTCGTGAGTGGCACATTATAGATCATCACACTGGGCGCATTTGGATCGCGCATGACAACGTACTTGCCATCATCGAGCTCAGCAAATATGTTGACTAGCGACTTGATGATACCCCAGCCATTGGCCATGTTAATTCCCAGCTGTTTTGCAAACAACACTGGGTTCTGCGTGAGAACTGCAATGATCTCATGTGCCTGGTTGTCCTTCGCGTTCGTGCGGGACACGAAGCCGATTTTGAGGGCGTCAGAGCCTCCAAGCAGCGAACGCGTCGTCCACTGCGACAATTTGTTGAGATTCTTCTTCATCTCCGCAGCAACGATAGCACCGCGGTGAGTCGCGAATCGCTTCCTCCACTCAAGCGGCTTCGATCCGCCATATTCGTTCAGAGCATGAACCTTGGCGAATTGGACGGTACCGTTTTTCTCGAACGCTGCATCAACCTCCATACGGATGGTAAGTGGCTGGGGCTCAGCCTCAGGGTCGGTCTCCAGATTGAACGTTTTGTAGATGTAGCCCTTTGGCAACAACGGCGCAGACTCCGGTTCGTCTCCCGCAGAGAATGGGTGCTGGTGCTCAAATTCCTCACGCTTATCAACGCCCATCTCAATTACATTTGCAGCGAAATTCAAGTTGATGTAGCTAGCCTCAAGGGCGAGTGCTGCAGCCGAGTCGATCTTGTTGTCTGCCACGTCGGCGGGTGGGTTCATTGAGTTCTCGTCGACAGAAGGCAAATCAATCGCGCTATTGTCGCGCTTGTCGAAATAAATGCGGTTGTCCTTTTTCGTGACGATGATATCCCACGGATTGTTGCTCTTCGTGGCACACATGAGCAGCGCGATGATCGCATCCGTGGCATAGATGTGAGGCTTCTCCTGCGAGGGCTGCGCACTCGCAGCTACTTTTTGGAACACAGGGTCTTCGCTCGTCGTCACGTTGTACTCCGTGACCTCGACGCTCTTCAAGCGCTCGGCGGCGGTCAGCTTATCCATTTTGCGGTCGAACCGCTGGACAAACCCATAGCGGCCTATGACCTCCTCAGTGGGCAGCGCGAAGTTGAGCTTCTGCAAGTCCGAGAAGTTGTTCGCCTGGACAAGGTTCCAGTCGGCTCCGATGGGCACGCTTGGCTTGCGTGACTTTAGCTTCTCGTTCTGCCAGGACTGCATGCGACCACCACCGCGGCGATTGTGCTGAGTGGCAGAGCCAATCGTCATTGTGCGGGCACCACGTGGAAGTTGTGGGCCACGCGAAACAGGCGGCGCCGCGCCAGCCTGGCCGTGAGGTGCGGCCGTGCCAAAGTTGTTGCCCATACGTCCCATTCCGACATTGGGTGCACCCGGACGGCCATTGCCGCGCGCGCGCAGAACAGCCTTGCCACCGGCACCGCCGTTGGCACCGAGTGCCCCCTTAGAGCCCATGAACGACGCGGATGAGCTGCCGCTGCCACTTTTAAGCGACGAATCGACAACAGAGAAAGACCAAGATGAGTCGGGCTCATCAGCCGTAAAAAAGCTGCTCGCACTTGCGCCATACGCATGGTACGGATCACGGAAGCCGCGGCCTTGCGCACGCTTGTAGTCCTTCGCCTCCTTAGTCGGATCAGCGGCCCAGTCAGCGACCTTTCCCAGTTTATCTCCCTTCGAAAAGGGCGCGTAGGGAGCACCGTCAAATGTTAGTGCGCGCGGAACATTAGTCCCTGGACCCCAAAAGCTTGCCATAGTCCTTAGAAACCGCGTGAGCCTTCAACGAAAATTTCAGCCATGGGGTAGAGCATCCCATCACGTGCAAATAACAGTATAGAGTAGTTACATGTGAGTTGTCAGCAGCCGCGTGAGGCGGACCCTCCACAAGCTCAGCTCGCCGCCTCCACGACCACCTACTACTAGCATCCTGGACACTCTCGCCACTCGTTACCGAATATGTCGCTACAAGTGGAGAGCCCCTACTTCGACATAAAGGCCCTGAAGAAAGGCGAGGTAAACCTCGGCACATCTATAATGGCCATTAAGTACAAGGATGGCCTGATTCTTGGCGCCGACACTCGCACGTCCACAGGCGCCATGGTTGCGAACCGCGTCACGGATAAGCTCACAAAGGTCCATGACAACATCTGGTGCTGCAGGTCTGGATCGGCAGCAGACACTCAGGCCGTAGCCGAGTACGTTAGGTACTACCTCGAGCACTATAATGTGAGCTTTGGGCGGCAGCCGACGGCGAAGACAGCAGCGTCACTCTTCCGCAAACTAGTGTACGAGAACAAGAACTACTTGACAGCTGGTATCATTGTAGCGGGCTACGACGAGGAGACCGGTGGTGAAATTTATTCTGTGCCCATTGGGGGTAGCATGCACAAGCAAGAGTACGCAATTGCGGGCAGCGGGTCTACCTACATATATGGTCTCTGCAACACGAACTGGAAGCAAAACATGGAGAAGGATGAGGCCGTAGACTTCGTAAAAACTGCGCTTACGCAGGCCATCCGATGGGATGGGTCAAGCGGTGGCTGCATCCGCATGGTGCTACTCACAAAGGATGGTGTCGAGCGTAAGCTGTTTTTGCCTGATGAGTACCAATTGAATTAAGAGCTACGTAACAATAAAGGGTTTAGCGTTTGGCACTCATGTAGGTAGCACCGTTGCACACAGAACTTCGTGATATAGGAACGCGATTAGACGCGTAACCTTGCCCTCGAATGGTCGTGGACGAGCTGCCGGCCGCAGAGCCCAACCGACTTCGCAGTGTGCTTGAGTCGCTGCTGCCTGCAAAGCAGCAGTTCACGCTTGTTCACGTTGTAAGCTATCCTAAGAAAGTGCGCAAGCTTATTTTCACCTCCAAGGATGATAAGACACTTGACTCTGCAGTTACGCACTATTTCATCCTCGCTCACAAGAACGTTGCCGTGTTCGCGCTCGAGCTGATCACTTATGAGGCGCAGGATACCTGCACACTTTTCGTATCGAAAGCCGATACGTCAGGTCACTATGAGGGCGGAAGGTTAGACATAATGGCTATAACGCGCGCTCTCATCACAGAGACAGCGCTGACCTATTTCTCACCGCACAAAAAAGCCCGCATATGTCTGTTCGCAAAAGCTGAGGGACAGTACCTGCTGCTGGGCTCTGTTGATAACCCGAGGAAACACATTCTGTCGGATGCAGCACTCGTGAAGTGGTGGATTCGATGTCTAGACGGGATGTATAACAGCTTTGAGCCATTTGCACCAGGAAAGTACGCTCTCGCAATTCCCGGGATCGACGATGCACGAGGAGTCGCGAAGTATTTTCCAGCATCACCCAAGCTGCCCTGGACAGCTGGTGACATATTTTGGTCAACCGACTTGGCTAATCAGGAAGATGACACGCTTGCAGTGAAAAGAATACCGCGATTTCCCGACGACCCAAAGTCACGGTTTCTGGATGCACTCGTTGCAGAGCAGCGTGCTAAACAGGTGACCCGCAGACAATTCTGGTTAGAGCTACAGTCTCGCCAGGAGTTTAGACTTGGCAAGTCAGTGGGCATTATTGGTATCGAATCTAAGCTAGCAAAATACGATCGGTCGAAGCATGTTCGGACACAGGCCGTCACATACAAGGAGTGCATGCGGTTCAAGGAATTCTTGATTAGCCTCAACTTCAAAACACTGGAAGCGGCGGAAAGCAGTACGGAAAGGCTCCTCGCCAATGTTCCAGAATCTGCTAAAACCGAGCTAAGCGGCCGAAAAGTGCCCACAGCCGAACCAGCTGCAGTTCAACCCGAAAAGCGCGTGAATACTTTAAGCATTGGCATCGTTCGCAAAAAGAGAAAACCCTAAGTCACAGAGCTTAGAACTGCATTAGATCTGTAGAGCTATGCCCTCCGTGTCAACGTTCTCGTCGTCAGCCTTAGCGGATACGAAAAGCTGGTCTCCTGTCACGTCAGATGGCATTGAAGCCTTCTGCTTTTTTGACGCGGCTTTCACCGGTCGCTTTGCTGGCCTCTTCCCAAGACTCCCGACCATTCGTAAACTCTCATGCTGCTTTGATTTTGCTTCATGGCAGATGAGCCGCGGGGACCGGTCCTCAACGCGTGCTTGCTTCGAGCTCTCCACGAGTTGCATGATTTTCTTGCGCACATAGGTACTAAGACGCTGGGACTGGTTCGTGTCCAGCAAGTTCATTTCTCCCTTCTGATGCATGAAAAGGCCGCGCTGGAGCTCGGCTCGGCAGGCGGCATACTTTGGCTCGTAGATCCAATCCTTCTGCAACGTGCTTCTCGACACACGAATATCGTTGGACGTTAACGGCACTAAGCCTTCCGTATATTCAAGCAAGCTCACACCCAGGTAGGTCATATGTAGCGGCTCCTGTTGCTCTACTAAGTGCTCAGAGCCGTTTTCGTAATTATGCAAAATGAGAATGCCGTGTGGGTCTGAGTCAACTAGGCCGTAAATGGGCATATCAGGATATGTCACGGTCAGTATCTTAACGAGTCTGCGTGTCGCATGATCTGGAAAGCCGCGGCCCGTAATGATGACGCCCTCTTGAAGCTCCGACTGCAGATGAGAGAACACGGCCTCCTTTTCCACAACCAACAAGAACGCAGGAGCTCGCGGTGCAGCGGCGTACATTACCGGAAGTACAGGAATGAGACTTGGGCCATTACTGCGCTGAACCTCGAGCATCTCGCCACCCTCCAGTGCGATCGTTAGATCGCCCGCCACAAGACCATGCGGCGCTGGCAGGACGTTTAGCGCATCTCGTGGCAGAAGTAGTAGCTTTGTGAGACGATCGAGTGCTCGCACGACCACTGTTTGATTACGGAACAGGGTGACATCCTGGTAAAAGAGGTCTCGGATTGTGGCGACCTTTTGTGTCTGTAGATTCGAAATCAACAAACCGCACAGCCTCAACAGAATTGTAAAGTGTAGCGCCTCAATATCACTATCCCCCGGGAACCGAAACTTGCGCTTGCGGTTCACTAATACGCTGGGATTCACCTTAAATGGAGTGCATGACACGCACTGCTTCAGCTCCAACTCCAGCGAATTGACATTGTCCGCTGTCAGCTGTGCCTTAACGCTGAGCACAGCGGCTCTTAGGTGCTCACTTACACAGTTAGTACACATGGTGTATGTCACTGTGTTATTGCCGATGTACAACTTGGGCAGTACAGTGTGTTGCTAGAATTGTTTATTCGGGCGGGGGCAGAAAACAAGACGGGAAGACGTGGGACACATATCGCGGCTAGGGTTATGTGGCGCCACTTACAGTACGCGTCGCGATCGTATGTAAACGTAGGTAGAGGTCATATTATGCCTCTTCAAGCTCTCAGCTAAGTAAAGTTAATTGTGAGAGTAGCTTAAACTGGCCTTAGGTGTCATTCGATGCGAATCCCGAGTGAACGCGAAACGGAGCCACCAGCTCGGTAGACTTGGAGCTAATCCACTCCAGCTGGAGATCGCTTGCAGCCTTTCGTTCATAGATATGACCTTTTAAATGACTTCAGTGATCACCTTAGCCGCTTCACGATAGGTAGACAGTGTCTCGCCGAGCTTCTTGCGTTCCTGTACAACAGTCTCATCCTCGAAAAGCAGGTCATCGAACATAGACTCTTTATACAAATCCATGACGAGCCGGTTTTGGGCTGTGGACTTGGTGTAATTCACAAGCAAATGCATGATGGCTTTTGGTACTTGGTCACTCACCGTTTCGCGTACAATATCGAAATACGATCCAATTAGCTTGAACATCAAATCGCACTCAAGTCGTTCGCGCGGGTCCAGCGCGGCAGCCTCAGCATCTAGGCGCTCGTTGCGCACACGCTGAGCGTCTGTGAGGATAGGCTCGACGTGATCGCGTCCTCTCGAGTTCCGCTGATTCTGCGAGAGCGATCCGCTACCAATTGCGCTCAAAGGCGCGAAGTTGCCCTTTGCAACTGTGGAAGGAAGTGTCGAAAGACTCGCAGAAGGATGGAGGCCGCCGTGCGAAACGGCGCCGTTGGCGGATCCCTTACCAAAGAAATAGCTCAGGAAGATGTCTTTCTGGGCCTGCGTTGCTGCATCAGTGCCGTTAAGCGAGCTCTGCGTATCTGTGTAGCTTGTCGCAGCACTCGCTACTTCCTTTTCATCTCCGGATGAGAGCTCGCCATCGTCTTCATCGTTGACATCTGACGACCTTCGGCTCGAGTGAATGTTTAGCTCTTCAACTGCTTCGCCAACGTGTCGCGTTGGCGCAATCATGCGCTGACGGCTATTTTCCACAACGTGAGACATAGCGTCCGTTGGCGAGATGAACTTCGCGTGATTGGTGTTGATGTAGGCGCGCTGAATCTCGATTAGGGAAGTGACGTAGGCAGATGTAGGACCGAGGCGCTCATTTAGAAGTTTGGAGACCGTGTCAATGAGGCGCGCCTGTAGCCTAGGGAATCGCTCGAGCTCGCTATTGCCGCAGCTGTGGCAAATTTTCATCAACTCCTCGTAAACGAGCTCAACGCAGTGCTGCGACGGGGCCTCAAGAAGCTTGATGAGCGGCTTTACGAGCAAGTCAAAAGCAAGTTCAGGCACGAACAGCGACGCACGGGGCCCAGCGCTATTGCGAATGGCAATACGGACGTCCGAGTAGGTTAGCTCATTGATTGGATCGATCTCTTCAAGCTTTTTATTGAACACCTCGCTAAAAATTTGGTAGATGTGTGCACCGCCTCCAAGTTCCTTGATTGTGTTGAGATCGAGGGACGACGACGTGCCGTCTATAGAGGCCACGAACGCTGTGGCGAACTTCATCATCATGGTCAGAATGAGCGGCCCCTGTTGTTCACGCCCCTCCGGTACTTGGCTCTGGCCGAAGTTCGCAAGTTCCTGCTCGGTTTGGCCAATCAGCGTGTTCAGACGCGCCTTGATATCAGGCAGACGGTCGCGAATGTGGTTCATGAGTATCTGGTTGAGCGTCTTTGCCAGGTATGCTGTACCGCACTTGTGTGCGAGGCTACGGTACGCCGGATGCGTCTGGAAGAAATCGCGCTCGGCATCGAGCGAGTCATCAAGACTCTTCTTCTCTTGAATGTCCTGCTGCGAGCGGTTCACAATACCAATGAAGCCGAGTCTCAGAGGATAAGTCGTGCCATTTAGCACATCGAGAGCATTCGTGCCCTTGTCCATCAAATCCAACTTTGTTAGAACGCCAAGTGTGCGCTTGCCTTGCGGGTCAACAGAGCGCGCCATCTTTAAACTTTCCGAGTTCACGAGGTCCTGATTAGCTGGCGAGACGGCCAGAATGATAGAGTTCGGATTCGAGATATACTCAAGCACAAGGTCCTTCGTCTGCCTCTCTATATCGGCCGGTTGGTCACCAATAGGAACCTTCGTAACGCCCGGTAGGTCGACCATGGTCAGGTCGAGAACATGTGGCGAGTGAATCTTGAGGCTAATCGGTACGCGCGAGATTCCCTTGTTCGCACCAGCAATGCGCAGCGTCTCTTTCTCGATCTCGAGGCGCACGTCGTCAAAATTGTGATACTTGCGCTCTGGGATGTGCAGGAACTCGCAGTACTCGGCCTCATCATTTATGAGCGAGATGCACAAAGGGCGACGCGTGACGATGCCCGTTCCGCGTGGCAGGAAGTCGCGGCGCACAAGCAGTTCTATAACCGATGACTTACCGCTCGACTGGGCGCCAACAACAACGACCTGAGGGAGCTCTAGGGATCCACAGCTCGTGCTCGTGAACACGATATCCTGAATCCTGTTGACCACCGGAATGAGGTCTTCAAGGCTTGCAGCACCCGAACCACCAGCGACACTCATCTTTGTTCTGAACGGCAACAGGTGTGACACACGGAGGCGCTCTTTGTGGGGGACTCCTGGGTATGTGTACAAATAGCAGCCCTACAAAGTACCCTTACCCTTGTGAGATTGTAGCACAACTATGTCTCTCTCTCACCGACTTGAAGGCAGTGTATGAGCGCCGGTGGGCGTGTCAGAATATTACAGGCTTAATTAATTAGGCTTACATTCCATAAGTTGTTAATTTCGCGCATTACACTTTTTCATACAAAGGGCTGAGACTACTAGATCACAATATATAATATAACAGGTAAGTTGCGTGATGACGAACTACTTTAAGCATCACCAAAATCTGTGCTAGTCTGCTCTCTCTGATCCTGAAAACGCAGACCCATTGGCACCTGTCCATCATGCACGTCGTCACACTGAGCGAGCTGCAAAAAGCTACGCAGACGGCTGCTGACTCACGGCCGTCTCCCCCAAGCGCACTCCCAAGACACTTCGTCTTAAAGTAGCTATGTCTTCACCCCTCGACGAGGAGGTTGAGATCATTAACTCCATATATGAGAGCTGCGCCCACTACGAACCATCGACATCGATCATGGTGCTCGAGGTGCCCGATTCGAGGGCTAGGGTAAAAATGTGGTTCCCGGTACAGTATCCTGACGAAGCTCCGCGCGTATCGAACGTGAGCGGCACCATCGATGATCAAAAAGCAGAAGTAGAGCTCAATGCGCTAATAAAGTACACTTTTATTTCTGGAGAAGTCTACCTCTTCACGTTTCTCGATGAAATGAAGGCAGTGCTGCTGCCCCTCGAGGTCGACGAGAGCACAAGCACCGAGCAGGAATCAGCAGTTGACACGGCCAGCAGCACGCAAAAGTCAGAAAGAGTTGATCAATGGGTTGTCACCGATGAAATTCGTGACCGAAAATCCACATTCGTGGGTCGGGCGATTTCAGCTTCTTCAGAGGCCGAGGCGGCCGAAGTCATTACCGACATTCTCTACGACAAAAAGGTCGCAAGGGCGTCACACAACATGTTTGCTTGGCGAATTAAGCTTGATGAGGCCGGCACGCAGTATGCACAGGATTTCGACGAGGACGGCGAGGGTGGTGCTGGAGCGTGTATGCTACACATTCTACAAGTAACTCAGGCACAAAACGTGGTGGTCCTAGTGTCGAGATATTTTGGGGGCGTTCACATTGGCCCGGACCGGTTCAAGCACATAAAAACAAGCACTCGGGACGCATTGCGGAAAGGTTCATTCATTAATAAATAAAGGGCACATATGTACACAGCATACCCGCGAGACTCCTCCATCCCATTAAGTTTTACGTCTTTGCTTCGAGTGTAGACCACTTTCGTGCTCGCTACTTAGCCGTTTCTTGCTTGGAGCCGCTTTCTGCTTTCGTCTTTGGGCATCTCCCTTGTTGCGGTCGGTGACCATATCCTCTGCATCTATGCGTTTCTGATCTGCGCCGTAGGTGCGCCGCCCACTGACTGCTGAGATGTTACCGTATATATCCGCATAGCTGACAGACGATGGTGCAACAGTACGATTTCCTTGTTTCTTCTTCGCATCTTTTCGCAACGCTCCTGGCAAAGCCCATCTACCGGGGTCTTCTTCGGTAAAGTAACCATGTCTAGAGCGCGGCGGCGAGCTTGGCTTCTCCTCAGCGGCTACTGGCCCAGGGGACGATTCTGAATCTGATGCTTGCATGAATTTCATTCCAAGGATTCCGGAGCTCAATTTTGTTGGCTGCTTATTTCTTCCATCGGCCTGCAATGATGCTGTTCCGTTCAATCTGTCTGGTTTAGCCATTACGACAGTTCGTTGCCAGCTGGTGCTGATCGCGCGAACTATGAAAATGAAATATTAGCTAATACTTTAGCGAGTCTTGCACGGACATGTTCAGGCGGTCCACACACACTTTGTAGGGAAACGATTCTCCTTCGGGAATGGAGAACCTCACATTAAGCTTGGTGTCATTGGAAGATGACGACCAATTGAGAAAATGGTCAGCAGAACTTCGCCAGTCGGCGGCTCTCAGACACACTTGGAGCCAGAATGCACATTTGTGGCGGACACTTGTTAGCCACATTCAAGTAACCAGTGACCATAAACCCCTTTCGGTGCCATTTCTGCAGTTCTTAAACAACATAACGGCAGCCAGTGGCGCCGGGATGTGTTCTTCTCGGGCCAGTTTCCCGTCAGAATTCGCGCAGGCGAATGTCGGCTCTGGGACTGCTGGACAAAGACTGTACTGGCAAGTCCTAGCGAATTTGGTATCGAGCTATGACCAAGAAGATGTGAATAGTTTGGAAAGCCTTGTCGATCAACTGCTGTCAGAACTGCCGCTACTTGACGGGATTACGACCGACGTCAACGAAATATCGTATCCTTGTCTTATCTTTGTGATGATTGCGCATGGGCGTGTTCTGTCCCAAGCTATCCGATATGATATAATAGTGCGGAGTGGATTCCTTAATGCTCTTCTGGATGCGCTGCCTTTCTGGTTAGAAGGGGGCAATGAGAAGGACAAGCACATCAGCGCAGCTAAAGAAATCTTGCAGGCCTGTGTTTCAAATGGTACCATTGGAACAATTATACAACACTACCATAAGGATGCTCTGAGGCAGCTCTCCCTTCTGACTATGCTCGATGCGATCATCAACTCCCCGAGCTTCATAGAGCTGTCGCAGTTTATGCGGCAGGCGTCAGGGAGGCTCTGCATGGAGGCGATTGTTTCATCTCTCGAATCTTACATTGAGATTGTCAGCGGATTGATACCCAGTCAAAATCGAACCCGGGACGAGTCGTTTGCTGCCGGTCAGCTTACGGTGAAACTACTGAACATTCTTGTGACCTTGCTTTCCTCAGTGAGAATTGGAGAGCGCGCTGAGCAGCGACGGTTAGTGCCAAAGCTAATTGGGCTGCTCGTTGAGTCGAAGAAAATTCCCCCCATATCGAAACTAGGGGACATGAAGAGCCTCGAAGAGCTTCCGCTGGACGACTGTTCGCTCCCTCATTTGCGCACATATTTACTGATGCTTATTGCGGTGCTGGTTGAAGGAGACTGGAATACTCAAGAGTTGGTACGCACTAGTGGTGGGCTGGCAGCGGTTCTCGAGTGCTGCGTTATTGATGGAAATAACCCTTTTATGAAAGAGCGCGCAATCGTGTGCTTGCGTTTTCTTCTAGATCAAAATGACGAAAATCAGAATTTTGTAGCATCATTGGAGGCCAAGCAAGTCGCAGACCCTGGCGCCTTAGCAGAGAGTGGCTATGAGGCTACAATTACAAATGGGCAACTAACTCTGAAGCAAAGTAAGTCCTAAGGATAACCGCGCGCAGCATGACTGGTTCGAAAGGCTAAGCGCAGCTGAACAAGACGATTAAATTCTTAGACTTAATGTATACTATGGTGCATGCCCAAACGCTTGATTTGCCTCCTGGTCGAGTGCATCGCGCTTGGCTACATGAGAAATATTCCTAAGGAACCGTGACATAAACCATATAGCCACTGCTTGGAAACCCAGGCCAAATGCAGAGGCACTGTGGCCAAGAATATCAACGCCAAACACAAATGCACGGTCAATCAATGGCAGGAATAGCCAGGACACGGCTGCAGTGGCAACAAACACCCCTCCTACAAGGAAATACGCTTGGGCTCCTAGGCACCGAATAGCGCAGCTTATGATGAACCAGAGAAGAAACAACCTGCACGCATTTGCCGACAGCGCCGACAGTTGCCAAGCGAGAGGCTGGCTAACAAGTTGAAGCACTAAGCTTAGAGTGCAGGAAGCGCTTGCCGATAAATAGAGCGTGTTCAGTGTGACGGTGCGAGAAAATGTAAGGACCAGCGGAACGACGCCACTAGCTATTATGGGCGAAAAAATAGCGAGGGCGAGCGATACATCAGTGTTCGTATCCAGATTTGCGCGGACCTGACCCGATACAAGCATAAGGTCCATTGGAAGCGAGTGCGCAAGATAGCTGAGGAAGGCCACGGCAAACAGTTTAAGTGAAGCGTAGTTCCAGGGCTTCTCGTTCGCTTCCGTATCAGGATCTCGCTCATGGCCAATGAGCGGAACAAGCTCATCATCTGTGACTGAATCGACAGCAAACCCAAAACATTTTTTGCATACATTCAAAAATTCTCTGAAATGCGAATTGTGAGGCACAATGTCTGGGAATGGCATGAGCAGTAAGACCATTATGAGAGCGCAGCAAGGTATCCACAGATACGTGCGAAAGAGGTCGTCCACGGTGCCTGCTGGCCCAACACGGCGAGCAAGTAGGGGCCACAGCAGAGGCCCAAGCTGAATGGCAGCCACCTGAGTGACCATACAACCCAGAATGCCGTTTGCTGACTTTGAAATGCTGGCAATATCGTTGATATTGTTGAGTAAAGCAAACGGGGCCGCCGCCGCCAGTAATGACAGACCAAAAACGTGCTTATCATGGCCCCACCGATCCTGAACCGGATCTGTGATTACAACGGAGCCAGCTGCGAGCATGATTGCACAGCATATGCTAGAAAACAGGTATCCTACGTACTTCAAAGCGAAGTAGGCAGGTATCATAGCCAAGGCGTAGCCGAGCCCCGAGGTCGTGTACAGTGCCACATATGCTGCTCGCGATTCCGCGCAGATGAGGAACTCTTCGCCGCCAGCTGGGAGTGGCCCTCCAAAAGACACAGTACAGCGGCTCTCATATATGTGGCGCTGCAACATAAACGATTGCAGGCCGCCGAAGCCACCCAGAGGGAGACCAATCAATACACACAGAATACTGCTGCAAAGGAGGCGGAATCCGCCCACTTTGCTGTCGAGCATGTATGCGTGCGAACACTTCCTTCCGTGCTACAGCAGCCGCACGGATGCACCCAAAGCGAGCGGGAGAGGCTGCAGGGTGGGTGTGGGGACCTAACCTCGAGTCAGCTAGCGGCAAAAGGCTCACACACTCTCTCCCTAGGCAAACTTGGGGTGCGCTGCCATGAAGGCGGTGTGGAGACGGCTCTTCACAACATCAGTACCCTCCCTCATCAAGGGCAATCGGCTACCTGCGCGGCCAACAATCGACGATGCTGAGATCACTGAAGTCTTTCTCAAGGGCGGGGGTAAAGGCGGGCAGAAGATCAACAAAACAAACAGCAAGGTACAATTGAAGCATTTACCAACTGGCATTGTCGTCGAATCTCAGTACTCGAGATCCCGCGAGAATAATCGAAAGCGAGCGCGCGAGATTCTGGCCTTAAAAATAGACGAATTGAAGAACGGGCAGCAAAGCCGTGCTGCGATTGCAGCTGACTATCACGCCCAGAAAGAACGAAAGAAAAAGCAGCGCGCACGGAAACGTCAACGCGAGCGCGAGGAACAAAACGCTGTCGCTAATGACCCTTTGGATGGTTACACAAATGGCGCCAAAGCGTGAGGACTAGGACCTTGGACTGTACTTGTATGCGTATATATATACATATGTACATATATGGTACATCTATAAAATTGTAAAGGTGTGTGTGCATATCTAGGTGTTTATCAATTGGAGACCTCTTGATCGTGCTGAGACATTTGGAAGGACAACACCTCGCTTTTGTAAATATTCTGCTGTGCCGTTTCGAGGATCTTTTTCGCTTCAAGCAGAAAACGCTGAGCAGCACGTAGAGGGACGCTGAGGTCCTGTTTTTCCGCAGATATATAACGGCCGTGGCACTCGAGCATACTGCGTAACCACAACAGAGAGAACTCAAGATGCGGCGCATTCTGGCCCTGGCTTGCCAAAAATGTTAGGAAGCGGCCCACATAGATTCGCGGAAGATTCTGTGCTAGCAGCGGAATGTCACTTGCAGGAACGGAATGGAAAATGCGCCTGAGCAGCTGCTTGTCGCCAAGGCGGAATGCCATGACGAGCGCAGGCAAGTACTCGCGCTTCGCCAGCATATCAATGCACGAGTCGACAGTCACATCCACACCCAACTCAAAGGGATCAAACTGTACTTGAGCGTCAACAGCGTAAACAAGTAGTCCTTCCGTCGACGCAACGCTAAATGCAGAGCTTGTTGGCGAAAATTGAATATCAGCTGCCCTTATCATTGGCTGCACCTTTCGGTAAGACGCATCGCCTCGTTGGGCGCCAGGCAGCATGGCGTTCTCTTTCTCCCACTTGCGCGAAGTTCTGTCGTCCTGCCTGCCTTCGGCAATCTCGTCATCGAGTTCATCGTGGTCAATGAGGGAAAGTGGGCCGGCCTCAGTCATGTTGCGCGAGCTCAAGTAATCCAGCGTACCTTCTATAGCCATGTTTTTCGAGATTGAAAACCGCCGCAGAAGCACACCGTTGCTCAAATCGTAGAGGCACAAAAAGCGAGAATTTCCTCCAGCAAGCATCATCGTACCATCAAGGCTATAGCAGATCGTTGAGAAATGTTTTCCTCGAGCAGAGTTTTTGGCCGAGAACCGATCAGATCTGTGACGTCCGCTACCAATGTCATTCTTTCCATCGATTTCCATTACTTGCTGGCAATCTTTAACTTCCCAGACGGTGATAAACCCATCCATAGAGCTTGCCGCCAGCGTCTTGCCGTCGGGCCGGAACGCTACGTCTAGAATTTCGCTTTGCAGCTGCATAGGCTCTGAAAGTGACGAGCGCCCGAAGAAGTTCCACAGACGTGCCGTGTGGTCCCAACTTCCGCTTGCCAGAAGTGACCCGTCTGGCGAGAAGTCTAAGCTCACTACGGGACCCTCGTGGCCACTCAACCTATCAACGAGCTGAGACGACTGCAAGTTCCAAACGTGGATGTCAAAGTCGTCGATACTTCCAGCGCACACAACCTCTCCACTAGGGTCTACAGCAAGTGATGTGAATTGCACTCGGCTCGGGGCCGTCAACGTCCGGAAATTTCTGTAGCGCAATAGATCCCAAGCTCTCACTGATCCATCCAACGATGCGCTGAACAGCACATTTCCTCGCTGGGAGAACTTCAATGCAGTCACAGCCGCCATATGCTGCGAAAACGTCACGATGGCAAACCCGGACGTCGCATCCCACACCTTTATCTTACCGTCGTCAGAGCCGGTGACTACTTTTGTACCATCTGGGGAGTATGCAATCGAGTTAAGCGAATCATAATGACTCTGTTGCTTGAGCACGTACGACTCACTCTGCCACTCCCAAACTAACAGCTGGCCTAGCTCGGCAGCGCCAAACAATAGCCACTCACCAGTCTCGTTTATTGTCACAAAATCAACACTGTTTTGAGAAATTGTCAGCGTCTGAATTTTAGTACAGCTGGGGAGCTCAAACAGCCCGAATACGCCAGACGTGAAACCAACAACGAGCATGCTCGTTCGAGGATGAAACGACGCACAACCGACGCGGCCGATATCGCTCAGATAGTGCCGTTCAACAATAACCCAGTTATCCTCTTCGTCATTCCATTTCCATTCAAACTGAGCCGCATCTCCGGAAATGGTATATATAGTCTCTTGGTCGTCGCTAAAGTAAGCACCAATAACTGCGTCACGGTGCCCAGCCAACGTACTTGCAGCAACAGCGTCCTCAGAATGGACTGAATAAATATGGGCCGTAGAGTCCTTCGAGGAAGTAAGAAAGAACCTCGAGTCCTTTGACCATTCAATGCTAGTGACTGCCGCGAAGTGGCCTGTGTAAACGCGGTGTCTAACAAACGGCGCAAACTGCCTGTCGTCGTGGCTAGTCGGCGTCTGCCACATTTGGACGTGTCGCCCAGCGGCAACGGCAATGAATTCGCCATTAGGACTGAACGCCACCGCGCCAACTTTCTCCTTGAAGTTCATATGGTGTAGGACAATGCGCGTGCGGAAGTTGACAAGAATACCTCGACCGCTCTCGTCGACACTTAGCAGCAGCGTACTCTGTTTGTTGATCGCAAGCCTCGCGATATTCAAGCGATGCTCATAATTGAATGTAAAGCTCTTATTGTTGACTACGTCGAAGCAGCTCACTCGGTTACCTACCGGACTCAACACTGACTTGCCGTCAGGCGTAAACAGAACGTTGCCTTGAGAGTATACTGTGCCAAAGATGTTGGCCAGCTTGTAATCGGTACTCATGCAACCGATCTCAAGCAAAATCCTCTTTGTTAGACTTTTCGGCTAAGGTTATCCAGAGGCTCCACAAAATTTCTGGATGACAAATAACTTTTTTCACGAGGGAAGGCATACTACCATATTACTACTGCTTAAGGCTGAGATTCGAGCCGCGAGATGTGGCGGCTGGGCACAGGGCATACGCATATTGGGTTGTCTAAACGATGGGAGTTTATATGAATAGTAATACGTCAGTTAGAAAAGATAAATGCCAGGACAGCGTTCAAGTTGAAAACATCATCAATTGAAAGTATTAGATGTCCTCGGGCGTTTCATAAATAGGAATGCGATGGCTATCATCAGAACAGAGGACCTTCGACTTCTTCTTGTCCTCATTTATCTCAAACCACGCTCCAGAAGTGTAAGCATTAATACCGGACTCGCGTAATGAATCCCGCTGCTCATCCGCCCAACCATGTGGGTCTTCTGGAAACCATACGACGGGGTTATCTTGGAGCATTGCTGGGTCGTAAAAAGCCTTGGCCTCCGAGGCATGGTTAATGTAGGGCGTTTGGTGCCAAATACTCGACTTAAGCAGCGTTTGGTCAAGCATCTCTGGTGTATAGAACAGATGAGGCTTAAACAAGCGCGTGAAAAACCCGCCCATAGCCTGTTTTTTACTGCTCCCATCCGCAACGTTATCAACCAGAGGGGCCTCGGCATCGCGCGCTCTGTCGGCCACTGGCACGTCGCGCGAGATGGCATTGCTCTGTGTGAAGCTCTTTTCGTTAGAGACAAAGCTGTGCGAGGATGGCGCAGGCGCCGCGGCAGATGGGCGCCGGAGAGACAGCAACGATGAATCCTTCTCCGAGGTGATCATGGTACCTTCCGAAGCAGAGTCGGAGTGGTAGAGAAGGGATTGCGGAAGCGCAAACAGCATCGGCTCAAACGCAGTCTGCAGGTGGACGTGGAACCACACGGTAAACAAACCCATGACGACCTCCAAAACTACAGGTCCCCAAGACTTTGCAAACACGAACAAAACAATCAAAACAATCTCAGCAAGGTAAATACCCACGAAAAGGTGCTGAAGAGCCCGAGCATAGTATATTCCGCGACCGTTAGTCTTTCCCGAGATAAACGTGAGGTTGTTCAAGTTCGCGTAGTAGACAAACAAGAATAGCGCTGCGGCAAACGGCATGATCAAAGGAGATATGATCGAGTAGCACAACATGATAACAGCCAGGTTGGAATAAATGGGAAATACGGTGCCCCATGATGTTCCGCTAATTCCGTGGCGACGCAGCCACATCTTACGAGGCGTGTTGTCAAGCACGGTACCAAGCGCGTAGAACAACAAAAGTCCAACTATTTGAAGAAGTGCACCGCTGGGAATTGTAAGGGCTTGCAGCAGAAGATAACCCATGAAAAAGTTGCTTGCTCTGGGAAGATTGTTCTGAAGCAGACTCATAATCTTGCTGGGGTCTTCCAGAATCTCGTGTAGCGCAGCGATAATAGAGCTGGCGAGTGAGGTAACAAGGAAGACCTGGACAACCTGGAAGGCAAAATATACCTGCTGAGTGTAATACTCGACGTGCGTGGCCGTAGGCGCTCCTGCGATCTTAGCAGCTTTCCGAATGACGATTGGTAGCAGCATCATGAGAACAGCCAATAGAATCTGGGGGAGCAACGACGAAATCAGACCAAAGAGAACATCAGGTAAGTTCTCAAGGAAGCTGAGCCATGGGAATAGCCTCATAAGGGTCTTAATTTGCGAGATGAAACCAACGAATGCTACAGGAATGGCCCATAGGATAACAAGAGCTGTGCAGAAGGTGCTCGCACCAAGCGACTTAATGAGTCGCTGCCACCATCGCAAAGAAAGATTACTCCAGATGACTTCGTCTGGCCTAACCCCAACAGTCCGAGGTGCCATCTGAAGAGGACGGTGAAACGCGAGCATCTGAAGCGCGACCTCAGCCTGTGCCTGAGTGTTGAACACAATAAATGCTGCAGCACGTTTGTCGTTCTCATCATATTTCGCTTGCAGTTCCTCGATTTGCTTGCTAATCTCAGGGAACTGCTCCTTCACGTAGGGTATTGTTTCTACCTTCTTTCCGAAAAACGGGATCTTGCCGCCAAAGAGGCCCAACCGGTGAGTGGGCGGTTTCTTGATGTAAGTCTGCAAGCCTTCCACCTCATCTTGAGCAACATTGCCCTTCTTCTCTGCCTTCAATCGCTTTTTCATCGCCTTCTTCAACATCTTGTTCTCAGTGCCTTCCGCCTTTGACGCTAACTTAGCGCGCTTGTCGACCGCGTCCTGCAGGTCGTCCGCCTTACGGCTGATGAACACGTTCTTGACGCCCGTGAAAATGCTGCGAAGATACTCTTCATTCAAATATTGAGGAGGAACATCGTTGATGAGCACGGTGCGGCTTGACAGGAGATGGCGTTGAGACTCGCTTGTTAGAACCGCTTGACGCGTCGCCACGTAAAATAAGCTCTCTCTGTAGAGGAAAAATAATACTAGACCAAAGAAGATCCAACTAAGGAAAACATGGGCATAGTATCGGTTCTTGTTCTTAATATTGCCAAATGCTAGCAGATCAAATCCAGAGTAGTGAAATCCATTTGTCGCGTTGACTGGAAGCAAGATGGGCATCAGAATAACCATTCCGAGCACGGCAATGTAGAATAGAAAGCGCACGTAGCGCAAAAAGAAGTACCCGTCGAGGCCGGTGTCCCGAATAATATCGCTGTCGGGACGCGTCGCAAGGTCCAGAAACCATCGGAAATAGCCATTTTCTAGAGCACGGGGTCGGTCATTTGGTGAGACGGAGCTTGCGTAGACGCGTTTATCATAGAAGTGCTTGTGGCGCGGCCGTAGCAAAATAAAAAGCCCAATGAATACTAGGAATATACTGCCGTTAGACACCAAAGAGGTGACGACAGTCTGAACACTGCCGCTACTACCACTCGATGACGAAGACGACATGACGATGAACGGTTATTGCCTCTTTCGCCTCGGTACTTAAATTATAACGCGTAAATTCTTGGCCTGCAAAGGCTGCGCGCGGCACAACCGGTGCCAGCGGTTCCTGAGTAGTAGGGTTTCACTTTATGCAGATGAGAGCTGCCTCAGTAAGACATGAGGGCGCGGGTTCGGGTAGATCTCGCATTGCACATTGCATGAGGAATTCCTTCATTTCACCAAGCAAAACCTGTGTGCTTGAAAGCCGTTATGGTATACTGCTATGAAACTGCCGTCAAAAGCACTATAGACCAAGCTCAACTCATAGCGAGATATTGAGACCGATAAACCACTTTACTGCAGACGGATAAAGCTGAGCCATCTGAGCCATCTGAGCCACCTTGGAATGCATAGATTAAACGAGCTAGTGCTAATTCAGGCTTATGCGCTAGCATTAGGGCTTGGGTACGGCTCCTATGACGTCAAGAGCTCACAGCCTACCTGCCTTTCGGGGTAAAGCTGCGCGCAGCCTTCGAGGCTGAACCTTATCCTGAGAGATTGATAGCAAGAAATAAGATGCAGCTCGTCCGATTGCGCTGAGGTTTATCCGCAACGTCAAAGACGGACAAGCGGCTGCCAAAAGCGCAATTTACTTGAGCTATCCGAAAGATCCGTGCGATGGACTGTTGCCTCGCCGCTTAGAGATCTGGTGTGCTGGAGAGAAGTTTTCGCGGTGGTGCAACCGCCTTCGATCACTCCATCACCATCACATCACAATCACCACATCATGTTCACGCGATCGGATATGGTAATCTCTGACTCACATAACGTTCTGTGCAGCTGAGCACTAAAGATGATTCTAAAAATCTCAGTGCACGTGATAGAACCTAAGCTTGGTGGTCTCCAGACGCGGCGGTGCTGCTTAAGCTTATCGTGCGAGTGTCACACTGAGAGTGGAGGTGTTTGAGTGCGCCAATCCGCCCATGTTCAGTGTGAAGCAGCACTCATGGAGGGCTGCTTCCCGTCTTTGTCTAAGTATTGGATATCCAATACATACCACAGTGTGGCAACAGAGGTGCGCACTGCATCTCTCGCGCACGGTTTACAACAGCAAGCTGATCGAGCCAATTCTGCCTCAGCAATCTGAGCAGGACAATTTCGAGGAAATGATGGAAGACCGAACAAATGCCCTTCTTAAGACTCTGGGTTACGACAAATCATTTATAAAGAAATTGATCGTCGAAAAGAAGGACGACAAATCGAGCGATGGCGGTACTACGTTGTCATCTGAAAAGCTGGTGCCACTTGTGGCTGCAGTGGATCCAAACTCGCCGCCCGTGAATACGAATCGGCAACAATCAGGGCATTTCTTTGACACTCAAGAGGTATATTCAGAGCTGCGGTCAGCTGGTCTGACAGCAGGGCAAGCCGCGGTCATTATGCGCACAATGCTCGAGCTCATTGATGACCTCGTGCAGACCACAAAACATCACTCCGTGCCTATATCTGCCGGTGCCAACGAGGCTTATCTCTTTGACGCAGCATCGTCGGAAGTGCGAAACGAGATTCAGAACTCGCGACAAATACAGGCCACTGCCTACCGATCCGGGCTTGCGCGGCTACAGCGTGACGTCGAGATTCTGGAGCATGAGGCGACAGAGATAACAAGTTTGTTAAAGTCTGATCTTGATATCGAGGTCCATGAGCGCAAAAACTCTGCACGCGTGGAAGAGAACGTCATTCAGCTCAAGATTCAGGACTTAAACAATAAAATTGCCACGCGCCTCAACTCTGAGCTGAAGTCAGAAATCGAAAATCTCCGCTGGCAAATCACGCGCCGCAGTCTTGCTGCAATCGCTGTCATAACTGCGTCCATCATCTGGCTAACACAAACGAGCTCGAATACGAAAACTGCAAAGAATCAAGTTCGGCAGCGCCAGACTTCAACCCTCAAGGAAAGTCCTACCGTTGCCGTGCCCATTTTGAGCCCATCCGTGGTTGGAGAGCCGGAATCTATCGACCACAGTGTGCTCCAACTTGACGACTTCACGAGTAGTTCAACAGCGACGGGCGAATCAAGCTTGAGTAGCGCGAATGGTCGAGGGTCAATGAAAGGAAACAGTTCGATTGAAGATGACCATCATCAGGGCGTTCGATCCCGGGGTTTCTCGCAGAGCGATGAACAAGATGATGAACATCGTAACACCGAAGAGCACGAATCGGGCAAGGCCAGCTCAACATACACCGCATCCACTACTAATGATAATGATCAGAACTAAATATTCTAGCATGCGCTTAGTTAAAATATCAATCAGGAGCCTTTTTACTCAGGCCGAGGAGGCATCCATCCCAAGAAGTCGTCACCTTCCGTGTTCATCCAATCCAGGCCCTCGAGCATATGGCTTATATTGGAGTCGGGCATCTCTTCAGGGATGGCGGCTGCTAGCCCGTTCAATGAGCTACCGTTGGCCGATCCAAATCCAAGGTACTCAGCAGGCTGATGCCCGGCCTGCTCAAAGGCAGAGTACGCAGCGCTTATATTCGTTTCGCCAGTCTTCGGCAGCATGTCAGTATGATACCGCTGCCTCACTGCGGAATTAGGTACCTTTAATGAGTCTGAAATCGTCGAGGCATTGTTTGCAGTTCGCTGCGGCTCTGTCGCGTCGGCCGGAACAAGCGTTGTGAGCGTGGTTCCGTTCGGCGATACGACGGTGTTCGATAAATAGGAGTCGGAGCTGATTTTGTTGAATAGAGGTAGCGGATGCATACCCCGCTGCCTTGCATTTTCATGGCCTTGTATCATTGTGTGCATGCCGCTATTGAGGGGACTGATCGACTCGTGGCTCGCACTTGCATCAGGTGAAGGGTCTTGGGACTCATCACGATTGGGCGACGTACCTGGGATGCTTGGAGTGTACGTTGCACTCAGCTCGGAGTCTTCTCTGTTATTAGCCTTGCGCGTGTTTCGCCGCCGGGCGTCATGAATAATATACACGAGTTCGTAAAACAACGAGAATGTGAGATGGGAGCGCATGTACTTCATGATGCGGCGCGAGCTGAGCATCTCAGGATGGGTGATCACGACATGATTCAGACTTTCGAGTATCTTTGCTATGCGCGAAATGTCGTTAGTTACATGCGGCTCGAGCCAGCTCGGGGAGATGTTGCGATAAAGGCGGTGGATGGTCACGACGGATTCGCGAGCGCTGGTAATGTATGTCTCTGGCAGTTGCGGCAGAAGTTGCAAACGGAACAGCACGAGCGCGCTAAAAGAGCTAGCCTGGCGAATTAGTGCCGGATACTCGGTAATTCGGCGCGCTCCTACTAACTGACGAACAAGCGTAACAATACGCGTACTTGTCTGGTGAGCGTCAGCAATGAACTCCGACTGCTGTGTCATTGGTGTCTCCGGCAGAAATGAAAAGCTGTCCAGCGTGCATCGCAAATAAAGGTAGCCAATATGAACGACAGGGTCATCAAAGTCGGGGTCCGGCTTGAATAGCGCGTCAAGATCAGCGCGCAGGATGGAAATTAGAGGGCAGCGTGCGTTTGGGTCTGCCAAGCCGTCTTCAGACTTGAGATTGCTACTCATGATGGCGACAATTTTCGAGTAAAAAACCATCAACTTTACTGTAGCGATTGTACGCGCAGGGAGCTGGTGTACTAGCTCATTGCGAGCTACGTGGTCAATGATGTAGTCAACAGGCATGGATGGTGGCAGCCCGGACGACGCGGAAATAAGTTGGTGCGTGATGAAGAGCTGGATCCATGTGCGCGAACGCCACTTTACTGCATTCGGCATTAGTTGTTGGTTCCTTGAGAATTCGTAAATGAACTTGCCACGGTGCATTCCGAGCTGCAGGGCCATGCTTTGTGCTAGCGAAAGGTACCGCGGGCTCACATCTTCGAGCATTTTCTCTGCAGGTAGCTGCCAGGAGCATAAGACAAGCAGTGCCTGCACAACGCTGCTTGATCGCGTGGTTTCAAGCAAACATTTGCTCGCTACCAAGCGCTTGAGCGGACCAACACAAGCGCAGTAAAACTCAGAGGTGGGCTCGGATAGTGCGGCGGTAGTCATGACAGCCCAAAACAAGACATCGCTGCGTGCATAAAGCTCTCCGGCGCTGTTGCTCTCGAATATCGGAATGAAAGGCCAGTAGTCTTTCATGAACCGTGTGTGCAGCTCAGCCGCCTTCTTCGAGTCGATTGTGACTGATTCGAGGTGGAAAGGACCTTGAGCAGGCTCAAGGCGCCCACCTGCGGCCATACGCGCGGCGACGTTGGCCTTTATCTGTTGCACTTCCTCTTGTTCGTCCTCAACCTGTTCGTGCGCCTTTTCAACACCAGGCAGCTCGGCTTTGAACTTTTTCCGCGGAGTTGCGTCTTCCTCAGCAGGGCCCGGTGATTTTGATGATCGGCTCGGGTTGTTGATATGGTCAAGCTGCTCCTGCATCTTAGCAAGATGTTCGCGCAACAGTTCGACTTGACCGCCTTTCCGGGGTTTGAAGTGCTGGTCGACATTACACTGCAGGTCAAACTTCACACACCGTGAGCAAGGCTTTGGAAAGCACACGGCTGCGTCGCAGCGCACTTTGTGCTGGCGACAGTGCGTGCAGGCCTTGATCTGCCGCTGCATACTTACTTTACTAGCGGCCAAGAATTTCTGCGAGGTTTTCAACTCTCGGGAAGAAAAATCCTGTGTTTCGAAGTTGTATTCGGAAACGGTAGACTAGGAGAACGGAGAAAATAGCCGGCGCTGCGTGACAGATGCAGCTAATGCTTCTGAGAAGAACGACGCACAAATGATGGATTCTGGACTAAACTTCAGATGTACGGGGGGCTCACTTTATGCAAAGTGTCTGAAAACTTGTTTCTCAGTGAA
The DNA here is from genome assembly GCA_030566755.1 of Entelexis tilneyi. Classification (NCBI taxonomy): domain Eukaryota; kingdom Fungi; phylum Ascomycota; class Dipodascomycetes; order Dipodascales; family Trichomonascaceae; genus Entelexis; species Entelexis tilneyi. The sequence continues at coordinate 245,882 of JAKUAT010000001.1, read as the reverse complement.
CAAGGATATCTCGTTCAATTACTGCGCGTCCCACTGGCTCCCGTCCGACCCAGTCGCGTATGTAGAGATTGATGTGGGGTACAGAGTCAGCATGCGCGTAATTCGTAACCTGGCAGCCCACAGGCCCTACGCGCCTTACAGGTAACGCGTCTCTTAGCATCGTCTCTCTCTGCTCGGTCAGCGGTGGAGGGCAGGGGACGAGGCCGACATACACGCTACGAGCACTGCTTGGTCCAAAGCGTAAACATAGCAGGGTTTCACTGGAGGGGGCCGTGATGGGCGTACCGAAGTTTGACGAGAGCACGCACGCTGATAAGTTACCTGCTGAGGTATTTAGATGGCTCTGCGAGGCGACGATGTATGCGCGGTCCACCCCGGACAGCGCCGCCGAGGTCTATGACGTGCTGAAGCTAGTTCTCCGCTTGCTTGCCGTGAGGAACCCAGAGTCGCAGTCGCATGCAACACGAAGGGCGCTCGGATCTCTCATAGAGGCTATTTTTGAGCAGCCTAATAGTGAGAATGTGTGTTTGGATCTACTTGGCCTACTGATACGTGTAGTCGACGCAAAACAGGCGTTCCGTTATAATCCGATGAAGCATCTTGCCATTGCAGGACTCGGCTATCTTTGCAAGCATATGCGAGCGCATATGCGTCAGATGACGGCTAACGTCTTTGTGATTTGCACGGAGTCCCTGAAAGTGGCCCCCACGGAACCTTCCACGGCACTGTATCGAAACACGGTACTTTGGTCACTCTCTCAGGCTGCTGCAACTAGTGTGGATGAATCCACGGCGAAGCAAGCCACAAAATTAGTCCGCGCGTTCATTGAAGCAGCAACCCTTTCGGAAGTGGACGCAGAGGGCGTCGTACGCGCGTTTGAGCTATTCACCGCTGTCATCCGAATCCCTGCTGGTCGATATCTTGGCAAGAAAATGGACACGGTTTACTCTCTTTTCAGTGAGTATGGTATAACGTCACCGTACCCAAGCGTTCGCAAAGCTGCTGCTGCCTTCTACGGGACCGCCGTCACTATACACTCTACACGTGGTTTCCGCCACGAGCTGGAAAGCGCCGTTGTTCTCGCAATCAAGGCAGCAGGCTCGCGCAAGAGTAGTGATGAACAGGTTCAATTAGCTCGCATGCATGGATTTGTACTCCTGCTCGATTATATGCTGCAGCAGCAGCCCGCTGGTGCTGGCCTCGCCAGCGATTTCAGCGACTGGCTCGCAGCGCTGCTTCTGCAGCTCGAGTCGCGCCTTTCCAGACGTCTGTTGGTGGATGTTATCATTGCTCGTAAGCTTGTTAGCGAGCGGGCACGCCTCGACGCTCTCGGAGTTCTGCTGCGCTTGCTTGGCAGCGCTGCTCAGGCACCGACTGCGGCGAAACCAAAATTGAAATCAAAGTACATTCTCTCGCAAAAGCCACAGATAGCCTCGACACTGGCCTGCCTCAGTGGGGTCATTATGCACCTCGGTGGTGCCGTACTTCCAGTAGCTGATCCGGTTCACCAAGTCTCTCTTGGCCTTGTATTGAACAACATGGGTGCAAGCATCTCAGACCCTGCTGCTCTGGCAGAGATTGTACAGTGTCTTGTTGTCGTCGTTCGCAACGCCCCTTCGCTGCTCATTCCTACAATCGAAATTTGCTTGAAGCAACTAGAGGCCGAGGGAGCGCCAGCCCGTCAGCGCCAAGCCCTTGCATATGTGCTCAGCACAATGGTAGCTGAAAGTCGGCATTTCCCGCTGTATGGCGCCGTGGAGCTAAACGCGCAGGTGCTGCTGGTCGGTGCCGAGCTCGTCAAGCGACGCGAGGAGTTTGCTAGCTACTCTGTGGCATGGACGCTTTTTTCGGGTATTATGGCTTTGGGGCCGAAGGTCGTCAGGCCGCACTTACCACAATTCCTGCTCATGTGGGAATCGCACCTGTCGCCTGAGGCCTGCCGCTGGCAGCCATTTGTAGAGAGGGCGCTAACAACTCTCGCGGCATTTATGACACACAACTCGGCCCTTCTCACAGCTGATGTTTCGAAGCGTGTTGGGCGTATCTTGCATAGCGTTTGGTCTGCTACAGAGGGGAGTCCTTATGACCAAGCCTTGCGTCGCCGTCTGCTTCAATGTTACGATCTTCTCCTCAAGGTCGAGCGCTCGGATATTTATCCATCAAGCTTGCTCATGAAATATGTAGCGCACTTGTCAAGTCCGTCAATATACACGAAGGAAGAAGGCGTGGAGATTATGTCGGCTATGTCTCCTGTTTCAACACGTGCCGGCACGCCGAGCCACAGTGGAGCTCATTCTAGCTCTGGCTCTGGCTCATCAGCCCAGTTCGATTTCCGGGTGATATATGAGCCTAGCTCGGCCATTGAATTCGGGGCCGCTGACGCTGGTCAAACAACGCGGTCAATCTCAAACGATCTTGACTTTTTCCTCCTGCGTTCACACTCAGATGAGCCATTACCACTCAACATGTTCACCACCATAGTCGATTCGGCAGTATCCGTGACTTCGCGACTATTGCCGCTGCAGCCGCAAAGAATTCAGGAGAGCGTGTTCGATGCAATCCTGGCCAACACGGAAAATGCTGTTAATGTGCGTTCTCCGCGCAAGTATGCTGTAGCTTACAACGTCGCAAAGCTGATCAAGCAGTCTCTTGCAGCACCCACATCGGCCGAAGAGCGTGAGCTGAATGTCGTCGTTGGTATTATAAAACAACTACTCGTGAGCGAGGATCCCAATGTACGAAACCTTGGCGCTGAAAGCGCTGGTCTGCTTGCCTCGAACGTTGGATCGTTTTCTGCTCAGCTATTGACTTCATTCGTCAAAGATCTTATCGATTCCGTGGTGAGGAACAATAGCAACGCCGCAGCTCGCAGTGGTGCTATTCTGGCTCTCGGCTATATAGCGAGTGAAAAGCCGCAAGCAAATCTTCTTGAGCCTATCTATAAGGTTTTGATGCCTCTTGCTGCAGATCCCACGGCTGAGGTTCATCTTGCAGTGCTCAAAAGTCTGAGGCTTACCCTCACAACAACTGAAATTGTGGACCAGCGGTTTGTGAGGCACGTTTTGAAGAGCCTTAACCTTAACTACCTGCTCGAAAGCCACAACAATAGCGCTGCCTTCGAAATGGAGGCGGCTCAAAGCTTGACAGTGCTGGTTTCAAGCCTGGGCCCTGACCTTTCGACGCCGGCGCAAGAAGCCAACCTTCGCATTCTTGTACGATTGGCAGACCAGCTCAAGAACTCCACGCACGCGGATGTGAGAGCAACAACGTGGAAAAGCTTTATTGAACTCTACTACTACGCGAGACAGGGTGTGAATTGGATGCTGATCATCCGTAAATGGCGAGACATTGCCATTGACCAAAACGCCCCTGACATCGAAGTGCACGCGATGATCAATGGCTTGCTTATGCTAATGCGCCTTTCTGCACGCTCCATTTTCACGATCGCTGGACATGGTTTGGAGGAGGCGCTGTGGCTTCTCCTTGATCGCCAACCCCACAACAGAAAGCTACGTGCTCTTTTTTTGACATGGATGGAGCAAACGAGTCGGGACTCTCAAGAAACGGCACGATGGATCCAGCGCCTTCAATCCGTAGTAATGAAGCCGCGCTACTTCTTCACTCAGAGGCTTGAGTCCGTTTTGAAGCCCCAAATGGCGCGCAAAGCGGCGGATGGCTCGCAGGAGGAGAGCTCTGACACCCCTAACGCTCCGAGCGCCGTTGCCGCAGATGAAGACATGTCTCTCGGCGCACAGGTCGATGAGGCGAGTACTGAACAGTTTGTATGGGAGGCCAGGGTATTTGCTTTGGAGCTACTTCTTACCTTGTTGTGTATTGACCTCGCTTCCAAGGAGGTGGCAGAGCGTGCGCAGGCCAGCACGACCCGCTCTGTCGGTGACATAGTGAAAATCGCATTCTCGGCAGCGACATCACAAGTTTTGCCGATGCAATTCGCAGGTTTAGCTCTGCTCAACGAGTTAATTGATCTATTGGGAGATCTGAAAGACCCTGATTTTCCTCAAATTTCTTTGCTGGAGCAGTTCCAAGTTCAAATTACCAGCGCCTTGTCTCCAGCATTTGGTAGGGAAAGCTCGCCGGGCCTTGCGATCGCAGCTCTTCAGGTATGTGGAACATTCCTGAGCTCGAATGTAGTCAAGACCAAGGAGAAGCTGATGCGGCCAATCAAGACGCTCACTAAGTCTCTTGAATCCATTGATACTACAGAGGGCTTCAAGTTAGGCTCATTGGATCTCAGCCCCGACGCAGCTGCTGTTTTGAGGATTGTAGTTTTGCGGGTTTGGGCTCAGATAGAAATTCAGGCTGGATCAAAGCCGCATTTGAAGGATCTTGTGGAGCCATTAACTGCTTCGCTTGTACCTTTGTGGATCAGTACGCTACGCGACTATGGCAGCTATGCATCAGCAGTGGACGATGAGTGGAGCTCAACGTCCTTAGCCTCTTCAGTTGACCAAATGAAAACCAATCAACTGAGACTGCTCTTGATGCCATTCTACAAGTCTGCTCGACTTGATATCATTAGTGCTTTAGCCACGCTAATATCCGCTGGTAGCATCGAGGAGATTGTTCGCCACGATGATATGGACTTCAACGTGATCTTGTGCGGGCTTTGTCTTGAAGCGCTCATGGACTCATTGCACACGTCCTCAAGGTCCCCTCGGACGCGCCGTACACTCTCAAGTCTCGAAATGAATCTCTCAGAATTGGACCCTCAAAAGAGCGATTCTGAAGCTTTCTCTTTGGGCCAGGGACATCACACTAACCGACTCACCGTTCTTCAGACTCTGGAAAAGATTCTTGTACCAACTTTGAGTGCGTCCGTTCTGCATGGAACGGAGGGTGTCTTTGAGGAGACCATCGCCATTCTGTACCGTGCAATGCTGGTGGGCTCCGCTGAGGAGCAGACATCAGTAGTGAGTATTGCGCGGAACTTAGCAACGTGGCAGGTAGAGACAGATGAGAGTGTCGACTGTCTTATTGAAATCCTGAAAGTTGCAATGCTGCCTCTAAGGCACTTGTTTCCACAACTGTTCGATACGACAACCGCTCAACAAAGCGATGGCAAGCTCAGCGAGGAGCTACTTGAGCTTTTGAAGCACACTCTGGACGCCCTCATCGACATTGCTCAAGTGTTCCGCGAAGTCATTCAGACTGACCTTTGGATCTGCTTGCTGAAAATTTTTGAAGAGGTGAACCACCACCAAGCTGGAGTTGCTGCGCCGAGCTTCAAGCGGCTGCTCGAGATTCTTGCTGTACAAGTGGAACAACGTGGCACATTCATAGTGGAAGCCCTCACATTTTCGCTGCGTCGCGCTGTTGAGGTTGCATCTACGCCCGAGTCGCTTCTCATCAGTACTGCCATTGTTTGCACGAACTATAAAAGTTTCAGTGATGCGGAGGCGCTCCATGAGGTTGCGAGATTTGGCTCACGGGCTGCAGATGCGACGCAGACATCGATGGCGGGTGAAGCGAACGACGAAGTGACACAGAAGCAAGCGCTCACAGCCGTGCGCTGTATCAACGCAGTGCTGAACGTATGCTCAACATCTGCTGCTGGTAAGGCGTTCGCGTACGCAAGCCTGCCGACGATGGTCGTACTCAGCACCAAGGCTGAGACTGCTGGTCCCGCTGTCGCGAAGGGTGCTATGGACGCGCTTACAACCTATGCAGGCGCACTGGGTACTTCTGACGCACTGACTTTCGTGGTACCCACCCTAATTCATCTTGAGAGCGATGAAAGTTGGCTTTCTGTGCAGCAGCGAAAACAATATGTTCGCCACAGGCTGCTGCAGTTGGTAACGCGGCATCCCGTGGCGTTCAAGCACACCGTGATTAGCATGAATGGCAATGATCGAGATGTACTGCAGCAGTTGCTGGTCCAATCCGATGCTGAAGATGCAGGCCAGCAGAGTGACGACGAAGAGGATGATGAAGAAGAAATCACACTTAAGTCATTTGTTTGAAGCGCTTCATGTAGTATTTTGGACCGAACATGTATATTTCTTTTGTAGGCCTAGACACATTACTCCGGTCTATTCTCATGCACTTTCGATCTGTTTGCTTTTCTTTTCAATACAGGCGCGACCCTTTCCACTTCGGTCGCGCCTTATTTACTAACCTAATAGGACTGTGTCGTGTTGTAGAGAGACCTTACCCTCTACCACGCGCACCCGCTCGGCTGGAATAAAAAATGTGGTTCGGTGGTTCGAGTAAAACTGATACTAAAACAGCGGCCCCCGCAGTACCAGTTGCTGTTTCTAGCTCTCAGACATCAGGTGAAGTGCCACTCCTGTCCGGGGTCAATCCTGCTGGCTACTTTGCCCAGTATGGTTACCCCATTCCCATACACGACGTTGAGACACGTCAGGAATTCGTGAGCTGCTACAATCGCGCCATGCGTAATCCTTCGTGGGTTATCGAGCATCTCACCGCGGAAACGCGTAACATCAATAACGGTGATCGAGCGAACTCACATTTCATGGAGGACACGCAGATTCCGCAACCGTTTCGTGCCCGCCTGGCGGACTATTTCCGCAGTGGATATGACCGCGGCCATCAGGCCCCAGCAGCAGATGCGAAGTTTTCGCAGCAGGCCATGAACGAGACGTTCTACCTCACGAATATGGCGCCGCAGGTCGGCGAGGGTTTCAATCGCGACTACTGGGCTCACTTTGAGCGCTTTGCACGGAATCTGACGAATAAATACAGCTCTGTTAGGGTTATAACGGGCCCGCTGTATCTCCCGCGCAAGGACCCGGCTACCAACAAATGGGTTGTAACGTATGAGGTCATTGGCACCCCGCCTAGCATCGCCGTTCCAACTCACTTCTTCAAGATCTTGATTGGAGAGAAGCCAATTAGTCCCAGTTTGCCGCGCAATGGCGTTGCTGTTGGCGCCTTCGTGCTCCCCAACGAGCCGATCAACAACTCCGTACCTCTTGAATCGTTTAAGGTGCCTCTTGATGCCATTGAGCGGTCGGTCGGTGTGGAGTTCATGCCAAAGCTACCGGCTGACCAACGTCGTGAACTTTGCCGCGAGATAACGTGTGCCGTAGAGATCCGTGAGTTCAATGACGCAGTAAAGGCGCTCCCCGCTCCAAAGCGATAAACATCTCTCTCAACCTTAAGTGAATCGTATAGAGAATGTTCATTTTCAACAGGTTTTAAAGCTGGAAATGTCAGTACTTCAACATTTCAAACTGTGTGACGTAACTTGTCCGCTGAGTCTCTATAACAGTTGATTACGCCGCATACCCTATAGATTGCCGCGTAGCTATCATGCGAGGTTAAAAATAAGTTGTGCCATAAACGACAAATTTACAAGGTGACCACAATTGAATGCGAATTTCTACCGACTACACGTATGATATTAAGCTCTACAGCCACATTAATTATCGAGGTCGACAGCTTCCTTTTCGCGGGGGTCATCAATGCCCTCCTCATAAATACCAAACTGGCACTCGCTCTCGGGCAGGCATGGCGAGTCGCAGATCTTGCAAATCCGCTGCTCAGCACGGCCCTTGCGGAATTGTAGCCGCGTTGTCGACGAGTGAGCCATAATATTCCCTCCAATCGGTTTCTTCGGATCAGGTGCAAAGGTCATACCATCAACCTGAGCCACAACCTGGTTTGTGTAGACAACGGCAACACCAAACTCATCAGCCAGGTTGCGCAGTTTACGGAGCAACGTTGCGAGATGCGTCTGACGAGCGCTAAGCTCGCCACGACCACTATAGTCCGTACGCAGCTGCGCCATGATCGAATCGACAATGATGATCGCAAACCTCGTCTGCGCCATCATCTGCGGCGCCATGTCAATAAGCTTTAGAAGGTGATCACTGTTGTACGAGTGTGCATAGGCGATCTGCTTCATCGCGTCCTCAGGGTCCAGCCCGTAGCGCAGAGCAATGGAGCGGATGCGGTCCGCACGGAACGTCGCCTCCGTGTCGATATAGAGACAGCGGCCCTCGCCGCCACCCATGTCCATCGGTAGCTGGCACGTAACTGCAAGCTGGTGGCACAGCTGCGACTTGCCAGTGCGGAACTCGCCGTAAATTTCTGTCAGCGAGCCCGTCTCAATGCCACCATGCAAGATTGCGTCTAGAGACTTTGACCCCGTGGTGATGGTGAGCAGCTGCTCTTGACGCGTGAACGTTTCCGCTGCCGTCGTGAAGCCCATTGGAACAAGCGTGTACGCTGCCTCCTGCAGTTTCAGAGCCTTCGCTTCGGAGATACCCTTCACAGCAGTGATGTTGCGCTGTGTCGCGAAAGCAACGGATGCCACAGTGTGAAAATTCGCCTCTTTAAGCTTCTTAATGTCGCCTGAGCTGATGCCGTTCCCTTCGAGCTCATCTACAAGAGCTTGACGAGGAAATATGCCAGCCTCGTCATCGGCAATATGCTCAAAGCTCTCTGGGGATTGTAATGCCATACGAACTTTTGTTGTCAGTGGCGAAACGTTGGTTAGTGAGCAAAGATCGAGGCGAGGCGCGACATTCTATTTACTGGGGTAAGGGCAAGCTCATCGTGACCGCGACGGGTGCGTTCCTCCTAAGTGGCACCTTAGTAACGTGCTCAAACCCCGGACGTGCTGTCGTTACACTGATAGCTTCGAACCCTAAGGCTCGGATTTGACTTTTAGTGGAACGCGTCGTTCCCTTTCTGGGACACTCATTAAGAAACCCTAGCTGACCCTGAGTTAGGAGATTCAATAACGAACGTCGACCACAACACAAATCTAGCAGCTTTTCTATAGTTCCGCTGGTACATCGCAGTCACGACATGTCGTTCGATCAACCGCGAGTCTTTACAACCAGTGTGGGACTCCCCGGCCGCGATGATCAAGAGAGTACGGATAGCGCGCTGTTCTCTGAGGTCGAGAACCGCTTCCGCAGCTTCATTCTCGGATTCTACACGGGCAACACGTACATCTATCGTGACCAACTACGCGAGAATGTGCTCATGCGAAAGTCTGTTCTCGATGTCGACGTCGCGCATGTTCTCGCCTTCGACGAGGAACTCGGAAACCGCATTTCAGAGGAGCCTGCTGAGATGCTGCCCCTATTTGAACGTGCCGCGCTGAATGTTGCGAAGCGCATTGTGTTCGCCTTCAACGACGAGACAAATGGTCCCGCTGGGTCGAACGAGGAGAATACGCGAGCAGCGGCAGCGGGCGCTTCCACCGGCCAGACAGAGGCCGTTGGCGGCGATAATATGCCCCGTACTATACCCACTGGCATTCAGATCATCTTGCGGTCTTCGCGGAACACAACCTCGATTCGCCAGCTGAATGCCAGCCATATCACAAAGCTTGTGCGGATCCCAGGCATCGTCATTAGTGCATCGCCCCTATCGTCAAAGGCCACCAGTCTGCAAATAATGTGCCGTAACTGCCGTCATATGATGAGAATTGATGTTAACGGTGGGTTCGGCGGCATGCAAATCCCTAAAAAGTGCCAGTCGCAAACAGTTGCCGGTCGCGCTAACGAGTGTCCACCTAACCCATACGTTGTGGTGCACGACAAGTCCCGCTTCATTGACCAGCAAGTGCTTAAACTACAAGAAAGTCCTGAAGATGTTCCTGTAGGAGAGTTGCCGCGCAACATCCTGCTCACTGTAGATCGCACGCTCACGAACCAGGCGATCCCTGGAATGCGTGCTACTGTGCTTGGTATCTACTCAATTTATCAGAATCGCGTAAAGGCACCCGGTGCGGTGGCTATTCGTAATCCGTATGTGCGCGTTGTTGGCCTCATGCTGAGCACTGGCCAGCAGACCCGCGAGAATGCGCGCTTCACAGAGGAGGAAGAGGAGGAGTTCCTGAGCATGTCTCGCACGCCCAATTTGCTGGACGTTTTCGCAAACAGCATTGCGCCTAGTATTTATGGCCACGAGGACATTAAAAAGTCCCTCACATGCCTTTTGTTGGGCGGCTCTCGACGCCTTCTGCCAGATAACATACGTCTACGTGGAGACATTAACGTGCTTCTTCTCGGTGACCCCGGAACAGCAAAGTCTCAGCTTTTGAAATTCGTGGAGAAAGTCGCGCCAATCGCAATTTACACCTCTGGTAAGGGCTCTTCTGCTGCAGGTCTCACGGCATCCGTGCAGCGAGATCCAACAACTCGCGACTTCTACTTGGAAGGAGGTGCCATGGTTCTTGCTGATGGTGGCGTTGTGTGCATTGATGAGTTCGATAAGATGCGTGAGGAGGATCGCGTAGCCATTCATGAGGCCATGGAACAGCAAACAATCTCGATTGCAAAAGCTGGTATCACAACAGTGCTGAACTCGCGAACAAGCGTGCTTGCGGCCGCGAATCCACTGTTCGGCCGCTATGACGATCTGAAAAGCCCTGGCGAAAACATCGATTTCCAAACTACGATTCTGTCTCGATTCGACATGATTTTCATTATCAAGGATGAACACAATCGCGATCGTGACAGGAGCATCGCGCGCCATGTGCTAAACACGCAGCTGCATGGTGGCCAACCTGGCCAGAACATGCAGCTCGAAGACGAAGGCGAGATCTCTCTCGCGAAAATGCAGCGCTATGTCGAGTACTGCCGCGCCAAGTGTGCGCCGCGACTGTCGCCTGCTGCTGCTGAGCTGCTCGTTTCCCATTTTGTCTCTATTCGCAAGAGTAATCATGAGCAAGAGCTGCATACAAATGTTCGCTCTTCGGTACCCGTTACTGTTCGTCAGCTCGAAGCTATGGTTCGTATTGCCGAGTCAATTGCCAAGCTATATCTGCAGCCGGTAGCCACGGAGGAGCATGTTAGAGAAGCCATTCGCTTGTTTGATGCTTCCACGGTGAATGCCATTGGGCAGGATGTCCATAGCCGCGAGGTGTCTGACGAGGTAGCCAAAGTCGAAGAGAAGCTAAAGCAACGGCTGCCGATTGGCTGGCATACTCCATACAACACACTTGTCCGCGAGTTCGTGAGCGGCCGCTACGACTTCAGTAAGTTCGCGCTGGACATGGCTTTACATGTGATGGAGCGTCGGGACACCCTGCAGTTCAGGCAGCAGCGGCAGATTGTGTTCCGCGCATCTCCTTGATTTGAAGCTTCTAAGTTATTCTAATTTCCCAATAATTTACACACTCACGCATTCTTCATGATTTGGCCGAGCTTTTGCAAATATTATAGTCTGCGTCCACCGGCTCTCCTTTCACCAGTTTGTCCTCATGCTACGGCATCATGCCTCATTCACATGCCGCCCGCAGTCCTCCTAGACAGGCTATGATGACAGTGAAATTTGTCAGCACATCTAACGTAACTCCCATCTGACCTGCGTTAATCACGGCCGACGATCGACGACGGGTATGGAGTGGCAGAACAAGCGGAAGCCTACCGACCGGACGCTGGAGCCTAAGGTCCTCGAAAAGATCCCTGATGCGGAGCTGTTTCAGCGGATGCAAGATGTGGAGTCTAACCTTGACGCGTTGGTACAGCGGAAGCGACTCGATCTTCAGGACATGATCGGGCGCAGTATGCGCAAGAACGAGACTCTACGTATATTTGTCTCGAGCAGCGTCTTCAATCAGCGGTGGCAGGAAGGGACACCGTTATATATCGATGGCGGAAACCCGCACTGGGCGCTTCGCATCGAAGGGCGTCTTGTGAACGACGATCCCACGAAGAGCCGCGCCTTCAGCTCGATGATCACGTCTGTAATTGTGGAACTCAAAAAACTGCCAGCAGCTGGAGCTGAGTCCGATGAGATGGAAGGTGTCGAGAGTGAAGGCGCTGTAAAGGCGGAATCTGCGCCAGCTGTCGGCACCGAGGCTTCGCCTAGTGAACAACTCAGCTCTGTCGACGGTACGCCAGCGCCTGCGACAGCAACGCGGCGTAATAGCGAGACTTCTGAGACGTCTGATGATAAGATTGTAGAATGGCACGAGGCTAGCGTACCTCCTGAGCAGCGTGTCGACTTTGACGGGCTTGATGTGAAACGACCAGGTAGCGAACCGATGCAGGCTCGAATCCAGATCCAGCTTAAGGAGTACCCGGATAAGTTCAAGCTGTCCCCGCAGCTAGCGAACATTTTGGGTGTCACAGAGGAGTCGAAGCCAGGCGCTGTTGTGTCGCTCTGGCAATACATCCGATATCACAAATTGCAAGATGTGGATGAGAAACGGATGATCAAATGCAATGCGCCACTGTTTAGCCTTTTCAAGCGCGAGAAGATTCCGTTTCCACAACTTGTTGAGCTGCTTGCACCCCACTTGTCGCCACGGCAACCAATTACAATCGACTACACTATAACTCCTGGTGAGGATGTAGGAAACCGTGACGTCGCGTTCGATGTGCCGATACAGGTCGACCACCCGCTTCGCAGCGAACTCCTTGTTATGCTGAACTCGTGGCAGCACGACACGAGCGCAATCAACAAGCTTGAGGATCTTTTGATGCAGGACGTTCAGGCGCTAAACTTACTTGCCCATCAGCATGACTTCTACAAGGAGCTGAGCCAAGATCCAATTACCTTTTTGGATAAGTGGGTGGCATCGCAGGCGCGTGACCTTAAGACTATTTATTGTGACCGGCGATTCAGCGAAGAGGCGGCTCGGCATTCGTCATTCTATACAGATGACCTGCTCAACCAGAGCTTGCATCTATTCTTGGGCAAGCACACTTGAGTACGTTGATGTTTTATGGTTCGGAAAGAGACTGTGAAGAGAGGAAACGGAAGGAGGGGCTAGATTCGACTTGACACTCCATGTATCAAGAAAAGAGCTTAAAGAATCGGCAACGGACTTTGATTTTAATGCGCGACTCTCGCCGACAAGCTCATTTAGTAATAGTAAAATTTGTGTTTAGCAAAACTACTTGTAACGGAATTATTCTAGCGATGAAGCAGGAGTCGCAACCTCCTCAGCTACAATGGGTGGTAGTCCAGACAGAGGAGGTTCATCGGGCAGCCACTACTGCCGCGACCACCAACACACTATTACCCACCCAGGCCTGCGTTCATATGTATATTTAAAGAAGAGGTGCCTCTTCAAGGTGTTATTCACGTGACTGAAAGACAAAGGTAGAGTCATCATCATCCTCAACCGCTTCGTCGTAAAACACGTAGTTTGCCATAACGACAGACGACATTCACGATGCCGTTTCAGTACTATTCGACGAGGTCCTCAGAGAAAAGTGTCTCGTTTGAGCATGCCATAATTGAAGGACTCGCGCCGGATGGGGGACTTTACCTCCCGGAGACGGCAAGCAAACCACCGGCAGACTTCTTGACGAGTTGGGCAAACTATAGCTTTCAAGAGCTCGCTGTTGCGATCATGTCTCTTTATATTTCTGAGAAAGAGATTCCAAAAGCGGATCTTGAGGAGATTGTCAACAAGTCGTATGCTACGTTCCGGCACAGCCAAGTCACACCCGTGCGCGAGCTGAACAAAGACAAGAACCTTTATGTCCTGGAGCTGTTCCACGGGCCGACGTATGCGTTCAAGGATGTGGCCTTGCAGTTTCTCGGCAACTTGTTTGAGTATTTCTTGACGCGTCGTAATCATGGCAAGGCCGAAGACGACTCGTCCCGCGAGACCATCACGGTGGTTGGTGCCACCTCAGGTGACACGGGCTCCGCGGCCATCTACGGTTTGCGCAACAAAAAAGATGTCGATGTTTTCATTCTTTACCCCACAGGTCGCGTGTCGCCCATCCAGGAGCAGCAGATGACGACTGTTCTTGATGAGAATGTGCACACGATCTCAGTGCCGGGTACGTTTGACGACTGCCAAGACATTGTGAAGGCCCTTTTTGCAGACCGCGAGTTCAATTCGAAGTACCACGTTGGCGCTGTGAACTCAATTAATTGGGCAAGAATTCTTGCCCAGATCACGTACTACTTCCGCGCGTACTTCGCTCTTGGGCTATCTGGCGAGCGTGCGCGTTTTGTGGTACCGAGCGGGAACTTTGGCGACATTCTTGCTGGGTACTATGCGAAGCAGATGGGTTTGCCTATTGATCTTGTCATCGCGACGAACTCGAATGACATTCTGCACCGGTTCCTGCAGTCGGGTGCGTACGCAAAGGATGCCGAGGTTCACGCAACACTTTCACCAGCCATGGATATTCTTGTGTCGAGCAACTTTGAGCGATTCTTGTGGGATGCTGCGCGCGCTACGATTGCGCACGGCAGCAACACAGAGGCTGGCCGCATAGTTAACAGCTGGATGCAGCAGCTCAAGTCGCAGGGTTCATTTGAAGTGCCGCCTGAAGTTCTACAGCGCGCGAAGGAAACGTTCAGTTCACAGCATGCGTCAGACGCAGATACTGTCGAGGCGATGCGCCGCATATACAAGGAGCTCTCGCCAAAATACGTCGCAGACCCGCATACCTCCGTCGGTCTGCATGCGGCCCTTGTTGAACTGGATACCAGAGGCACGGAACTATCGCATGTGGTGCTCTCAACGGCGCACCCTGCGAAGTTCTCGGAGGCAGTCACACAGGCGATGCAGGCGGAGGCCGATTTCGATTTTGAGAACGAAGTGCTGCCCGATGAATTCAAAAAGATGATGCGCTCCGAATCGAAGAAGATATTTGCCAAAACGGCGACTATAGATGAGATCAAGAGCATCATCATTGAAAATGTTTAAGCTGTACATACGATACGAGCCCTCTTGTGTGCCACGGTTGATTGACACATCGATCCTGCACGATTAAAAAGAATTACTATACATATGCAAAACCTTGAAGTCACTAAGCGGCAATCTCAGATTTGGGCTCTGGCTCTGGCTCTGAGTTCGGCTTTGGCTCGGCCTCCGCCTTGAGTTCTTTAGGCTCGTCGCGGTCTTCGAGGCGTTTCCCACTGAGCGGGTCCACAATGCTTGCGCAGAGACCGAGAATGTGCAACACGCGTTGCTTGAGCGTCTTATTTTGAGACTCAACACTCATGTCACCAAAATTGATTTTCGCGACGTTACCGTCAATGGCAACCGTTGCCTTCGGTGGCTCCGAGCCCTCATCGAATGTGAACGAATCACCAAAGTGCGGTATAAGCAGCGATCGCAGCTGCGCTGCACGTGTGAGGCCTCTTGCGTCTCCCACGAGATTCTCTTTGACATCTTTATCAGCGTCCCCAGCGACATTGTCGTGGCTGTGGGCCTGTGCCGTTGACAGCTTCACAGAGGCCTTGGACGAGTCAACGCCGAGCAGTACGGCAAGTATTGAGTCAGCGTACATGTCGTTCATGTGTCCGCCTTCCCACTCGACGGCATACTTATTTGTCCCCTCGAAAGACACGCTAATAGTGTCCATTATTTTCCAGAGCGTTGGCGACTCCTCGCGCATGTCGTCGCCAAACATGTTGAGCAAGTGGAATCGCACGAGCTCTGGCACAGCATCGACAACGACCACCTGTCTCTCCATAACGGTCGAAGTCCCGAGGCCCGTATACTCACGCACGTCTGCCTCGGTGACCAGGCTCAGCTTGAAGTCGCGCTGATTCTGAACAAGCAGGCCGCTGACGAAGTCGCCCGGGCTAGGGTCGTGGCTCGCGAGAGCCCCAGCTGTGCGTGCGATCTTCTGGGTTTGGAACGGAATGTAAACATTCGTGCAGTTACGCGGATTGTAAACCCTGATCTCTTCGTGTGTGCCCTTTTGCTTTGCGTATTTGGACAGCAGAGCAGACTTAAGGCGGCCCATATTTGTTGTTTCGCCATGAACAAGAATGACATGCGGTGCCGCGACACGGTCAATGAACTCGCTGTTCTGACGAAAATCGACATGGGCCGCAAAGGATATCTCATCTACGTTGATCCGCCTAGGAATGCGCACCTCAGGGTTCGACACAGATACTATGTCCGACGGCTCCGTGATGATATGCTTTGCCATGGTGCCTTCCACTGAGTAGCCCGTCATGATGAGTGAGTTTCGCTGGTCGGGCGCCCAGCGCTCTAGCAGCTGCCGCGATACGCCATTTTGCAGCATTCCCGGGCTTGCCAGCATTACGCAAGGCCCAATGTCGTCAAACCGGTCAAGCGACCGCAGCGACGTAATGTGCTTAAAGTTGAATGGATTTACCTTCGTCTCGGCGAAACGCTGCCTAATGTGGTCATTCATCATGTTGATAAAAGTTTGATACACAGCCATGCACTTTCGAGCGAGCGAGGAAGCATAGTAGATGTTGACGCCCTCGAGGTCAGGATGTGCGTCCCAGTATTCCTCAAGAATGAGCAGGAGCTCTTGAGTGCCTCCCAGCGCAAACACGGGCAGAAGACAGCGGCCACCGCGGCGAACCGTCGAGTGAATCAGCGAGAGCAAGCGCGTCTCCTTCTCGTCGCGCGGCTGGTGCATGCCCGTACCGTATGTCGACTCGCAAATGAGGATGTCCGGACGCTCGGGCGGAACCTCGGCCACATGAAGATGACGGTCCTCCTCACGCGAATAATCCCCCGTGAACAACACCTTGAGACCGCTGATCTCGATCAGATACATTGCCGCGCCCAGGACGTGGCCCGCGTGGTACGCGGTGAAACGGATGCCACCGACGTCGAGCGTGCTGTAAAAATCGATGGCCTCTATTTTGTTAAAAGATTGGTTCAAGTCTTCGTCTGAGTACAGCTCGCTGTTGTCCTCCTCCGTAGGTCCACTACTCACTTTCACGAAGTCGCTGAGCAGCCACCGGTAGATCGCCTTCGTCGGATGCGTCATGAAAACCCGTCCCTTGAAACCAGTGCGCTGCATCACGTAGGGCAAACTCGCTGCGTGATCCAAATGAAAATGACTGATGAGCAGCACATCTACCTCGCTGAGATCGTAGTCGTCGTAGAAAGGCAGCGAAGCCATGCCCGAGTAGGCCGGGTGAACGCCCGCATCGAGCATTACGGTTTTTCCTTTATATTTGAGAATGTGACATGAGCGGCCGACCTCAGAACCGCCCCCCAAAGCGACAAACTTCACGGCATCGTCGTCGTTGGCGGGCCGCTTCGACATGGAGAAGCACAAAGGCAAGGGTTGAGAAGACAGGTTATATCTGTCGACTTTTAAGGCCCGACAGATCTGGCATGTGAGTCGAGTCCCAGCCAGGGCGGATTAAGTTCAAGCAACACTTTAGTGAGCCCAATCAACTGAGCTCGAAAGGTGGCCCAACTCAGCTCAGAGTGGTGGGACGATTTGTGAGTTGCGAGGTTCGCCCTTTGAACGGAACTTCGCGACGTGTCCCCCTTAACTTATATGGCAATCATCTGGGTACAATGGCCTTTTTCTGAGCAGACAGTGTCTTTATTTGGTGCGTCAACTCACAAGCTGAGCGCGCGTTCTATAGCATTAGGGCTAGGTCGCGGTTTAACAGTGCGCGAGATCGCGCATGAGGATTGAAACCCCCACGTCTCAACCAATAATGAAGATCCTCATAGCCGGTCAGCCAGAGTCTGGGCAGCGAGAGATTTTGCAAATGCTGACAGGGAAGCCTCTGAGCTCTCTAGAACCGCTTGCGGGTCATGTTGAATCCCACAACTTTACGACTAAGTATTTCAACGCTGAGTGCGGGCTATGGACTGACGAGTACGAAGATACCGCAGAATGGGTTCGTGAGTTTACTTCTGCTGAGGCGAGAGAAGTGCGGGAGGCATTGATCCTATATATCCACACATTCAGCCATGCGGCAGACTCGGAAGTGGCTGCATTTGTCAAGGCGCTGGACCACCCCAGCATCTGTATTGCTGTGGCAAAGCCTGGATATGCCGTGAGCGTGCAGTCTGTGGACACCTACGAGGAACTCGGCCTCGAGATAGTTCCCTTTGGTGAGTTGGAGCGCGTAGTGCACGCCGCTGTGTTTGACGCCTTAGATACAGATGACGCATTAGAGAATGCCACCACAGTACACCAGCACGCTGAAGTACCACGCGATCTCGATGATATTATGGAAGAGATGCGGAAAGCGCGCGAGTCGTCAACCATGACCCAGGAAGAAAAGATGGCTCTGGCTGACCGCCTCGCGGAAGAACTCACGTAAATAGCCGAAGAATGCTTGTATTTTTTCATTTTTATTTAGAGCTGGCGCGGCGCGCAGAACCCGGGGTCTTGGGACTAAGGACCTTCCGGCGCATGCGGAACATGTGCGAGTACAGCACGTAGAACGACGGAGGGTATATGAGCAAAACAGCTTTCATGATGAGTGCCCAATACGGGTGGTAAAAGCTTGCTGCAGGTAAGGCGCGCCAAGCAAGGTATGCCTCTGAAGACGCGCCGACAGGGTATAGTACGATGAATAGATTGTAACGAAGCCACTCCAGCCACTTCGGCGTGCTGCCACGTATCTGAGCCCAGTAGTAAGGGTATCGGATCATTTCCGTGAGGCACCACGCAATAACCATCGAGCTGAAAGCAGGGTGAGCGGCGCTCTGTGGAAATAAGCGCACAACGCCCCAGACGAGAAACAGACGCGATGCAACTTGCATGGCTACGGTGATGAGGCTGGACTTCACAAGGCCAATCAAAGAGTGCACCACTTCGAGCACCGCGAGCGTCTGCACCCATGACAAAAACGGCGCGACACCCTCACTCACGTACTGCGGACCGACAAGTGGAAAAAGCACAAGCCAGCGCACCAGAACGAGTCCCCAGAGCGCACCGCTCCCGGCATTATAAATCCGCAAGTATTTTGCAGCGTCAACCATTAGGCCTCTTCAGCTCTATCAAAGGGGGAGGACCAGGAGCACTGTGAGAGGGTGCGCATTAAATAAGCTGACTCCATGCGTGGGACCCGCACTTTTCCACTCTAACGAGCTCATTTCGTAAGTTTTTGCGCTTCAGCAAGTATCGATCCGCCCGGTGTTGAATCTATAACAGCAATTTTGCTCAAAGTTTTGCCAAGTAATTAGAAACGTCGCAGCGGCGGCTCCTTTCTTACGTCTCGTGCCTCGCGCGGCAGGTAAGGGTCGTTATCTGCGTGTCAACAACATCATAAGCCCTAGCAGCACGCACACGACACCAGTACACAGAGATACTTTCATCGCTACATGGATGGATGATTTGAAGTTCGAAGTGCTTGAGCCTACACGTAAGGGCGACACAGTGTCTTCTGTGCCCGGAGCAGAGAACCTCGTGCTCTTCGACGCGTCACTCAGCCTCTCAACACTTGAGGCGCCCTCGGCCGCAAGCCCTTCTGATCCCGGAAAGAATTCGAGCGACGAGGAGGCACCGGACCTGATTGCACTCGTGGCCCCGTTTTGCGATGTGCTTACCTTACTCAAGCTGGCTCTCGTGTCGCGTGCAGCGAGAGCAGCCGCGACTGTGGACACTGTGTGGCGGCCTTTCTGCGAGGCCCTCGGGATCCCCAACAAATTTTATGACCCAGAGGAGCTAATAAACAGTGCCACGCCGTGGAACGTGCTTGACCTTGGATATGAGCCCCGAGCCCCATCGGCCTACTCAACATTTTGCAAGGCCTACACACTTTTACGCCCCATCATATCTGATGCCAAACAATTGTTCGCAGCACATGGACGATTTGGCAGCCTCAACCATCTGAACAAGGCGTTGCTGTTTGCCAACGCAATCAAGGTCGCGAATGTGCTATCCCTAAGCGACGATACGTCGGAAGCCGTATCACCATATGAAAGACAGACACTCACCGCCGCTGCAGAGGAAGAAAGAGATGATCTGAATTCAGACCTTGCGGAGGCCGTTTGCAAGGGCAAGCCCCTGGGGCCTCTCCTTGCAGCATATGATGTGTGGTGGCAGAGGCTAGGCCTCGACGATATGAGATATAGGGCTGTTGACGCCTACTTTTCAAAGCTCAATTTTGAACTAGACGCTGAAGATGCTTTTTCATTTGGAGGCGAATCAAATTCAAAAACCGCGAGTGCTCGGAAGCTTACGCTCGCTTTCCAGACATTTGCGGCGTATCTAAGTGATTCAAAGCATTCGCTTCAGGATGAAGCTTCAGGAATTCCAGTGAACTGGCGCGGGTTTATGCAGTCCGTGTTTTTTGATCGGTTCGCGCGACTCGTTAGCGAGTACAGTAATGACGTCCTTCGTAAGGCCGAGGAGATATCCGAGCATGAATACCTGGTCACGGTTCCAAAGATGTATACAGCGAGTCGCTCACTCATGGAAAGTGACACGCTGTGTGCTTCCGACGACTGGGGGGAGGGCGCTCTCAAGGATTTACTGACGGCGTATTTCCTTAATGACGTCGTGGACGACTTTTGTATGCGCCAGCTCAAGTATTTCGAAGATAATGCGCGCCAGCGAGTGAAAAGCTGGACAGAGTCTGTTTCCGAGCGCGAGTCAGAGACCGAACGTTTCATTTGGAGCAGCGTGCCTCGTAAGCGTGACAAAACGAAGTTCGTCACCGCATTTAGGTGGGCAGTCTCATCTCTGAATCTGCAAGAAGACCAGAATGAAATGGACAACAGCTTCGAAACCACGGCCTCTGATGCACTCTCCACACCTCAAACAGAATTTGAAGCTCAGACGGCGGTGCTTGTATCGAAATTCCGCGGTATGGACTCCCTGGTAAGTCTCGAGCTCGTAATTGCAATCCTAGAGGACTGTCGTGCATCCTTTCACCGCTTCAAGGTTGTTGAAAGGGAAAGCGCGCGACTCTTCGAGCCGATGTTCGTGCTTCTGCTTGACGTAATTGGACGCCAGCATATAGGGCATGCATTTGAGAAGGCTGTTAAAGTTCTGAATGCCTACGACCCGAAGCGCTTTGGCCGTCTCGTAATCTCTGTAGATGGCCAAGAAGAGGTTGCGGATGGTCATGAGAATCAGGCGGATGAGGATGAACGAAACTCCCAACGAACGGAGCGCAAAGCGAGCGTCGTAGAACCGCTTGTGATGTTCACTGAGCTCGTCAACGTAGGGGACCTTGTGCAGCAAATGGTCCACGTCTTTTTCGAAGAAGAGCTCATCTCAACGCATTTAGTTCGTAAGAGCAATTTTGCGGCGCCAAGTGTGACGTCAAAGCGTAAATTCGAGCAGATGCTTGACGATATGCTGGCCGAAGGCCTTAGCCGCGGTATTGATGTACTTATGGACCAGGTGGAGTTTACCCTTGTAACTGAGCAGCTCGGCTCAGACTTCCTGCCGCTGCCGACCCAGGAAATCAGTATTGGCCCGACTGTAGCGGCAACAAAAGTAATCGACCTTGTGAAGTCGCACCTCGCACTGCTGCGTGACTCTACAGAGAAAACACTTTTTGACGTTTTTCAACAAGAGGTAGGCATGAGGTTGTTTACAGCCATCTCTAAACATATCAAAGCACAGATTGTTAGCGTTGAGGGCGCAGTGACGCTCATATCTGACGTGAATGCCTACTACAATTTCATGTTGACGCTCAAGCAACGAGCACTTTTCCCGTACTACGAAGCCCTAAAACGTGTTTCTCAGCTCTACCTAGTCGACACAAAAGACGCTAAACAGCTCGGTGCTGCAGTGAGCGATGCTGGCCGCTACAATGGCGTAATTCCTACTGAGGAGTTGGTAGAGTTCGTCAAGCGACGCCAGGACTGGCCGCTCGTAAGATCGAAGGTTGAGCGCGTTCTCTACGGCGTTTTTGAGTGCACTATTACTTAAGGACAATGAACTAAATTTACATGATGATTGAATGAATTTTTAATAAATATATGTATATGCATGCTCAGCTTTCCACAAGCGCCTTCAGCAGCGGAAACTTGTCGTTTCCAGGGCTGGTCCGATACTTATAGTCAAAGCCATGAACGGTTGCAGAAGTAAGATTTGGTAGTTTTTTAGTCTTTTGCAAGGGGTTCCAGCTGAGTCGCTTGCCCACATCTAGCCATACCGTTAGTGTGCGCAAAGAGCTTGGCAGCATCGCAATTTCATTCTGAAGTCGCTCCGAAAAGGCAAATGGATGCATGTGTTGTGTAACTAAAATCTGAAGGCTTTCTAGCTTGCCATCTGCGGCTGCGGCAACTAAGTTCGTCGGGTACTGCCACTCGCAGTTCTGCACTTTAATGTGCTGCAGATGCGGCAACGATATCCCTGAAGAGAGATCGATCATGAATCCCGCCACAGCGTCTCCCAAAACTATAGATTCAAGACTTGGAAAATTGTACGCGACGTGATCGAAGTCGAACGCGTAGTTCACGTACGGGCCAGAGGTAACTAGCTCAAGTTTTCGCACACTAATCAGAGGGAACTCCACGTACTTGAGCCACCCTGAGGAGCGTAGGGCGCACGAAATGTGTAAGTGCGCGAGATTGTAGTTGCTTCCAGCCTCTAGCAGGGAAAGACGCGGGCTCGAGTTCCACTCTCCGCGCCCACTTGGCGCTATGAATGCTTTGCGAATATGTTGCACACGATAGTCCGGCTCTTCCGTCAACAAGAGCCGCGATATGTAGTCGATATCCTCCCATTTGAGATACACAATTCGATAAACAAGCGGGTCACTCAATTCGCGGAAGTATCGGCACGAAAGATTCACATTCAACAAGTCACGAGGCTCGAGATATTTGAAGACTTCTCGCAATACGTCACTCGAAATAGATAGAGACATTCCCTGACTTGAGGCAAAGCCGCTGCATGTCATTGTCTCACTTCCGTGCTGGGCGAGAAACCCAAGCCGCTTACGAAGAAACGAATTTCAGTGAAACTTGTTAAGAGCCTTGGTATTACAACTTAGTCGCTGCATAAATTAACTTTAGTGGCTTAGGTTGATCTCACTGCAGCGCCATTCTCGCTAGCGACTCGATGTCCATTGCTACGACATGCGCGAAAACGATGACGAAGCTCGTGTAACTTTCCGACAGTAATCAGTTCACCGACGCGGTACTCAGTTATGAAGCAATACCCGTGCCCAAGTACCACCCGGTACTCTGCTTCGTAGCTTGGGGCGCTTGTAATTCACATACAGCCGCGCGCAATATTTTTTTTTGCAATTAAAGATGCCCTAGAGAGCGATGGCCTTACGCCAGAAAAATGACGTAAGGACAGGCGCAAGAACAGTGCCACTTTGATCTAGCTGTTCATTAGTCGTCACGGCTTGCCGTCACCTAACGACGCTTAAAGTAGCCGAGGCGCCTAACTGATTGTATCATGTGATAAATTGTCGTGCAGTAACATGCAGAGAGCGATATTTACCCATACCCTGAACGCTGGGACCGGGGAAGGAAGGTAACGTTCGACGGCTTTGGGGGAAAGGAAAACTCTAGAAAATTCAGCCAAGAGCTTGAATCCATGAGCCTGCTCGGCTTTGGCTTTTGGCTTCGTTTTTCGCTCAGGTTACGATATGCAAGCTTTTCGTTTTACATAGATCGAGTCCACTCGTGGTTGCATGTCATGAAAAATTATATAATAGTTTTGGGTACCTCAATGGTACCTGTCCAATTGTCGGCCTGGTATATAAAACTGGTCGCATACTAACAAGCAGACCTCACGAACAACGAAAGATGTCTAACTGGTGGGAGCAATGGGATCCTGATAATGTCACTGTGAGTGCAGAGACTCCTGACGACGCCTGGAAGACTTGTGTTATTCAGGGAGTGTACTTTGGAGACAATGAGTACAATGGAAATCTTGGAGGCCGAATTTCGGCTGTTTTTGTAATTTTCGCTACCTCTTTGATTGTAACGCTGTTCCCTCTTCTTGCGCGACGAGTCAAATGGCTGCGTATTCCTGAATGGGTTTATACTATTGCGAAAATGTTTGGCTCCGGCGTTATTGTGGCCACAGCTTTCATCCATCTCATGGATCCTGCGTACTCAGAGATTGGCGGTCAGTCATGTGTTGGCATGACAGGCCAGTGGAGCATTTACTCTTGGTGCCCAGCCATCATGCTTGCGGCTGCAACGCTTGTATTTCTGATAGACACTTACTGCGACTACTTCGCGGATGTTTGGTATGGCACGCATAGTCATTCTCAACAATTCGCTGACATCAACGGTGGCCGTGGCGTCGCCCACGCTCACGCTCATACCCACGCTCCAGAGCAGGACCTCTACTCTCAAAGGTGGGACGCGGAAAATGCGCCCAACGATGGTTCTAACAGCGCCGCGGGTCCTGACAGCTTGAGTCAACCAAGTAAGCACTCTATTGAGAAGGCGGGAGATGACCCTGAGGTGTCGTCTGTCAACTCTGAGGACATTGAATATTACTCACAGTTTGCCGGGTTTTTGACTCTCGAGTTCGGCGTGCTGTTCCACTCGGTTATGATTGGTCTAACTCTTGGGTCTTCCGACGAGTATTCAACGCTCTACCCAGTTCTTGTATTCCATCAAGCGTTTGAGGGTCTCGGTATCGGAGCACGAATGTCCAACATCCCGTTCCCCCAGAATCGCAGGTGGGTGCCGTACGTCTTGGCCCTGGCCTATGCTTTGACCACACCTATTGCTATTGCAATTGGTCTTGGCGTTCGCACGTCTTACCGAGAAGATGGCTACGAGGCTCTTGTTGTTTCTGGAGTTCTTGACGCTCTTTCGGCAGGTATTCTCTTGTATACAGGCTTTGTCGAGCTTCTCGCGCGTGACTTTATTTTCAACCCGCATCGCACCAAAAACGTTTGGGTTCTCACTTTCCAGCTAGTCTGCTTCCTATGGGGCGCTGGTCTAATGGCGCTGCTTGGAAAATGGGCGTGAATGCAGTTGCGCTTTAAGAAAGGATTTTGGAAAGCAATTGTTTCCAGGTGTAAGATATTTGGACGCTTAATTTACGTTTTTCACTATAGAGTAGTACTTTTAATAATCCGAGCGAATTTGACGTGCGGCAGCCGTAACCGCGAAATAATCATGGCGCCGTGCTTTTTCTGCTAAGGCTTCTTTATCCTCTGTGCTAAGAGGGCGGCGCTAAGACTGATCACACCGTTTAAGCGAGCCCTTATACCTTGCCCCTCTTTCTAATCGCTGATCAAATCCGGTATGCTTGCGATTAAAAGCTGAAGCATGATCTTAGACGGCACGCGTGCTCGAAACGCGTAGCGAGGCTGTGAGCCGAGTTGATTCAAACCATTGACTGCATTTTGGAAGTGAACCGTATGGAGTGAACAGAAAGCGTCGAGCAAGATTTGTTAGACTCTCAGAATTTGCCACGTGCACGCACAAAGGCCTGCCTGCATGGGCGACGCGTGTCAGGAATGACGACAAGGCGGCGTAGCGGAAACGCGTCGAACCCTCATCCATGGCCCTTCTTGAGGGCAAGGGTGGAATTCCGCAGCCAGATGCTATGCAACGACCCCAGCTCATTCTAGTTTTAATCGACGCAGCTTTACAACTCAAGAGCCCATTTGAAATCTGTGGTAGTCGCAGGGGACACTCGGCCTAGGTTTCTTCATAGAGACAACGCAGATACAGCATCTATTCGCTGCTCCTGCCTTGCCTCCCCTACACGTCAAACAAAACGGTTATCTGTAAAGCACGGACAAGTCGGCTGAAAGGATAGAAGAATACGGAAAGCCCTTCGCTGCGCCGCGTTCATCAGTAAGGCCTACACACTCCGCCGCCGCGTTTTGTTTTCGACCAATTATTGGTGAAGCCCTCAATCTGTGCTTCTTGTGCCCAACGCTGGCTCTAGTCTGTGATGAGCAAAAATTCTGCACCACGGCAAGGCGGTCACCGCCAGTCCCCTCCAAATCCCATGAATTCGATGATGCAATCACTAAATTCTGTGCGCTTGCCTCCGCCGCCTAGTAGCGGATGCTACACATGGAAGGCTTCAGAGTATAGCACGAAGCCATCCGCGGAGAGCCGTGCAACTGTTCTACGCACTCCACAAAGTATAAGCAGACCAGACTTGCCTGCGGATGTACAGCGTGAAGATCCGAATACTAAGACAAGTGTGAAGAAGTCTCGCAAGATGAGGCCCGCTAGCGCAGCTACTCAGACGATTCCACCGATGCCGACAAACACCAGAGAGGACACCCTTGACTACTCTGTCTCGCAGTCGAGCATGTCGTATGCGCCTCGCTACTACGGCGATCCGCATACGAGGTTGACGCATCCTAATACGTCAGCCAGACATCCTGGGCTCGTGCGCACGAATATACTCCCTTCCCCAATGGCGTCTCCGCATGAGCGCCGCGGAAGCGATTTTGTCTCCACAGCCCCACAGACGCCGCGGCTTGTGTTCGAGAGGCCCACCAGCGCGCCGACGTTTGAGGGCGTACATGGGAGCTTTGGGACTATGCACCCGCTGCACGCGTCGCACTCGCGCTTCGCCGATAGAGGTAATTACGACGAAATCAACAGGATCTACAGCACAGAAGCGGAACCAGAAGTCGTTGAGGTGCCTTCGCCGCGCAGTATGCCAGAAATTGAGGATACTGGCGAGAAGCCAACGTACTCCTATGCAACCCTCATTGGCATGGCAATTTTACGCGCGCCTGAGCGGAAACTAACGCTGTCGCAAATATATGCTTGGATAATGGACACCTTCGTGTTCTATCGCGAGACCAAGCCGAGCTGGCACAACTCTATTCGCCACAACCTGAGTCTCAACAAAGCATTTGTTAAACAAGAGCGGCCCAAAGACGATCCCGGAAAGGGTAATTACTGGACGATTGCTTCTGGGCAGGAGCATCAGTTTGCCCGTCCGCGCGCCCCCAAGCGCGGCTCTGAGGCCATACTAAGTGTGCCGCAGGGTTCCCCGCAATTTGCTGCCTCTAGCTATAGCGCGCTCGGCCAATCGTCTGTCGCGCAAGTACCGATACCGGCAATACGCGCCTCAGCACTAGCAGCAACATCAGCGTCATTTCAAAGGACAGTTGCGAAACCAGCGCTAGCTCAGGCTCCAACGTCAATCTCAGCGCCGGCTGTGGCGCCTATATCAGAAGCAGAGCCCTCTGCACTGTCCCCAACAGCGTCGAAATTGCACGGTTCCACCGAATCGGGTATCCCGTCTGACGGCACGGAGCCGGATGATGGGTTTGAGCAAGGGGCGCAACCTTTGGATGAGCACAAAAAGCACACCAGAACGCATGCGCACTTGGAACCGCGCAAGCGTAAAAGGAATGCTGATATTGTTGAGTCGGACTTACCACAGATGCACAATATGTCGGCGCCAAGGGCTTCGAGGCTGACAGGCGCATCAGCGGCTGGTGGCAGCTTTCGAAACTCCTCTTCTTCACCTGACTCGTCTTCTGGCGCTGCGATGTCGAGCAATGACCAATGGCGAGGCCAGGGTCAGTTGAACATCCAGTTTGAAAATTCGTGCCCCCAACGTCCACACAGCTCTTCTTCGTCAATGTCACCGAGTTCGATTCCACAAGTTGTGGTCAACTCCTGCTTTGACGGAAACTCGACTGACGAGGAGGCCGAGGATAATTTGCTCAAGCAACAAAACTCCCGCTCCATGTCTTCGTCTGAGCGTTATGTTCATCCTCAGTCTTACATGCCGCAACCAATGTTTCGCCGCGTAAGTCATAATTTGCCTGTGAGTTCGTTTTCGCAGAATGGATTGCCATTCAAAGGACGTGCTTTGAAACACGCTGATCAGCCGGACTTGCGCCCGCAACCGCCACACTTCAAATTCGAGCAGGCTGACGCTAATCGAGCGGACAGGAAGGGTCATAGTGGCCAAATAAGCACCTTGGAGGAAGAAGCTGATGCGTCGGGCACAGTCGCTCCTAGCCGGATCCTCACTCAGCGGAGCGAGTCCGTGCCTCTTTTAGCTCGACCACACGCAAACACCGACCCTCTTGCGACGCGGTCGCAGGAGTTTGTGCCGCTGCCACGAGCACCATCTGAGCCTTCCGAGACGCAAAGCTTAGTGAGATCCGAGCCGACGCTCGCGCCAGCACTTCTGCTGCCCGCGTCACGCACTACGTCTGTCGGCAGTGCCCACTCGAGTACGTTAGATCTGAGCCCCGTGCGTCTCGGCTCCTCGAGCCTGGGCTCGTCTGGACTGGACGGCCATCAGCGCGGTCATCATCGCAAGAAGTCGAGTCTCAGTGAAATCCTGGATTTTGACGAAAACCGCTCACACCACGGTGATCGCGGACATATACGCTTGCACTCTGGCGGTTACGGCCTGGGTGAATCGAGCGGATCATCGCACTTGAGTGTCAACGAGGGAAATGCAGGGTCGAGCCAAGCCTTACCCATGGGATTGAACATCTTTGACATTGATCTGTCCCCTCGGGTCATGGTGACCCCTATTCGGAGACCGTTCGATACGCCAATTCGGGATCAGTCGCATGAGTACAGCCCCTACCGGCCTATCAGCTTTGGCTCGCCACAGCGACGCGTTTAAGCAAATTCTAATTTATTAATGTAGCAGCTCTTTGCAACTAATTTGTACCAGCTTGTAATATAATTATGTTTTTCATTCTGTACTGATTTTGTGTTGGCTAACGCTGCTTGTCGTAGGCCTGCGCGACGGGCAGCGTGGTTGAGCCGTAAATACCAAACCAGTACGCTAATCGCATTGATACGAGATCGATCGCCATTTTGATGCTGTCGCGTGCAAGGTCAATTTTGGAGCCCTTGACTTCGTGCCACGATATTGCAATCTCGCGCACAGCAATGTTTTTATTTATAGCAATGAGCAGCGCCTCAACGTCGAAGATCCAGCCTTCAGTGTGCATAAATGGAAACACGCTGCGCGCTGCAGCGCGTGTGAAAAGTTTGAAACCACATTGAGTATCTTTGATAGTACGAATGCCAAACCAGTAGACAAGCGTGTGGAAGCCGTGCATGAGGAAGTTGCGAACGCGGCTGCGCTTGATGACGGCCTGGGTCTTAACAAGGTGAGCACGGCTACCAATCGCAACTGCGGGCTGATCTGCAGCAAGATCAGAGGCCAACGCCTCTGTGAGACTAGCAAGACAAGTGAACTCTGACGCGTTGTCGGCGTCGGCAAATAAAATTAGCTGCCCGCGCGCCGCCTTCATGCCATGCGTTACTGCGCCGCCTTTGCCGCGGTTTGTCTCAAATTTGCAATAGCGGAACTGCGTATCAAGACCATGCTCTGCAGCCCAGTGGAGCGCTACGTCCATAGTTTTGTCTGTGGACCCGTCGTCCACGACTAGAATCTCCCAGCTGCTGCTGTATGCCTTCTGAAGATAAGGGACGGCGGACTCTAAGAGAGAATGGAGACGTGCTTCTTCGTTGAAGCAAGGTACAACAACAGTAATTTCAAGCGAAGCGCCATCCGTCTCGATATTGGGAAGAACTCCCGACGTTGAAACGGTACGGTACTCGAGCTCGCTTGGGAGCGCCGCCCGCGGCTTGTGACTGAGAGAGAGCACCACGGCATAGACAAAGGACAGTGCTGCCACGGCGCTAATAAGCAGCACTACAGCGACTTGGAACAGCGCGAAAGTGGCCATGCCAACAGCGGTCTGCTCAGGTCAGGGTTATTATTGACACTCTGCGCTCTACCTTCGTTAGGTCAGCGACGCGACACGCAGCGGACGCGAACCCAGCCTCCAAAATCGCGAGTCGCCGCACGGCCTCGTGCGTAGTTTTGAGCGCATTCGATCGCTAAGTGATTGGCAGAGATGCAAATTGTATTAAGCTTTGAGAATTTCGTTCTTTATATACATTAGCCTTATATGACGATCTGCCCCGCGTCAATATATGCTGCTCGGTTCTCGCCAGTGGCCATGCTTGGACTGCGCGAGTAAAGGTACCATCCCTGTAAAGCGTTTACGGCGGCGCGCGTGCGTGCTTCGCGCAAAGATGTGCCTTGTCCCTCCCCGAGCTTTTGCGAACCGGAGAACACGCCAACCACAAACACCGCCTGGCTAGAGTAGCGACCGCTCTCAGCCATCAGCCGCGATACAGGCGGCTCGAGATTCTCACGCGCACACAGAACAGCCAACTCCCGCGTTGGTCGCGAAAACGCCAGCAGCTTGGTGAGGTCAATCTTACGCGGCTCTATGATATATTTCGTGATGAACAGGCAAGCAGCATCAAGCCCGCGATGGGCATAGATAGCGGCGACAAGTGCACGCACAAACGAACCCATAGCGTTCCGCATGTTCGTCGCTTGCGCGTCAACAGCTCGCACCTCAACAATGCCTTCTTCAACAACACGCCTGACATCGCTAAAGCTCAGACGGCCGAGGGCCTGTTCCTCTTTGCTGTCGCTAAGATATCGCGACAACGTCGAGCGGCTATCGGGCTGGACGCCCCACATCGTGCCGATCTCGGCTAGGGCCGGCAGCCCAGAGTAAGTGTCAACGATATGCTTTAGGACTTGTGGCGGCAGCCGAGGATAACGCACCATGAAATGCTCGTATACACGATATGACAGCAGGGTCTTGCCGAACTTTGCGAGTCCTCCATTGTTGACGTACCCCAGCGTGCTTGTAGAGTCAATCAGCGTACGCGCAAGTGAGCTCGCCGGAATATCTGTGAGGTTCAGTCGCGCCGCTAGCGCCTGAATGCCAGGTGCATTGGCTGCAGCCTCGGCGTTTATGGGTGCACCCTTCACAGCAGTGTGCTTCTGGACGTACGTTGAGTTCAGCCGCGCAGGGACTGGGCTAAACATAGGACTCAATACCACAGTAGGGTGCAGAAGAGTCCTTTGGAACAGACCTCCGCTGCAGCAGAGATGCAGTCTGGTCCGACGCATTACTACTAGCGTTATGGTCTGCAATCTGATTTTTCAGTACAAATCTCCGGCTGTCTCAATTCCAGCTGACTCATCGACACATGACCTGAGAGAGGCTGCTTCACCGCGAGACACGCCGTAAGTTCGGCATTATGAAGATTAGGCGCCAAGTGAGGATGATCCACGCTGTTGCTCATTCGTTCCGAGACATTATAGTATGTGAGCTTTTAAAAAACTGTGACTAACAATATATATCATCACCGATACAGGCTCAATTTCGCCTTCAACCGGCGGCCACGATGCAGCCTCGCGTACTCATGACGATCACTCGACACAGGCTGCGAGCCCTCTAATGCCAGCCTACGGCGGCTCTGCACAAATGCACGCAGCATCGCGATGTCATCATTTGAAATGTGACCAAACCCATTTGCACGCTTGAAGCATGACTTCATGAGCACCTCAGGGTCGTAGAGCCGGCGCGGAGCAGCCTGCACAATCTGAAAGACTTCGAGTTCATCCACAGCACGGCACAGCTGAGGCTCCACGAGCTTAAAAATAGCAAGAGAGATGCGATAGAGCGTCTTGGGCCCTTCCAGGAAGAAACAGTCCCAAACACGCATCATTGTCTCAGTTGGCAAAACATTGACCATCACACTCATGAACCATGGAGCAGTGCAAAGACTGATCGGTGGAAGGTTAGAGATAAAATTATCCTCGAACGACTGCTCGAGGTTAAGCGCCGTCCAAATTTTGGGCAGCCGGTCGCGAACACTAATCATGAGAATACCCTGAGATATGTTCACTTGCTCAAGATTAACGTCATGTAGGCCGGCCAGGTAGTTCTGGGTCACGATAACGAGCAACCAAAATGCTCGCTCCTCGTCAATAAATAAAAGCAGATTTCCCGCGATAAAATTCAGGCTCTGGCAGTAGCCGATTTTTGGCTGGTACAATGAAAAAGTTCGCAAGACACGCCGTAGTGCTTTGAGATGGTTGCTTTCCTGATTTGTGAGCGGGTCATTTCGAAAATTAATATTATCTGGAAAGGTTCGGTGCAGATCCCGCTCAATGTGCTCAGTGTCGCTATTTTTCAGCGTTGCGGCCTCTAAAACGAGTTGATCGTAAAGGCCCTGATGGGCGTTCAGTTTCTCATGGCCACGAGCGTACCAGAACCATGCATTACCTCGCCACTCCGGCGGAATTCCCTTGCGAACGTATCGCTTTAGTCGCTGGCTTTCCGGTGGAAACCGCACAGGGGCGTTGACATCTGTACCAGGATCGAGTCCGTGATCCTTTAAAAGCACGCGCCATTTTTCCTTGCGTCGCTCGCAGTACTTAGTGTATTCCGTGGACCACAAGTTGTACTCGCTTTCTGAGATGTAATGACTCTGATTTTTGAAGCCGTAGCGATCAACGCCTGAGCTGAATGACGCTGTCGAGGCCAAGCGCGCTTGAATCATTGCCTGCGAGTCTGCCTGTGATGCTCTACGACTCAGTGGTGGCGTTGACGATGCGAGCTTCAACGGCGTTGGGTTTCGCTGCTCTTGATAATAATTATGGGCCCACGACGAGGCCTTCAGTGGTGCTGCTGTGCCGACAAGGCCCGGATACATTTTTGCAGACGTTGGTGGGCTTGGCGCCGGCGCTGTTTCGGTCGACTCAGGCGGAGACGCAGAGCTTTGCTGCTCGGCAGGGCCATCGCCGAAATAAAAATAGTCCTCGTCGGCGTTCGCTTCAGTGTTAGGGGTCTCGCTGGAGGTATCCACGTCTTGAGAGTCCGAACTTCGATCGAGCTCGCCGGCCTTGACTTCAAGAGACACGTCTATAATGCGGTCAGTGCCAGCTTCCGCCGTTGGGGAGTCCAGCCCTTGGCTCCGCTGCAGCGCCACAAATGCCGCTGGCATATGGAGGTCGTGACCCATATCCGCAGAGCTCTTTAGCGAAGCGCGGGAAACCCCAATTGATTTCAATATAGGGAGTATGCGTAAGGCTCGACAAGAGACTAAGGAAAGAGTCTGGGCAATAAAAGTGTGTGTGACGTAAGTCGTGACCTCCTTACCTACTCATTTCTGAACAAGCGGCTCCCAACAGCTGACACAGAGAGTGTGTGGCATGAAGGGGTGACATCTTTTTAGAGGGTGTGTGGGGGGGAGAGGCGCCTGACACGCGGGCTGTGTGCGTAGTCAGCCATGAGAACCGGCCGCGTCCAAAATATCAATAGGCGGCGATAGCACAGACGTCATGAAAGTTGCAGGGAGCGTCTTTAATTGACAGAGGCGCTGAGGATTTGCACTAGCACCACTGATGGTGCAAAGTAAAAAGTATATACAATAGCGAGTAATTTACTTACTCAGGCGGCGACGCAGCGTGCGCTGCTCCTTCAGCCGCTTACGGTATTTGTGCCGGTTCATCTTGAGCTTCCGCTTGCGCCGCACGCTAGTTGCATCGACATCGTGGCTTTCCACAGATTCTTCAACAATGGGAACCTGGCCATCACTGTCCACGCTTAGTGGCAAGTGAATAAATCCGATACCACCCGGAAGATTCTCCTCCGTGATTTGATTCATCATTGTCTTCAATCGTGACAGCGCTGCATTAATTTCCTGCGGGTTTGCGATGCCAAAACCTAGGTTCGAGCTGCTATGGCTCGCAAATGCTTGTGGAGCACGCTTGGCGGCCATGGGCCGCTGTCCCCGCAGAAATGGGCCAAGTTGATGAGCCACAGACTCTGGGACTGGATTTAGTACCGGTCTGCCTCCCTTGAAAACCGGCTGATCAATGCCGCGATGCGCTGCTACGTTCACCCACACGGGCTCCTCAGCAATACTCGCCTCATCAGACGGCACGCCAGGCTTAGGCACCGGCATGAGTGGACGGTGCTGCGCATAGAGACTGCGCAGTGGTATGGATGTTGAGTATTCCATGTCGGCACTCATATGTTTCATGTCAGTGACGGTGAGATCCTTATATGGGAATTTGTCTACCTGCATCGCGCTACCGCTTTTGAATCGTGTTAGCGACCGCAACGTTTTGCAAGCCTGTAGGCCTGGCAAGACTGTCGGGTCTAGCCCATTCCGCAATCTTGCAAACATCGGACCTGCACACACGCTGTTGCACCAGACTAGCGATACAGAAAGTTCTTGACTGAACCGCACCGCGCTTAGTTAGCCAGCGGGAGGATGCATAGATATGTCACGTGGCAGAAGTTGTTAGGTAGGTCTCCGCGACAGACTCCGGGTCCGATCTCGAGGCGATGTCTACCGTAGCGTCGCTCCAGTCCGAGCTAAAAAATCTCAGTGTACAGTCTCGGCGGAGAAACTCGGAACTTTCGTCTTCGATCGAGAAGTCTTTGGTAGTTTTGGATGCTGTCACTCAGTCGTTTATTTCGGATCGCGAGGTCGTTAGCGCCCTACGCAAGTACCCCGACTTCGTGACACCTTTCATATTGGCCTGTTCAGAAGCCAGTGCGAAGTCTTGCGCATCGGCTCTCCAATGCATTCAGAACTTGGCTATGTATCGCGGGATTTCCCCTTCACGACTTTCCGAGTTACTTGATGCCTTAATGGAGGCGACGCAGCTTGGACTCGGCATTCAGCTCAAAATACTGCAGGTTTTGCCACTACTGCTCCACGAATTTGCGGCAGATCTCTCAGGAGAGCTAATTGTTGAGCTTTTACAAGTCTGCGCTCAACTGCTCAGTAATAACAAGGTAGCGATGGTCCACAATGCTGCCTACGCGACCTTGCAACAGCTGGTTACAGGCGTGTTTGACCGTACGGAAGCCGAAAATAGTGGCTCGCCCACACAAGTAGTCACGATTGATGCAAGCGAGGCAGTGACATTTGAGGTGACTCCTCACTTACATGACGCCATAATGATACTCTTGGACCTTTGCGATATTGCTGAGCGACAGCCGCCACGGTTCATCAAGATTCGTGAGCTGCCGTTGACCTTTACCCTCGAGCTCTTGGAGCTCACTTTGTCTAACCAGGCAGGCCTCATTCATAAGCACAGCGAGCTTGGTGCGGTATTGCGCCTCCGCATCACACCTCTTCTCTTGAGACTCTTTTCAGAAGCTTCCGAGTTTGCGACTGTTCTACGCGTCACGCGCATCTTTTATCTGCTTCTACGCCAGCACATAGATATCGTCACTACAGAGGCCGAAGTCATCCTATCAGCAGTGACGCAGGGCACTTCAAATGGGCTCTTGTGGAAACGCTCTCTTTGCCTTGAGATACTGCAGGGAATCTTCCTCGAAGGAAACCTCGTGCTTGAACTGTACTCTACCTACGATGGTCGCGAAGGGCGTACAGACGTCATCAAAACCATTATTACCGAATTTGCGAACCTGTTGAGTAGCAAAGGTGGCCTACTGTTAGCCTCCGAAATGACACCAGAGGATTTCGACCGTATAGCTGGAAGCGATGCTAGTGGCCCCGTTTCTGATGTGGCCTCAGTGTCAAGCAGTGCGACGGCGAGCTCAGTCGCAGTTACAAGCTCTAAGAGAGGTCTTGTTCTGTCGAGAAGTTCAAACATGAAACAGCCGGTTATTGATATGTTGGACCGCGTTGAACCCCCCCGAATTTCAAATGAATACGCATACCTTCTAATATTGAAATCTTTGAACTCTCTGGCTGATGACATCCACAAATTGGCCCCCTCACAGGGCTTGGTGCAGGGCCTTTGTCGAAAGCTAGCCACGCCGCTGCTGAAATGCTTTTCTGTGGCCTTAGGCGCAGCTATGGACTTGGAGCTCTATCGAGCTGTGGTACGCTCTGTGCAGCGCTTGGCCCATTCGGCAGGAATTCTTGTACTGAAAGAACCTCGAGATGACTTTATGAAGCTTCTAAATCAGTACAGCTATCTCCCTGACGATCCAGAGGTACGTCAAAGACTACTCGGTCGCATTACACTCTGCATTCGTGCACTCTTCAACCTCGGTTACGCCCTGGGTAACCAATTGGGACCATCATGGTCACTTGTGGCCGATGCCATAACACAAGTGTATCTTCAAGTTGGCGGCTATGCACCTTCCGAGCAAAATTTACTCGGTACGACTGATCCTGACTACCGAATTATATCGGGTGCTCTGCGTAAGCTCGTTGATGGCTCGACAAACCTTTCAAATGAAGCTGTAATACATTTTATGAGCGCGCTGGGTAAAGGAAATGAGGCCGTGCACCTTGCTCTCCTTGAGGAGATCGTATATGCAAACTTGCCACGCTTTGCCGACCCGGAATCCCTCTGCTGGTCTACGTTGGCCAGCATACTTCTAAGAAGTCTCCTTAGAGATGGCCAGAAAGCGGCTGGCTCAATCCTCAATCGTTCGGCTCTTAGAGTTATGGCTGAGTCTACGGCCGATATCGTTTCGCAGACTGAATTTGAGATTTCACCGCCGGATAAAGAGCGCGAGGAAGTCAAGCAGGTGCATGGGCTGATCATGCATGCTCTTTGTGACCAAATGAAAAGTACTCACTCCGATGTGCGCGTACATACCATTGAAAATATCAACGGTTTGCTCGATAAATTTGGGGGAAAGCTACTTTCGGGGTGGGAAGAGCTGTTTTCAATTATCTCTCCCGTGCCTTCTACCGGAGACATAGACCTCATGCGATCCGCATTTCGAACTTTAGAGCTCATTTGCTCTGATTTTCTCGAAAACCTTCCGTACTCTTGCGTTTTCAGTCTCACCCTTTGCTTAGATGAGTTTTCACGGCAGACAACAGACCTCAATACTTCGTTCACATCGACTTCGTTGTTCTGGGGCGTTTGTGACCACTTGATGAGTGGTAATAATTTGGGAGAAGATTTGGATGGGTCTGCTGCCATCACAGAGAAGGAACTCGTAGTGCTGGCTAGAGACGAATCGTGTCCTTCGAAGCGATTTGCGCTATGGCTACTGGCTGTCCTGAAGTTGGCCGAAATTGCGAGAACTGTACCTCAACATCAAGTTCGCACTGGCGCAATCCAAATATTTCTGAGGCTGTTTAACACCCATGGCCACAAGCTCCCTCCAGGCGTTTGGTCTTTGTCGCATAAGTTAACATTCCCGGCACTCCTGGACTCAGCAAAGTCCCAGTCAACTACTGAGACATCTGCTGATCGTCAGGAGACCTTGTGTTTGATAATTGAGGGTGTGAGTAAAATTTTTGTGACATTCCTGGACGTTTTCGTTGTATTGGAAAATTTCAAAACATTTGTTAAAGGATGGGTTGATTTTCTGAATGACTGCATCCCAGAATCACCAAGAGTCGCACTGGCCTCGTATGAGTCTCTTTTGTCGCTATTGTCAGCCCCATCAGCCAAGCAATTGCCCAAAGACTACATGTGGCAGTTCTGGGTCAGCCAAAACAGGAACCCTTCTAATGGACAGCAGTATCCCAAGGACACAGCGGATGCACTGATGGCTTTAGTGTCATTGTATTCGCAGCTGAAGTCATCGGGGCCTATTTCCGATGCTCTTGAGCTTATTTCGGATTGCGTCCTGTTTCCTTATTATCGCGCAGGTGGAGCACGCTCAACATTGATGTCTCCTCTGCAAGAAACATGTACGAAGATGTTGGATCAATTTGTCTTCGAAGATGATACGAAGGTCAGAGCCCAGTTCATGAGCCTTTTGGGAAGAATGGCGTTGTCTCCCTACGAAGAACCGAC
The DNA here is from genome assembly GCA_030566755.1 of Entelexis tilneyi. NCBI lineage: Eukaryota > Fungi > Ascomycota > Dipodascomycetes > Dipodascales > Trichomonascaceae > Entelexis > Entelexis tilneyi. The sequence goes on along the minus strand of JAKUAT010000001.1, from coordinate 208,743 downwards.
AGCTGGAAACTCCAACTTCATAGGCTTATCAGCTTGGGCACAACACAGGCTTGGTGATGTTGTTAGATCGGTGAAAGCAGTTGACGATGACATGGCTCAAGTCGTTCCTGGTTTGCTCAAAGCAATAAATAAGGTGTTGAGAATGGGAGGTACCGAACCAAAACCTACGATGGTACTTTTACTGCTCTTGGAGATTGCTCCTGGTAAGAACGCATATGATGAACGAGAACTGGTCGAGGGAGGCCAACTGATTTTGAGTGGTGGTGGTCGAACGGGTGAAGATGAGGAAGATCAGACAATTGACTTTATAGAGAGGTTTGTGAAAATTGCAAAAGAAAAGGAAACAACTTTGGACGCGTGGAAGGAAATTATCGGCGCAATACTTTCACACTCTGTAATATATGAACGGTCGGGCCTGACACTCAATTACTACCTCAACCAGGACTTTGATGTCAAAATGGGCCTCGAGTTTGGTACGGTTGAGACTCCAACTCCGTTGCACCGCCAAAAGGTTGCTTACCATTGCTTGGAGCTCATGCGAAGGCTAGCAACAACGAACAATGCCTACGCTGCCGCGGCACGAGAACTTTATGCTTTCCGCATTCGCGCAGTGCTTTTGCAGTATATTGGAGACTGTCGCATATTGGGAGCGGAACCAGTACGCAAGATAGTTCGAGATGAGCTTCACTTTATTCTTCAGCAACTGAAAGAGACTTTCCCCAAAGAGCTAGAGCTTGACGGTATTAGTGAGCTCATTATCAAAATGATACCACGGGCCGACAGAGATGTGCTTCCTATGTTACAACAGATCATTAAGAATCAGTATATGTAGGATGAGACTGCATATTTATACATACAAACTTATAATATCAGTGCCCTTCCTCTGTGAGCATATCAGAGCTGTGGTGGTTTGCCTCGGTGAATGCCTCACGCGCACGGTCGCGCTGAAACTCCCTCCACCGTTTCATCACAATGTGAGACGAGTCAAACTCACCCTTCTCTTCCTCATGGCCCTTATCACCGCCAACAATAGCACGCGTGTCACCCCAAGAGAAATCATCGAAGTGCCAGTATGCGTACATAGGCAGCACGAAATTCCAAATCGGCAGAGCTGCTAAGTAAATCAGCATCCACAACACATAAGAAACACGCGTCGCAGTGACAACAATCAAGACGCCAGGAAGGCCTAGAATCATTGCTAACAGTACTAGTGAGAGTACCGGGGTGGGCTTCTTGTAACAAGCGATGATAACCACGTAGAGAGTGAAGGAAATAGCAGCTGGAAGAACCAGTGTAGAGATCAGATCCACGAAAACAACAAACTGCATGGATATAATGAACACACCGCACAGGTCTCGGACTAGGACAAGTTCCAAAAGGTTGTGGATAGTGGAGTTGATCCAGCGACGGCGTTGCGAAAGCAGGACTTTGAACTCGTCTGGCACGACAGTTTTACAAGCTGCCTTTGGTACAAACATCATCTTTCGCTTGGGGAATGTACGGAGCATGAGCGTACTAAGGAAGCGATCTTCGCCTAGAAGCAAAAGATTCTTACGGTGAAGCGTGCTGATGTTATTATCGCAGTAGCGCTCAACAATATCTGGGTTGCACAAAATCGGAACCCAGTAGCCTTCAGCTCCCTTGGGACTCTTGATTCTGTACATGGAGAAGCATCCCGGCAGACACGTAACACCACCAAAAACAGACTCAAACGCCTTGGCTTGATGATGCGAGATGAAGTATTCGAATACTTGGATCATAGTGACCCAGGTATCACGCTTGTTTGCGATCTTTGTTTCTCCACACAGGCCCATTATCTCAGGGTCCTGGACCATTTCTGCGCACATGTGTGTCAGACAGTCTGGGAAGACTTTTGTGTCGGCATCGACCATAAGCATCATTTCATAATAATCAGGTGCGATGCCACTAACACTGCGGATGCCATTGAACATCTCGAACTCTAGTTCAGTCATGCGCTCATCAAACATGACATGCTGTAGGAAGCTCATAAGAATGATCTGTGAATCGCGTTTACCACGATTGCCGGGCTTTGCAGCGCTCGCTTCTTGAGGCGTTCCACATTTAACCACACAAATCATGGGCACTCGCTGCTGCTGCTCCGGCGGCACAGTATTATCATCGTATTTGTAAAAGCCAGCATAAACTTTGGCCATATTGTGACGCTTTTCGCCGCTTACGACAGACACATATGAGTATGCTGTGACCTCCTCAACCGCAACGCTAAAGTCCGTCATCATTGAAAGACATATTTCTGGAGTTGTTAAGTCATTACCAGATCCCTTGACCAGTCCATCGCATACAATAGCAATAAGCTTGTGCGAGTTTGGATATTCTGTCGTGCACACAGAGTCCAGGGTTGTGCGCAGACCCTCTATGCTTTCGGAGTACGCAGTGACCATACACATGACGTGCGCTAGAGGGTAGCCAAATGGTTGGAAATCCACTGGCGGTTGCGGGACATTGTACTCGGACGTACCACCGACCGGTCCAACTGGCGGGCCGGCAGTGCCACTATCTGAAATGACGGAGTAGGGTGACTCAGACCGGCCGATTTCGCTGGCGGCAACGGCAAGAGATGGTGGTGCGAGATCTTCCATAGATATTGCTTCAGGTTCCGCACCATGGTAAGCCAGTTGTTCAAAATGCGTCTGAGAGTTTCCAAAGTTCTCGTAAATAGTGCCAGGCCGGCTGGCAATGGACTGCCGGTAGAGCGGCTGGTGGTGCAGACTTTGGCCACTCACGACCTTCGACGAACTAACCTCAGGGTTTTGCGTTGTCATGGTGACGCCCTTGATTCGCTGTGACTCCTGGTGAGGATTGCGGAACTTCTCAATGAAGACAGAGCGGCGCTTGGATTGAGCGCCATCCAGTGACGATTCTGCCAAAGAAACTGGCCTCTGGGCTCCAATATTAGGTGATGAGCTCAGCGGAAGAAAACGGCGTGATCCTAGTGTGGTCGGAGTGCCCATCGCACCACCACTATCGACAGGTGGAGTAGATGGAATCACACCATCGCGATAGCCGTTGGCCGATGAGTAAATATTATCTCCCCAATACTCAATCTGGCGATCATGCTGCGCAAACTCTCGCTCAGAAATTTGGAATGCTCCTTGTCTCCGTGCTATAAAATATCGGAAGTAGCAAGCGAAAAGAAATTTGATTATGACGAGACCCATGATGAACACAAGGGAGACGTACAGCACAACGTCGGAAGCAATGCAACCGATGGTATCGGTGTCAACCTCGCCAACTTTCGTGATCTCGCGAAGGCACTTCATGGCAGTCCGATGCTTGCCATAGCTCATCTCTTGTGAAATGTCGCGTCCCCTGAGCGACTTATCGTGTCTCAGCGTGTCGAAAAGCTCAGGGTAGTCAAGCTCATCTCGCAGCAGGTGGTCCAGGTAGTCAAGGTTAAGAATGTCGCCGTTGAAATTCACAAGTTGGCTGCCATTAGTGTGCTTTAAGTCATCCCAAGTATAGTAGATGGTTGCCGAGTGCTTGCGCTTATAGAGTTCTCCACGAGCGTCACTGTGCGTGTGGCATCCCCAGCCATCGTAAAGCTGCGGATTGTTCTCCACTACAGCCTTGTTGTCCACTAGAGTGTTATTGTTCATGTTGATAAGCTGGCAGGGAAAGTACCAAGCCACCTCATCGTCGTTGTTGTGGGGTATAGAGGAGTTCTCTTTTGGCTTGATGAGTCCTTTACAGTTGCCGTTCACGTTCTGAAACATGAAAGAAGCATCCTTCCCTCCTGCATTCACCGGAGGGTACAGAATAGGTGAGTTTTCGGCAATACCATCAACAGCGGGATGGTTATATGATCCAAAGTCAAACACGGAACCTGAAATAAGCAAGTTGTCCGACATCATGTTGCCGACATGAATGCGGACACCTTTATTCAAGCATACAGTCTCTGTGAAACCGAATGTCAGATAACCGACAAAGGCACCGCATAGCAAAATCATGGATATGATGCCAATCTTTTCGCGCCAAGCCATCTGTCGCTCAGGCGATACCATTCCGAATGGACGCATCATCGCAGGGACTATAGGGAATGTAAGGACCTTGCAGTACGTTGCCCACAGGCTGAATTTGCTCTCTTTCGGCATTATGGGAGTTCTTGCTGCAGTCACCTCGTCGCCCTCCTCCTCAAAGCCATCGTCTTCCCATTTTTGCGCATGCTCTTGATTGCCAAACTCGCTCACATACCGTGATTCCTGTTCCGAGGGAGGCCCAGCATCAGATAGGTACTCCGTGTTCTCGCTCGGCTGTTCGCTGGTTTGACGGCCGCCGAACTGGTCAACTGGTGGTAAAAGTGAGGTGACATGCTGCTGATTTACTTCAGCCGCAGCCGCAAGTCGTGTAGGAGATTCGCTTCGAGGCATGTTGCGCGATGCACGCGAGTCCTGACGGCCCAACGCAGAGCCTGAACGCTTAACGCTTCCGGACCGCCGAAATGACTGCTGCCGTGTACGGGACAACACTGAACCCGAGCGCAATACGCTACCCCCGCGCTCAAGAATCGGCTGTTCGTCTTCTTCGAAAAAGTTTGCCTCTGCAGTTAATCCAACGGGCGTCGACTGACTCCCAACCAGTTGTGGATCGTTTCCCGTGGTGCTGGGGCGGACACTAACATTACCGGCCTCAGATGCGAGTGTATAGTAGTAGTGCGGGTCATCTCGCGTCAAACGCTGACGCTCGGGTCGCACAAGGGACCGTTTTCGGTTCAAGTCGCCGTCGGACCCGAACATGCGTTCGGGGTCCTCATTGTTGAGAACACGTTTAAAAGATCCACTCCTGTCCATAAAAAGAGTGTGACTGAGTGGCCTTTCTTTTTATGCTTCGCTCTGAGCCAGCCAGGTGCAGCCAAGCTTGGAGAAAGGGCGTGTATATTTTCTGAGGCAGGGGGTGGTTGGCCGTGTGTTTAGCTAGTTGGTTGCATGAGACCTATTTTTGGGGTGCGCCATTCACGTGATTTTAATTAAAAACCCGTGTTGTCGGGGTTGTGGCGCTCCTGACGCGCGAGAGGAGGGCAAGCCACGGTCGCTGCGGCGAAAGCTTTGAAACAAGGTCTAAGAAGAGAGGTTGCGCCCGTAATCTAGCTGTCTGATGAGATTCGTCACGCCCATATCAGTCAAGGCAGGTGAAACACAGGACAAAATTTCAGATACGAACGCGTGAACGCTGTATCATGCGTATCAGCGTACGGGTTTGGGTTTTGCACTGGAGCGCGTGACAGCAGTTCCGAGAGTGAATCTGCTTGGTTAAACAGCACTAATTCACAAGCATACGACTCAGCGACTGGAATAGGCTGAAAAAGACCTTTTATTATATATACTTGAGAGTTTTGTGGAAAAATGCTATAGCCCAGCACTGCATTATGGTGGCATGTTTCTACAAATTCAGGCAATGTCAGGGTAGTAAAGGATATAGTCGCGTTTGACCTTTTTCCAAGTTGTGGGATCAAAGAAGATATAAATACCCGACTCTTCCTGGTTGTTTGTTTGAATGGGTTCACTAAGAGGGTCCTTTGTGAGCCACATTTTCAGTTCCTTATGGTAGCGCCAGCTGCGGTTCGTCAATTCGACGGCAGCCGCTTCTTGCATAGCATCTCGTGGCATCGTGTAAAAAATGTAGAACAGTGCACCCTCGTCAAAATTCTGCAGTTTTTGTTGTTGCGGAACAACCGTTGGTATGCTGTAACACAAGGGCAGTTGAAAATCTGGAACAAGTGTATGGGTCGACGTCTCCTGCCAGGGCGAAGCAAAAGTGCGACTCAGCTTTTCACCACTTAGCCCAAGATTAAGCCCAGTTTGTCCCAACTCTGTGCCGAGCACTACATTCTGACGCTCCTTGTCCTGCATGTTCATCACGCCGAGCAACGACTTGAGCCCGTACTTTTCTGCATCCGATTGCTGGCGCATCGCCGAGTTTGGCGCACCCGAAGATGGTGTGAAATCTCCAAGGCTGAGATTCTGCAGCATGGATGTATTCGACGTGGGCTGCTTAGGGCCACGCGAGGGAGAGGTGTTGTTTTGGTTTGCAATGCCAGGAAGCACAGTATTTAGTCCTGACATTCCCGAGGAGGTATTCAGCTTTGGCATCATTTGCGAGTTCACAGAACCAAGAATGTGCGCGGCCGAGTCGCCCGCATTTCCAAAGCTAGGCGACGCTGATGATGGCAACCCGTTCAACTTTGGAGCGCGCGGTGAACCAGATCCAGTCTTACTCATTGCCGGAGAAAGATTTGGTTGCACATGCTGTGCTTGCTGTGCTTGCTGCGCCTGCTGGACTATTTGCGCAAACGTCGGTTGTTGAGGTTGCTGTCCCATAAACTTTTGCGCCTGGTGAGCGACATGAGGCGCCTGCTGTGGCGCCTGCTGCGGCTGGCTATGCTGATGATTATACTGCCCCAGTGGTGGCAGCTGAGCACTTTGCTGGCTATGCGAGCCCAGACGCGGCAGATTTGGAAGCTTCAGTGGCTTTCCCGTGCTGGGCGTCTGCCGCCGCAGAGGGAGGTCTAAAGGTGGCCCTTGGGTCGCTCGCCATGGCGAATCTGAGGAATATGCAGCCTGAGATGTTTGTTGCGGTGTTTGTTGCTGTACTTGGCGGGCCGGAGTTACCATTTTAGCTAAAGACTCGCGGCCTTGGACAAACCGTATAGCTGGTCCATCTTACTTTTCAAGGTACCCTTTTTCCCCGCTTAGTCACCAGCGTTTGCATCCACAGCTACTACCACCACCACCACGAGACTCTCCGCTTGCCCCACAATTTCTACCTGCATCGGAAAAACGAAAAGTTCATAAAACAAATATGCCCTATCCTGTGCATAGATTGTAGACAAGTGGAAGAGCTGTGCTGATGTGCTAATGGAATTTATAAATAAATATCGTAAACAAAGTATTAAAAATGGCGAATCTGTAAAAACGCCTATGGGTTTTGTTAAATGGGCTCCTATTCGATAAAGCAACTTGGCGATCACCATCCCCGCGAGTGATAATTCATTGGGTCATAAATGTCCTCGTGTTGCGATTGCCATGTGCTCCGCTCCTCACTGGGGCGTCGGTAAGACACGCCGTTGTCAGTTGATGCCCGATACATTTCCGGACGTGCCTTGATGTGCAGCGAGCCAATGCCCGGCGTCGCTGCATCTGACGACTCTGAGACAGAGCTTCCTGCCGCCGACTCGCTGAATGATCTACTGGCGGATGGGCGCTGTCGGAACATGAGGTCGACATCGTAATTGCGGCTTTGCTTCATATTGTCTCGCAGAGACTGCGACAATTCGGTGTTTAGCATGTCGCGACGAACTGTTCGGGGCGATGCAACGGGAAGAGGAATGTGTGGAGCCACAACTGCCCCAAGCAATATGTCTACTGGCGCAGCAATGGTTTCATGGTCCGAGGGTGATGCAGACACTTGAAGAGGTTCTGGTGAGTCCCTTGTGCCTTCTGCTTCTGGGGTCAGCGATCTATCCTTTATTCCGTTCACGAACAAGCTTGATAAAAGTGACCGTTTGAGAAGAGGCTTGGACGGTACGGCCCGTTCTTTGAACATGTTCTCCTTCCCATCCTCGCCCTCATCGTCGCCATCATTGAAATCTTCGTCACTCGTATCATCCCACCCGGAGCTTCCGTAAACTTGGTCTTCCGCGTTCAGTCGAACGGACTTTACAGGTTCGGCCTCCTTGACCGCATTCTTTCTCAGTCGCCTGTCTTGGTTCTCCACAGAACCAGCGCTGCTGACTTCACTGTCCGACTCAGCTTCAATGAAGAAAATCTTTTCCCGTGGCAGTGGCGCTTTCTTCCAAGTAACTAGCTCGCTGTCGTCCTCATGGTCTTCGTCTGCGCCGACATCATTTGTATAGCCTTTTGTATTAAATCCTCGATTCATTGAGACGGATACCGAGACACTCGAGGGAGAAAACCCACGTACAGCTGTTGATGCACCTTCGTCTGGCAATGGATCGTACAACGAGCGTGAGAAGTTTCGTGTCAAGCCGTTCGCCGCAGCACGTGGCGTACCAGTTCCACCAAATCGGCGTTGATACGCACTTGATGCGGGCGCATTGCTGTCACGCGCGGAATCTATAGACTCAGATGCCTTTGAAAGAGCCGGGCTCCGCTCCTGGACGGAAAGCGCGCATTTTCTGAGGCTCGATGGGTCCAGCTTGCGAGTATCTTTGAACAGTCTTTGCAGCTCGAGGGAGGAAATTCTTCGGTGTGGGTGTACCATAGTTGACACTGGCCGCGGCGCCACAGAGACTGATGGTCTCTTCAGTTCCTGTGGTGGGCCACGAGTCTCTCTTACCTCGCCACTGTCTACGGGCGGTTTTGGCTGCAGTCTGTCAACTGTTTCAGAATCAGACTCACCAGAATAGCTTTCGTAGTCGCTGTCGCTGCCACTATGCTCCATTTCGCTCGGTGCATCCTCTTCTCCTGGTGGCGGCTCAACATTTGCATCTGTGTGAGTTGAGAAAGAGGCAGGGCTAGGCTTGCGAGCAAGGATCTCTCGAGAATATATTCGCCAGCTCAGGTACTCTAAGCGGTCGCCGCCATCTATGCAATTCTTTGCGCGCGAGAGAGCGGCCCAAATGTTGTGTACCTCGTCGAGGTTGCATGTGTCCACCTCTTTCAGCCCGGCACTGCGGAGGCTGAGAATTAAGGGGTGCGTCTCGGCCATGGGTCTCGATGCTAAACAGCACAAGCTGCAGCTAGGTGGTGTCGCGGTTCTCTTCTCCGAAAGACGGTTGGGATACCCCACTACAATTTTCGACGCTCGGGCTAGAAGGCTAGCGTTGTTTAGGGTTATGTAAGGGTAAGGCCAGACTTTTATGAAGAAGCCGCGACTACGCCATTATTGATAGGATAGCGGGGTACATTTGACTTCCGCGCTGGGCCAAGACGCAAGAAGCAACAATCCGCTCCTTAATTTATACTGAAATCATCTAAAAATGTCTGACAGCTAACTAAGATCGCACACATCGCCATACCACAGAGTTTTTTTATCCTATTTGTAAGTGGGCCATTGGAGTCACGACTCTATTCGGCGTTGGCAGCAGGCCGCGCCGAGACGCTGAACCTCGCACGTGCATGTCGAAAAGACATTTTCAACAGGCGACATGGTATTAGGGTTATGTTTCTTGAGCAATCACAAAACTGCGCCACCATAGCTTGTTGCAGCAAAACTCCGGCCCACTTTCCCGCGCTCGACTAGGATCAATTAAGATACTGTAGAGTCTTTCGAGAATCACACCACGCCTTGCCTAGCTGACATGTACTGTCGATTAGCTCAGGGAGGAGGTTTAGGGTTTAAGCTTTGCATTTTTTAACAGAAAAGCACCCAGTGTGTGTGCTTTAACGTGAACTTAACAGTTATGGCTCTACTATGCCCCGTGACCCTTCCCACTTCGGCAGATGGCGGTTGCGTTGGTAAGTTCCTGTCCACCGACGTAGTGCATTTAGTTGTTTCGGACGGATATGACCTTGTTTTTGAGCAATTACATCCTGAAACAAATCAGCCAGCGTTGCGGCTACCGCTCGCTGTAGACGGTCAAATTGCTGGTCTTCACAGAGTCTCTCGCTCCGGTTGTGATAAAGCCTCTACTGGGATCGTTAATGCTTTGGATGCACTCTGCGTTGAAGTTCGAGTTTTTGGAGGAGGTGGCAATGCTACCAGCTCATTTGAGCAGCGCTTGATATTAAAATTGTACGACCCTGCTACTCGAGAGTTCAACACTGCGTCAATGTTTTCCTGCGACGGTGGCTCAATGCATCCAGTCTCTTCAAGTTGGTCATGTTTGTCCGCTTGTGATTCGTCTGGGCCTCTTCATGGAACAATTGCTTTCGCAAGCTCAGGAAGTGGGGACATTACGCTCTTGGATCCGTTCAACACAAAAACTGCAACAGTGTGCGGTTACGAAAAAACTACTCCAATATCAGGCAGCATTATGATTCAGTGGCTCTCAGATGACCTTCTTGTATTCTCAATGAAACGGTCAGATCAAGCTAGTTATGTTATGCACTTACTCAGAGTCCAGCGTAAGGGCAAGAATGCCAAACACGGCTTTCAGCATACTACCATTGACCTTGTCACTTTGCCAGCTGGTCTGAAGCTTACAGGCATCGGCGCAATGATGAACGATAAAGTCGGAACTGTGTACGCTGTTCTCAGTGATGACTCGGTGAATACGTACAGTCTTAAGGGAAACAAGCTTGAACTTATCGACGAGAAGCGTCTAGATCTTCCTAAGCTACATGCGCAGCTAACTGGCTTTCCAGAAAAGCATCGACAGCGGACATGGGTAATACTCCCGCAAGAGTCATGTAAGAGCTTGACGTTTGTCTCAAGTGATGCCATAGCATTCAGAGTTGCCGAAGATGGATCCTTTAACTTATCTCGCGTTGAAGGGTTCCCTCCAGCTTCTGAGCTTTCGCATCTAGGCTTGGGGGTTTTCAAGGTACGCACAGATAGGCACAGCGCTGTGCAAATGGTCAAGCTGCACTTCTCTAGTAGCGCTACCTCGTCATCGAGAATCGGCTTCCATCGCCTCAAGCCAAAGACGTACGAGTTCAACAGTGCCAAGCTCCTCAAGCACGATTACACCACCGCGTTCGGCAGCTCCTTCTGGTTCTCCTTTAAGGGAATGATGAGCAATTATCTGTGCTTCAACGAAAAGACCATTTCGTCAACTTTCGCACCTTTCCAAACATATCCGTTTACTGAACCGGTTCGTCGAGTTTGGTGCATTGAAGAGCGACTCATTGTCTCTACTGCCTGTGAGACTCAAACATACGAACTTAAAGGCAATAAGCTCATACGCGTGCCATCCGAGTTTGATGAAGACTCCAGCACATTTGCTGCTGCGCTTGGAGTACAAGTACTGAAAGGCGTTGTCAAATTTCATGGCGCCTCAAGTGTCTCATTAGCCATCAATAGCGTTGTGTCGGCTGCAACGGACGGAGCTCGCGCCGTTGTGGCTAGTCCCGATGCTGTAGTTTTGATTGAAGATGGCGAAATTTCTTGGGAGACTCCGTTTGACGATGTTGTTGTCGCTGTAGATGTTTCTGGCTCTTCGGTAGCTGTATGTACTGCCAGCGAACTGAACATTCTTGACCTGGCGAGCCGAAAGTGGACCACGCAAAAACTCCCTAACTTCTCAACGAGTGTTGCTATTAGCGGAACCGGAGAAACTTTTGTCGGAGATACCGAGGGGGGTGTATTTTCATGGCCTAACCAACAGTATTTGAAAGTGGCATCGAATCCCGTTAAATCCTTAAGCTGTCACGATGATGGAGTGATTGTACTGGCCGGACCAAACGGCTCCGTTTACATTGACAAGGACAGTCGCTGCTGTCGTCTCAAGGTTGGAGATGCTAGTGAAGTGGCATTCAAGGACAACTCCTTCACAGGTGTCGTATTGACAGATGGTATTTTGAGGTGTGCTACCCTCGATGAGGCAAGTAGCAGGATTCCTCTGTTGATTGAATCGTCGGAGCTTCTTCATTCACATCCCGAGGACCTTCACGTATCAGGAGATGCTCTTTACTCATTTGATAATGAGAATTTAAAGGACCGTAAATTCCAAATTGCGAACTTCTCGAACCTCAAATCGGTAAAATCAGTAGACATTCCCGACCACGAAGAGGAAAACTTGACAGACTTCCAGATTTTTACGCTAGGCGAGAAGAAATTCCTTGAAGTTGCGAGAAGGGAGCCAAAGAGCTCAACTGATAACTCTGAGGACGAGAGCGATGATGATGGTGATGATGATGAGGACGAGAGCGATGCTGATCGTGATGATCGCTTCTATGCGCACGTCGTTGCCAGAGTTTACGAGTTCCAGGCAGACACAAATAAGCTCATTGTGTTAGACCAAAAAAGCTTCAGAGTTCCAGGTGACCCATACGAGGAGATTGTTGTTAAATTTTACACTCCTCATGATTTTATTTTATTTACGCATTCGTCGAGCGCGGTTTCAGGCCATGTTAGTGGTAGCGGAACTTTAAAGACTGGCGAAAGCGTGAGTTGTTTTGAGTACTTGTACGATGACCACTGGATCTCGACCGACGATGGAGGCGTTGTTGTCGTCACGTTTACAGGAGATGTGGCTCGGATAACACAACAAGGTCTCCTCAAAACGGATCCACTACTAGACTGTTTCCGCTACTTTCCGAAAAAATTGGAAAATGGGAGCACATCTGGAAAGAACTTTAGTGATGCCATTTTTGACGTTTTCAAGATAAGGAAGCAGCATCGCACTCTAGAAAATTTGCAACTCGTGACATCGAGCAGAGAAAAGACGGGAGGGCCTTTCAGTTCTCTGAATGTGCTTGAAATGGAAGACGCTCAAGTTAAGCGAGTTGCCAGAGTTTACCTGCACGATCAAAGTCTCAGCCTCACTGCCGTCAATAATTCTATGATACCGTCTCTGCAAAGTGATAGTCAGCAAGATGGCTGTAAGTATCTGGACGTGCTTCTTCCGGATGTGGTTGTGGGCACTAGCCGCGGTGGTGTCTACTTCCTATCCATAATCAAAGATTCGGCTTTAGTGGCTGCGCTCACTAAAGTGCAGAATCTACTCCGCGAAAACATTCAGTTAGTGGACTCAGATATTATAGGTCACTCAGATAATGATGGCATTGACGGCGCACTGCTTCTGACCGCCTTAAATATTCCTGAAGCTTGGGCCCTCTTTGAGGAAGCCGGTCTGGATCCGATAGATCTCAAGCATACGTTGGAAGCTATTGTTAATTAAGTAATAAATGATGATTGACAAGTTTTAAAGCAGCCTATTAGGTTCTGTTTAGTATTGTTCTTATTCCCGCATCCAACCCCCGCTTCTACGACTAGCTTAGAGCTGGTGTGCCCGCCGCCACTTGCCTACCATGTGTATACATGTTGATGTAAACATTATGTAATTTGTTGATACCCCCAGATATACAGCCGGCCGGAACGAACTGCTTGAAAATAGTGTGATCCTCTTGGAAGTAAGCGCTCACGTAAGTACTAATACATTGCAGTACTGCGACTAGGACGAGTCCTGCAAGCGTACTTATTAAGTTGAAGGATCGATTTCTTGAAACAGCCAATTTTACTGCGCGAAACTCAATACATAGGAGTGCTTCATACCGGCTAAGTCGCTCTGGCTCCGCTGCAACACTTCTATGAAAAGGGCTGTTAGGCTAAAACTGAACGCGACGTTTCTTTGGGACGCGTCTGTGACTAAGCGTAAACGTCTGGGATACTTTTACCACGCTCCCAGTAATACAGCCTTCCACCCACTACCACCCGAGCGTACCTGGATAAGTCGGCGGCAAATGTCCACCGCAAGATCCGAGGATGCAGGCAAGACGGCCACGGAGACATACCAAAAACTAACCCAGCTGGAGCATGTTCTGAAGCGCCCTGATACATATATTGGTTCTGTTGAGCACCATGAAGGTCCCATGTGGATCTTAGATGAGAATGCCAATCTAAAAGGGCGCGAAGTCAGCTTCGTACCTGGGCTTTACAAAATCTTTGATGAGATCCTGGTAAATGCAGCGGATAATAAAGTGCGCGATCCTGCCATGAAGAGCATCAAGGTCAACATTGACACGGATGCAAAGACAATTCGCGTGACCAACGATGGCAGGGGCATTCCAATTGAGATGCACGAAAAGGAGAAAATGTACGTTCCAGAGCTCATTTTCGGTAATCTTCTCACCTCCTCGAACTACGACGATAAAGAACAGAAAGTAACAGGCGGGCGCAACGGGTTCGGAGCCAAGCTGTGTAACATTTTCAGTACAGAATTCATTCTTGAGACTGCTGATAAGAAACGGGTTTACCAGCAAAAGTGGACAGATAATATGGGTCATGTGGACCCCCCAGTTTTTTCCAAGAATGCCACAGGCCGTAGCTACACGAAGATTACTTTCAAGCCAGACCTGGCCAAGTTTGGGATGACGGACCTAGAACCCGACTTGCTGGGTGTCCTTCGTCGCCGCGTGTACGACATGGCTGGCACTGTTCACGGTGTCACGGTCTTTCTAGATGATCAAGTGGTACCAATCAAAGACTTCAAAGGGTACACAAACCTTTTTGTTTCATCGCTCAGTGATGAGAACAGCGAGCCTGCTAAGATAGTCACGATGAGTCCCTCACAGGAACGCTGGGAGGTCGCATTCTCGCTGAGTGACGGTAATGGCTTCCGGCAGATGAGTTTTGTCAATTCCATTGCCACGACGTCAGGTGGTACCCACGTTGACTACATTACAGATCAAATTGCGAAGTATGTCATTGAGAATATCACCAAGCGCGGCGGTACGGGGAAGCTGACGAAGGCCCAAATCAAGAACAACATGTTTTTGTTCATCAACTGCCAGATCTCGAATCCCGGCTTCTCTTCACAAACAAAAGAACAGCTGACCTCTAAGGTTTCACAATTTGGTTCGCGGTGCGAGCTGCCGCAAAAGTTCCTTAAAAGTGTCCTCACCAGTACTGGGCTTTCTGAGCGCGTTCTTTCTATTAGCGAGAACAATGCCGCTAAGGAAATGAAACGACATGATGGTAGCAGGAACTCGCGTTTAACACAGTACACAAAGCTCGTGGATGCACAAAAGGCAGGAACACGCGAGTCCGCAAAATGCACATTAATCCTTACAGAGGGAGATTCGGCTCAGGCTCAAGCAAAGTTAGGTCTGCAAGAAGTTGGTTACGACTACTATGGGTGTTTTCCGCTTCGGGGTAAAATGCTTAACGTCCGTGACGCATCTTACGACCAAGTTATGAAGAATAAGGAAATCAAGGCATTGAAGCAAATCATTGGTTTGCAGCACAAGAAGCGATACGACTCAGTACAAGGACTTCGCTATGGACACGTCATGATGATGACTGACCAAGATCATGACGGCTCTCATATCAAAGGTTTATTGATTAATTTCTTTGAGTCTAGCTTCCCTGGGCTCCTTGATATACCCGGCTTCCTTCAGGAATTCATCACCCCAGTCGGCAAAGTCACTATCGAGGCTGGGCCTCGCAAGGGTGAGGTACTACCTTTCTACAATATGCCAGAGTATGAGAGTTGGCGAGAAGGCCCGGGAACACAGATATCGAAATGGTCTTTTAAGTACCTGAAGGGTCTTGGTACATCTGAAGAATCCGATATGCGTGACTATTTCGCTGACATAGAGTCTCACGAACGCACCTTCCGTGAGCTCCAGGGTCAAGACCAGAACCGTATAGACCTCGTATTCTCTAAGACAAAAACGGAGGAGCGCAAACAGTGGTTGCAGGATTTCCGGCCAGGCACGTATCTCGATCCAACTCTTCGGGTTATTCCTATCGAGTCATTCATCGACGAGGAGTTGATTCTTTTCTCAATGGCGGACAACATTCGCTCAATTCCTTCAGTTGTTGACGGGCTGAAACCGAGTCAGCGTAAAATTATGTGGATCAGTTTTTCCACGGCCTCTCGTGTGGAAATGAAGGTTCAAAGTCTCGCTGGAAGGGTTATTGATAGGGCTGGTTATCATCATGGCCCCGAGGCCCTCCAGCAAGCGATCATAGGTCTCGCTCAAAAGTTCGTAGGGTCGAATAATCTGAACTTTTTGCTGCCCATCGGTAGTTTCGGTTCAAGAGATCAGGGTGGTAAGGAAGCCAGTGCTCCTCGTTACATTTCAACCAAGGTGAATCCTCTTGCTCTTAGAACCTTCAACAAAGACGACTCGCCGCTGCTCAACTATCTTAAAGAAGATGCCGCATCCATTGAACCCGAGTACTACGTGCCCATTCTTCCCACGTTGCTTGTCAATGGGGCTGAGGGAATTGGAACCGGATGGTCAACTAACGTTCCAAGCTATAATCCTACCGACCTCGTTGACAATTTGAAACGTATGATGAAAGGGGAAGTAATGAGGCCCATGGTACCCTGGTATCGCGGATGGACTGGCGAGATTGAAAAGGTCCCGAATTCCGACACACAGTGGCGTGTATGCGGTCGTATCGAGGAGATCGATGAGACCACGCTAGCTATCACCGAGCTCCCAGTGAAGATGTGGACTATGACCATGAAAGAGTTTCTGTTGAGATCAACTAAAGGCTCGTACCGAGATGTTGAGGGTGCAAGCGAGAAGGAAAAAGAAAAACTGGCCGCGAGCGAGTTTATTGAAGAGATGCTTGAGGAGCACACCGACAAAGTGCGGTTCATTGTGAAGCTCAGTCCGGATGAAATGAGAAAGGCAAAGGAAGTCGGCCTGTACAAAAAGTTCAAACTCATTGCATCTATTAGTACCTCAAATCTGGTAGCCTTTGACCCCCAAGGTCGTTTGCGCCGTTACGATACCCCTGAGGATATCATCAAGGAGTTTTATCATGTCCGACTTGACTTTTACAAGAAACGGCGTGACAATATGATCAACGATATGAAGAACTGCCTAGAGCTGCTCAGCTCGCGTGCCAGGTTTATCAAGATGATTGTGGAAAGAGAGCTTGTTGTTTCGAATAAGAAAAAGAAGGTGCTTGAAAAAGAACTCAGGGATCTTCGGTTTCCATTGTTTGTGGCTACTTCAGGAAAGCCTTATTGGCCAGATGAACTTGATGAAACTGTCAAAGAGGAGCTGGAAGCTCAAAACAGCGAGAATGAAGAAATCGATGAGGACGACGTCGAAGGCGAGAGCGATGCCGTGGAAGTTGAAAAGAAAAAGTTTCCCACGTACAACTACCTCTTGAATATGACCATCTCCTCATTGACTGTTGAAAGATACAGACGTCTTTTGCGAGAACGTGGGGAAACTGAGGAGGCTTTGGCCCAGCTTCTAGAGACCGACATCAAAGACATGTGGAACGCTGAGCTGGATCAGTTTTTAGAAGTGTGGAATCAGTTTTTAGTGGATGAGGAGGATGAAGAAAAAGCGGCATCGTCATCCAGGAGAAAGCGTGGAGCGCAGCAAAACAAGAAGCGAAAGCGTGGTGGTGACGACGATGATGACGACGATTTTGGGGCTAAGAAGCCGCGCAAGCGTCAATCAAAGAAAGCGAAGCAACCTTTAAGGTTGGACGATGCCATTGTCATTCCGCCTCCTCCGATTGAAGAGTCAGCGGTCAAAACTAAGCCACCGTCTCGTGCGCCGAAGGGGAGCAAAGAGTCAAGTGCGAAACCCGCGTCAGCTCAGACGTCCAGCTCTCAACAGTCTAGCATTAAACAAGAAACAGACGAGAGCCCCAAAATTTCTGAAGCCAAGCCAATTACGACCTCTAGAGAGCCCTCCTCAAAAAGTGGTTCTGTGCCGAGCCCTGCTCCTCCTTCCAAGCCGACCGTCAAGAAGGCTTCAAGCGATGACGATAGTGTGATAGACCCAATGGATGTGGATGTTACACCACGACAACCTCGAGAGAAACGGCCTCGCAAGGCTGCCAAGAGTGTAGAAGTCAATGATACTTCATCCGATGAAGGGGATGGAGGCGATGCTGAGGACAGCTTTGCACTCTCAGACTAGTGTTAATGTGTACTTCCTAGGAGCTGTATTCCATAATTATCTGTGATTGTTAGGCTGCACTTCTTATGATATATGCCCTCTCAGTTTTCAGTCATTTGTTCTTCTAATAGGAGACCGTTTGAAGGACACTTTAGAAGCAGAACTGCACCTTGTGTCTGCTCTAATTTTGCACCCTGATTTTTGAAGGCGACAAAGGTAGAATCGTGTATAGAGAGGTGTAAAGTAAGCCTTATGACATTGTTCTATTGACGAGGTGGAAACTTGAAGGCCTCTGGTGTGCGATCTTTCGGTGTAGACTCTTTTATAAACCGGCTTCGGGTTTTTTCTTTAGGCTTTTCTGTTTTGCTGCGCCTTTTGCCTCTCAACAAGCTCTCCAAACGGAAAGACGAGTCAGGCTGCCTCTTGCTGTCTTTTGAAGCATGAGGGCTGCTGGCGCTCGATACGGGCTCAAGTGAGATAGGTTGCTGCTGCTGTGGTAATGTCCTAGAGCTTACTGGTGGTGCCTTAGGTCTTTCTCTTGGGTTCAAAGACACTGATGCATCGGTCGAAGTTCTAAGAGGCTCCGCAATAAATTCGTCGCCTGAAATGCTGAAGCTTTGCCATCGACCACCATGAGGTTGCGTGTTACCGTGGGCTGGTGGTGCCTGTGTCGCCGAGGAGGAAGGGAAAAACGCGGCGTTCGAAATAGGTGTGGAGAGGTCGTAGTCTTGATTGTCCGGAATAGTGATAGAGGAATCAGTTGACATTCTGCTTTGCGTGGGCCCAAGACTTATCATGCTTGCGTTATCCGCGAAGCTGTAGTTAGAGAATCCCGTATTTTGAAGACTTCCCTGTCGCTCGTGGGCTAGATGTGTCACGCTAGGGATGCTGGCTTGGCTCGTGGACAGCTGTTTCTGAGACCGTCCGAAGGAATCTGCGAAGGACGTCTTGAAGCTGACTTGCGATGGAGACCGAGCTAGTGATTGGTTCAGTATCAAGCTCACTTTCTTGTCGTAAAGTTGAGGAATAGATTCAGATTCAGATGTGGCGCGAGCACGCGGAGATATGCGATTTGATTGTATATCAGCTGCAATGGAGTCACTCGAGGGACCATGATGAGGGCTCCCAAAAAGCCTGCCTCGAGGAGATCCTAGACTGGGAGTACGGCTGCTTCTTGGGCTTGTAGACATCTTCTGGTCAGTTTCGAGGCGACCTGAGAGACGCCGCTGCGATTGGCGCGGCACACCAACTCGAGTGAAAAAGCTGTCAAACTCGTCCAAGTCAGTGAGAATTTTGTCCATTGACTCAGTTCCCACATTAGTAGTGGATCCATGTACGCTGAGGTGTCGATAAAGGTTCTGTTCGAAGGTATACTCATCACGCTCAAACAGTTGAGCACCAGTTTCAGGTGCTGCAAAGTCATCGTCTGCAGTTGTGGAGCGACTTGGAGAGCATGTGTAGAAGACCGCATGGACATTCTGACGTGTCACAATAGCTGCCTGGGCTGGCTTAGGCACTGACCAGCCAGATTCATCAGGGATTCCAAACAAAGTTTCAGTGTATTCATATTCACGGAATAGTTGGCGCGACCCAAGGGTCATACGCAACACGTCTCTGTCTAGAGGGTCAGGTTTGACTGACGCCACCAGATCGAGAACGCTGAGGGATTCCTCTACATCGGGCGTAGTCAACAACCGCAGCAGTGGGGCAACAAGATCTGCTCCTCTCCATTTTTCTGCATCAATGCCATGTACCTGAACCTCAGGGATCAACGTCTTCAAAATATCAAGCGCTGCCTGTCTCACCGTTGGCAGACTGTTGTTGACCATTTCTAACATTAGTATGACCAGGTCAACATTGTACTCCGGAAAAGCGGCCGGCAGTGCTAGAACGTATTGTCGCAAAAAGTCGGCTTTGGACCAAAAACGTCGCTTCATGAATGAGTCCAAGGTGCGCGCAAGTCCACTGCCTAAAGGGGTCACCAGCTGATAAAGGTGATGTGCAACATTGATGAGGCTCGTGACGAGGTGCGGCTGATCCATCGCATTCAGGAAACGGGGTAAGTTGGCAGCAAGTAGATACGGGTGGGGATCTCGTGATACACCAAACCACAGAATGTTCTCGTCTGCAGTAAGTTGTCTCGTTTTAAGTTCCGTCAATTGGTCGAGAACATCATAGCTGAGATCTATCGCGTTTTGTGACCTGAGACCCTGCAGCACTAGCGGCAAAACTCCACTGAATTTATCTAGTGAGCCTTCCCATCGAGGCGGAAATGCCTTTATGGCAGCTTCGGCACCTTCTGCAGTCCCTTTCTTTAGCAACTTGCTCAATATCGACAGTGCTTCGATATACTCGCGTTCATTGGTGCTAGAAAGCGATGCTATTGTTGCCCAATACAATTGTGGGAAAACAGAAAGCTGGTCCACGTCCAGCTGATCCACAACAGAGTTCAAGGTCATCAATATCTGGGTTGCAAACCCTTGAATATCTGGGGCCTGCTCGCTAATAGTGCTCGAGAGGCGTGCAAGCAAATCTCCTAAAATCTTGACATCAAGGTGTAACTTTAGGCATCGATAGATCTGCAGGCTCCGGCAAGCAATATGGCGAACAGGGCTTGCTGTGGCCCATTTCAAGGCAACTTGGGACCACTCGCTAGGATCCAGCGCATCTTGATTTCTCAAATGAAACAGCAATGCCGAGACCAACTCACCCATTTGATCTGGCACAGCACCGACGTCATCGCCGTACCGCCACCTAAGATTACCAAGAAGAGTTGTGAGTTTCTGCATGCTTTCTGGTTCTGGGTTGAACATTCCCGCGAGGTTCAGCAACAGCTCGCGAGTTTTATCCTGAACCAGGCTCACAAAGTGGTCGCCCAGAACAGCACAGACATGCAAAAGCGGTACCAACTTCGGCGCTACAGGAGTGGAAGTACTGATAGTGTCCACAAGGAAGACCACTGCCAGTTGCCCATGTGAAAAGGGTGGAAGTGGTACGGTCGTTTTCGAGCCACCTTCCTTTTCGTTAGCCAGCGCAACAACATTTGCCAACGATGCTACATACGGAAATTCATCCTCGCACGAAGGGGAGACCAGCTCCATTGTGTCGTTACTCTGAGTGATCATATGAGCCGGTTCAAGATAGCTTAAAAGCTTCTCGGTGATCACACCACTAGCTGGAGAGGTCAGAAGATAGATAAGAGCAGTTCTAGAGACTGAGACTGAGCCGGCTGTCCTCTGCTGCAAACAGAAATTCAATAAAAAGTCCAATACCCTTAGAGCATTGTTAGTAACTCCGGTACTATTTGTGCAAAGTGCTACCCATAGCGCCTCCACTTCATGTTGCATCCGTCCACTGAAAACTGCTGTGATTTCCAATAAATTTGCCAAGACCATCTGAAGGCCAGAGTCATTTTCTGAGCTGAACTCAATGTTCTGAATCCAAGGAAGAACCACACTCAGGATGTCGCGCCGATCGCTGTCGTTGACAGCCTGAAAGGCCCGCGTCATCTGACTGAACAAATAAAAAGATTCGTGGCTTCTTTGGGCGGCCAATTTACCGCTGAGAACGAAAATCTCACGCTTGTATACACTAGGTGAGGTAGACCTCAGCCTAAATTGGAACTCACCAGCAATGACTGACTCGCCATACAGTCCTTCCTCCACGATTTCTATTAATTTGACTGCACGAAAACGAGTCTGGCAGTCTGGATCGCCAATTTTAAATAAAGCGAGAGCAAGAAACTGCTGGGGTTTTTCCATTTTCTGTTGTAGAAGCTCTGGATGTGCCTCAAGAATGTTCACGAGTGCCACAAAATATACCTTTGCAACGCCTCTTGATCGTTCCGATGAGTTGTGGTAGCAACGAGTCACGACTTCCAGCAATAGCTCAGGCCTCGATGCGTAGCTCACCAAGAGGTTCTCCAAAGCCGTCCTCCCAGTATCTTGCGCGACTTGATCTGAATTGGACACTAACAACGCGTAAATCCAATGAAGCACAGGCTGTATGTCATGGATAAAGCCTTGCGAATCCTTGAGCAATGCCGCCAAGGCTCGTGAAGTCGCTCTATCTGTGTCCCGCTTGACGATTTCAAATTGAGCCAGCATAACATCGCTATGTGCTGAGCGACGAATGTTGGCTCTTCTTTCAAGGACAATTGTGCTGTTGCTGCCGTAGGGAGACCAAAGATCAACTGTTCTCCAAAACAGAAGCCACTCGCCTGCAGGGTTGCGGCCAGTAAACATGAGTGAGGGACCTAAAGCAGTGTAAGCATCAGTCAAAAGCTCGCTAAACGCTATACGCAATGATACTCCTTGAGAAGATTGCACTTGGCCAAGCATTTCCCTTAGCTGTTGCAAGACGGACACCACCTCCGTGCGTATCCAAACATCTTGACGGATTTCCCGGTTTTCCAGAAAGACCGTGGTTTGCTTCAGTACCTGAGCAATTCCAGTGATGATCCGAAGCAGTGAGTCGCTGGTAATATTTGCTTTCGCCTGTTGCTTTTGAATTTGCTCGAATTTTGGCAACGCATCACTTAACACTGGTTGCAAACATTCGAGTAGAGTCTTATACGTGTTCACGTTCGTGCACGACAGCCCTGCCACGATGGCATCGCGAACAGAATTTTTGTCTGACCCTAACATTGGAACGACTATTCTAAAAACTGAACGAGCTGAAGTGATTCGCTGATGGTGGAGAGTAATTCTCTGATGACTGCGCTTGCGGGTGTGCATTGCACTCAGGCCAGACGCCGAACTTGACGGCGTTGGTACATGCAATTTCTGCTCCTCTGTTGATGTAAGAGTAGCACAAGCCACAATGAGATAAACTTTCCATTGCTCAATAATGCTAAATGCGGCTGGCATGTTCACATTAGCATCTAAGCGTGATGCAATCTCGGACACCGCCTCATGCATCTGAACTAGTCTATCGCAGACTAAATTCCTGCATAATGCCACAGGAATTGGATGCGTTTCGAAACATAGTGAGATTATTGATGGGAACAATTTCAGCCAAAGGGCATTATCCACGCCATAGGTGGATTCGGCCAACCTTGCAAGCGATGCACGCTTGGACCGAAACTTCGCAAGTCGATTTCGCTCGGGCATACTTAGCTCCAGGCGCTTCCAGGCTTGGCTCACAATTTGGACAATAGGCGTGACTTGTAATAGATTGATGATCCGGGATGGCCTCGAGTCACCAGCTTTAGATTGGGCTGACTCTTGGTAGTTTAAAATAGCCTGATCCATGGTGGTTGTCAGCCACAGGATTCTGAGTCCAAGTGAGCGAACGGACATGTCTTGAGAACACAAGAAAAAAAGGCCATTTCCCTCGATCTCTTCCACTGTGGACCATAGCCCAAGCAACTGAGAGTCAACAGATGGACCCGGTATAGCAGCGTCACCGTTTTGTAGCCGCTTGACCCAGAGCTCCACGAGCTCTACGTAGAGACTTAACTGCCTGGCCACCACATGTGCAGGACTTTGAGACACACCTTCCACGTAAGTTTCCGCCAATGCATCATAATCATTACTGTTACTCCCCACATGCAGACCAAGACCTAAGCCACTCGTGCGCAGGCCGTTTCCAAAGCTGAAGCTTGATGAGTGAGTATGAGTGCTCGAAGAAGCGCTGTCGTGACTAGCCCCTGACGTAAATCCTGATGACGTGCTTTGCATGCCTATCAGGTCCAGCGCTTCAGCCTTGCGAGCGTCTGCTGCCATCATAGCTTTTGTGTAAGGCATTAGAAGAATGCGCATGTCACACTCGGCTGCAACCTTGCGTAAAGACTCAGCAGATGCCTCGCTGACAGCATTGACTGGATGGCCAACACAGCGGCAAAGCACGTCTAAATGCCTCAAATGCTGCTCTGCTGACCACCAACTTGGCCAGCTATTTAAGAATTTAAGCAAAAGGTGCTGCTCTGCCGATTTGAGGCCCAACTCGTTCCTTCCAGCTGTCATTTCGGACATTTGGGCATTGGAGGACATACTACCAGACGCTAAAGAAACAAGATGGGAGACAGAATTCTGACGAGAGGCAGGATCAGATATAACACCTCCCTGTTCAATCCATGCGCCGATTTGGCCAATACAAGACCCGAAAAGATCAATGCTACCCTGCATAGCCGCAGTGATAACTGGTCGATGCGGTAGCTCGGAATCTTTTGCTTCGCGAGCACCCACAAGTAACTCACTAGTGACAGGTAAGGCCTGCGATGAAGCACTATTCCTTGCGAGAGGAAATGGAGGACGGATTCCGGTCCGAAGGTCTTTCATGACTTCTGTGAAAGCGTCAACAGCAATGCCAGCTCGCTCAGGTAACACCGCAGAGTCAAAGGCCATTGACTGCTGTTGCGACACGCTGGTCGAATCGCCACCAACCAGCATGGGAAACAGCAGCTCGTCCAGCGTGTATTGTTGATACCCTTGAAATGCACTTCTTAGCAGCGAGATGCAAGCGGCTCGTGCCTCCATGTCCGCGTTGACCGCTTGCCAGTATTTTCTGCTCGTGTTGCTAAGAAACATTTTTTTCAAGGCCTCTATCTTCTTCGTCGTGACATTAAGACTCTCTCCACAACGAAACATGTATACCCACGCAAGTCGAGCCGCAGGGAGCATCAATTGGATAATCCGCTGAGGCTTTGTCTTATTCTTTTGTACATATGACTCGAGCAAGACAAGCCAGTGTTCTGAAAAGAACCTCTGTGGCGCCAAGCACAAACTCATCACTGACAGCGCAAAAGACGGCGAAGTGGCATGCTGAGACGAAGAGCCGACCGAAGCGGCTCTTGACGCAATACCTGAGCTCATGTGTTTCTCCTGTGATGCTTGAAAAAGTGTCTCCATAGTGCGAGCCCAAACTGGCTGATTCACCTCAACTGTAACAGACTCAGCAAGAGGCTCCAGCATTTGACTGATCGCCGTGGCGTACTTAGTTCGCAGAGGACTAGAGGAAGGGGTTCGCAAGTAGAATTTTGACATTGACTCCAAAAAAACGGAGCTTTCCTCTAGGAACTCCTCTGGGTACAGCTTTATTTTGAGATACTGCATGGCCTCGAGAAGGAGCGCTGCCCTTGCTTCCTGCTTTTTGGAAACGACCTTCTTTTCAAGCTCTGCTAGAAACCTGTCATCGACGCTTGCCAAGCGAAAAGAGCTCATCTCCCCGAGTAGTTTTGCTAGGTATCTCCAGTTGGCGCCACGTACGCCGTTGGAAGCAACAACCTCAGGATCCGCAGACACAAGCTGCTTGAATACAATGTCCTCAAGCTTCTCGCCAAGACCGTCGCCAAGAATCTCGTGAGGTGTTTGGCGAATCACCTCCATTAGAGCGCGACACAAAACATATAGGCTCGCCAAGCTCATACTCGGTTGACCGCGCTTGGTCTTTCGCCAGTACATAATGCTGTCAATCACCGGCTTGGGTCGTCGGCGTGCAACATGGCCCATGCTTTCGAGAATGAGATCAAACTCGGCATCAACGCCTTCACCTAGCAGATCCTCAATAGACTCATCAGGAGTCTGCGGAAGCATCGAGAGCTTCTTTTCGGTGTACCGAACAAAGCGCGTGAATAGAATGTGTAGTGCGTACTCGGCAATGGGCTTTTCTTCCTCTTCTGTACCGGCAGCCGCACGTTCGGGCTCAGGGAATCCCATTTGTTCACTGCCATAGGTAGGCGCCACAGGAGTCTCAGGAGCACTGAGAATATTGAGATCTCCTAGATTAGGGATCTCAATTTGCTCAAGCTCATTGTGCTCCATCACCAACTGTGTATGGTGGAGTCTGCCTGTTTACCGATATCCGCTGGATTGATATGTGGCAGCTGTGTCAGCAGCAGTACAGCAGCAGCAGCAGCAGCAGCACCCTGGCGAGAGGCGTGAGTGCGGAGCTGTTACAGACGTGCTAATGCATGCCGGTAAATAGAAAGTTTCACTCGGTACGTTATCTTTTGTAGATATTCTGTTCAGTACACGCTTTATTGCAAAATATTATGGAAGCGGGGTATACTGATTCTTGAAGATTAGGCGATAATTTCTGGAAACGAACGCCAATTTATTGGCTCGCCAAAAAATCGCTTGTTACCGTGTTGCTTTGCATTTATCAAATTGTTTGCAAGTGGCTTTGCTTTTCATTGCCTTCCTGATGTTAACAGTGCGTCAAGCAGTTCAGCTCCGGTAAGGCACCTGATTACTCCACGCACCCGAGCTCCTCAAGCCACACCGCCCAGGGCACCTGGTCACAGTCCCCGTAACGGCGGACCACCGCAAAGACATGAACAAGTAGAGTGCAATCCTGTGAAGAATTTTATGAATAAGTTAATAGGGAGTCTTAAATAAAGCCGGCTTTAAACATCAAAAGCTGAACAGCTCGTTCCAAGAAATTGGTTTTCGCACGGCATTGGAGAAACCCTCGGAGAATTGCACCCAAACTTTGCGAGCTTTTTGGTCGGCAGCGTTAGCAACTTGAGTAGCGGACACTGGAGCCTCTTTTCCAAAGAAGCCATATTTACGGGCCATAGGTGCGGGTGCAGTGACTGTCGCGACTTCGCTAGAAGGTAGCTTAGTTATTGGGTGAGCAGTGCTTTCAGGCACAGACAGAGCCATTTCATTTCGTAAGAGCTCGCTGAATCCATTATAGAGTTGGCTCCGCGGCATGAGCTTCCAAGTGGACACGAGATTTCTCGTCGCCTCATCAAAGATAACAGCCGACTCTATCGGCGGCTCAAGCCTGTAAACCAGCGTCCCGTTCTCCTGCTTTTCGGCCTTAAGACCAAGGCCGACGTCTCTGAGTGATGCGGCGAGGTCGATATGCCGCGAATTTCCAGAATTGAGCAAGCTAATTCCCGGACAGGCAAACTTTACAGCATAGGGGAGCACCTCCGTCAAAGCCGTGATGTGCGAGGTCCCTTTTCGAACAGAGGGCCCCGATTGACTTAGAACTTGACCCAAAAGACTCTTGGTGTTTTTCACGCTTTCAAAAATCGATGGCGGCTTCGCAAACGCGCGGCCACCTAGCAATGCCGTTTTTTGCTTCGACGCACTTAGGCGTGGCGAGCGAAACATGTGTCCAAAGGAATGGGCAACTATGGCCTTTATCTCATCGGTAGTATTACGATGGTCAGCGAGGTCAAGAAACTCACCAAGAGCAGCAGGCTTCCTCATCATGTCGTCAATGTAAGTGGTGGTAGGGTAGGCCGTGAAACAGCTCGCCACAAGCTTGTCCAAATCCGTGCAGCTTTCAAGCTGTTGAAACGAGGCCGGCTTAGAGGCTTGGAACTGCATTTTAGCCAAGGCTGACCAGTCTGTAAGCTCGAAGTTCTCGCGGCTCTGGTCGAAGCAATACTGCGCACCGAATTGTATAGCGTTGAGGCAAGCTCGCATATCATAATCACACGAGTCCGCCACGCGCGACAGAGTGCGAGCCGAAAGGTTGTACCCTTCATCATTGCAGATTGTTTCCAACCGCTTCAAGAGCCGACCAGGAGAATGACGCTGAAAGTGCACTATTTCTGCGTGTTGGCGCAAAGCGTGCAGGTTCGGGGCCCAGACATCATTGCAAACGGCAATTATTGGCCGCCTTAGTTGACTGCTCCTCTTCTTACCTCGGCCTTGTTGCCGTTGTCCAAGTAAAGAAACAGCCTTTTGGTCTTCTTTCAAAATATTTACCAAGGCACGCACGAAACCGTGCTCAGATGCGCCTTCCACCTCGTCAGCGACAATGCAAATAGGCCGCTTTGAGTATGCTTGATGGCTTTGAACAGCCGAACTAATTCTGTTGGTAACTACAGCTGCATTGCGCTCGTCACTCGCATTGATCTCGAGCACGTCATAGCCAGCCTGTTTCGCTATTGCATGTGCTGCGGATGTCTTGCCTGATCCAGGCGGGCCATTCAGAAGAAGCACTTTCTTCAAGGGCCGGCCAAGAACGTCTGTGTAATCGGACACCTCAGGCTCAACGCCATATACAATGCTGCGCCAGCGACTCAGCCATCGCATTGCGTGTCTGTTCGCATCATCATTACCAACGAGATCGAAAAACTCCGTTGGACGGTATTTTTCACTCAACAAAGTGCTGCTTTGTACACGGGCCTTTTTACGTTGAGGGAGCATGTCGCTCGAGCTCAATGTCCCTTCAGGCTTTCGCTTCCCGACTTCGGTAAGGAGATCGTAAATGGGTACCCCATAAGGTGCGCGTGAGTCTGGCTCACTGGGCCCTTTCTGTACGGCGTGCTTTTTACGGAATTTCAGCCCACAGGCCGTAGGATGTGTTTTTGTTGTGTGAGAAGGCGCTTCGCGTTTGGAGGATACGGAAACATCGACGTTAAATTGACTGAGGATATCTTCTTCTTCCTCCAGTTGGTGAAGCTCCTGTTCTGCGATGTTTTCCGTGAACAGAACGCTCATCAACGACACGACGCGTAAAAGGCCAACAACGCGTTGGTCGCAACACACCTAACCCCCACTCTGACAATTACTGTGCCAATAACGCGGCTCACAAATTACCAAGTGCTTAGTGGGCGGCCCACGCGGCTGGGATGTGTTTGATGTGCACCTGCGCTCGCACGTTATTCACCTAGAATACGAGAGGTTATCAATTTACCGGTGCTAAAAGACCATGTAGGAATGAGGAAGTGTACTGGTCTCCATGCAATGCTAAATCTACGTATAAAGCCCGCCTTCTGCGCCTAACGGCGGCCCTTTACCGTAAACTTTGCTCCAACTGATCGGTTTCTTAAAAGCCATGGGGGGAAAACCTAGCTCTACGACCAGCTTTTGAGCCATGCGCAGAGCATCCGAAAAGTTGTCACCCTCGTAAACCCACGAGATCAACGCGTGACTCCCTGGTAGCGTTTCAAGGGCCTCGTTTACAAACCCGCAATCCTGCATTGGCTGTGGCGAGCTGATGCTAGTGATTTCCAAGTCCGTTCCTGCGCCTTCGAGGCGAGCCCCAGCGTTTGCTGACCCGAGGATAATTGTGCCCTGAGCGACCATGTCGCGCACCTGCCGATACAGCGACTCAACGAATTTCCGCTTATATCCCGGCAGTGGAGGTGAACGCAGTTGCACAATGTAGTCGTCGTTCCTTTTGTAAATTTGCAGTGCTGTCGCGATATCCTGCGGCTGCGAATCGCCCTCTACATAGTCGAGCGGGCCTGCGAAGGGGCAAAGCATCTCATCGTTCAGAGACTTAACGAGCTTAAAATCATACGTGTGAAGGATGAGGTCCACGGATAGCTGTGGTACATTTCCAATAGACACTGACGGGACCACAAGCATTCGTTCGTGCGCTACCGTTCTCAGTGGCTGGCCTGCCTGATACTCTCTCCCTCTCGCCATCGTCTTATTTCAGAAAAGTCAGGTGATAACGTTTCTCAGCGGCTCGTCTTCGGAAGAGCCCAGTAGCCATAAAAGTCGAAAATTTGGAGGCACGCTCAAAAGTTAGAGGCATGTTGCTTGACTCGCTCATAAACAACTATATTATTGAGGACGACGAGAGTGAGGCCTTTGCCATTGCTACGCAAATATCAGACTCTGCGTCGCTGTTGAATATTGTGAGAGCACTTGGGGACCCTCTCACCCAAGAAGACGCGGCCGTGCGCTCAAAGGCTACGCAATGCTTGGCTGACGTTATAAAGACTATGGCAGAAATTCAGAGTCAAGAGCTCACTGTGCTCGCAATGTTCCTTGTAGATCGGGTGGAAGACTTTGCCTCTGTGGGCGCCGCGGCTGACGGCCTGGCTGAGCTTGTGGCGCGACCCGGCTTCAAAATCCCTGACGAGTCGTTCTGGACGAAGTTGCAAGAGATAAATATGCTGGATTTGGACCAGCCAGCTCGATTTAGAGTTTTTCAGTTGCTTGACAAACTATCAGCGATTAGCAGTCCTGAGTTTGTGTCAACATTTGTGATGCTCGCATCAGGCGAAAAAGACCCTCAGAACCTTATGGTCTCGCTAAAAATTAGCGAGCACATTCTCGCTTGTCGCGGGACCGAACTTCCTCGAGAACGATGCGCAGAGCTCTACGACATCACATTCTGCTATTTTCCAATTACTTTCAATCCCCCAAAGGACATGGAGGTAAAAATTACTGCAGACCAAATACGTGAGCGGCTACGAGCAGCTTTACGCTCGCCAGCAATTGCGGAGTGGGTAGTACCCGGCCTCATTGGCAAGCTGACCGCCGTGAACGTTGGGGTCAAAGTAGATGCTCTGCAAACACTGGGCGCCGTGGCTGAGAAACTAGTGAAGTCGGGCGAGCTCTCGGCTTATTGGAAGCCTATATGGGAAGGCACCCGGTACGAGGTACTCCATGGAACACCGCAAAGCGAGACCTTCGAGCCAATGATAGCTCTTCTAACTCAGCTTGCTGGTATTCCCCAGTTTTTAGAGGCCGTGCGCAAAGAGTTTGAATTGGAAGACTTAACCAAGGGAAAGCTTTCGCAGCTTTGCCATCTTGTTGTGGGTATTAGCGGTACTGAGGCAGTTTGGGATGTCTTGGCCCCAACTGCTGTAGAAAAAGCAATTGAGTCTGCAGAGCTTCTCAATTTACTGCTTTCTGCTCGATATTCAATACCATTTTCCGATCGAGTCATTCAGGCGCTGCTAGTTTCCCTCGCTAACGGCAACCATCGAGAAAGCTCCGAGGGCCTAAAATTACTTGCATTACAAGACAATGAATATGCACCGCTGGTGGTGCAGACACTGACGCAGGAGAAAGCCTATGGCGCACTGGCTGAATTGGCGAAAGGCCGTGCGGACGCCGTAAAGGACCACTGTCTCCCGCAATTGTTGTCGGAGCTTCCCGCTTCACTAGGGGCATTGGGGCAAATATGTTGCGTGCGATCACTTGTACATACACTGACAGTAAGATTGCTGTCACGTATGGACCTTGCCGATGAAGCGTCAGCGATGGCCTATTTGAACACGCTTATCACGTCCACTGGACACCTGCAGTCCAACGCACAGCTGACTGGTTACAATCGAGTACTGATCACACCATTACTCAATCATTTCAGACACGCAAAGGTAGTTTCCGAGGATCTCGTGGATGCTGCTTGCATTTTGATCGAGCGTGCCTCGCGTGGCGTAACGCCCGAGCACCAACAGTCTCATGCTTCAACAGTGACGTCGAATTTGGGCAATGTCCACTTTCATTTGATTTTAAGCGGTGTGGCAGCAATGGCTGAGTATCCATTTAAGGCAGAATTTGCTAAAAGCTATCTGCAGCTGCGACTAGGAGCAGCAACGGCGCTACTTGAGCGTGCTGCCTACCTGCGCACTTTATCCTTGATGGCGAATAAGTGGCCAGAGGCTTTGGATGTTGATATGGAGCAAATGCAGGCTGAAGTCGAGGCTGGGGATGTTAACTCTCTGGAGGCGTTTGCGTGGCTCTCGAAGGGGCTTTTGTTCCGCTCAGATAAGGCGGGCTTTCAGAACGCCAGCTATCTCACGAAGCGCGTGAAAAGCCACCCTACAGTAGCGAAGATCTATGCGGTGCTCATGGCGCCAGATCGCGTACTCTCTAAAGAAAATGGGTGCGTTGTACGTGCCCTATTTCGCCAACGGGTATTCGAACAGAGCCTTCCTGTGTTGGCGCCTGAGAACGATTCCCCCAATACGCTGGTGGCTCTTAGTGGGCTGCTAAAGTACACACCACAATCGGTAGTTTCTGCTCATTTTGACAAGATACTACCTCTTCTTTTGGCGAGCCTCAACCTTAGATCAGGTCGTGTCCAAGCCGTTGCTTTGCAATCGCTTTGCGATTCACTGCCAGAGTCCTCGGCGGCAATTGAGTATCATTTGAGCGCCATAATTCCCAGCTTGCTGGAACTCGCAGTGCAGGCCACAGCTGCAGACGTTCGCGTCACGGCGCTAAAGACGCTCATTGCCATACAGAAGTCTCTTGGGCCACAGCTTGAGCCAGCCAAACAGAAAATTATGGACAGACTAATTATTGCGCTAGGCGATAAGAGGCGCGAGGTTCGAAAATATGCAGTCATCTGCCGCCAGGCGTTATTCTAGAGGTGGTGGCTCTTGCTTTGCTTGAGTTCGGCTCGCGCCCATTGCGACGCCTGCATTCAGCTAGCATCTAGACTGCACACATTACCTCCTACTAACGTAGGATATAAAAGAGTTTAATGACACCTAAGGTTTACGCACGCGATCCTCTCTTCAAAGTAATTGTATGAAGCTTATGACGAGGCGCGGGCTCACGTGCCCTGCCTGCACGAGCGCGCGACTTCGAGGGTTGAAGGAACTTTAATGTATTGTTATTATTAACCGACGCGCCCGTCTGTCCTTCCAGAGGCTTGAACGCGCTTACTTTGTCCACAATTCAGTGCAGTTGAGCGAACGTCCGGCAATGACGCTAGTGCCCCTCATTTTCGCTCGCTCGTGTGTTGAGTGCCCCTCAGACCCACCAGAGTGCAAGGCATGCCCCTCAGGCCAAGTCTGCACGTTGTCGGTGCAAACGTGCCAGCGCTGCCCCGAAGCACGCTGCGTGAAGAACAGTGATCAGCCCTCGAATCATGCAGGCGCGATCGCCGGTGGTGTCGTGGGTGGTCTAGTTGGGCTGGGCTTTGTTATCGGTGCGCTCCTCTGGTACAAGTACCGACACCGGCGTATGCGGCATCT
The DNA here is from genome assembly GCA_030566755.1 of Entelexis tilneyi. Taxonomy (NCBI): domain Eukaryota; kingdom Fungi; phylum Ascomycota; class Dipodascomycetes; order Dipodascales; family Trichomonascaceae; genus Entelexis; species Entelexis tilneyi. Next base: position 176,628 of record JAKUAT010000001.1, on the reverse strand, counting down.
GCAGAAACTGAGGCAACAAGTATCTGAGATGACTCCACCCGACTCGCCAAGCTACGCGGAGGATATTCCTGAGCTGAAGGCACCAAGCATAGTGACCCACGGCGACAGCCAAATGGTTCCTATTGAGATACATTTTAGCCAGTCGCCATTTGGGAACCCCTATCACTTGGATAACCCAACCATCCGAGAGTCCATCCGGGAAAGTGAGTATTCTTTTGGCAGCCAAAACATTGAAGACAACAGTGGTGGCCTAAGGAATTACGATGTAGCCGTGCAGGGCCGGGCAAATCTTGTTGATCTCAACAAATCGCGCCAGCGACGCCCGCAGCCTCCACCGAGTCGGCTTGCACAGGGTCAACTCTACGATATCGTGGAGCACAACGAAAGCACAATACTAGCGGGCAGATCTCAATTCTCGCGACCACAATCTACGAGACCGGCGTCCACAATTGCCACTGAGCAGACTAGATCAAACCATGGTGGCGACCTGCAGGACCCTCGGCGATTTACGGCACAGGCTCCGACCCAAGAGGGGACGAGTCGCTATAGCCGCGCGTCGAGTCGTGAGTATGTGGCAGATCTTCCTGAGGAAGCACAAATCTATAACAACCACGGATTTTTCCAGGGCTAAACTCGTGGAAACGTTTCGCTTTAAATTATTTATTCACTTTCAACAAATGATAAACTTGAAGGTCTTATGAGCCGATCTGCACTGCAGACGCACGCGCCTTGTCAGATTCTCTCTTGGAAGTGGGCGCGACCGTTTCTCACTCACATAGGGCAAGGGATTCACTCAATTGACAGCGTGCAACGGTCGCCCGAGTTTTTATGCACGGGATTAGCGCGCATATCGTGTGTCACCCGCTCAGCAATGCATAACCGCTGTGAGCTGGGAAGCAATATGCAGGTGGGGCTGTAACGCCTCGAACCAGCCGGCGTGCGAGTACAACTCTGGCGACTCGTACGAATGCATATGAATGCTAACTCTTCTAAAAACCGCTCACCATCGCCAACAACATGGTCTGTCACGATAGCATATTGTCCGCTGTCGTGTCTTACCGTTTGAATCACATGACAGTAATCGATGTGGCGCTCGCATCCAATTAGAACAGACAGTGGAACGCAATGGCTTGCTTGGGCAAGGTGAGCCCACATCATCTCCGCCCTGGCAAGTGGCTGTTACTCGTGATTACTTGGCGACGATGGGGATCATCCTATATAAGCCCCTATTCCCTGTAGCATAGGCGTAGCAATAATCGCAGCATCCTATGTCGAGTCCCAAGTTTAGCGAAGTTGATCAAAAGGCAGTCGACACCATCCGTGTGCTCGCTGCCGACGTTGTGGCGAAGGCCAACAGTGGTCACCCTGGTGCCCCGATGGGTCTTGCGCCGTTGGCGCACGTCCTTTGGCAGTACGTCATGAAGTTCAACCCAAAGAACCCTCTGTGGTACAATCGTGACCGTTTCGTGCTTTCGAACGGACATGCCTGCGCCTTGCAGTACATCATGCTGCACCTTTATGGGTACGACATCACAATGGATGATCTCCAGCACTTCCGCAAGTTCAACTCAAATACACCGGGCCACCCCGAGCGCGAGCTGCCCGGAATCGAGGTTACCACTGGTCCTCTGGGCCAAGGTATCGTGAATGCTGTGGGTCTTGCAATTGCCGAGCAGCATATGGCGTCGACTTTTAACCGCCCTGGCCACGAGGTCGTTTCTGCTCACACATACTGCATTCTTGGCGATGGCTGCTTGATGGAAGGTGTCAGTCACGAGGGTCTTGCTATCGCTGGCCACCTCAAGCTGGGCAAGCTTATTGCGTTCTACGACGACAACCACATCTCTATTGATGGTGACACCAACATTGCGTTCACTGAGGATACGGAGAAGCGTCTTGAGGCTTACGGCTGGCATGTACTGCACGTTGCGGACGGAAACTCTGATATGGCTGGTATCTTCGAGGCCATCGAGAAGGCGAAGAAGGTTACCGACAAGCCTTCATTCATTCGTGTCACCACGACAATTGGTTACGGTTCGGTGAACGCAGGCACTCACGGCGTTCATGGTTCCCCCTTGAAGCCGGACGATATTGCTCACCTTAAAAAGGAGTGGGGCTTTGAAGCCGACCAATATTTTGTCATTCCTTCTGAGGTTGCTAGCCAGGCGTTCACAAAGGGCGCCCAGGGTGCCGAGCTCGAGAAGGCTTGGGACTCCGAAGTGCGTCAGTACCGCGAAAAGTATGAGAAGGAAGCCGTAGAGCTTATTCGTCGCGCTCGCGGGAAGCTGCCCGAGGGCTGGGAGAAGGCCCTGCCAACCTACACACCGAGCGACCCTGCTATTGCCTCGCGTAAGTTGAGTGAGACCGTTCTCTCCAAGATTGAGTCTGTTCTCCCTGAACTCGTCAGTGGTTCTGCTGACCTCACTGGCTCCAACCTTACCATTTGGAAGGATGCTGTCGCCTTCCAGCCCAGTGATTCTAAGCTTGGTGACTACACTGGGCGCTACATGCATTATGGCGTTCGTGAGCACGGCATGGTCGCTTGCCTGAATGGCATTGATGCGTTCGGCGGAATTATTCCCGCTGGTGGCACATTCTTGAACTTCGTATCTTACGCCTCTGGTGCTGTGCGCCTCGCTGGTCTGTCTGGTCACCGTATCCTCATCATTGCCACCCATGACTCCATCGGTCTCGGTGAGGATGGTCCCACGCATCAGCCTATTGAGACTCTGGCTCATTTCCGTGCTACTCCCAACGTCATGGTGTGGCGCCCGGCCGATGGTAATGAAGTAAGCGCTGCTTATAAGGTTGCCATTGAGAGCCTGGAGACGCCGACAATCATGGCGCTTTCGCGTCAAAACCTGCCGCAACTTGAGGGCTCATCTATTGAGAAGGCTTCGCGTGGTGGCTACATCTTGAACGAGAGTGTTGAGCATCCGGAGATTATCATCGCCTCGACTGGCTCTGAAGTTGGAATCTGTGTTGACGCCGCCAAGCTCCTCGAAAGCGAGAACAGGCGCGTGCGTGTTGTCAGTGTCCCTGACTTCTATACCTTCGATGGCCAAGATGAGGAGTACCGTCTCAAGGTCTTCCCTGATGGCGTACCCGTGTTGAGCGTGGAGGTAATGTCAGCGTTTGGCTGGAGCAAGTATGCTCACGAGAGCTTTGCCATTGACCATTTCGGTGCGTCTGGGCCTTACGCGGACCTCTACAACGCGTTTGAGTTCACTCCTGAGGGTGTTGCTAGCCGTGCGCGCGCAACGTTGAAATACTACGAGGGCAAGAATCCGATGTCTCGCATTCACCACGCGTTCACATCCATTTCGCAGCGCGGCCCGGGCCCTTACCACACCAAATAGGTACTTGGCCACTAATAGAAGAATTTTACAGCTTTACTAAATAAAGAGTATTTTTTGCAATACGTCACTGTTTTCACTGAAAACTAAAATGGCGGCCAACAAATGACCATGACCATGAACCACATTATAATCCCATTATGCTGATGACATTTACAACTTTTTGCCCTAGAAATGGCTGCTGCCGTAAATGCAGTCACCATTGTGGCTCTGCTAGCATCGTCAGCTTCTGTGCTAGCAGCGGTGTCTATCCCGACGTTGAGGCCCTTTCTTAACTACGGTAAGACTTGGAGCTCTGGCACGAGCGGCGGCGGACTGATAGGTGCCCTATCAAGTGTCAGTGTCCCACACAGTTGGTTTTGGCACTTCTACTGTCTATTGATTACTATCGAAGCTCTCACATATGATTTCAGGAAAGCCGATCTGCGAGCAGTCCTGCTGGCGTTACAAGGCATTCGCAGACTAGCTGAACAGTTATTTCTGATGCCACATTCGCCTTCACGCATGCATGTTTCGCACTACCTGGTGGGCCTCATTTTTTACACGCTGGAGCCATTGGCGACCGTGCCATCTAGAAAAAATGGCCGGCTCTTCTCTGTACTGCTCTTTGGCATTGGGTCAGTTTTCCAGTTCGGCTGCCATCGTTCTTTGGCAAACACAAAGAAGTACCGATTTCCAAAATTTCCAATCACAAGTCTTCACGAGAGGCTGGAAACGGCATGTCCTCATTATGGAGCAGAGATCATTATCTATCTAGCATTTGTTTGCTTAGCAGACCCCGCTCACCTCGGTGGTTTCTGTGTCACGCTTACGACATTAGTGTGGGTGATAGTCAGCTTGGGCGTGTCTGGGCAGCGTTCACGGAAGCATTACGAGAACGCCGCACTGAACCACCGAGGCGCAGATCCAGCGAACCGCCGAGAGCTGTATATAAAATGGGCCATATTGCCATACTTTTATTAAAATAGCCAGATAAAACGTGAATTGTCCGAAAGATCTGTTGATCGGATAGACTCGTTAATGGGAATCTCAAAATTCAACGACGAGGCGCCAAAAGCTACTGGAACCTTTGAGACAGACTCTGCGACTGTGAAGAACACCTACGCCAGTGACATGCATATGGTCGAGCTTCCTCCCACCATAGATGGCTACGTTCGAGGCCCTAACGGTCTCACGAGTGAGATCAGGCAGCCAGTTCAGGCCCATCAGAACAGGAAAGCACCTTTCATGGTCGACCGTGCGGACGCGCCGACTCCATATCCATGCATGGCAGCACGCTTCACAGTTTCTTACCTCAACACCATCACACTACAATGTATAGGGCTAGCGATTTGTGTTGCACTCTTTTCCAAGCTGTTAACAGTCGCACTCGAGATGTCGAGTAGTAGTTTGGCCCAATCTTGCTCTTCCGTTGCTGGTACAGGAATGCTGTCCCTTGTCACAGATTCTGTGCGAAGTCAGGCGTACAATGGGGTGAACGCAACACTATGGAATCTTCAACAGGCGTCAGTATCAAGTGCTCAAAGCGTGGCCAGCTCCTATGCAAATGCTCTAGCTTCTATTTGCGAAGCCCGAAATAACGCTGCTTCCAATGCCACTGAGAGCATGGCCAACTGGACTGCCCTAGCACTCCACCAAGCTGAAAATACCACTGAAACCCTTTTCAAATCGCTCGAAGATGTAGAACGTGCGCTTGAAAAATCTGGCTATTTTAGCGGTATGACTGGCAACATTTCTAAGGCTTTTGATTTTAAGATTCCCAATGGCTCCGCTCAACTCAACTGCTCTAACTGGCGTAGTGGCAATTTTACTAACACGAGCGTCATTGCGGTGGTTGATGGAACAATGAAGACACTTCAGGCCGCCCAGAGCCAAGTGGCTCTCATAATGAAGGTGCCTATCCCACAATTCAACAGCACCCCATATAGTAGTACAGGCGATGCGTCTCATGACGAAGATTTCGGAGTCGGAAAACCAACTAAAATCTGGATTCTATTGTTCTCACTAGTGGCGGGACTTGCTGTAGTTCCGGTGGGTTACCGTGAATATTTACTGTGGCACTACCAGCTTGCCACATTGAAAAAAAGCCTGAGCTTTGATCCATTAGAGGATTTCCACGAAATGTTACATTACACTGGGACCTCATTCTCGAAGGCGGCTTCTCACGTCATTATCCGCTCTGGGCATTACTCCCGTCAAGTTTATGTGAGGTGGGCTCTGAACTACGCGTTCTCCAGCAACCTGAACAGACTCTTGAAACTGTCAATTTTTCTCGGCATATACGGAATTGCAAACTCAACCATTATTGCAAGCGTGCGACTGTCACAAGCCGGTGTGTCGAGCTGCGATTCGTGGCTGCGACATAACAACGCGACTTACACAGAGTTTCAGGGTGCTCTTAACTCAAAACTATTTGGGGTTTTGTCACAAGCTTTAGGAGACCTCTCCGTTAAGCAAGCCCAGTTGGTGCAATCTTTACAAATGGCGACCGGTCTTCAATTAAATACCTCATGGCCTTATGAAAGCGGAGTTGCCCTTGAGAAGGTTACGCTCCCAAAATTACAGGGATGGCATCAGCGAGTAGAGGATTTTGAAGGTAACAGCAGGATTCTGGATCTTCTGCGATCTGTCAACTCAGCGATCTGGATTTCTTCCATCACGACGCTTGCAATTTGGCTTATAAGTGCCGGTTGCGCCTGTATTTGGGCAACTATCAAGATAAGAAATATTCCGGATAATTACGGACGTCACGGAACGCCGATGAGTCGACTTTAGTAAAAACAAGTTTTAGATCATAGCGATATGAAAGCCTTTTGAACCTAGCGAGAGCGACCACCAGCCTTCGAGAAGTTCTGCAGAACTTCTTTAGTTGCCTTTGTCTGCGGAAGGAGCTGCATGTTCCGAGGCTTCTCCAAGAAGCCGATTGCCACCAGAAAGGAGATGTAAGTGCCCAGGGTCTCATAGTCAACACCAGCACCAGAGCTTCGATCCGACCCAGTGAAAGTTGCATCAGCTTTCAAAACGGCTCGAGCGTTCGCGTCATCAAGATCCGGTGCTTTCGTGTCTTGCGGCAAGTTATCGAGAACAAAGTGCAACAAGGGGAAGAGAGCGCTGTCGCCCTTCTCAACCACATACTTTTCGAGAGCACTGCGCCAGTAAACGTACTCAGCCTCCTCAACCTCGTAACCAAACTGGTTGAGGCTACCAAGGAAGTTATCGAATGTAATGCGCGGGTGCGACGTAACATGAACAACACTCACGTCGCTCAGCACTGCCGCATTTAGTGTAGCGGCAACGGTAACACGAGCCACATGGTCCACTGGAACCATATTTACGGAGTTAGTGATTCCAGGATACAGTCCAAGCTCTTCACTACCCTTGAGCATCCGGAGTAAGAAGTCGTCCGGATTGGAAACCCCCGTGGCAGAATCACCAACAATGTACCCTGGCCGCACGATTGCCCCTCGTAGTCCATGCTTTGCACCTGCAGCTCTAAGAATGTGTTCCCCTGCCCACTTGGACTGGCCATAGCCGGTACCTAGTCCAATGCGACTGCCTTCGAGGGAGTCAGACTCAGGAATGCCATTCAGCCCACGTTCTATAAGCGAGTCGCTCAACTCAATAAAGTGCTCGTTGTCCAGAACTGAGGTGGATGAGACGAACGAAAAGTATTTCGGTTTTCCAGCCGTGCATAAATCCATGACATTCAGCGTACCAATGACGTTAGCTCCACGAAGAACTGAGTACGGATAGACCCAATGAACCAAAGCACCATTGTGAACAACGATGTCCACTTCGTTTACCAAATTCTGCCACTCGCCATCACTTAAGCCAAGTTTTTTAGCCTCCAGAGATCCTGTAACGACTCCGATGCGGTTTGCATACTCGTCCTTCCAAATTCCATACGCTTTGCCCGTGGACTTGACACGCTCAAGACCATGAGTCGCGTCTTGGGCACGAACCTGGACTATAACCTTCCTCGTGGCGGAGCGCTCGAGCAGGTCCCTTAGGATATAAGCACCCAAGAACCCCGTAGAGCCGGTAAGAAATGCAGTGTAGCCACTGGCCACGGGTCCCAATGCCGAAATATACGTAGGCAGTCCCGCCGCCAGTTCAATAGCATCGTCGCCATATTTAGCAGACTTCTCAGTAGGCTGGGCAGACGGCTTCTCAGGACTCAAAACATTCTCGCCCTTTTTAAGATCATCAATCGCCTTTGCAAACGCCTGAATCGTGGGCGCAGTGAAGACGGCGCCTAGAGGGAGGTCTGGCACGCCAAGCTTAGAACGCGCCTCAAAGATCATTTTTGTGGCAAGGATAGAGTGCCCTCCAAGATCGAAGAAGCTATCGGAAGCATCAATTGAAGGAGGGCGATTGGGAAGAATGCTGAGCCACAAGTCACGCACGGAGACTTCTGTAGAGGTCCACTGAGGGCCATCTGCAGCGGCGCCTTGGTGGCTCCGCAAGTGCTTGCTCGCAAGCTCCATCTGCGCTGTATCAGGGAACGGTAGCCGAGGCTTGTCGATTTTGCCGTTGGGATTCAGCGGAAGCTTCTGTAGTGGAACAATAAGACTCGGAATTGCGTATGAAGGCAGTCGGCTTTTCAAGTACGATCGGATGCTCTTTATCAGGCGCTGATACATAACCAGACCCCGTACAGCTGGGCTTGCCTCCTCATCCTCGTCTAAGCTCTCATGGTCAGAAATAAGATCATTAGCGCCTTGCGTTTCTGGCACTACGTAGGCAACTAGCACAGCCTCTTCGTCCTTATCTCGGCGAACTAAGGTGACATTCTCACGGACCTGTGGGTGCTTTGACAGGTGCGTATTGATTTCACCAAGTTCTATTCGGAAGCCGCGAATCTTCACTTGATCATCAGCGCGACCACTGACCTCCGTATTGCCGTCGGGCAGATATCGCCCGAGATCACCGGTTCGATAAAGACGATCACGAGTACCGAGCCATCCGTCATGAGGGGGAGGACCGTTCCAATGATTTGATTTGACAAACCAACTAGTGAGGAACTTCTGTGCAGTCATATCAGGTAAATCAAGGTAGCCATCCGACAGCCCGCCTGCTCGAACGTAGATCTCGCCTACCTCGCCAACGCCACAAATCTGCTCCGGTGAGTTACGATTAACAACAAGCATCTGGACATTAAGCATTCCTCTTCCAGCCGGAATCGTGTCCTTTTCAGTTCGCAGAAATTGGGAATCTTCTTCAACAGATGGTACGCGGAAATACGAGACTGCGCGCTGCGTCTCGGTAGTGCCGTACATGTTGATGATAGCTACATTGTGAGCCAGAGCTTGCAGCTTAAGACAGTCGCGCTTCGTCAGAATGTCGCCAACGAAGAACGCATTGCGTAGATCAGGAATTTGTGAGGTCGCTTGAGCACTCAACAGCTGGCCCATTGCAGGCGTGAGGTGAGTGACCGTACACCCAGTGTCTGCCATCCACTCCGCAAGGCGTCCAGGAGTTCCAATATCTTCAGCAGTCGGAACATAGAGCCTGGCGCCAAGGAAAAGGGGCGTAAAAATATCACGTTGGATAGGGTCATGAGCGATGCCGGAAAGCATTGTGAATTTGTCCTTATCACTTAGGCCGAAAGTTTTCGCCATCCATGGGAAGTAATAGGCAAGTGAAAAGTGACGACCACGAACGCCCTTAGGTATACCCTCGCTTCCGCTTGTGAAGCTGAGCGTAGGGTGATTGTCTGGTCCGACCTGAACACCGGTTTGCCTATTTTTGCATTCCCGCGCACCAGTGATATCTTCCTGAGCTGTAACATCGCCGTTGTCCTGTAGCTCAAGGTTGGTGAGTCTCAGCTTCAGGTCGAGGTTCTCGGCTATATAATCATTGACAGCCGGAGCCAACTTGCCAGCTTTTTTCAGCACAATGAGCCCTCTAGGTTTCGCAACGCTGAGATAGATATTTTGACGGGCAGCCGGGTAGGCAGGGTCAATAACGGAGAATGTAGCCCCAGCTTTCAGGACACCCATCACGGCTATGACAAGATCAACACCGCGATAAGCATAGATCATCACAACATCGTCTACGACGACCTTGTTTTGCACGAGCGCGTGCGCAACGATATTGGATGCTTCGTCAATGTGCTGGTAAGAAAAACTGCGGGTTTTGGACGATTTGTCAAGCATGGACGCTGTTTCCACGATGCATTCACGCTCAGGAAATTTCGCAGCATTTTTCGCAAAAATCTCATGTATGGCGCCCCGGAAGTTGCTCCAATCGAGGTCAAGAGTTGGGTCAGGGACCACTTCCTCATTTCTTTGGCTAGGGGTCACCAAGTTGATAGCTAGTAGCGACTCCCCCTTAGCGGCGCCCTCCGCAAGCGCGGCAAATTGTTCGAGAAGGAACTGGATACGCTGCCGCTTGTATAGTAGCGAGTTATAGTACCCAATGATACTATTACTTTTGGCATCGTAGATAACTGCAAGGTCTTTGAAAGGCACGTCTCCGAATTCGGCTGCTTCGCCCATGAAGAATAGTGTACGGAACATATCTGCGCCCTCATTTAGCTGCTGACGCAAATCCGAGTGCAGCACAGTGTGCGCGAAAGCAAGTTTCTCGGAGGCGGTAACCGCATCCACAACGTCTTGTAGTAAAGTATCCTTACTGAATCGGGAGTAACGCGCAACATTGTGGCGTCTCTCAGAGCCAGAGAGCGCAGACCCAACGACAACATCCTCGTCGCCAGTAAGGCGGTGAACCAAAACCAGATAAATGGCAACTCCTACAGCGTAGTTCGAGGTTTTGTGCTTGCGCGCGAGGTCATTGATAGCTGACGCTGTGGCTCGGGGCAGTGAAATTGCTACACCTGATTCCACGATCTTTCCGTCTGAGGATCTCTCAAAGTCCGTAGGAAGGACATTGAGCGTGCTGTTTGCCAAGTACGCTTTCCACTCGTCCATTATGGAGCCTGTGTTAAGAAGTGACTCACGGCAGATCCGAAAAGTTCCAATAGCTGGTGAAAGGCCTAACCCTATCGATGAGCTTACAGCCCGTCATACTTAGTGTCCCTGTCCCAATACCTACAGCATCCGCACTACCTCCTCGAAGTCAGCGTCGCTCTCCAACATACCAGGGTAAGGACGTAAAATTAATAACCCAAGATCTTATGTCCGGTGGAAGGCACCTACTGCTGCTACCACAATCATTTTTTCACCGTCTGTAGCTCGTGTTGCCATAGAATGTCTGCACGCAAGCTGCAACAGGAGATGGACCGCGTGTTCAAACGCGTGGCCGAAGGCTGTGCCGTCTTCGATACAATATACAACAAGCTGCAGAATGCCTCAAACCAATCGCAGAAGGAGAAGCTTGAGCAGGACTTGAAGCGAGAAATTAAGAAACTACAAAAATTGCGAGACCAAATCAAGACATGGATAGCATCGAATGACGTACGAGACAAGAAGCAGCTTATGGAGCAGAGAAGACTCATTGAAAACGACATGGAGCGATTTAAAGCCGTGGAGCGCGAAGTTAAGACGAAAGCGTATTCGAAAGAAGGCCTGAGCAATGGCGCAAAGTCTAATGATCCCTACGAAAAAGAGAAGCGTGCTGCTTGCGATTTCGTCCAAAATCGCATCGAGGCGCTTGAACAGCAGATCGAGGACCTCAGTGAAGAGGAGGATCAAATACAAAGCACGATGAAAAAGAATAAGCGCGACCAAGCAAAACAAGACCGGATAGCTGAAGTAGAGCATCATTTGGACCGACACAAGTGGCATATTAAAAAAATGGAGCTTATGATTCACATGATTGAAAATGACACTCTTGCCCCGGAGTCTGTTATGGATCTTGAGGAAGACATAAACTATTACGTGGAGTCCAATCAAGATGCGGATTTCGCAGAAGATGAGGCCATTTATGATGAGCTGAATCTTGTCGCCGATGATGAGGGCGAGATAGTTGAGACTATCGTGCGTGACGATACGTATACACTGGAGGACTTAGCGCGTGATCTCAAAAAGGAGCAAGAAGAGGAGCGTGAGAAACTGCGACGCGAGCAAGAGCGTGAAAAGGAGAAGGAGAAGGAGAAGGAACTTGCGAAGGATGGCGAACATAGTGACGGCAAGGATAGCATTCCTAGTCATACGGCATCCACAGCATCGTCTACCAGTTCTCCATCACCGGTTCCGAGCCGCCGCAGCCAAAGCCCGCCTTCAGGGCTCAATCCGCTTCCAGCACCAGCTGTTCCAGCGTCTAAGTCAAGCGAGCCGCTGCGGAAAGGAGCACATCTTGCTCAGGGCGGATCCACAGCACCTCCCCCTATTCCTGCTTCCGCTCGCGCGGTGGGAACCTCTTCTGCTCGTGCATCTCCAGCGTCTACCCCGGTCCCGGGACAACCACAGTTGCATGGCGCACAGCAGACGCCGCCGCTAGCACAACCCACTGCAAGCTTTCAGCAGCAGCTACAACAGCAACAGCAGCTACAACAGCAACAGCAACAGCAGCAGCAGCAGCAACAAGCACAGCAGACGCAGTCTACCCAGGCAAACTTGTCACAAGCATCGCATGTTGCAGCCAACGCTCTTTCGCGTACCCCTACACCTGCGCTTAACCGGACCTCTGTTGGCGATTTTCGTGATCTACCGCCTGGGCTACAAGATCTCCTTGGCTGTCTTGATGCCGCAAAACAGCGTCTGAACAACCCTGCTGCATCGTTTTCTGTTCCAAACGTGGCCAAACTGATTGAGTCTTCTTATATGAGCACGCCAGATGCATCTCTCTCTGATCAGCCTAGGTACTACCATCCGCAGAACCCGTATCCCACGCCCGACTACTATCCCCAGGACTCGCTCGCATCTCTTGAGGAGCCTGCTGTGTTCAAGGAAATGCATGTAGACACCCTGTTTTACGTCTTCTACTACTGCCAAAACACGCACCAGCAGTATCTTGCCGCGAAGGAGCTGAAAAGTCGAAGCTGGCGCTTTCACAAGCAGTTCCTCACCTGGTTCCAGAGGCAGGAGGACCCCGAGGTTATCACGCCGGATTATGAGGAGGGCACATACCGCTTCTTTGACTTCGAGGGCTCATGGGTGCAGCGCCGCAAAACGAACTTCAAATTCGAGTTCAAATATCTTGAGCAAGAGATATGACTGCAATCTACAGACGGCATCTAATGTTGTAATACTGACACATAAACCATACTTAATGAAGGTGTTTTTTGGCCTACAAGTTGTGGTCCTTCTGGATTTTTGCGAGAAGATTCTTGCTGAATGCGCTCACTTGTTGGAAGTTTGTTTCGAAACCATCGTCGCCTCCGTAATATGGGTCGTCAACTATGCGATCGAACTTCGTGTCTTTCCCATACTCTCCAAACAATTGAATTTTCGCTTTGGTGTCTTTGGGTGCCATCTGCTCTAGGTTCCTCAAATTACTGCGGTCCATGGCCAGAATATAGTCAAACTTTTTGAAGTGGCGAGTCGCAATCTGTTGAGCTTCGTGTTTAACTGGTACGCCATGCCTGCGGCAAGTCGCTGCACTGCGTCGGTCAGGCGAATCTCCAATATGGAATGCAGACGTGCCGAATGAGTCGACTTTTATGACATCGCTCAAGCCAGCCTTTTTCACGGTATCAGCGAAAACCGCCTCAGCCATTGGCGAGCGACAGATGTTACCTAGGCAAACAAAAGCCACGTTCACCTGCGACATAGTAGTACAAGAGACAGTAGCTAGGCTTGAGACTATGCGGTTTTAGAAGACCGTTATGGTAATGATTAAAGGCTACGATATTATCACTGTACACCTTGTGTACACTTATTAATGGTATGGATCCTATTGACATGGCTGAAGCCGGCTAATTACGCAGGAGGGCCATTCCATTTCCATGTGCTACGGTGACAAGCATACTCGTCGCCTACTATGCACTGACGGCGACACAACAAGAAAGTTATCTGCATGATTTAATAAAAAGGTGAGCTTTGCATTAATTAAGGCTTAAAGGAAGAATGCCAAGTGATTACTGCTCCAGCCATTGGCATCGCAGGAAATGGGCGCAAATATTTCATAGCAGTAAGACTGCCCGTTTCTTTAATAACTAATGGATACTTTTTATGTACAGGTATTTCGAGGTCAGCTCGAGATCGAGTCGAGTAGCAGCTGACGCACAGTTTCGCTAAGTTCTGATCGGGGCACTTTAACAGAGTTACCGCCTCGGGCCAAAACCTCAACCAGCCCTTCGTCTTCCCAACTACGCCCCAAAACGACAGTAAACGGGACCCCGGACTCACGGCTGGCTCGCATTCCGTGGCCGAGCTGAGTTGTTCTATCCTCATGCACAGATTCAATGCCGTTGGAAACCAGTTCATCTGATATTTCCCGGGAGAGATCAATGCTTTTGGAGACAACTACAGCAGCGTAGGGAGCAATAGCGGCTGGCCAAACTAAACCATTATCGTCTTTCAGTTTCTCAGCAATGGCGCCTATGATACGTGTGACTCCAATACCAAAACAGCCCATCTGTATTGGGACAGAGTCTCCCGAGGGCAGTGATGCTTTGGCTTTAAGGGGTTCTGAGTACCGTGTCCCCAAATAGAAGGTATGCCCCACTTCGATACCGGTCTTGAGCTCTAATTGAGAGCCACAGTGGGCACAGCTCTCTCCATCATGAGGCTCAACAAGAGGAGATCCTTCAGGATTCAGCCTCCAGTCTACAAGCATTTTGCCATTGTCACGAGCCGCTCGGAGAAGCGGCTCCGATAGAGTGCGGCCTTCAGGGATTATAGCATCGCTAACTTGAGCAGCAGCCTCTGTGGGAAGACCTTTCGACATAGCTACTTCTAAGTTTGCCGTGTACCCACAAGCTGTATTTGAGCACACAACGACTGAATCCTCTCCTGAATCACAGATGTAATGATATTCGTGAGAAAGGTTGCCGCCCATGTCCCCTGAGTCGGCCTCAGCCACGGAGAAGGGAACTCCAAGCTCAGCGAATATGGAGGCATACGCACTTGAGACCCGCTCATAAGTTTTGGCGGCCTCCTCAGGCGTGCAATCAAAAGTGTAAAGGTCTTTCATGAGAAATTCGCGCGTGCGTAAAAGACCGCCTCGAGGCCGAAGCTCATTTCTGAACTTACGACTTATTTGGTAAAGGCTGAGCGGTAGTTGACGGTACGATACACTTCCAACTAGGGAGGTTATTTGCTCTTCGCCAGTGGGCGCCAGTAAGTGCTTCTTTTCTTCAGTAAATGTCAGCTCTTGTGAGATTTCGGGACCAAGACGGCCGGAGGCGCGCCATAAGGATGGGTTGACAAGGGTAGACAGCACTAATTCAGTGCATCCACATTCGTTTAAATGCTTTCGGACAATTGCTTCTATTTTGGCTTGCACACGTAGCCCTAGAGGAAGCAGGTCGTAGATTCCAGATCCCACCTGTCTTACAAAACCGTGTGCAGTAAGAAGATCAGCACTGCTTGCACTTTTCGATGAACGTGAAAGAGGCGCTAGTAGCTTGCTCAGAGCCTGTGATGATTTGCGGCCTGCAGGCATCTCTAGTTGCAGCCACAGCTCCGCACAAAGCTGGCACCCCCCTACTAAACGCTCATTTCAGGGACCGATGGCCCAAGTGTCGACACGTGACCCTTGGTCTCGGTGCTTTCTGCAGAGACGCGTAACCACCGCAGTCTCGAGTAGCGAGATCGGGCACCACAGAAGGCGGTAATTGAGGTACCGAGGTGATTGCTTGGCCGTGGGTTACTATTGTGCTATGGTGACAACTCGGAGGAGTGCGGGCACCCTTCCGTCCGCCACTTTCCATGCAGTAACCAGTGGCTCGTTGGCGAGACCGAGTGCACGTCCGCGCGGAAGGCCACAGCTCTATGATGGCCCAGCAATGGATCTTCCGCTTGCGGAAGAAAGTCAGAAGATGATTGTGAAACTGAAAGTACCGCACTACGCTTACGAGCTGGCACAGAAGCTTGGCGACCCGGTTGAGCCGTACTATGGGCTGTTTGCAGACAATGTAGAGGGCAGCAGCACGAGTGGCACACAACCAAGTGCCGAGGACAAATCTCTTTTCCGGCGTCTTAATAACAAGACGCAGGATCAGTCTATCAATGACAATGGGAAAAGCGTTCACTTCGGTTTACAGTGGGCTATGGATACCTGGTACAAAAGCTCGTACCCGGCGGAATATGCTAATCAAGAGTACATGTCAATTTGCTGTTACTGCCTTGACTACAAAGTCTCAGACTTTATGGCTGGGCGGCATGATCTAAAATGCCGTCGGCGGTGCCCTCCTGGCCGTGAAATTTATCGCGACGGCTCTTTGAGCATGTGGGAAGTAGACGGATCACACGACACATTGTACTGTCAAAACCTGTGTTTGCTTGCAAAGCTTTTTCTGTCCTCCAAGGCTTTATTCCACGACGTCCAGCCATTCTACTTTTACGTTCTTACCGACACAAACGAACATGGCTCGCAATTCATGGGATACTTTAGCAAACAAAAGTACCATTCATTAATGAGTCCAAGTGACCCCATCCAATCGGTTTCGTGCATTATGGCCTTACCTTTTACGCAGCTACAGGGCTATGGCCAATTTCTCATAGACTTCAGCTATTTGCTGACGCGCGCGCAGCGCGCCACTGGGACGCCTGAGAAACCGCTCAGCGGGCTTGGTTATAAAGCCTTCGAAAGCAACTGGAAGCGTCAAGTCTGCTATGCGGTGCGACGCGCCCTGAAGACGCGCGCCAAGGTCAAAATTACCGATATCAGCCGCGACACTGGTATGACAGTAAACGACGTCGTGTTCACGCTTGAGCTTCTCGGATGGCTAAAGAAGGCATGGTCTAAGCCGCATATCTCGCAGCTCCGCGTTGATGCCTCCCAGCTAGACACAATTATCGCACGATGGGAGAGCAGAGAGCCGCTCAGTGTGAAACCTGAACTACTTTTATGGATCCCTCCCGCCCAACGTGACTAAAGGCGAAAGGACGCTTCCATGCTGTTTTTATTTATTTTTGCACAATTAAAAACTTCTGCTTATTTGAGAGATGCTAGTGAGAACTATGTAGCAGCGGCATCATTTTTCTTGGTCGTTAGGGCTGGTCGCTCAGCCATCTCATCTTCAGCGTCATTTGCATTCTCATCATTCTCATCGCTTTTTTGTAACTGCAAGTCGTCTTCACTTTCTGCAACTAACTCGTTCTCTCTCTGCTCCATGTCCTCATCCTGCTGGAATATACCAGAGTTCGGAAGATGCTCCGGCTGCTTTGAAGCTCCCTCTTTCTCGTAAAAGAGCATGAATACCCCTTGGGCCGAAGCCACCTGAGCTTCGGTCGTAAGATCAACCTGGTCGTCGCTAATACGCCACCAAAAGCCATGATACTTTCGGAAACTGACATAGTGTCCGAAGTTCGCTGAACCGTAGTGCATGACTGCAGCCTTCAAGTGGTACAGCTCACTCTCACCATCGTTTAGCGAGTTCATCTCAAAATGCGGATCGAAATTCTCTTCGTCCTGAGGGTCTGTTGTGTACTTTGCCAGATCCAAAGTCATGGGGAAAACAACAGGAGCGAAGTTCTTTCGTACAATGCCTGTTCGCAGATCGAAGACACTGCGATTGATGTGGATCATGAGCACGTCTGGGTTCGGCCGTGCGAACATTGTCTGCTTCGTCTTGTCGGATTGAATCTTGTGAGAAGTGAACTTCAGCTGGCTGTATTTCTTTTCGTCGATCGCTTTCTCTTTCAAAACTGCATCAACATCATTGATCCGCGTGGAGAATGCGGTGATAAGCGTCTGGTTCTCGGCGGTTTTCGCTTCCTCGAGCTTCTGTTCAACCTTAGTCTTGAAATCGAGCAAGCTGCATCGATAGCACTCAACTCCGGATATCGTCTCCATAGCGCAATAGCTCTTTAGAAGACTATCAAGCGTCACTTCCGCGTTTGCCATGCCAAGGCTGAGGTCCACCGAGCTGAGGACGCCAGTGCGAATTCCTTCCATGTCGCCGCAACGTAAACAGCCAACGCGGACAGCAAAGCTACCATCGAACGGAGTAATGCGCTTTTGTCCCGTCTCTTCTTTGCTCGTGCTTCCGTCCTCGGGGACAATGTCTAGCTCCGCTTTCTTGTTAGAGGCTTTTTCAACGTCTTTACGATCCTTTTCCAGTGTCGTCAATAGTTCCTGGAAAAACTCTTGAGCATCCTCCTGGTTATAGCGGCTCCAGCGCTGATCGCCACCAATCTTCCGCATTAGCCGCAGCGTGCTATACCCGTGCTGCTTGGTGTGTATTTGGTTAAGGTTCGTTATGAGGTCGCTGAGACCGCCACTGAAATTGAGGTCCTGCTTGTTCTCACTCGTGTACTCAAGGATGGGGTCACAAGAAGCAAGTGCTTGCACCACAGAGTTTACGAAGCAGGTGTTGCCTTCATTCCACAACCCGCCGACGCGCGCGTCCCGAAACCGTCTAATGTTACGGGCCTTTTCTGCATCTGTGAGCTCATCATCACTGAACGAGCTAAGCCCGAGGTTATTACTCGCCACATTGTAGAGATATCGCATACTTGCACTTGCCATATCTACTCCTCCTCTAAGTGTGTCTCTGAACATGTATACTGTGACAAGTCCTGCTATCAATGAAACCCAAAGTATACCACTGGAATTGCTTTGGTTTTCCATGCCGCCCGTAAGCCCCGTAATCGCTTGCTCTTCGCTTCGGCAAATTTAGGTATTGAGCCTCTAAACGTCGATGGGTATGCTCGTGGCGTAAAACGGTGGTGGGGCGGGCGAGTCGGTGGTAGTTGCAATGGCAAGTTCTGGTCGGCCTGCTTATGTCACATTTTTTTTTGTCCCTGTGTCCTCCTCGCATCAACACGCCCTCTCTCCGGTTTCAATAAGGCTTGAGTCGTGAATCAGAACAACGCTTCGGAGCCCCATGGCAAAAAGTACGTAGTCAATTGCTCTCACCTTATTTTTGAGTGGGGATACAAACAGAAACTAACCGCCACTTGTAGAACAGAGCAAGCACAGCCGAGCAGCGCGGAGGAACGCGCTGGAGGACAAACCCGAGGTCGACGTCGAAGACTTGGAAAGCAGCCACCATAATGACAGTCGGGCCAAAGTGCTCGAGGAAATTGCATTGAAGGAGCTACGCAGCGGAGGCAATGCTTCTGCGAAGCCTCCACAAGCCATTCCTGCGGGCATGGACGAACTGACTGCGCTCAGCATGGGCCTTCACCCAGACCAATCAATCAACCCAAGGGACGCCCTCAAGAGCGGACGTGTCGTCAAGCCCAGTGCGAAGAAGAACAAACGCAACATGAAGAAGCAGCAGCGCGCTGAAATGGTCAAAGACATGCTCAATGAAAAGATCGATCAAGCGCGCGTCCGCCACAAAATGATGCGTACCTACAGAAGCAAGGAAGAAGAGAACGAAGCGGCTGAGGCCACGCAAGACGCCGAAGAATAATTATAATAAATATCGCCAAACCGCTAAGTGGGAAAGCTATATGCGGTAGTCAACAAAAACCCTCGGCCCCACCCCCCATTAACTGGGCTGTGCGTTGACAGCGTCGTTGTTTGCAGACCAGCGTCACATAGCCATCATATCTGCCAAAATCTTACGTCTCTAGCAACATTATGGTTAGAACTAGCCAGCCTGAGGTGGAGGCTGCGATTGCCCGAAACATGGAGATCGCTGCGGCGGCGGACAGGGAGGACGAACTGAAGTATTTTGAATGCACGCATCCGCCAGCCTACCTGCCTGAACTCGCGTCTACCGTGCAAAAGTTTGTCTGTGATCATGCGAAGGATGGCCGCAAAATTGCCGTTGTGACTTCGGGAGGAACCACTGTTCCTTTAGAAAACAATACTGTGCGATTTGTCGACAACTTCAGCGCAGGCACACGTGGGTCCGCCTGTGTGGAGCACTTTGTCGCGCAGGGCTACGCAGTTATTTTCCTACATCGCGAGTTTTCGCTGCTACCGTACTCACGGCATTACGCAACTTCGAGTATTATGGATCTGCTGAG
Source organism: Entelexis tilneyi (assembly GCA_030566755.1). Taxonomy (NCBI): domain Eukaryota; kingdom Fungi; phylum Ascomycota; class Dipodascomycetes; order Dipodascales; family Trichomonascaceae; genus Entelexis; species Entelexis tilneyi. The sequence goes on along the minus strand of JAKUAT010000001.1, from coordinate 157,277 downwards.
GCTCGATGCGGACGGCTCCGTGCGCGCGAAGCCCCAATACGAAGAATCGATGCGGCGTGATATAGAGACCTATAACAACGCCATTGCACAAAACTTACTTCTGCAAATTCCTTTCACCACGGTTAATCAGTATTTGTACACACTGCGCATGGTGGCTACGGATTTGAAGGACCAAGGCGCCCGCGTCATCTTCCTCCTTGCTGCTGCTGTGTCTGACTTTTTCCTACCAACTACAAAGCTGAGTGAGCACAAGATTCAGAGCAGCGGTGCTGCAAAGCTCGTAATTGACCTCGATCCTGTGCCGAAGTTCCTGCGCCGCTTAGTTGAAACATGGACGCCGGGCGCCATGATTGTTAGCTTCAAGCTCGAGACTGACGACAACATTTTGCTAAAAAAATGCCACCAGGCATTGCAAAAGTACAAACACCAACTTGTGATTGGGAATCTACTACAGACACGAAAAGAGGAGGTATGGCTTGTTTCTGACACTGAACAGAGACACGTCATGCTAGGCGACGCGAAGGAGATTGAAAGTGTGTTCATGCCGCAGGTTTTTACAATGCACGAGGACCACATCATGTCTCAGCAAAACTCATCTCAGTAAAAAGCTTTATCTCTACATAAACTCAAGGCCCACGCCAAATTGCAAGCCTTTATGTACAAGCTCGTCGCGGTGCGCGACAAGCGGCATGGCAATGTTCATCTCGAATCGCGCACTCGGATGCGTGTACACAATTCCCAATCCAGAAGTAACAGATGGACGCGGCACAGCCATATGTTCAAGAGTGCCTAGAAGTCCCGAGTTCAAAAAGCTGTGAAACCGCAAGTTTGGGCTCGTCACTCGCGGAAGCGGAGTGAAAATACTGAAACCAGCGGCAACGAGGTAATCACCACCAAGAGCGTCACCGGAAACGTGTGGCCCAGCATGATTCAGGCGAAATCCGCGCATGTCGAGCGGACCCCCGAGATTGAACCTGTCCAAAATATGCGTGCGCCGCCCATTTTTTCCTGCCAGCGGATAGAGCAAGCCACACTTAGCATTTACGGAGCCGACAACCGATCGCCAAATCTGGAAACCACTTTGGAGACGCGCCGACGTTTTGACGTAAGGAAAATCGCTTGCTGGTAACGCTAGTTCGTGTTGCACGTCGAGAGAGTACCCCAAGCCGTTTCCTGGCATTAACTCGTGCGGAATACGATTGTCGGTCTTCCAATTGAAGAACGCGCTGAGCTTGAAGTTGTTTCCAACATCGGTCCTAATCGCTCGATTCATGAAAGGGCGCTGCGATTTCAGCGACCGCATCACGGCATCCACACCAAAGGAAATTGAGGACTCTTTGTTCATGCGCAGCGTCAACCCACTCACGTTTGCGCGACTGGATGCCCACTCAAGAACCTTCTGCGAAGAATACGCGAGCGTCTCAGCTTTCCAACCTACCAAGGAGGGGAGCGGAGCAGGAAGCGCCACACCAACCAAGTGGGATGCCTTTGTGCGTGTGCCAGTACTTGTGTCAACAGTCAGTATCTCGCCCCAGCCAGAGACATTGCAGACAGAGCCACGAATGTAACCAGAACCCTCTGATTGGCCAAAGTTGGTTCCAACACGCGCAACAAACTTGTTCGCGGCAGGGAGCGCTATGGTTATCACTTTGTCGGCACTAATTGACACAACGACATCCTTGAATATCCCAAGCGACATGAGTGATAGCTGCACTTTATTTATAGAATCCGTGAGTTCTGCTACATTGGTCGCATCAAACAAGGGCTGAATGTGAGCTTGCAGAAGCGGCGCAGCAGCCCTCCCTTGAACATCTACTCCCTCAATTTTGATGCCTCCGCCTGGGCTGCTGAGCGGGACCAGCCCAGCTCGCATGTTGGCCAACGCCTCTTCTCGTGACATGAGTAGTGCGAACTCACCTCACACACTGTGAAGAGCTACCATCCAAACACGCTCTACAGAGACTTATCGATTCTAGTGTTAAGTCGTAACTGAGAACAAATGTCACACAGTTTGACATTGTGCGTTGATAAGTCGCTAGTAGCATACAGCAAACGCTTTCTTCGCTAGTGCCCTAGCCACAGAGGCACCAGGTCGTGATAGTCGTCTTCTATGAGCACTGCGCGCTATGCAGATCGACGTCTGGTGGGCACAAAACACGCAGTGCCTTTCGCTTGCTGCTGCACAACGCACAGCTTCTCTCATTGGCGCGTCGTGCGTGCGGGGCAAGCAGCCAACGGGTGCTTGGCGAATGGTCAGGCTCCGACATGCCCAGGGCGAACCGTCTAACGGTTTTGACATGCATGTACGTGCATGAAACCCTAGCGATCGACACTTGCATGTGACCAATTCTCCTAGCCCAGAACGACAGGAGAAGGAGTCTGGCACTTTTATTCCAGGGCCCCACACTTTTATTTTGGCAGGATTGGGCGCAAGAGCAGGGCCGCGCCATCGCCCTGCGTCTCTATCTGCCACTTTCTGAGAAGAAATAGATTCGTGTCGAAGCTTCTCGACGCTTTTAAACACAAATTGTTTCGGCCACGAATGTGACAACGAACGACGACTTAGTGAAATTGGACTGGGGCGTTGTGCCAAGGCGGAGTAGATAGCACCGTACAGGTAGACGCTGCGAAATCGCTTATGAGTTTCCAATTACTTTCCGATGGCTAATGGCAGCACTTTGAGCGACTGATTTTTGCTCAAAATAACAAGCCCATCCATCCCTTCCAAAAGCCTGCGTCAAGAGTCTGATATTACTTCTTTAATGCCTTGTTCGATTTACTCACGCCACCAATCTTCTTCTGCTTACCTGCTGGCCCTTGCGTTCATGTCCCATGTCCCCCCACCACCACTTAAGAGTTAAGGAGAGAGCGCAAAGCAGTTGGGGCTGTGAAAAATTAGATCGATGCGTGCGTGTCCTTGTATCGGTAAAGAAAATTTTGCGTTCTTCCATAATTTGCCTAGCTGTTTCGCAACGAGGCAGACTTGGGAGTGTTCCTCCGCTAGCAATCAGATGGCAAGCGGCGATGGCCTATGCTATGCCGCCACGAAGCCGTAGAGAAGTAAACGAGTTGCGGCCTCTGATCAGGTTATGCTATAGACTTAGAGATTTTAAGTCTAATCTCAATCTTCGCAGCGCATATGATAGAGTCTACCCTGTCCTCAATTCGAATTTTTAGTAGACCGGATAGTTTGCGAGGTAGCCTGAGTCAATATTTAGTTGCATGTGGATTACGATAAGCCTGAGGCACAAGCGCAAGGGTTTCTAATTGACTGAACTGCGGTTGCTTCTAAGTGCGTTAAATAAGCAATTTAAACTTGCATAGCGTTGAGCGCCCGATGGGAGAGACGGTTCTGCTTACATCGACTGCCATGTGTTTGTGTGCCATCGCCACCCGCCCTTCCTGACACCGGACACGCCGGCGCAGCTGTGTTCGCAGAAACGACATTTAAATCGAGTGCATTCTAACTATAAGCAGCCCTCTTAATTACTTTCGGACTACATATTCAGCCCCCTATATGAGATACGGTGCATCCGACATTGCGGTTCCCCTCACCGCAGCGGCAGTATGCGCGCTAGGTATGCAAATCTCCGCCCCGTATTTAATTTTTGGGTTGTTGCCCAAACACTTACCTTACCTGCATGACACTCCGATGATGATTCAGAGATTACTTTGTGACGACGATAAACCCTACTAAGAAAACGATCCACTCCCGTCCTTCAAAGCGACACGGCGCCCCTAGCCCCACATTGCCCCTAGCCCTTCGCTGAGTGAGTGTGGTGGCCTGCCGCTATTGTGTTTTTAACAGTGAATAAATTGTTGTGATTATACCTAGCTACTCAGAGGTGAGTAACAAGGTTGGCTGTCTTTGCACACGCTTGTATTGGCACTCCCCAATATACCCAGCAAGTTGAACGCACCTGTGGATTGTAATTACCAGCTGCTCACCTTTAATTGCACTCTCCTTCACATTTCTACGAAACTCACTTACTCGCCGAGAGTAGGCCCACACTTGCCAGGCTCTCGCCCCCAAATAAGCCATCTTGAACTATGTCCTCTCCTTACCAGTCTCGGTTTGGCGCAATTGGGCGGGACCCGGTAAATCTCGTCGTTCAGGATAACCTCGACGAAGTGCCGGGTGACATCCACCATCACGGCGGTATGAAGCTGAACCCTTCAGTTGTCCCTTCCGAGCCAGTCACTCCTCCAGCATCTGCAAACCCGACGTCTATTTATTCTGCTAAGCCAGCGTTCTCCACTTACCAGCCTTCCGTTGGAAAGGCTGCCGCCCACGCCTTCGCCTCTGGCGGCTTACAGACTTATAGCTATGGCTCCGGTCCACTTGCGTCTCCACTAGAGACGCCAACAGCGGCCCCCTACACTCCTCAGCAGCCGTATATTGCCAAGAGCAATGCGCCAAGCGCCGTCAACGCGCCAGGCACACCCATGCAGTCAGCTATGCTGAGCTCGTCTCGCTATGGCTATTTGCCTGGTGCAGGTACACCTGCTGCAGCTGCACCGGGAACCGCGGGACACAATCGCAGCTACTCGTACTCGCCCGCTGATGTACAGCCAACGCTGAAACGGATGTCACTATCGGGGAATTCTACATCTACATCTTCTTCAACAAATAGCCTCCGCCCGCGTGCATACTCATCATCAGGTGCGTCGGCGACGCCGTTCACTGGGCCTGCTCAGCACAGTGCGCAAATGGAAACAGCTTTTTCGTATCCGTTTCCGGCGCCGCTCTCAAGCCCGGTGAGCCCAGGAGCTAACGGCCAGACCGGTGCACACATCTCCCAGCGACCTTATTCACAGGTCTTCATGCGAACCTTGAGCGAAGACCAACTGAGCACGGGCCCATTGCGCCGGACACTGAGCTCGGTGTCTGCTAGTGGCGGATTGAATGAGTCCATGGAAGAGAGCCATGTTGGAAGTGGTGGTGTTACTAGCATACGGCGTAATTCCCCGCCGCACTACGGACGCTACTACCACCCACGCCGGTCAAGTTCGAGCGCCTCTTCAATTGAACTTGCGGCCGGCGCGCCCACGAATATTGGCACAGGATTAGGCGCAGGCGCCCCCACCGCTGGTAGTCCCCCGGGTGGCAGCGCAAATATTGACATTGCTGCCGCGTCGGACGCCCAAATCTATGCATTGTGCAAGGACCAACGCGGGTGCCGTTTCCTTCAGCGGAAACTTTCTGAGCATGACCCTCTCGTCGTACGTCGCATCTTTGACTCCACATACCCACACATGATAACGCTCATGATGGACCCCTTTGGCAACTACTTCTGTCAGAAATTGTTCGACCACTGCAATCCCAACGAGATCACGATGCTATTGCGTGTCGCCGCGCCATCACTACCATCTGTTGCTGTGAATCAGCATGGCACGCGTGCGCTCCAGAAGCTTGTGGATGCTGTGACTCTCCAAGAGCAAGTCGATATCATAGTCCAAGCTCTTGATGGCAATGTTGTGCGCCTTATTCGCGATCTGAATGGGAACCACGTCGTTCAAAAGCTGCTTTTGAATTTGGATGAGTCTGGTACACAGTTCATCTACGATGCCATGTGCGATGCTGTTGTAGATGTGGGTAGCCACCGCCATGGGTGCTGCGTGCTCCAACGATGCCTGGATCATGCGCAAGACTACAATCGACATCGTTTGGTGGCTCACATTGTCGCACAATCCCTCGCGTTGGTTTGTGATCCCTTTGGAAATTACGTTTGCCAGTATGTCATTGACTTGGGGATACCCGAGTACACAAATTCACTAGTTGAGCAATTTCTGGGGAAGATTGCGCTTCTGTCTGTACAGAAGTTTTCTTCTAACGTAGTTGAAAAGTGTTTACGGTCTGCTTCGCCGCCTTTGCAACGCGCACTTGTCATGGAGATCATGGTTCCGCGCACACTTCATGAGCTTCTTCTAGACAATTACGGAAACTACGTGATTCAAACAGCATTGGAGTCCACTGGAGCAACCGATCCAGCAATGAAACAGCAGCTGGCTGCAAGTGTTCAAACCGCCCTGACTACCACACGTTCTCCCTACGGCCGACGCATTATGTCGAAGCTCAAGACGTGAAGTTAAGCAGTATAGGAGTTGAACAACAGTTTTCATGCTTTCGGCCAAGCATCACTCCACTCGCTACGATGCCATGTACTTCTTCTTGTTTTCATATTAGTATCATATTAACACCCTCACACTCGTTATGTACATATATACACACATATATCAACTACTGCGTAAACTTCCCTAATAGCAATGAGACTGCCATTTTACTCAGTACGTGCCTTTTTGGCTTTTGACTGCGGACCCCACTCAGCACGCGGGTTCTCTTGATACTTCACTATCTTGGAATTTCGAAGTCTCTCTATTCCACGGACCTTTTCGTGTAATTCAAAAGATACATCTTGACCCGCAGGCTTGGCCATAATGCGGCCTCCTGGCGAGTTTTTCATTTCGTGCTCGCCCTCGCGGTTTTTGATAACCCAATGCCTCAAAAGGTCCCATATGTAGCTGAAGGGAGCGTTAGTTTTAATGCATCCTGGCTTGGCATGTGTGAGACTAGCTTCATACCCGCCATTGAACAAAGCGCTCGCAAAGGTTAGAAGTGGTGGGGTCACTGGGCTGCGCACGATAGATCCTAAGTTTGCTGGATTCACATAGAAGGGCGTGCTTGATAGCTCCTGGGCAGCTAAAGCAAGCATTCCCTCGGCACGCGGCTTCGTCGAGTAGACTTCTGCATCGCTGTTAGCACACACTTCCTGCATATCTTTCACGAACTCTATCGAATGCAGAGGACCAGCCCACATTGGCCCAGCGACATGAAATGGGCCACCACAGAAGTCGCAGTGCGTGCCAACGACAGGGCCCTTAGCGTAGCCAAACTTTGGCTCAACGATACCAAGTGGCTGCGGAAATGTGCTGGTGCAGCCAGGACAGTTGTACACGATCATGGCCTTGCTAAGATTCTGCTTCACCGCGAGCTTTGAATTAGTGACTCTGATGAAGCATCGCACATAGTAGTCAATAGAGAGGCTGAGCAGCGGCTCAATGGCGCGTCCATAGCGAGCTGCGGAAGAGGCTACGGTGTTCAACACGAGGCGCAACGCCGATTCATGAGTAGCATCGTTGCGAACCGTGGTGCCTCCATATTGCGAAAAGCACTTTTCGGGGTGTGCATTCCCTGCAAGCACAGCCATGTCAGTACAGGTCACGAGAAGGAGGCCACCATCGTGGACGGACTGTACCGCAGCATCTATAAACGGCGCGGCCCCGCCGTACGGATCCAAGTCGATAACATGGCCCTTCTCTTCCCTCAGGCAGACATTTGCATCGCCTTGACGCGGCTCAATGATGTGCGATACTTTGTTGTGCTCAGCGTTTGACTTGATCTGCTCCACGGCTGCAGCGCTCAAATCATTCGCTACAACAGTTTTAACTTCAGGGATCTCCAAAGCGTAGCGGCAGGACCGGAGGCCTGTAGCTGCTAGACCCTCAACAATTTTAATGTAGGGCTCTTCCTTCCGTTTTTTGTAGGACTTAGACCAAGCACGAATGGCCATCGCACTTATATCACGGTTGAACTGCTGTATTGGGTTATAAAACACATCTTCTGGCTTAGCACCAACTAACGTGGCCTTTCCTTCGCTCACAGTCTGCATGTATCGTGCAAAGCTCGTGTTGCGTCCAGCGGCCGCAAGCTTCCTCGCCAGAATTTTTTCGGCAGAACAACCGCTCGCGTGATTGAAGCACGCACGACTCTTGAGCCGATGTTTACTTCAGGGTGGAAAATCGAGAGTGTGTTCTCGGTATGGTGTAGCGCTAAAGCATTGAGCAAGCGTCACACGGTCGGCAACAGGCCACACACCCCTTCGGGAGCAGAATACGGTTAAGTGCAGCGAACTGCGTGCATCGGCACTCAGCAGATGGCCGATACCAGCGATGAGCGGAGACGGCTAATAGAAGACTCAGCAACTCAAGAGCTGGCGCAACGACTCAGTCCATTATTCAATGACATTGATGACTATGACAGCGACGACGATACGTCCTTCGAGGCTGATGTCTTCGCCAGCGACGCTCAAAAGCACTGGGACGAAAGCATGCGACAGCTGGATCAAGCTTTGTTCTTCGTTCTCTTCCCTGTAATTGGACGGATCATAGGCCGTCGGTTCGCCAAAAGTATGTGGGTACGGTTTGTGGACTGGCGCTGGCAGCTTGCCCAACGCCGCGGTGTGCTTGCAAGCAAAAGTGTTTCGTAGGCATTAGCACATAGCGCTAGAGGACGCGCGCGCGTAGCAACATATTGTCATTCTATGTATTCAACTTAAATAAAACCGTCTTCGCGTTAATTCGTAAACATCAGATGAGAAAACATCAGGGTCATGAATGTCATGGAACATCGTTACTGCCTGCGGTCTACCCCATTATGGGCGCCATGGTGCAGCGCCGTCTCGTAATACTTGGCCCGGCTGCCAGCATCGCTGTGGCTACTGGCCGGAGCACTTGTCGCCACACCTGGGGCCCACGGCTGCGCCGGCATCATTCCCATGCCGCCAACACCGGACATGCCCTGTAAATTACCGACGCTGTTCCACCGATTTAAGGCAGATAGCGCGGAGAGATTCTGCGCGGGCGCCATGGCAGCCGAGTTCACGCGAGCCAATGGTGACGCGGCCGGCGTGGCCACAGCGCTGCGAAAGATGCCGGAGAGGTATGACTTCGCATCCGCAACGCCACCATCGGCCTTGAACTTAGAGGCGCCATCAAAGTGCTTGCTGATAATTATGTCGTGCTCTTCCGTCGATGCCGACTGCAGGTCCAGCTGTCTGCAGAGCGCGCCGAGCACATAAGTTTGGTTGACGTTCATGGTGGCAGCCGTGGCCTGCGGAATAATGAGCTCAGCCTTTGAAGGGTCGTGCTTGAACACTAACAAAGAGGAGAACATTTCCAAGGTCTCTGCGTCGTTCAAATCAGGTTTCGGCATAGGCGGAGACTGAGAAATATGGGCCGCGGCCATGGCGGCTGTCGAAGTAGCCACGTCGGGAATGTGCGCATGAGGAGGGGATGCAGGCAAGCTCGGCGGAACCGTCGAGGCAGTGTCGGCTGCTGCATTCGCATTCGCGTTGCCGCCCTGTTGGTGCTGCTCCTCAAGCTGTCCACGGCGCTCGCGCTTCTCGCGCTCAATACGCTCTCGCTCTTGAAAGGGGAGCATTTTCTTGTACTCCACACGCAGACGGCGGCCGCCAAGCTCGCGGCCATTCAGAGTAGAAATGACAGCAGCTGTCTCGTCCGCTGTTGTGAAATTCGCAAACGCAAGGCCGCGAAATACACCATTGTCAAAATGGTAGTTGAACGCGTACGGCAGCGGGAGGCCCAACTGCCTCATGAACTCTATGAGCTGCTCTTTCTTGATCGCGAAAGGAATATTCTTCACAACAATTGCCGTATTGATAATCTCATCAGCGGCGCCGGTGGGCGGGCCGGTGACAGAGGAGCTCTGCGTGCTCAAGGCGCCTGGTGTGACAGTTGGGCTCGGCGCAAGCGGCGAGTTCGCTTCAGTTTGCGAGTTGTGACGCGAGCTCAAACGAGACCCAGACGAGCTCAGCGACTGCGTCGAGGGGTATGCGCTGATAGCCGCTTGGCTGGACATTGAGCCGTCCGGAACCGGCTCAGAGCCAGCTGTCAAATCCGCAAGCAGCTTCGGACCAGATTGGTAAGGGGCACTGGCCGTGGTCGAAGACGCTGGAGGCGCGGCATACACCGCAGCGTTCGAAGGAGTCGGCACGGCAAGGGGAGAGCCCCATGCGGAGCCGATAAACGATGAAGAGGATGTCTGCGGGGTCGCTGGTGGAGCAGACGACCATATTCCCGAGCCCACTGCTGAGTTGGAGCGAGAGGCGGGTTCCACAGGTGAGTACTGAGCGAAGACGCGGTTCGTTTCTTGCTGGGGCATGTACGCGAGCTTGACAGAAGCCATTAAAACAACGTTCTAATATATGCCAACTCTGTGTATTTTGCAAAAACGAGATTTGCACCGCTCTCAAGACTCGGGGCTCTAGATCCAGCGATTAGGTTCTGAGGTCTCGACGCACGCCGTCGTGTTTAAGAGGAGGTGCTGCTAGTAGGGGGCGCCTAGCGAATCAGAAATAATGTAATTACTATGTGTCGTTTAGTCATCTGCACGGCCAAGCTTTTTTCTCCGCTACTTATTGATGCATATGTCACACGCTACGTCCACGGCTGCTCGCCTGCCTTCTCCGGACCTTCAACTTTGCGAGCAACGCCAAAGTGGGTTGATGTTCGTATGACAGCTACCAAAGTAGACAAAGTGACGTAAACCAGCGAAAAACATAATGAGTATAATGCAAGTGTGTATGTTTGCCTCAAGCGGGCAAGAGGAGAGCGCTCGGATGCCGGGGTAAGGAGAGTAGGGTTGGGAGGTGCACTTTGCATTGCCCTTTCCCAGGTAGCACGGTATCTATGTGCAACGAGCAGCTTCTGACACAGCCTTGCAAAAAGTATAGAAACCTCGCAGCGCCATATTTCGCTTAATAGTCACTTTAATATTTGGCTGTATCTGCTGCTATTCTCGCCACCCATTGCTTCAGACGCCAAAAGCGATTATCGCGCCCCCGCCGCCCCTGCGCGTCTTAATCCGGCAATTCACCAGATATGTAACTCGACTACTACGAAGTCTCTATTGAGACTTCCTAAATCAGTTACTACTTAGAGATGGACGAGCTGCAATATATATAGTGCTCAGGCAGAAGGGGCGTAGTCCGGTAGACACCAAGCACTCAAAACTTTCAGTTGTAACTTCCCCATGCCTATTGAGCTCATTCTCAGCCCGATTATGCGGCCCATCGTTAAGGCGCAGTCCTATGTTATGGGCTTTCACAGAGGCAGCAGCCACTATACGCCAACTATCGTAGAAAATCTCGAGGAGCCCACGAAATATTTAGTTCGGCGCGAGTTCGGCACGGGATCAAAGACGTTCTCCGTGTTTCGCGAGAACGGTGGTCATACGTATGCGGATCGATTGTTCCACATGACGCGATCGCGTGCTGTTAAGGGTGCCTACAAGATGTATGCGAGCGGCGACGATGAGCATCCCGTTGCAGCTATTCGCGCCGGCCTCCGCAGTAACGTTCTGTTAATTAAAACAACGCCATTTTCAGGCCCCAACTCTGATCTCGAGCTTGGTTGGCACGTTGTTGATCATCTTGTGGATGCGTTGGATGACTACCGCGTATTTCAACTTTCCGACGGACAAACGTACCAATGGACATTCAAAGGGCACTTCCTTGAACGCGTTCGGAACGTTGGCCAGAAAGAGGCGGAAGTCCGCGAGCGCGTTGCGCATGCAAAAATCCATCCGGGTGGTAAAGGATTTGATCTAGTGGTTAACGAAAACGTCGTTAATCTAGAAATGGCCATTGCTACCGCTCACATTTGCTATATCGAAGCGTGGAATACGTGGCGCGGCTATGGAGGTATCTATTTGGCTGAACAACACTTGCCAGCTTTACCATGGAAGCGAGATTGATTTTCATGCATCAGAAGCAACTGCAGCTGTACTTTTTAAAGACGATGTAAGCCAAGCAGCTACTTTGAAAGTCTATAAACATCCTGAGAGCGCTCCGCGAAAGGGCGTTAGAGTCCTGTATCGGGTAGGGGTATATATTCTACCTTTAACATCATGTGGTAAGCTGTTGGCCCGCTTAACTCAGTGGTTAGAGTGCTACACTTGTAATGTAGTGGCCGCAGGTTCGACTCCTGCAGTGGGCACGCAATTTTTTTGCTGTACCACTCAATGGACCCCTCGCTATATTGTATGTCTCGTTCAACATAGTTTCGGGGCTCGTTGGGCGCGACAAAACGTTCTGTCTCGCTGCTCAATCAAAGCTAGGAAAGCAGACTTCTTGTTCCTTCGCGCATACGGCCACTAAGATGAAATATTCATCCAACATTAACATAAACTACAAACACTATAGAGTCTCGTATATCTAGTCTCTGAGCGTTGCCACGAGGCTCTGTCTCTCTTTGAGCGAAGACGGTCTCTTTACCCGGTTCCAGAGCGTAACCTTTTCGTCAAAGACAAAATCATAGAGAACTCGTGCCCACGACTCGTGACACGGGAGAGGCGCATAGAACTCCTTGGCCATATTGTGTAGGGCGGGCAAGCGCGACCATGCAATGTATGGAAAGTCATGATGCTCGCTGTGATATCCCGCGTTGTACACAAAGACGTTCAACCAGCCATAATAGCTGAATGTCTCTGGGTACTCAATTTTTGGAGACTTCTCGGCAGGCGGATTCAAAAGGTAGTGCTCCGCAATGAAGTGACCTGCAATTGGGTGTAACGACCCGCTAAGAAATGCAGAGGCAATCAGATAGTAATAAGACTGCCAGCCCCAATTTTTGACGAGAAGATAGTCGACGAACACCTGAACTGCAATGTTGAGATAGTGTACCCACGAAAATGGGATTTGCACGAGAAACACCGGGCGCAGCGCGTAGAAAAATAACTGGAAAGTAGCAAAGAATGCCTTTCCAGCCACATTTGACAACACAATCGCTTCGAGCTTTGTAGGCAGGTCTGTATCGAAATCGGGCTCGCCCATATGCTTGTGGTGGAGTAGATGATAAGGCCCAAAAGATGCAGAGTACGGAATACCAACAGGCAAGTTTGCCACGATGCTAAAAAGGCGGTTGTAAAGCGGCTTTCTGAAGCCGAGGTTGTGGCAAAATTCGTGAATAGCCAAGAATAGATTGGATATACACGTAGCGCCAATGAAGTATGCGGTGAGCCAAAATAAGGGATTCTTCATAGACACATTACGCATGAGATACGCGCAAGTGAACTGAACCGAGCACACTAACAAGACGACATACTTGGTCATTGGCTCAGGCCCAACCAGTCTTGTCACCTCGGGGTATTTTTCAATAATTTTCATGCGACGCGTGCGGTGAGGCTCCTCCATGTACGTCAGAAAGAAGCGCTCATCGATAGGCGTGGCAACTTTGGCCGACATGTTTTCTAGACTTAACTCCTCTGAGCACTTGGCGGCAACACTTTGTTTGCACTAGGGAGACTGCTGTCGTATTTCGCCGATAAACTTCTTCTGGGTCCACGCTTGGAGCCGCGTATCCTGGAAACCCGATACGCTCGTTAGGACACGTGAGTAGTTTAGCCAGTCGCGAGCCACAACCCTTAAGCGGGCCAAAATTTCAGGCCCGCCCCCATCCCCCCGCAGCAGTTAGGTGGTGGAAGCCCGAGAAGCGGCCGTACCATATTCATAAGCACACACCTTACCGCCGCACGGAGAATGTACACAGCTCTGCGGAGGATAACCAGGATGCCTCTTCGCGCGCGCATCGATCCTAGAATGCTGCCGAATTATTCGACGGTCGCCTCAGCCGCGGCCGAAGACGAGGTGCTATTCGGAACAGCGGGCGCTGTCCGTACGGTCACACTCAACCGGCCGAGGAAGCTGAACGCTATTAACGGGAACATATGCGAACTCCTTGTGCCACGACTATTGGAGTACGCGAAGTCTGACCTCACGGGAGCCATCGTTGTGAAAGGCGCTGGCGGCAAAGCGTTCAGCGCGGGCGGTGACGTTGCCGAGCTAGCTATTCGCTCGCGTGATCTAGGCCTCGAAAAGGCATCTGAAGAGAATGCTGCGTTTTTCACGCGAGAGTTTGGCTTGAACCACCTCGTCGCAACGTACCAAAAACCCTACGTCTCGCTCTGGGACGGTATCGTCATGGGCGGTGGCATTGGTCTATCTGCGCATGGCAGCTTTCGCATTGCGTCAGAGAAGACTTTGCTCGCTATGCCTGAAACCACTATTGGTTACTACCCCGATGTTGGGGGGCTGTTTTTCTTGTCCCGGCTGAATGGTGAGTTTGGCCTATACATGGCGCTCACCTCGACTCGTCTAAAGGGCTACGACGCTTACCGCCACGGCCTGGCTACTCACTTTGTCGCGAGTGAGCGTTTGGCTCAGCTCGAGAGTCGGCTTAGCGAGCTTGAGGCCGGTGCCATTGAGCTCGACGAATACTTCAGCCTTGTTGACTCGTCGATCGAGGACTTCGCGTCTGAAGCACCTGTTGATTACAAGCCTGCTTATGGTCCCGTCGAACTTGATATCATTGACGCTTCGTTCGGATTCAACACCGTAGAGGAGATCATTGACGCCTTGCGCAGCCACGAGGACAAGAGCCCCGCATTCGTGAGCAACACCATCAAGACGCTGGAGGAACGCTGTCCGACAAGCCTGAAGGTCACGCTTGCTATGTATCGCAAAGTTGCGCAGCTTGATATCAAAGCAGCATTCGAGCAAGAGATGATCGTCTGCCACAACTTCTGTCGCAACGCCAATTTCCGTGAGGGTGTGCTCGCTCTTCTTGTTGAGAAACGCCCTCCCGTTTGGGAGCCAAAGACGCTTGCCGAGGTCACATCGCAGCAAGTGAACGACTTTTTCAAGGCACCGCCGTCGTTCCACCCTGTACAGTTCCACAACGACAAGACGTTCACGCAGTACCCGCACCGTTTCGGCCTTCCTTCCGAGAAGGACGTCATGAATTTTGTCACGGGCGAAACGTCGGAGCAAGAAACGAAGGCCACACGTAAGGATGTGGTAGAGTTTTTTACGGGGCGATATGCCAGCGGCCACAAAACTGGTCTGGAAGCATATCTTAACGACCTGCTCGACCGTCGCACGACGCCAGATTCGGAGGACTCATCGCTCCTTGATTGGAACTACTAATCTGTGAACACTTGCGAATACACGGTGCCATCTTCTTAGTGCCAGTGCCCGTGTCGCATAGGTCGCAGAAACGCGCGTGCGGACTGTTTGACCCGAGCAGTGTGGCAACGCGCGTACTATTTGTGCATCAATAACCCTGACTCGCAAATATATGATTTCTTACGCCGACCATATTATCTGGATAGTATTTGCTAATTAGTTATGGACGTTTTCAAACCGCTCTTTGGTGGCGACTTCAGCCGGTCTTGCACTCTCAGCTGGGTTGCCACAGTAAGGTTTCCACCTGTTCCGCCCCCCATGTGGCTCCTGATTAAGCCACCTAATTAACGGTTAACACTGGGAGGAAAAGAGACGAGAAGACGCAGTCGCCTCCCACTGTAGCGGTTCTAACTCATGGAAGTGTACAAAGACGAATGTGCTTTCACATTTGACAACCAAGAGTCCGCACACGGTGTTGATGTTTGTCTGACTTGTTACTTAGGCACTAGCCCCGACCCGGCGCATGACTTCACGGCAAGGCATGCTCGTGTCTCCGGTCATACCGCATTTTTGAACCTGCACAAGGTGGTGAAGTCAATCGACGCAGGTGTTGAGGCTGAACAGGAGCACCGTCCAAAAAAGCTAGCCATTGCGAGGGAGACAGACGACGACAAGTATGATCTCGTGGTTACCTTCAAGACACTTGGCAACGACCGCGAGGCTAAGTTCGAAAACGCGAAGAACCACGTTCTTAGTGCCGATTCTTATGCGAAAGCTAAGGAGACAGAGGCGTGGGAGCTCGAGCTTGAGCCATGCGAACATGTTGCACTGCACGAGTCTGTGTTTGCGAACACCCCTCAGGAGCGTCTGAGCAGCGAGCAGCTCACCCGCTGCGCACACTGTGAGCTCGACAAGAACCTCTGGCTTTGCCTAGAGTGTGGTGCCCTTGGATGCGGTCGCCGTCAATTCGATGGCAGTGGGGGGAATGGTCATGCTTTGCTGCACTACGAGCAAACTCAGCACGCGCTTGCCGTCAAGCTCGGTAGCATTACCCCTGATGGCCATGTCGATGTCTTCTGCTATGCCCACAATGACGATGTTAGCGACCCGCAGATTCGTGAGCATCTTGCGCACTGGGGTGTCGACCTTGCAAAGCAGAGCAAGACGGAGAAGTCGATGACCGAGCTGCAGCTTGAGCAGAATATAAACTGGGACTTTGCTGGGGCTGATAATGCTGAGCGCGTGAGCGGAAAGGGTCTCACAGGGCTCACTAACCTTGGGAACACATGCTACCTGAACTCTGTCGTGCAGAATCTGTTTGCTATTCCCGAATTTGCTGGGCTCTTCTTGCCGAACGACCCAAGCAGTGACGATGAGGGCTCTCCTTTGGATCTCACGACGCAGCTGCGCAAAATGAAAGATGGCCTCGAGAGCGGACGTTATGAGCACGTTTCGCCTGTAATGCTCAAGTATCTCATTGGCAAAAGCCATCCAGAGTTTGCTACAATGCGGCAACAGGACGCCTTCGAGTTTCTCACGCATTTCTTGACGACCGTGTCGAAGAAAGTCGCTGGGGATCCAGCCACAAAGCTTTTCGGCTTTGAAAGTGAGCGACGGATCGCATGCGTTGAATGTGATGCTGTTCGCTACATTGTTGAGAAGCAAGAGAATGTTTCAATTGCTGTTCCTATCACGGAGATTGGAGAAAACGAGTTCCAAGCGGTCGAGCTTAAGGCGTTGCTTGACCTGTACACAGCTGAGGAGGAGGTCGAGTCGACTTGCCCTCAGTGCAAGGCAGCAAGGGCCATTTCGAAGATGACCTTCAAGTCATTTCCGCAGGTCCTCGTCATCAATGCCCGTCGGTTCCGTATTGTGAATTGGGTCCCATACAAGGTAGACGTTCCAGTAATTGTTTCCAACCATCTTGACCTCAGTGAATATTTGTCGCCGGGACCACAGCCTGGCGAAAATGTCTTGGCTGAAGATAGTGCAGATGCCGAGTTTGTTCCTGATCCTGAGCAGCTGACCATGCTTGCTTCAATGGGGTTTCCGCAGGATCAGTGCGCAAAAGCGCTGCAAATCGTGTCTGAGAAAGGCCAGAGAAATAACATAGAGGCAGCAATGGAGCTATTACTCTCTGGCGAGGTACTAACGGCGACGTCACAGAAGTCCAACAGCGGTATCAGCCCAGAAAGCCAAGCCATGCTTGAGTCGATGGGGTTCTCGTCGGAGCAGGCGTCTGCAGCACTCGAAGCCAACAACTCAGACGTTGAGCAAGCTGTAGGCTGGCTGTTTGCTGGTAACTACGATGAGTCCGTGGCCAAAGTTCACCCCTCAGATAGTGAAGCCAAGGGGGAGCTACAACCTTTGGGAGATGCGAAACTGCCAGCGAAATACGAACTGACTGGTGCCGTACTCCACAAGGGTGCAAGTGTGCACGTTGGGCATTACATAGCGGCTGTGCGACGGGGCGGCGAAACATACGTCTTTAATGATGAAAAGGTCTCCAAAGGCGCCGATGCTGAGGGGCTGCAGCAATTTGCCTACATTTACATGTTTAATCGGATGCATAGTTGAAAACCAGATAGCTTTACTCGCCTACAAGCATCGCGCTAAATTTTCTCTTAAGTTGAGGGCGAATAGTCTCTCGAGCTGGCGTTCCTGTAAGCGCGCTTGGTCTGATCGGCGTTGAATGCGTCAAGGGAGTCCAAATTTCTTTCTGATCAGCAATAGACCACAAGTTTACAG
This sequence comes from Entelexis tilneyi, assembly GCA_030566755.1. Taxonomy (NCBI): domain Eukaryota; kingdom Fungi; phylum Ascomycota; class Dipodascomycetes; order Dipodascales; family Trichomonascaceae; genus Entelexis; species Entelexis tilneyi. The sequence continues at coordinate 139,767 of JAKUAT010000001.1, read as the reverse complement.
CAGGGATATACTGAGAGTTGTGTGACGTGTCGTACATTACCAAGTCACCCCCCCTCGTCACCGCTGCTGCGGATTCACGTTGCATCGAACTCATGTCAACAACGACTGACCCCTTACCGCTTTGATAGAGAGACATAAAGTTTCCATGTTTCCAATTCGTGAACAGGCATGGAACCTTGAACTTTGCCCATTCCACGCAGAAACCAGGAAAATGCGAGAAGTCAAGAACTTTCAGCAACTTAGGATTTCTACTGGCGACATTCCACAGTGACACCACTCGCGCGGAGGTCACAGAGACGTATTTACCGCAGCCACTGATGGCAAATGTCGAGGAGTCGTCAAACAGTGGTGGGAGCTCGTACTCGCCTTCATCAATGCAGCTTTGGAAGCCCGCACAGCCGTCATCACGAACGACAAGCTGGTCAACCAGCGATACACTTTCAAGTATGGCATCTGACATGGCGAATACCTCCGTGAGCCCTTCGTCATACATAACTAGTCTGCGCCGCGCACATCGTATCGACGGCCCAGTGAGACAAAGAAGGTGGCGGCTACTTACCCAGCCCAGCTTTAGCGGACACAAGTCTGGCAGAGCAACGAGATTCGGATTGTGAATCACGCCTGCGTAGAGGCCGCTGGCTACGGTATCGGTGTACGCAAATAGCGCGCCATAAGGACTGGTGGTGATCGAAGCCGGTGCATCTGTCTGCAGTTCCACTGAGAGCGCAGCAGGCCATAGACTTACCAAGTCTTTTGTACACTGTGCGCGCCTCCAATGTACACAGTACTGGCCATTGCTGCCACATGGCTGTGGCACCCCACGGACCAGGCTAAACGACGCAACATCCTCGTCTAAGGACCATATCATTGTAAGGCGCGGTACATCGAGAGTGACAGAAAGAGCCGGGTAGCCACTCGGGAGAGCCAACCAGACGGACTGGGGGGCAGATGGTGAAGGGCAGAAGTGTCGCAGGCGCAGAGAGTTGAGGTCCTCTCCGACCATGTCAAAAACGGCAAAGCCATTCTCGCAATCTACAGCCAGAGTGTACGAGCACAACGAAAGTACGTCATTGCTCGGAGGCGCCCAAGCAATGCGTTGCACGGCGCCGAGGCCATGTGGCAGCTCGCAGGATATAGTCGGCGCAGCGCAATTGAGGCGCAACACGACTAATTCTTTGTTGCCGGCACTTGCTGCGACGTATCCGTCGTAGTTAATGTCGATCACGGGCATTTCGTATGTGCATTACCGATATGTATTTGTTGATGTTTTCCCATTATGTTGCGCTTGTTGTGGGACTACGACTCGACCGTAACCATAACCCTTGACGAAGGTACTATCACTAAGCCTATCTTATCTTGTTCATATTACTGGGAGGCGTTCCGACGCTCTTTCACAGCCGCAGCCAGGTCCTTCAAAACTTTTTCGGTGGTTGGCAGGTCAATGCACGCGTCCGTGATAGAGACACCATACTTAAGGTGATCTTTGCCCTCGGCGGGCACATTCTGCCGGCCTGCGTTGATATTCGACTCAATCATGATGCCGCTGATCTTGCGATTTCCACTACGGATCTGCTCTGAAATGACAGCCGCGGCCTTAGGCTGATTGTTGTGGTCCTTTTGTGAGTTGCCATGAGAGCAGTCGATCATGATGCGTGCGTCCTTTTCGCCGACAAGCTTTGCCTTTTCAAGCTGAGCCTGTGCGTTATTTACAGATTCGGCATCATAGTTTGTGCCGTTTTTGCCGCCTCGAAGGATGATGAAGCAGTCCTTGTTACCTTCGGTGCCGACAATAGCAACGTTGCCTGGCTTAGTGACAGACAGGAAGTGGTGCGGGTGGCTAGCGGCACCTATGGCGTCGAAGGCAACTTGCAGTCCGCCATCCGTGCCGTTCTTGAATCCAACGGGGAACGAGAGGCCGGAGGCGAGCTCGCGGTGGAGCTGGCACTCCGTTGTACGGGCGCCAATGGCACCTACGCTGAACAAATCGCTCAGAAACTGCGGTGAGATAGTGTCAAGCATCTCTCCAGCGATGGGGAGCTTTTCGGTGAGATTGCAGAACAGGTCGCGCGCAATACGAAGACCCTTGTTGATCTTGAAAGATCCGTCGATATCCGGGTCGTTGATGAGACCCTTCCAGCCCACCGTTGTGCGCGGCTTCTCGAGGTAAGCTCGCATAACAATGAGCAACTCACCCTTGACTTCCTCGTTGATTTTCGCCAGCTGGTCGCGGTACTCAATTGCGGCCTTCGGGTCGTGGATTGAGCAGGGACCGACCACAACAATGATTCGGTCATCCCGACCCTCCAGAATTGCCGTGGCGGCGTCGCGGCCAGCGATGATGTTTTGTTTACTCGTTTCACTGAGCGGAATTTCACTCTGTAGCAAATCGGGCGCAACGAGCGGCGAGTAGCCACGAATGCGCCAATCCTCGGATCGACTGCGATCGCCAACGTGCTTATTCAAATCGTGCAACGGGGCCATTCTCAAAGCGTGCCAAGTACTTGTGCCAAGAAATGGGTTTTGAGGATGAGTGAATAATTCAACTGAGAATTCACCACTGACGGCACGTGCATTTGCTCAGGTTATGACACAATGCGCAGTCGGAGAGCACGTGATGTATTCGTCGCACAGTGTCGCAGTGCACACACAGCGCATGAATATGCACGCATACCGAACCAGCCTCCCTAACTGGTATTTAGAGGGAGAGCAGCACGCTAACATTACAATTTGATAGTCTAACCTCAATTAAAGCGATGCTTATTTAAGTACCGCTACTCGTGGCGTTGTCGTTTAGCGTGCGGGCCGTTGCTGTCGCCTTCTTGGGCATGCATCGCTTCCCGCTTTTTCCAGCCCTCTTTAATTTGGGGAATGTAAGTCGAAAGCTCCTCGAGGCTTAGGCTATCCTCGATGCTTTCAATAACTTTCAGGGTCACGTCAATATGATTCCCGTGTTCTTTGTCGTCTCTAAATCTCAAGAAGCGCCAGCGCTTCTCTGAGTCCTTCGATACTTCTACAATGCGATAGTTCAGCGGCTCTTCCATATCCTTCCACTGCTTCCACTCTTCGTCTGATAAATATAGCTGGTCGAAGTCGCGCTCAAGCTTCCCAACCCATACCAACAACGTCACCACCGGTTTTGCATGATAGTCGGTCTCTTTTGTTGGGTCATCCTCGTTCTCGAAATCAAGCCGGATGGCAAAGTCTACTGAGTTTTCCTCGGCTGGCTTCCACTTTAGGATGTGCCTGTTTGTGCCAAAAACATATGGTGCAGGCACGCTTGTAAAAATAAGCCCGTCGCTTTCGTGGCCACGCTCTTGTTTGAGTACAGAGTCCAAGCGATACGCCTGCGACATTGTTTTCATGTAGATTTTGAAATCAAATGAGTTGGCAGCTGCTGGCTCGTGCGCACTGAACCGCTGGAAGGGTCGAAAGACCAGTTGGTCCAGATACCCAAGGCGACGCTCGAGGTTGCGATCGCAGAGGATCTTGCCTTGGTGGGCCAAAATATCGAACATGAAAAACCGCATTTTGCCATCCTTGGAAAGAACAAGCTCTCCATCTATGAGCGTTCCTACCTGAAAGGGCTTTGCCGCCCCGCGCTCCGAGGGAATGTGCAGGTTTTGGACCCAAGAGACCTCAGATTTCCGCGTAATCAAGTAGATGCGCTCTTCAAAGCTGCCATCCTCGTTTTCCATTTCGGAAAGGAGCATTAGACACCTGAGACCGTCGCTCTTTTCGCAAACAAAGAAGTTCTCCTCGATCAGCGTATGGATATGCTGGCGCGAGAAACTTACCGGTTGAGCGCCCGGAAAGCTGAGAGTAGGCCGGTGCAGGAGACGCATGACCTCGACCATAATTTCGCGAGCTCCTTCAGGCGGCGCCTGCACTCCAGGCAAGTCCGGAACGCTTCCTGCCATGAGTGCAGAGCCGTGTACTTACAGGGGGGATCTACTAGCTGGACTCGGCCCTGGCCCGCGTACCCCCCGAGAATGTGAGTCAGCACAAAACCTATCCAAATTGATAGCCGGGCGAAGTCTCGCAATAGCGAGTTTTTCATGAAAGGTTCCTCTCGTCAGTTTTTGAAGTCATGACTAGATGTTGTTTTAGTTCTATAGATACCAGTGGCCGCTAAGTTAAGCCGGCCTCGGCGCCTTAGATATTTTATGGCCCTCAAAAGCGGACGCCGAAATAAATGTGCGCACAGTTATCATCATCAGCTTTGCACGTGAATGCATATCATTCTCATGTAGGATTATTTAGGCCGTATCGTGGTCCAGAAAGTAGGGAGGCGTGCCATAAGCAGGTATGTACGGCACGCTCGCTGAGGTGAGCGGCCGAGATAACTCCCTCCTGCCAAGTGAGACGCCGTAAGCTGGCCTCGTGTGATCTTGGTTTTAATCTTTAGCAAAGGCGGAATCGCCAAATACGAATTACGTCCTAAAATCGTCGGATGTGTAGAAACCTTTTATAACACGCTTAGCTGCCCATAATTTGCCCTAGCGGGCCAGGTTTCCTCCTAGTGATGCTGGACCCTTGAACCTTAGGGCTGCTGCACCAACGACCTGACACCGAAGTCCATCGCCGCAACCTCGAAGGGTACGCCACCACCGCAGCCCTTCCCCGCTCGCGTCGGATCAGAGTCATCATCAGCGTCATCAGTTGAATAAGCTTAGGCTGTATCGGGCGTCTTTATCAGAAGCGCGGACCAATCAGAGGCGTGCGGGCGGCTGCATCAGTCGCCGGATTAGCTAATATCATCACGACAAGACGAATTTAATCAGAAAATTTTCCCTTCTCTTTCACCTAGAGCCCTTGTCCTACCCTCTGCACCCTACCCTCATACCTTGCCTTTACCCAAACCGCGTCAGGAACGCTAGTAACGCTTTGACGACGACGACCTGGCAATATACAAGCAATGGAGACCGCTGGCATTGATCCCGAGATTGTAGGCGGGCAGCAGCCTGCCCCCCAAGCCCATGCGCAGGCCCCTAGCGCACAGCAGCCTGGCTCAGCTGTCCCAGGGCAGCACCCTCACACACAGGGCTCGGCCGTGGTCCCAAAGACTGAACCCGAGCCTGGCAGCGACGGAGCCACGAACGGCCAGGTTAGCCAGGCCGCGCAGGGCTCCGGCACAAGCACGCCCGTCCCTCACCCGGCGAGCCAGGCTGGCGCCGCTGCCGCGCTTGCCCAGGCGAATCAGTACGCTGCGGCAGCGGCGTATGGACCTCCTGTGCCCGTCCAGCCGACGATGAATGCGTCAAACCCGTCGCCGCAGATTGTCGGTGGCGAACCGCACGCGCGCGTAGGAAAGCGGCGCGTTCGGCTCGGGTGGACTGAAGAGGAGACCAGGAACCTTATGGAGGGCTGCAAGCGCCACGGCGTCGGAAACTGGAAAAAGATCCTTACCGATCCGGCATTCCAGTTCAACTGTCGTACCGCTGTCGACCTCAAGGACCGCTTCCGCACTAGCTTCCCCGAGGAGTACTCTCGTCTGTATCCGAACGCGCGCACGCACAAGGTGAAGCGCGTGGGCAACGGCAACTCGATGCCCTCTCTCATCAAAGTAAGCCGCAAGGAGCGCCGAGCTTTCAGTGCCGACGAAGACGAGCGTCTTCTTCAGGGCTTTTTGAAGCACGGTCCGGCATGGAGCAAGATCCAGCGCGATCAAACACTTGGACTCGGCGACCGCCGGTCCACAGATCTGCGTGATCGTTTCCGGAATGCGTTCCCGGACCGTTACACGGCAGCCGGCTACAAGGGCCGCAGCCAATCTGGCGGCAAGGCGGCCGGTGGTGCTGGCAGTGCAGGTGGCAGTGGCTCGGCATCAGACATGCAGATTGCAGGCGCGCTCGACGACGAGCTTGCACAACAGCAGGGCGGCGTTATGAGTGCGAACGGTGGACGGTACATCGCGAACCCACAGCAGATGATGCAGCAGATGCAGTACCAGCAGTACCAGCAGCAGCAAGCACAGCAAGCGCAGCAGTATGGCCAACAGCCGCGGCAGAACCAGCAGCCGTACTCGCAACAGTACGGTCAGCAGCAGCAGCAGCAGTACGGCCAACCCATGTTCTACGGCATGGGCATGAATCAGATGCCCATGCAAATGGCTGGGTTGAACCACATTGGCCAGATGAACCCGCAGATGAATGCTCAGATGCGCCAGATGCCTCAGATGGGCATTGGTCAGATGGGCGTGTGGCCAAACCAGCAGCAATAAGCCTTTTGTCTTGACGAGGCAGCCTAGATGACCGCCTTCTTTTTCTTGAGAGAACTTTTGCTGTATAGTCTCCCTAATCTTCTCACCTGTTCGCGTTGCTTTTCAGTTTCCCACCTTTCTAAAGCTATATAGTAAGTTATATCAATTTCTCCTACTCACTCGCCAGAAACGCGGCGCAGCACTGTTACTCTCTGCGTGACCACCAAGTTGGAAGAGGCGGGCTACAACTTATGAGCGCGTCCATATTCGCGTCTTCCCTCGCCTTGCTCAACCCACAAGTAGCGCGCGGGTACGGGGACGTGCCCTAAGGCAGCCAGATGAGGGTTCATGGATATTGAGGGTTCAAAACATGATCCGAGAGGGTTGAACATGGAGGGTTCGCAAGCCATGAGGGTTACGGCTAGGGTCACCGCAGGAACAGATAGGCGGTTTTGTGGCAGTTCAGTGGACACATAGGGCCAGGTCAAAGGGCCAGGGTCCTAGTGTGCAAATAATGCGCGCGTACCATGGGATAGTTAGTGTGCGATGCCAGTCAGCTGCTTTCGTTGTCGGGTCAGTATACGCTTCACGAACTCCAGGCCACAGCATCCTCGAGTGTCAATGTTGCGAGTTGAATAGGAACCAAGAGCAACTTGATTTTTAGGTTCTCGGCAAAGCTGTCCTCCCCTGCAGTCACAATCGCAGTATGCTGCTGCTGGCATGCCTCCTGTGTAGCGCACACTGTTGATAAACACTGCTTAGTAGGCCCCTGTGTATATATCCCAGCATATATTTTGCCCTTAGTGCCCCTGCATTAGCGCGGCCACTTGATCTTGGGTGCATCATCTTCGCGGCCCCATCTCAAGTGCCTGCAGTCACGAAAAGAGATACACAAAGCATAGACAAAAGGCGGTCGTTAGGAAACTGCGATGGCTTTGTGTGACGCACTGATCACACAAGACCTAGTCTATTCGTCCTCGTCGTTCTCTTTCACAATCTCCTCCTTTACTAGAAGCTTGTGAATCTCTGGTGGTGTCCAGATACCGTAGGTCGCCTCGTCCGCATCGCTACGTACTGTTGCAAATTCGAGCTTTGTGCTCGTCATCGTGGAGGAGTCCATAGTCTTCGACAAAACCTTGATCGCCTGCGAGCACGCCTCGTCGAGAGAGCTGTCCTCCTTGAATTCCTGCTTCAGTAGGGTCTGCGCGCTGGCGTTATTCGCACCAACTGACGTTGCGAGCCAGCCCGTGAAGTTGCCACTCGGGTTTGACTGGTACAGCTGGAACCCAAGGTGGCGATCCCATCCAGCGTAAATGAAACTCACGCCAAACGGGCGGAGGCCTCCATGCTGTGTGTATCCCTGCATAACGTCGCAGATCTGCTTCACAAGGATCTTGACGGGAATCTCCTCGTCGTAGGTGGCGAGGTAGTTTTGGGCCATGCGCCGCGCCGTGGACACTAGCGTAGACGCGTCGGAGTCGATACCTGCTACTGCACATACGATATGCTTACTGAGTGCGTACATCTTTTCGGCACTCGTGTCCTGCTCGAGGAGCCGCGACGTTACTTTCTTCTCAGCAGCCAGAACAGCACCGTCCCGCGCAAGGATACCGATCGCCGTTCCGGCGTGGGAAATTGCCTCCATCGCATACTCGACCTGGTACAGCCGGCCCTCAGGCGAGAAAATTGTCGTTCTGCTATCGTAGCGACTAGACATGATGAGGTGGACTGACTGGTAGAGAAAGGTGAGATGAGGTGCTTGGGAAGGCTGGGGTAGTAAGCGGGAAACGGGAAACGACACGACGCCAGGGGGCAACTGTAGGGAGGCTAGGAAACAGAACACTGCAACTACAATTCAGAAGATAATTTACGTGGACTTATTTTTGGGAGGCATTTTTCAATTCAACAGCTTGACGACATCTGAGAGGCATTTAGATGAGACAGATTACATGTGCCTCTCTGCCTTAGTGGAAGAAGAATGGACCACAGTACCTACCACATGAAGTGCGTGGTGGATACGCAAAACACAGCGATAGTTGCCACATTGATCACTGCGTACCAGCCTAGCTCGAGCGATGAGCTACGCTTGCCGTAAAGACATAAGCGCCACACGAGGTACGGTACTATGTAGTATCGAGCTTCAAGTAGCGGTGATGGTACAAGCACGGCTAATGTCGCCGCAGCGATGACCCATGTATTGAGAAGAGAAAAATCCACCGTGTGCAGAAACCATCGCCAGGAGACCCAGTATACAGGGACGAGCAGTAGGCCGTGAAAAGGCGTGACAAGGCGCCGCCACAAGTAGAATGTGTAATGGCGGTTATCTGCCAGAATAAACGGATGCACCACGGTTCCGTAGTGAATGACTGCGTAGATGACGGCAAATTCGACAGGAATTAGCCATGCTCGCCTCAGGAAACGGCGTGACAGGGCCCACGGAAGAGCGAGCGGCGCCGAGAATGCAGTGCTGAACATAAGAAAGTACAGAACTTGTGCGCCATGGAGGGAAAATTCGTGGTTGGACTTATCCCCTAGCGCAATGCTCCCATTCCACCACAGAAAGCTCGCAAACAGCGCAGCCAACGCAATATAGGGCGGCCCAATACGCGTAAGGGCGTGAAGGAGCACATGCTTTTGCGTCCACAGAGCTCCAACACGCACATTGCCCGCAATGCGAAGCGCAGCAGCGACGCCAGCCCACACAATGTTAGTCTGTCGGAACCACAGACTTATAAGCAGCAGCAGCGCGGAGGTAGTGGGCTTATTTACCCGCAGGCCTCCTAATACTAGCAGCGTTGACAAGACGTCTGTATAGTACAAATTAGCAAAGAACGCAAGTAGCGGAAATCCCATCACCAGAAGCGGGTCAGCCGCCACGAACCAGCTTCCCAACGGTAGCGCCAATGCATTAATAGATCGTAGCACTGATAGGCGAGGGCCGCCGATCTTGGCCGCAGCAAATCCGAGGATGTAAAGTCCAGGTGGCGTTGTGATCTTTGGGTCCCAGATCCAAAACTCGTGGTGTAACGCGTATTGTAGAGTTTGCCGTACATGAAAATACTCGTCCATGTATGGCGCGTCAATGTAGTGTTGGACCGCAACGAAGGACGCTACAGCACAGCATACGTAGAGCCCCGTCCATGCGATCCTAGCGAGTGACATGCCCTTAAGTCTCTTAGCTTTCTACGACGCGTTGTGCGCACTTTTGCACTTCGCTGACTGCCGCCTCGGTCGCGCGTCACCCACGCTGGTGCTTACGCAGCGGAACATCGACCACCAGAAGGAGTAAGGTACGTCGCAAGAGCACGCGGCGCAAGAGCACGCGCTGCACCTGCAATCGCATGTCGTTAGGATGCGTGTACACTAACGGGCTCTGCAGTCGGCTTTCCGAGCGAGCGCGCTTGAACAGGCTGAATCAACGAGACCTCAGCTTGCAGGATAGCATTGCCTCAACTTATAACCCAGGTATTGATCTCAACGACGCCTTGTTTGGACAATATGGCTACATCCTGAATTCTACCACCATCGTGAAGGACGTACTTGATGTTGGTTTGCGCCGTTTTTATCTGGACGTATTTTGGGACCCCGTTTTTGAGAACTGGCACCTCTGCCCGTTCCGACCGCGCGCAGTGCTAGCAAACCAAACTGCGTCATCCATCAGTCCGGCTGCTGTGGCTAGCACTGAGACGGCAAATAATGCGAGTGCAATACCGCTCTCTTCCGCAGTATCTGAACAGTCTGGTGCAGCGGCAACCTTCACGCAGCGACCCTCGCAAGCGGCACCATTCAACATCACTCTGACGGGCGAGCTCTCAGACGAGCCAGTTGTATGCGATTACCAGTTAGATTTCCAAACACTGCTCGAGGCGATCGAGGATTACATCACTAGCAGTGACACTAACACGGCCGTTAGTCTGTTGTATTTACAGCTGCGCCCAAGGCTCTGGAGCATCCCAAAGCTCAATTCGACAGTAGTGGAGCCATCTGTCCCAGGACAAGCGTCGCTGAGTGCGACTCTTGAGCAGGTAGTCGGCTCTCGCTTGATGACGCCTTCCGTGCTGCGAGCGGATCAAACCACCCGCAACGAGTTCTCCAGTGACGGTGTTTCGCCGCAGACACCACGTAGTGAGCAGTGGCCTTCGCTGCGCAACGTTCTTTATGATGATAAAAAGCGCCTTATTGTGTTTTTTGATGATACAAATGGGACGTCAGACGTGCAGAATCTCACTAGTCTTAACAACGTGGCGTTCAACATGAGCACGACGATCACAAAGCCGCAGTCTTTCTCCGTGGAACAACTGTCAAACCTCAGTTTTGCGGACTCATTTGTGAATAGTGGGACGCAATGGGCCGTTAGCCGCTCAGCTGGCGTTTCTCCCGTCATTGCGGGAGATATGGATGTTTATGAAGCGAAGATGATAGATCTCTTCAACTCGCAGGGCTACTGGGCGTGGGCGCCAAACCAACCCCCGCTGTACTCCATAGACGAGCGCGAGAAAATGCTGAAGAACGGATACAAGGACTCAGATGTTCTGCTAGCTTGCGCCGTGTTCACACAGAGGGGTATGGTCGTTGCAGACTGCGGCCATCGGTATCCAGTTTTATGTCGTAATAGGAAAAATAGCTTTGACTGGCGCCTCAGCGAAGATGAGCACACTTATTTCCAGCACAGTTGTCCAAAGGGATACCAATTCGGCGTGCCATCCACGCCGCTCGAGGCGCGCTACGTCCGCGAGCTATGGATGCATAAATCTGCGACGGCTGCATGGGTTGATTTTAACTCGCTATTCTTACCCAACTGTTGGGTCGACGGAGGCACAAATGCAGTATGTCCTTACAACGTTGTTCAAAATGACCGAAATGGTATTGGCTACATATCGGTCGTGGCCGCCGTGGCAGCTTGCCTGTTCGCGGCAATTCTCATGTTTGAATGGGACCGCGGGCGGTCGCCACTCATGAGAAACAGCCGGAAGAAGGATCGGAAGAATTCCGAGTACGAAGGTGTCCCGGCTTAATATAATCAGTTTTGACCTCATTGAGAGATAGGCCCATATGCATGTTATTCATTCAATAAGTTATTTAGCTCATATACTCATATGCTGATCGCCCACAGATGATCTCGGTCCCACTGCTCTTGTCTACGCCATTCTGTGCATGTATACTGAAAAAGGCCTGCTACACAACGTTTCAAGCTTGTTGTGTCCCGATATGTAATTCAGCAGGCTGTGCGATTCCAGCGCTATCTTTCTGAGGTTATCAATCCAAAATGAGCTCAGAGAGCGAACGTATCCTTGAAAAAGCACACACCAGCGTCCTGCGACCACTTCCGCGCCGTATCACTTAGCTGCTCACCTCCGCAAGCCATTACCCAAGCTCCTAGACGGTCCTCTGCACACGACGTGATCACACGGTCCGCGCAGCAGCAGTCGTCCGTATCAGTGGAAAAGCCGTACAACCAAGAGCGCAGTCGTAAGTTCAAATGCGGCCTCGAGTTATACATGAACGGCGCATATTGCGAGAGCATCGGGTCCCCACGCACACGACGTGAGGCGACTCCCGGATGCCTCGTTGCCGCGGTGACTGTGTTGAAGCCATCTTCGTGGGCCTGGCAAAACCGATCTGAAGAGTGAATTGTGAGCGAGGCGTCCTCGTCGATTTCGTCATCATTCGAGGCTACAAGCGACTCGCCCGTATAATAAATCTCGACATTGCCCCTTAATACCTCTTCGTGCAGGCCTAGTTGCGGTAAAACACGCGCGTCGTACGGATCGCGCATAACCCACACCATGCGCACCTCCGCACCGTAGAGGCGAAGATATCGCATAATAGGTGCTCCAAATGCGATACCGGCGCCACCAATCACAAGCAATACGCGGCGCATCATGTTGGCCTGTATCTGCTGGAACAGATAGTTCGGCATGCAGCGGTGTGGCCCAAACATAGAATAATCCCGTCGCATCTGAATTTTAAAATCTCCTTTGCGAATAACAAGCTTGAGTGAGTCGTCGTCCGGTAGTGATGCAATAGTGTACGGATGAGACGAGCGTACCCAATTCAGAGGGTTCAGAAGAGTACCACTCAATCGAACGTGTCCAGCAACCGACCAGTTCCACCAGCGCCCAGGCAGGCCTGTCTTTGGGACTGCCACCAACAAAAGCGTTGGGCTCACATACTGTACGCGTAGTTTTGTGCTCGTGGACATCCAGCAACGCGATGCAACCTGAAATGTGAGAAGCCCCAGGCACATCACCAGATACCCGTCACATCGCGGCCGTGAATGCCATCGAATCATCGGCAAACACGTCCAGGCGCCAATGATGTGCAGCTGATAGAATGTCTCGTATGCATAGCGCCTAAATCGGCGAAACCCTGTGAGAGCCATTGCAATAAATACGCCAAGCGCAGCAATTCCCAAAATATTCGCGAGTTTGTACAGCTTTTCTAGCGTCCCATTGCGATAATAGACCCATGTATATAGGACGCCGTGCAGAACCGCAAACACGACCACGACTCGCGACAGGAATTTGTGCATATCGACCAAATGAAGGTAGAACGTGCGCGGCAGTGGCGAGGGCCTTAGTGTCAACAGGTACATGGGCGGCATAAGTGCGACTGCAACGCGGCCAAGTCGTTTTACAATGAAAACTGGGTCCAGCCCATTTGACTGCACTACAATCGAAACCGCAAGACCAGCTGTTAGCAGCCACAGTGCGACCTTTGACCACGACCGGTTCAAGGTATTCTGGCGAAGTAATGACGGTTTGATGTTCACAAGCGTATAGAATGCGGGGCTGATCACCGCATTTCCTAAAATCACCAACACCATGAGAGTGAGAGCCATTCCGAATGCATACAACCCCCATTTGTCTGTGACGTAGCGACGAAATCGTCGGCCCTCGGGAGAGTCCCCCCAGTTGACATCTGGCAATGCTGGCTCGCTTGGCACCGGCATAGGAGTCTCGGTTGACGTTGCCCGCGCGGCTCAAGCAAATGACTCCGTAATTTAGGGTCCCATCACGTGTAGGTATCTAATCAATCTCATCGCAGATTAGGGCTGCAGACGGCGGCCGTTTTCGAAGCTGGTTGGAGCAGAGACTTCACAAGGAGGTCTTGTATGGAATTCCTAAGGATGTTCCGTATGTAATGCTTTGTATCTGTAGAGTGAGCGTTTGCCCTTTGCATGTCTAGGTATTCTAACCTCTGGAGGTACGACACTATTGTGTGGAACTGAGGCACAAGAGAGCTTCGCAAGAGCGTCTCAAAAGCACAAGCGAACAGCGCCTTGTCGAAAAATGTAGCACAACAGTTATAGAGTCCTAAATCTTTTTGTGGAAGTTGCGCACATGACGCTGCAGCGAATCAGAGCGGTTGAAGCGCCCACCGCAAAGCGAGCATTGAAACGGTTTCGATTCTAGGTGCTTCACGCCGTGACGCCAGACGAACATTTCCTTCTCGAATATCTCAGAGCAGAGCGAGCAAGCATACTGCTTCGGTCCTTTACGGATCGGGCGGACGCCTTTGTCTTGAAGCCGTTTCCGATAGAGTTGATTCTGCGAAAGGCGCCGTGAACGAAGAGCACCGCCCTCAAACTGATCTGAGTCTGCTCGCCGCCGTTTCCGCGGAGCTTGGCAATGCTGCATAAGGCTCGCCATGAGTAGCGCTGCCGCGGCATCTTCCTCTGCGGATGGTCGCTGCTCATCAGGGCTCTCTCCACACAAGCTGTCTTCGTCGTCATCTTTCATAAGTTCATCAATGTCATCATTATCTGGCGTATTGTCGTCATAACTCTCTTGGTCGCTTGGTTCCTCGTGGATCGCTGCCTCAAAGCGTGCCTGCTCATTGGCAATGGCGGCGAGAAAGTCTAGCGAGCACGCAATGTGTGAGGTGTCGAGCGTGAGCTCTCGCTTCACTCGTTTCCGCTCGCGGCTCGGCACTACAGGCAAAATTGCCTCAACGACGCCGCGCTGCTCCATAACAGCGTGGGGCAAGTGACGCGACAAAGCCATTGCACGTGGCAGCTCACTGCGGGTGCCATTGCGTCGAGCAGTGTTAACATCCTTCTCGATCCGGTCAATTGAGAGCTTTGTATGGCGGCCGCGGTCCGTCGTCATAAGAGCAGCGTGGTCTCTCAATGGAGTCGGGAGGAGCCGCACCAATGCCGCGAAGATCCAATATGTACCAGTTTGAAATGTTAGTGACCTCGCTCCGCACAGATCGCCGTCGCAACAACGCAGGGTGGTTTTCTGGGCGGTTTTGGGAGTTACCCGGTCGCGTAAGTCGGGACGTGCATGTGTGTGCCCTTTAGTCGTGCTGCTATCGTGCGTACTTCGAACCCTGGCGGCGGCGGCAGCGGCGGGCCGTCTCGCCCTTCTTTCAGATAGGAGTCCTTCGACTAATTGAGTGACGGTTGCAAAAATTTTTAGCAAAAGAATGTAGTGTTAGAGATACTACACTGAATTTGGCGCCACTCTGCTGACGCAGTTTCCGAGGAAGTAAATTGACCAAAGCCTAAAATTTAGACATAATGCCAACAGTTCGAAACTGACGTTAACACCTAGAGATGCAAGGTGCTAGGCAGAAAACGCGCTGATCGCGCTTCTGCGCGCTGTGTGTGAACAACCTGTATGCGGTGTTCCTTAGAGTAACTTGTTACACCACGTGATATCATCTCCTCTAGAGCTTGGCCACTGGCACCGCCTCCGAATGTTCCGCGCAAGTGCGGTGGGTGTGGTGGCTGCGCACTGACTACACCCTAGCCCTGGTTGGAACCGGGACTTTTCACTAGGGGATGGGGTTCCAAAGCACTAAATTCTTTCGCCTTTGCTCCAGTTCAAATCGCCAAGTGTCTGCTCTCAGTTACAGGATTCTTACTTTACAACCCACTCAAGGATCCAACTCTATCTGATCTGAAGAAAGTCAAAAGCAGACAACTCCAAGAGCGTATGACCCTGGAGATTCTCAGAATAGTTACCACACGTCCTCCGAAGCCCAGATAACACACGCTTTCTGAAAACAAAAGTCGTTTGAGAACACTTTTTTTTACCTGACCGGTTTTTTTTCGCTTTTTACTAGTTTCCACATGAAGGCTGAAAAGATTGTGAAGCACGAAGTCGCCGATTCTCTTGACTCCTCAGAGGCGTTCGAGGGTCCCGAGAAGACGCTTCGTTTATACTTCAAGTCAAAAGGCCACCCCACCAAGACTTTACTCGACATTCCGCGTGACGAATGGGAAGCCATGCTCGATCTTGTGAAGTGCAAAGTGCTTAGCGTTCTTGTCCATCCTCAGGTGCATGCGTATGTTCTCAGTGAGAGTAGCTTATTCGTGTACGCTGACTCGCTCTTACTGAAGACGTGTGGCACTACGACGCTGCTTGAGGGACTTCCTACAATTTTGAGTATCGTTGCCAGTCATAGCAACGCTTCAGGCGTCATAAGTGACACTAGCGCCGTCTTCTACTCTCGTCGCAGCTACTTCAATCCTGAGAAGCAACCGCACCCGCATGGATGCTGGAGCGACGAGGTTATACGACTGAAAGACGTGTTTCCCGGGCCATCAGCGGCGTCGCATTTCGGGGTACGCCCTGATGAGCGATGGCATTTGTTTGCACAACCCACGTCGCGGCTCAACCGTGGCTGGTTGGAGCTCATGATGACAGATCTTGATCCAGAGCTCGCGTCGCGCTTCCACAGCCATCGTCCTGTAGACGGCTTCGGACCAAGCCTCGAGGACAGTGTATGGTCTCTAGACTCTGTAGACTCTCGCTGTTCCTCTGTGGGTGCCGTTCCGGACGATGATGAGCCTGGACACATGCTCGGCAACGTGATGACGCGCACAACGCAGATCGACGAGATTTATCGGACGAGCAAGCAGGTCATTGACTCGTTTGCGTTCAGCCCTTGCGGATATTCGTGCAACGGTGTGCTCCTGGACGAAGGCGAGTGCTTTACCATTCACGTTACGCCGGAGAATGGCTGGTCTTACGCGAGCTTTGAGACTAACGTTTGTGATCCAGGCAAGATCGAACCGGGACTTACGCAACTCCAAGTGGTTGAGCGCGCTCTCAGCCTTTTCGAGCCTGCTAAGTTCACGCTTGTGACATGTACACCAGACAAGCAACCTGTCATTGAAACGGCAGCGTTGTTCGGAGGTGGCAAATACGTCTGCACATCTGAAGCACACTTCGATGTTGGTGGGGCAGAACTCGTGCAACTCACGTTCAAGGTTCTATGACAATCTTTATCAGCTAAGGCCCTTTTCTGCCATGCATACTCAAATTACGCTCTTTTTAAACCTCATTCTACACTTATTACTACTATACAAGTCGCGCTTAGCTTTTCCGCAGCAAACGCGCGAGAAAGCCAGAGTGGTGCTTGCTGTGGCAGCTGTGTTCTGTGGCAGAATTTGGGCTAGGGTTGAATCGCTCTTTCACTTTCGTCAGTGCGTGCGATATTAGCAAACGCCTCTCTTCATGGCCGGATTCGTGAATCCGTTTGCTCAAGTAGGTGATTATCAAACTCAGCGCGTAGTTCACGATGACCTCGTAACAACTGGCTACCTCACGGGCCTTCCAGACCCGCGCGAAATTCAGGACCAGCACGCTGCCCTTATATTTCGCACGATGCTCAAGCGAGATACGCGCACTAAGCAGCGCGCTCTCGGGGAGCTCGAGCAGTGGATCGACGGGCTGAAATCTGACAACTCCGTGGAAGAAGTGGTTCACCTAGCGTACGTTCAAATGTACGCTAAGTTGAGTATCGACGCCGCGCCGCTCATTCGCGTTCAGAGCCATGCTGTGCTTGCCAAGCTGTACACGCTTCTGGGAAAAAGATCCTCAAAATACCTCAAATACAGCGTGGGACCGTGGATTGCTGCCACCAATGACCCCGATCCGAGAGCGGCAATTGCAGCTAAGGATGCGCTAGAGCGTGTGTTCCCTGGAGAGAAACAAGCTGTTCTCCTTGATAGGTTGAAGGATAATATCCTGGAGTTTGTGCATGATTCTTGCACTGAGGCCTCGGCCAAGACCTTGAGTGATGAGCGATACGTGTCCATAGAGGACGCAAGCCAAAAGTATACGCGCTTAGTGAAGTGCTGCATCGATGTCCTCGCGCGAGTTCCTGGTATGTTCGACCTTGACTCAGAAAACGTAGAGTCTCTCGTGGGCTCCGGTAGATTGTGGAAGTTCTATAGTTCGGCTGACTCGTCGCTCGCACGTAGTACGTTGCAGCTCACTGCGGCTCATGTTGACGAGTTGGAGCCGTACATTGATAAAGTATGGCATGAACTGCTTCGCGCTGGGCGCAAAAATTCGGGTGGCTCTGGTGTGGCTATTGAGATTGTACAGCTCATGAACGTGCTGACACGCAAGTTTCCGGACATCATTTGGCCTGTAAGTGAAACAGTACGAAAAGATTCTTTTGTTTCGCTGGCACAATTTGTCGCTGCGGATCCCCCGCCCCCTGCGCGATTTTGGCCGCTTCTCTACAATCTAGTCTTGATGGTGCCGGACACGGCGACGCGTGATCTAACGCCGTTGTACAAACCTCTTGAGAAGGTTGTAATGAAGCTTAGGCATGACCATGAGCTGGAGAGGTCTGCCTGGGGATGCTTCATCTCCCTAGCTGGGAAAATGGGACCTGAGTACGTGCTGCGCACTTTCAAAGCTGCTGAACAACGGTGTAAGGGCAAGTCCGTTCCTTCTGACATATTGGCGACGTTTTTAACTCGTATTGCTGATGCAGAGGGTGTCCATTCGTTGATACTATCCCAACTGCAAGATACTCGCGTGCCATTTGCGTATTGCTGCGTGATTGCTCGAACGAAGTTGTTTAGAGCCGATCTAGAGAAAATCATCGTTCCTCGTGTTGACCCGGAGCAACTCGTATTATTGGTTGACGCTGACCCAGACTTGTCATTGCCAGATTTTGACGGCGTTACAGCTGCTGATAGCTGGGTGGCGATCGCAGCAAAGTCAAACAAGGTGAACTCACAGTCGATAATCGAGAATTGTGTAGTAGCGGGACAATTTATTGCGGTACTCGAGCACTCAGGGCCACTTTCCGCCCGTGGCGTTCGGGTATCCGTGGACAGGTACATTTCCGTGAATGACGACGCAACGCCCGCAGCAGTCCTTGGTGCTGCAGTAAGGGCTCATGGCGTCTTTGTGAGCCGTGAGACGGCAATTTCAAGTTTTAAGGCGCTAGTAAAGCGCGCTGTTGACAGCTTTGAGAATGCAAAAGACATGTTCCGTGTAGTTAAGGAAAATCAAGAGTTTGTGAACTCCATTGTGGCCTCTGATGCAGACGTCAAGCACGACCTTGAGACTCTGAGGTCAGAAGACCGTCTTGAAGCTTTGCAGCTTTTGCCCGCTATGGGCGGCCTATCACTACGTGACGAATCAAAAACAGAGACTTTGGCCGCGCAGACTTTAAGTGAGCTTAGAATCGATGCGTTAGATCTTTCAGTGCCGCTGCTGAGAATATCTGCTTTACGTGCGCCCTTGCCTTTATCTAGCAAATCAACGTCCCAAGGATTCGCAGATTGCGAGATTCTCTTTGAGAAGCTGACTCCAATTTTTGAAAATCCACGCTTTTCGGTTGATGAGGTTGTTATTCTAGCTATTTTGCGCAGTCTAGCGCAGCACTGGCAGGCTGCAGCTCCGAAGGGAAAGCCATCTGCTTGCGAGGGCTTGATGAAGGCTATGGATGAGTATCTGTTAGAAGAGTTTGTCGCGCAGGATAACGGCGAACAAGTTTGGCAGAAGCTCTGGGATCTTACTGCTGGGTCCAAATACGGGATTGCGTATCACGCAGCGACGGCTCTAAGCAGGCCAACTTGGGCAAAGTTTTTCAAAGCAGAATGCTACTCTAAGCAATGGTTCACGAAGCCCTCGCTAAGAGGGGCTTTGGCCACCAACTTACGCATTGTGAGCGGGAACAATGAGTTTGAAAATATTCAACGCAGTCTTACTAGGAGAGCGCTCGCGCACAATCTGAACAAGCAAGAATGGATGCTTGTCGACCGTTCGTTTATCCCAGAGAGTGCCTCATTCACTTTGAGCGAGCACGAAATCGAGGATATTGAGCTTTCGAGTATCATTCTCGAGACCATTCAAAACGTCGATACTCGAAGCAGATTAGCCTTTGAGCCTCAAAATGCAGTTGTGCAGCTCAGTGCTCTAGCCGGCCTGGATTGCGGCTTTAGTGTGGCAGCGCTTTTAGACGCAGCCGTGCGGCTTCCCATCGAGCGAACCGAATTTGACAAAGCGCTTGGCTGGAAGTTGCTTACACTCCTGCATGCGGATCTGAAGGAGCACCCAGAATCAGATATTGAAAAGTGGCAAGCGGTCCAATCTCTTTTAGGTCGTCGAGATAGTGACGCGCTCCCCTGGGTGGCGCTGCTCGTAGCTCGGGCTGTCCGCCCAGCTCAACTGACGCTTGATATAGATCACGCAAGCGGCGCTGTTACTCGTGCGGATGTTGTTTCTTGGCTGATACATCTGAACTACTCACCCGCCCATCAGACATCAGTCTCGCACGAGTCTCACTCGCGTATTCTTGACTTTGTTGCGCGTGGTTTGCGCGATAACGGTGAGCTTGTTGACCGCGCTAATATCCGTGAGCCTCCGCCGCTACCAAGATACAAATTCCAGAATGGGGACTGTGATGGTAATTTGCTATACCAGATGTGTGTCCAGCATGGCAGCGACGTTCGCGAGTGGTACCGAGGTCTGCGTGATCGGCAGACGCAAAAGTACGTAGACAGCGCGCTGTCTACGTACATCGTTCCCGAGATTGTTTCCTCGATCAAGACTGAAATCGACTTGCACCCGCGCACTGACAGTGTGGAAGTTTCGGTGAACCGGAAGCAAAGGGAAGTCCGTGCAACCCGTGAGGTGGAAGACGAGTTCACGGTTGAGGTAGTTATCACATTGCCTGAGCAGTATCCCGGAAGACCAGCAGCGGTAGAGATTCGTAACCTTGCTGGAGTGAGCGAAGCGAAGAAGCGCGGGTGGCTTCTGGAAGCGCGGCAAACAGTGCAAAATGACGGTGTGCTTAAAGCCTTGGACGGTGTGCTGACTAGGTTGAATAATTTCCTTGAGGGTGTTGAGCCTTGTGCTATTTGTTACATGACAGTGAATGACGCGAACAAGCTGCCAAACAAAGAGTGTGGTCAGTGTCATAACATCTACCACACGGACTGTCTGTTCAAGTGGTTCTCGAACAACACGGATAGGCTCTGCCCAATGTGTCGCTCGCCAATGTAGTCTCTCCAAAAGACAAAAGATACGCACTTCATCAATGTTGTAAGCTCCACAGCATCTTGAAGCAGACATCAGGCGCACTTACATCTAGTGAGAAATTTTAGGCAGGTTCCTAAAGGCGGAGTTTATGGCCAAAGCGGCTGTTGTACAATTGCTCCTCGTGCCCTGGGTACATACACACATACATATACAAAATAAGGACCTGTTCGACCTACTCACCAGACGTAGCTGATAACGCGCCTTTATCATCCCAGCCAGCGGAGGCACGTGGGTGGCAGGGCCTGCCCCAGCGAGAGTAGCTTCCACTTACGGCTTAGAGAATTATTAAGCAACGTGGTCGCGGTCATAACTGAGTACCAGCCATCAGCCGCCGAACCATTTACCTGAGTTAGTAGCATTGAACAGGAGCTAGCTAACAAGGCAGTAACCAACATGACACCCCGGAAGAGCATGCTTAAGGTGATTATACTTGGCGACAGTGGTGTCGGCAAGACGTCTCTCATGCAGCAATACGTGAACAAGAAGTTCTCAACGCAGTACAAGGCAACTATTGGCGCGGACTTTCTTACGAAGGAACTGACGTTAGATGATCGCAAAGTGGTGATGCAGATCTGGGACACTGCTGGGCAGGAGAGATTTCAAAGCTTGGGTGTGGCTTTCTACCGAGGCGCCGATTGCTGCGTTTTAATGTTTGACGTTTCGAACCAGAAGAGCTTTGATGCGCTAGAGACGTGGCACGACGAGTTTTTATTGCAGGCGAACCCTGTCGATCCCGATAACTTCCCCTTCATGGTCATTGGCAACAAGATTGACGTCGATGAGAGCAGACGCGTCGTAAGCACGCAGAAAGCCCAGCGGTGGTGCCAAGAGAAGGGAAATTTACCGTACTTTGAGACGAGTGCAAAGCAGGCCACAGGCGTGGATCAGGCGTTTGAAGTGATTGGCCGCAACGCACTGCAACAGGATGATGCGGAAGGGTTTGACCAGGAGTATCCTGATGGCGTGGACTTTAGCCAGTACGAACAAGAGTCGTGGAACTGTAGCTGCTAGGCTGCTTTCTAGCGTTAATTTATTTATACAGATCAGTTATGTATACAAGTCAGTTATGTTTCCAAACTATGCTCTCTGTCGGCTCACAATCACTCTTTTGACATATTTGCCGCGGCCCGCGCAAGCAAATGCGGGGCGACCTCTTTTAGCCACGACACCTCGATCGGGGAAACAAGCCGTGCATACCCGCGCGAGGTGAAAACATATTCCAAGTACACAATCGCCTCAGGGCGCTGGCCAAAGAGGGCACTGCCAGGGTGGATGCTCACGGGCTGTTGAGACATTGTCGTCTGGAATCGACGGTCTGGGAGTGCGATGGCTGTGTTTGTTATGAAGCCTCTTAGGAAGGCCTTGATTAAGTCTTGGTAGTCGTCCACCTCGAAGTCACCATCGTCATAGTCTTCGTCTTCTGAAGCCTCAGCAGCATCCACAGAGTCGCTTTTGCGAAGCTTCACGTTTGCGCTGCTTAAGTACCCCAGAAGTTGGCCACGAACCTGCTCGACCTTGCGCAATGCTCTTGGATTCACACCAATGGAGAAACACCAATCCTTGAAGTCATCTTTCGAAACTTTCTTGGCCGCATCCCAAATGAGCTTCACAAGAATGAGGTCACCCCACTGGCCTGCAGTAGGGAATAGCTCCGAGCGCATGTTTGTCACGTCTTGGCGGCGCTCAGGTCGTGGCATAACAAGCAAATCTTGGACGCTCAGACATGCAGCAACGTCTAGAACGGCTTGTCGAATTCTACCACGGCCACTTTGTATGCTGACTAGAACCGCAGCGAGCGTTGGCTCTAGCGGCAGCGTTGCCATTTGGCGTCCGAAGGTTGTGATATTGCCCTGCTTGTCTAGCGCTGTCAGCGAGTACAGCTGCAGGAGGGCGTTGCGAGCATCAACCTTCGAGGGCGGATCAATCCATGGAAAGTTTATGACGTCGTCGACACCGATGCGCTTTAGCAAAAGTATTGGAAACGCGAGATTGACACGACTAATTTCC
Source organism: Entelexis tilneyi (assembly GCA_030566755.1). Classification (NCBI taxonomy): domain Eukaryota; kingdom Fungi; phylum Ascomycota; class Dipodascomycetes; order Dipodascales; family Trichomonascaceae; genus Entelexis; species Entelexis tilneyi. Next base: position 117,258 of record JAKUAT010000001.1, on the reverse strand, counting down.
GGTTCAGTTTGCTCTCTCATCTCATCATAAAACGTTTGCTCAGTATACAGACGCCAACACTTACCAGGGCCCTCGCGACCAGCACGACCTGTTCGCTGCGCTGCGCTCGATTTTGAGATAGGTGCGGGCAACAAAGAGTCAAGCCCAAGACCAGACCTGTGCATTCGCACTTTGCGCTGGCCTGTGTCAATTACGTAGCGTACACCAGGAATAGTGACGGACGTTTCTGCAATGTTGGTCGCCAAAATTATCTTGCGCTCGTGTTTGTTCTTCGCTGGCGCAAAGGCCAGGCGTTGGTCGCGCTCCGGGAGCGATGCGTACAAAGGCAAGACTTTGAGCTTAGGCGCGCCCTTCTCTGGGCGAAGACTTCTTAAGAGGTCTGCGCATGTCTCAATTTCATCTTGGCCAGGCAAGAACACAAGCACGTCGCCTCCCGCCGGTTCACTGTTATTAATCTGCAGAGCAGTCTGCGCAGCAGCGTCGACGCTGTTAGCAACTGCCTCGCGCGCGTAAAATCGTTCCACTGGAAAAGCGCGCCCCGGGACATAAAGGCGAGTAGTTGTGTTTGTACCGAAGAATTTCGAGAATTGCTCTGCATCGAGCGTCGCACTCATTACCACGATCCGTAGTTTCTTTGCACTACGTTGAGAAGCGAGTTGCTTCAGCAGCCCTAGCACAAGATCAGACGTAACGGTGCGCTCGTGTGCCTCGTCAACAACAACGGTGGTGTACTTCTTCAATAGTGGATCCAGCATGAACTCGCGAAGAAGCATACCATCAGTAACGTATCTAATGCGGGTGTCTCGGCTTACTTTTGCGTCGAAGCGTACGTTATATCCAACTTTGTGGCCGAGAGGCGAGTCTGCTTCCGCTGCCACACGTTGGGCCAGGGAGATTGCAGCAACCCGACGCGGCTGCGATACAACGATGTTTTGTTCTGGATCTGCTTCCAGCAAAGCCTGCGGCAGCTGCGTTGATTTTCCGCTTCCTGTCTCACCAACAATCACCGTGACTTGGTGCTTAAGAATCTCGGCCACGACGTTCCTGCGGCCGCGATACATCGGGAGTTGCGCCCGTTGCTTTTGGATGACATTCGAGGGTACAGACGGTGATTGTGTCTCATCCTCGCTGTCGCTGTCGCGAAATTTCACGACCTTTGGCATAATTTTTCAATGCCTGATCACACGACCAACGCTTTTTTCAAAAAAGTAGCCGCCTGGCAATCATCACGTGCGCTTGAACGCGCCCGGAGATTACTCTATTGAGAGATGCGAGATATCCGCCGCGAAAGCGCTATTGAAAATTGAGTTTGAGGCTACTAAATAGTTTGCGAGGTTTGTGAAGCTAACAAAAATTCTCCCCAGTGTAGATTTCCGCTCCCACATTCATAAAAAGAGGTTGCTAACACCCGTTGTCATGCAATAACACGCAGGTCAACAGTCTTTGAACAGCTCGCTTCAGGCGTTTCCCCACTCACAAAAGCATTACTCGCTAGAGCAGTTGCGCTCACTGTGGTTTATGAACCATAAAAGTTGCCATAAATGATGCATTTATTGGAGAGCAATGAGCTTATTGTGAGCCAAAAAGCAAAGCATCCTGCGGAACTCGTCTGCTCAATCTTGCGCACTTCAAGTATGATCAAGAGGAGGGGCCGGTATGGCTTTTGGTACGGCCGGCTCTGCCTTGGTGAACTCGACCGCATACCCCACCGCATTAAAGGCAGCAAGCGCCCACAAGCTTGAACCGTAGAGGCCACGACCTAGCGAGCGTCGGTTCGCCATTAAGTAGAGCGTGCTCCAGACTGCAGTGAATCCAGCTCCATTTTTGTAGTCACCGTCAATCATCATCCAAGTGCCAAGAGCAAACGCGGCACCAAAGCCACCGCACGACAGCTTCGACGGAATGAGGCGTTGGCCATTAACAATTGGCTGGCGCTGCAACCCACTAATGGCAAGTCCTGCAGCACTACCGGCTGGAACACCCAGTCGCATGACCCGTTCGTAAGACTCCTTATCCATCCTAAACTATTGCTCCAACTTAACGAAGCGATGGCCGGCAACAAGGGAGTCGAGTGTGATTTGGGGTTGGGGTTTTTCTAGGGTACGGAAGAGGGCCACCAGAGCTTTCTGTCTTTCTGGAGACCCGGAGCGGGTTCCTCCAGTGAGGTGTTGCACGTGATGAGCATGGGTAACAGTAGTACTTCCACGGGCCGCTGAGACCACCCGCAGCCGATTCGAGAAAAACACGGTCTTGGAGATTCGCGCTGCGGCTCATTAGATAGCAGCAATGGCTAGAAGGCCAACCACAGCAGGCTCTGCCACGACTACGGCGAGTGTCTCGACGGCACCGTCAGATTCGGGTGAGGCAAGCGACGAAGTGACGCGCTGCATATGCGGCAACGAAGAGTTTGTTTCTACTCCGCGCACGCGGGCCGCAAATGCTAACCCTGGCTTATTCTTGCAGTGCGAAAAGTGCCATGTCTGGCAGCACGGGTTCTGCGTAGGCTTCTTGGCTGAGGAAGACATACCTGACGAATACTACTGTGAACAGTGCGAACCGTCTTTTCACAACGTATCCATGCGCCACGGCATGCTTATATCACGCTATAGGCCCGTAAAACCGCCACGACCACCGAGGAAGAGCCGCTCCCGAGAGGCAGAGGCGTCTCGCACGCCCTCCCCAAACGAGACAAAGCAAGAGGACGAGCACAGTGTATCCACCTCGCCCGCAGACGGCAGCTTTAAGATAGAAGTCGGCTCTGCTCCTAGCCGCACAAGCAGTCCTACGGAGCGTCGAAGGTACAGTAGCGAAACAAGTGGCACATCAGCGATAGGCCCCACGTCTAACGGCAGTACTGCGAGCTCTTCTTCTGTGAATGGGCTGAAGAAAGGCACTGGATCCGAAGGCAATGCCACTGACATGAACGATCACAATGCAGGTTCTGTGTCGCATAAAGACGAGCCGCGAGGCTCCTTGGTGGACAGCCCTCAACTCGACGATATCGCGCATGGGTCGCCAAATCGCTCGCGTGATCACTCCGAAGAATTAGCACAGCATGTAGAAGCGAGCCGGAGGCCTAGCAGGAGTGAAGGCCATGCAGAGCAGGATGGGAAGCAGCGTCGGAACCGACGCACTAATAGCGATGCCGAATCAGTGCTGCCGTTTGGCGGTCGCAGCGGACGTGTGAAACGACGGTCGCGCGAAGAAGAAATCCTGCAGCGTGTGCTTGAGGAGAGTGCACGCGAAGCGCGCGAGCTCGAAGCACGACGGCACAGCCAGGACCACGATGAATCACTGGATCTAAATCCCAACGACGAGCGAAGTCTGAGCCCAGACGCGCGCGTGAATGGCCACAAAGTGACCAACGGATTCGCGCCCAGTGAGGACGAGAACTTGGATCAATCGGGCTCTCACAGCAATCCTCTCAAGCGACAGCGGTTGAATAGTGAGTCTATCGATAGCAGAGGCAACAACAAAAACTCCGACACGGAGACAGAACTTGCAGAGCCTGTAAAGCGCCGCCGCGACACGAGCAGTCGAGGCGCTCGACAAGTGCGGTCGAGAAGGTCGCGGAGCGGGCGCAAACCAGGTGCGCGAAGCCAGCCGCTGGCCGAAGCGCAGCGCGCGACAGACAAGGCCACAGCTTCCTCCGGTGCCAGCGCGCGACGGACGCCTAATGGAGTTAAAAAGTGCAGGCCGCGAATCCCATCGCTCAGAAGTACGTTTCAGGAGATGCGCCGGCGCGTCGCCAACATCATCGACTTTTCAGGTCGTACGCAGGTCGAGATGGCCGACGAAAAGAAAAGCCGCTCCGATGGGCCGCTCGAGCTTGCTGCACGCAGCGGTGACTTCCATGCACAGCTGGAGCAGTTGGCCGTGATGGGCGATCACAACATGGCAACACTAGAGAACCTTACGCGAAAGCTTTTGGGCTGGGAGGAGCAGTTTGGTCCGAAATGAGCTCAAGCTTTTATTTTAAGTTATTATCGTTTAGTAGCCAAACAGGCAGGAATTTGTAGAACTGTGGCTGCTTGAAAAAAGGCGTTACATTTTGATAATTAACCGTATACACACACATACGTGGGGTGGGCCATTTTCCGTCACCCGCCCACGGCGACACGCATTTTCCAGCATGCTAGGGTTGGCCCCTACACTCAAAGTTTATCTATAAGCGATACCACAACATGCAGGCGAAGCCTTAGAGCCTTGCGACGCAACGGTACGGCGAAACTGCAGTGAAATTGTGCACCATTGGCCGACGATCTCAAGCATGTTCGGGTTAGGTACCCATGGCGTTGGAGTAGCGTAGAATGGCGCATAACCCTTCCGCCGTCGCGTGTGTAACGCACGTTGGGCCCACCCACATGATCTCCGACCATACGTACTGCACAGCAATTGCTTAATCCCCAACTCCTCTTGCTTGCAGAGAGCTCACGGCGCGAAATATATAAACAATAATTTTTCCGGAACTGTATGAACATCTGAACAGTCACTATGGGAAACAACAACAAGATTGAAGAGCCTCAGACTGTCATCATCATTGGCGCTGGCGCCGCTGGTATGACCGCTGCTGAAGAGCTGCAGAAGGCGAACCAAGACTACTTGATTTTGGATGGACGTGACCGCACGGGCGGTCGTGTGCACACGCAGAACTGGCCGCTCACACACCCGACCGAGTTTGAACTGGGCGCGGCATGGTTCCATGACGTTCCCCATAACTGCCTTGCCCACACTGCTCTGGAGAATGGCATTGAGGCAGGCTTTGATGATGATCAAACAGTAATCTACGACCGTCACGGCAAGCTTGATCAAGCGCTCGTGAACGACATGAGTACTAAGTTTGATGAGTTCCGCCGTAAGCGCGACCCCAACGACCCGCTCGAGCAGGTCGGCACACTCTTTGCCTCCCATCAGGAGAATGAGGAGGAGAAGCGCGCGGCTCTCGCAGTTGCAAATGCTTACCAGCTCACAACTGGTGTCAAGAGTGCGCAGCTGGGTGCGCACGTTGAGGGCCCACGTGGTCGTGACCAGGCTGTACAGGGTGGCTATATCCGCGTTATCAATGATATCATAGCTTTCAATGTGGATCGCTCGAAAATTCACTACAAGAAGAAAGTCACGCACATTGTGTCGCCCAAGGAGGGCGATCGCGTACAGATCACCACGCAGGATGGTTCGCACTATGAGGGTAAAGCCGCTATCGTGACGGTACCGATTGGTGTTCTTAAGGGAAACAGCATTCAATTCGACCCGCAGCTCGGTGGCCATGTTCGTAAGGCACTGAACAACACTGAGGTTGCCACTGTGAACAAGGTGTATCTTACGTTCCCGAACTCTTTCTGGAGTCCAACAACGTTCAAGTTCCTCATTAGCGACCCTGCGAGTCCGGCCCTTGTCTGGAACTGGGAGGCAACGCACCCGGGCACTAATCAGAAAAACACTTTGTGCGTAATTGTCACAAACGATACGGCTCTCGAAGTCGAACAGCGTCCAGATTCTGCGTTCGATATCGTGAAGCCGCTTCTAGAGGCTATCGCGCATGGCGAGATTCCGCAGCCTTCGCAGGTAATCACCTCAGCGTGGAGCGGTGACGAGTTTAGCCAAGGTGCATTCAGTACAGTGCCCCATGGGCACACCCGCGAGGAGCTCGCGAAGCCCTTCGAGGACGGCGAGCCACGTAATCGCCTCTTCTTTGCGGGTGAGCATGCCACCGTCGAGGGCGCTGGCTTGGTCCAGGGCGCGTGGCTTAGTGGCCAACGCGCTGCAAAGCAGGTGCTGGACCTTTGAACTACCTCTATTGTGTCTTAATTACGTAGCAGGTTAAGAGCGCATATTTACATATTGCAGTCACATTACATTCTACCTAACATTCGAGGACGCTATATTCATAATTCCCGAATAATATAGTTCCAACTGTCCGGTTCCGTAACACTAGGTACAGTGTAGGCCCCAGGGACTTTGACGGTTTTGATGAAAGGTCGAACAAAAGTTGAGTGTATGAGTATGATGAGTAGGTAACTAACTATCTATAATAAATGCAATGCCTAGCAAAGACCTCGGGTGAACGCAAGCGCCCACGCACGAGAGAGACCTGCGTCAAGCCATTTTGATGGGAAGTTGGGCTGTGAGAAAAAGCTGTATGCCGCCGGAGCGTCGTACAATGCGCGGTTTATCTGGAGAAGACCCTTCCAGCCCGAGTCAACGTTGTCAATGATTGGAGCGAGCTTCTCCTGCCATTCTTGCTGAACAAAAGTTGGTGATCTGATCAATGATGAGATCGGTGTCGTTGGAATCATATGTATACCTTGGATGTACTCGAGATTCGTCCCGAAATACGTCGTGTGATCACACTTGTTCTCAAATGTTATACCAGCCACTTTGTTCGCGACGAACTGCTTTGGGACCGTCGTATTGTTGTCCAAGTACAGCATATAGTGGTTCATGGCTCGACTTTCAACGGCAAGAATGAGGTTTGCGCGAGCCGTCATCGCGCTGTCTCCAATTACCTCACCCCACAATTTCATACCATAGTAGCAATGATAGTCCTCAGAGCTGGACTCTTCGTCCTTGCCATCAGCGCTTGCGAATAATCCTTTCGCGAGCGAGTGACCCTGATACCAATCAAAGTTGCGGCTCTGTGGGAAGGTAAGGTCATCACCATACGTCGCAACATCGCGAATAAGCATGTTCACAAAGTCTCTGTTCGCGGTGTTCTTAGCCCACGAGCCATCGCCAAAGTCTTGATCTACCTTTCCAATTACGGCAGCAGCATGAATGAAGTAACCGTAATGAAAGTGGTGGTCATTATAATAGGTATTTCCATAATCAGCCATAGGGTCATTGATCCCAGCTTGCGAGACGAGACCTTTCCAGCTCAGGTCATAAAACAGGGGCGTCTGCTGCTTATTGCTCACGAAGGTTGCAAACGCAGCTTTAAGACGACCAACGAGTTGCTTAGCCAAATCCGTCTGTTTCGCAACATAAGCAACAGCAAGCAGGGCCATTGCAAACTTATCCATCAACTTTCCGCTCCAGTACATTGAAGTAAGGTTCGTCGCCTGACCCATGTCGAAATTCGACGTCTCGCTCTGGGCTGCAGAGACCACAAGCTCAATGTCTGCGCCACTAAAATTGGAAAATGCGAAATTTTTGTCTCCTATTGGCTTCTGCACGCTCCACGGTAGGAAACCAACGTCACGAGGCAGTCGCTCAAACATCTCCAGTACGGTCGTAACGCACAGCCTAAGTTGCCCAAGTACGGGCGCTTGAAGATAATAGGACGTGACTTTCCCATTCATGGTCGACGTGAAGCTCTCAACGTGGTGCGGTGCTGCGTAGATCAGGGTACCGCCACCGGTTGAGCTTCCGGCAAGATTATAGTTGAACGCATAGGTGGCAACACTATAGTCGCGCGTAACTCCGCCATCCAGCGTCACCTGCGTGGGGTATGCCCCTGCCGCGCTATCAATGACGGCTTGCCACGACGAGTCGCCTAGCTTAGCAACTTGTACCGCTAAGTTAGACTCGGTAGAGTTCACCGAGATATGCTGTGCGTCTGTTTGAGTAACGGTAACCGATGCACCGGAGGGAGACGAAATATAAACGGACCATAGTGCTCCGTTCTGCAATGTAGCATTCACGCGCGTGACTCCGCGGCGCACAACGACGGTGCCAGTGACAGATCTAAACCCCACCTGCGAGCTGACAATCGGCGCTACGCCGCTATAGACACCTGTGGCAAAACCCATTCCATTAGCAAGCGGGAATTTAACCCGGGCACTGCCCTGATCAAGCTGCGCGACCACAGACAGGGGACCCCATGAGTTCGTCGAGAACGATGGGGCCGCGCCCCAGTGCGCGCTCAGACACATGCTCATCACACCAGTTGGCATGAAAAAATATTCTACTGGGTTCGAATTAGGATCGGGGCCCATTACACGATCACTAGCATCATGATGCGCAACAGCAAGACCGCAAAATCCATTTACACCGTTACCGGTCCACCACACCGAGTATGGTTGCGTGTACACGTACAAGTTTCGATCGTCGAGTAGCATATTGCCATAGAACTTGTTCGTCTGCACAGGCTGAGGGCCGGGGTTGTCCGGTGGCGGCAACGGGTGTGGCCTCTGCGGAAACTGTGAAGGAATGTTCACGCTTGTTTGAACCTTAGTGAAAAGCGACATGAGGAAGGAAAATGGGCCAGTGCGGTTCACACGATATTTATACTAAGTCCACCTTGCACACCAGACCGCTCTCCCCTTTCCAAGAACGTCTAGTGGCCCTTACCCTATAAGCCCAATCAGGTCCACACACTCTCGGTAATCCCCAAACAGAGAAAGTCGGTGCGCCAAAGGCGTAACTGGTTTCAGACGTCCTGCACAGTTTCTTGTGCCAGAAAGCGGTATTTCACAACATGGAACAGTAGTCACAATTCGGAATTCGTTGCCTTTGCATCAATGGTAGACTTGAGCACAGGGAATTAGTGTAGATTAAATACAGGGTTGCGCTGCATCGAAAGCAAGCAAGCAAGATCCCCTCTGCTAGACACAAAGAATGAAAGTTTTCTATTAAAAGACGTGGGTGAGAAGGGGGGTATTATGAAGGCACTCCCAGCAATTAACATGTTAGGGGCTTAGCCTTCCTTATGTGCGAAAGAGCCTACACTCGTCGTGCTTGCCCTTTACTGATCAACAACGGCCACTGAAGGTTACTTCTCCGGATAGTAATCGTCAGTGGATTGTGTGCGCGAAGGAAGCACCTCATTAATAGGCTTCCCTTGCGCCTCTACTAGAGCAGGAGGCCATTTAGACTGGTCGGACTGGGCCTCCTCCAATGGAACGTCACGACCGCCATGGTCGACCTTTTGAACCCGGCTCTTCGATTTCGGCACACGTGCAAGCCAGTACAAAGCGAGACTTCCAGCATAGTCAATCACGATGAAGGCAAGGAAGATGCCAAAATTCCTCCACCTTAGATGGTACCCAGTATTGATGGACGCCAAATATTGGTTCGTTTCGTGCAGCTGGCAATACTCACAAACACCAGTAGACGAGGGATCGCGCAAGTACCCTGAACTCAGTCTGTTGGCATTAAAGTATTGCGAGAAATATTGTTGGCAAGTTTGCCCACTGGGGGCATCAACATGCAACCACTCGTTCGAAGCGCAGGTAACCGGAGTATTCGCAATGGCTAGGGAGACCATACCTTGGATCCAGTACGTCATCGGCGAAATGCGGTACATGAAAATCCAGAAACCAGGCATTTCCTGCTGCGTTCTCAATACACCGCAGAACATAAGAGACATGGTGAATAGAAGCGTCGACACATTTGCAGCGGTATCTGGGTCTTTGATGGGAGCCCCGAGCAGGAAACCGAGCGAGATAGCATACTGGTAAAAGGCGATGATGTAGAAGAGGGTGAGACCACCACGCTCACTCATTTGCCCAGCATGTCTCGCATTGTTGTACAACCCAGCAGGGTAATACCACGACACGAAAGAGATGATAGAAACAAATATCTGCCACGGGAACTCGGCAGTGATAGTGGCTAACATGAAGGCCTTCCAGCCAAAAATCTTTGACGGACGTTCGCGGGCCTCATACAAGTTACGCTGCATGGCGAACACACTCACAAACGAGTTCACGAGAGCGTTCAATGCAACTGTGAACATGAATACGCTGAACATCAGATCTTGCATGCCCTGTAGCGAAGTGTCGGCCTTGAAAAATACAAAGCCATTGAAAATCGCACTCGTAACGTTGAGAAAAATTTTGGACCAAATGTACATCGGATCACGCCAATATTGCTGCGTAAAACGAATGCAATTCAAAAGGTACTGTTCCCAGAACGGCGCAGCGAACTCTCCACTGTCTTTCGTCTTAGGAGCTACATTCGAGTCCTTGGCGTCGAACTGTTGCATCAATCTATCGCACTCTTGACGAACAGCCTGGCGCTCGGGAGAATGCAGCCAAACATCTGCGAAGTCATATTTCGCATGAGAGCCGGGAGCTGCACCGATGACGCTCAACATCCACTCAGCTGGATTAGCATCAGGAGGGCATGGATCTGCCCCATACTTCTCAAAGTAGCCTGTCAAAGTTTTGCAGTTGTCGCCAATCTCACCGAAATATACTGTGCGACCACCACGTGCAAGGAAAAGCAATCTGTCAAATTGGGAGAGCAGCAAGGCCGATGGCTGGTGAATGGTGCACAGAATAGCCTGGCCAGCGTTCGAGAGCTTCTTCATCAAGGCCGTAACACTCCAAGCAGTCTGAGAGTCGAGACCAGAGGTGGGCTCATCCAAAAACAGCAGCAGCTTCGGTTTCGCTGCCATCTCCACGCCGATCGTAAGACGCTTCCGCTGCTCGACGTTCAACCCCTTACCAGGCTTACCGACGACGGCATCTGCGTAAGGCTCCATCTCCAAGATCTTCAGCACATTATCAACATAAGCCAGCTTCTCCTTGCGAGGCGTACTAGCGGGTTGACGCAGCAGTGCAGAGAACTGCATAGCTTCGCGAACGGTGCTAGTCTCGAGGTGCAAGTCTTGTTGCATAGCATAGCCCGTAGTTCGCTGGAAGCTGTCATCGCGAGGAATACCATTCACAAATATTTGGCCGGTGACAACGCCCATAGTCACACGGTTAGCAAGAGTGTCCAAAAGCGTTGTCTTACCTGCACCCGAGGCACCCATGAGCGCAGTTAGAGTGCCAGGCTTGACCCAACCATCAACATAATTAAGCAACCTTCGAGTCTCCGTCTTGATTTTCACGTCATAGCAGACATCCTTCCAGTAGAATATACCGTCTGAGGCTTCAATAAGAGTCTTAGCCTGCTCTGCCTGTTTCTTTTCGAGCTCCTTCGCATCGAGATGCGAATCGTCCACAGTATCATCAGTCGTGGCGGCATTAGTTGGGAGAGCCTCAGCATCGGTAGCAGCCGAACGGTGCTTGCGAGCACGAGCCATCTTGCGCAAAATGCGACGGGGGAAAACAAGTACTTCACCCTTGGTGCGCTCACCAGGATTTAGATAGACCATCAGCATATACGTGAAGAGGAAGAAGGCAACAAAGCCTACTTCCACACCCCAGTTTCGCCACTGGTGAGAGAATTTGTAGCTGTAGTTAACAAGCAAAAAGTCGTCACCTAAAACTGTAGTGTTACCCTGTTTCGCACCACCGGCTTGACAAATAAAGTTACTACCAGAGGCCTGCGAAGGATTGAATGGTACGAAGGCGTTTTGCGGACACGTAAACTCTCGATTGTGGAACTCGTTTGTCATGAGAGCCTCAAAGGCGTACGCTAGCGGATCCACCCAAGGACCACCAGCGGTCCACATGTGAGACAGTCGATTCTTCGGGATGACAAAACCAGTGAACAAGACCATGGCAAGCAGAACAATATTGGCAGGAATCATGGCCTCCGAGACGGTATTTGTGAAAGCGCCAATTGTTCGGAAAAAGTGCGACATCATCAGAGTGGTGGTGAAATTCATGAGCACGAAGAAGAAATAGTTACCAGGCTCTCGACGTAGATTAGCCATGAAGTACAAAATCGTGTTGAAAAAAATGGCATTAGCGATCGTGACCGGCATTTGCGTGAGAATCGATGCGAGCGCATCAATACCGGGATGATAAAACGCATACTGGTGGTGCTTCTGGACAACAGGACGTGCCTCGAACAAGGAGAAAATTTCAAGCATTGCACTGAAGGCGTTGAAAAGTAAAGCGAAGAACAAGAGAGCTGAACGGGAGTAGAATGTATCAGTACTTCCCTGCAGATTGTAGAACATCGATGAGATGATGAAAGCCATTGCAGTGTTACCAAACACATTCGTCATTGGCATCTGCGGATCACCTTGAATACGCTGGAAGCCTCGTAAAGTCAAAGCTTTAGTCTGCTCCCACCAGCTCACTGTGTACGCGGCCCGCTTCGGCATACGCTTGTGCTGACGCGCACGGTAAGCGTGACGGAACTCATCGCTTGCCTGGCCACCACGAGGATTTGCGGCATTGTACTCGTCAATCTCAGCAATCAGATCGCGGTACAGCTGCGACTCTCGCCATCTTTGGTTGAACGCCTCACCTGTGCGCGGCACCTTATCCTCCATGCCAGGAAATGTCTGACGTTCGCTGGGCTGCGTGAGAGATGTCAAAAAATCCGGCGTGGACTGGCGTGGCTTTGGCTCCCAACCCATATCAATGAAGAACTGGCGAGCTGCACCCTTGGGGCCGTAGTAGATCTGCCATCCTTCATAGAGCACAACAACTCGGTCGAACATATCATACATTTCCTCGGACGCCTGGTACACTGCCACAAGCGACGTTGTCTTGAATGTCTTCGCATTAAGACGCAGTGTGCTGATGAACTCGTTTGCCGTGGCGGAATCTAAACCGCGCGTAGAGTTATCCCAGCACTGCACAGATGAGCCTGAAAGCGAGAGTTCAGCAATGGACACGCGCTTACGTTCACCACCACTAACACCGCGAATCAACTCGTTGCCGACCTTCGTATTCACGGTGTGTGAAAGACCGTAGAGGGCCATAATGACGTCTCGCATGTACATAGCCGAGTCGTGGCGCGATGTGCCGGGCACTCGGTTAGCTGGCGTTTTGACGCGCGCAGCGAAATACAAGGTCTGCCCCACGGTGAGGTTCGGAAAATTAATTTCGTTCTCGGCGCAGTATGTGACATCTCCACGGAAGGTATGGGCAATCTCTTTACGAGTGAGACCTTGGTAGTTAAGCTCACTATCCTTTGTGAGCTTGAAGCCATGAGTCTGTGTGGACATGGAACGCAGGAATGTAGAACAGCCAGCACCCGGACGACCAAGAACCATCAACAGTTCGCCCGGCTTGACAATACCGTCAGACTTCTTCAGAATATCAAGTCTGTTCCCGGCGTCACTGGGGCTAACGTACTCCTTCACCATCGACCAAGCCTTCTGAGCGGCCGCCAAAGGCATATTGCCAACAGTCATTTGGTAGTTTGAACTTGCAGCATAACCATATGCAACAAGATTCTTGAAGCTCACACCAAGTGACTTGTCTGGGTAGCGCTCGGGATTGTTATGGTACAGGTTGTAGGTGGTGGCTGCCCATTTAACTGCATCAAATTCATCGGACTTCGGATCAATGCGGGGATCCAAATTCTCGAAAGGATTCTCGGACTCCTGCAAGGGGACCGCACTCACAGTACTGTTACGCGTTTGGGTGCGGGACAAGTTTGTTGCGATCGATCGCAACTCGGCCTCATCTGGTCCTGTATAGGGATGATAGCTGTGCTCACTTTCTGAGGAAGCTGAGCCTTTTTCCACAATAGGATTGGACTTCTCCATGTCCGCCATTGACTGAAGTTGCTACTTAGCGCAACTCGAAGGCAATAGCTGAAACTGTCCAATGGTGGAGATTGCGTTCAATTTGTACTCGAGCGAGATCACAAGCGGGAATTGTAAATACGGGGCGTGCTGCCGTAAGCAGATGCAAAAGTAATTATATAATCCTAAACCTAAGCTGCGGTCAAGGGTAATCAAAATATGTTAGATACGTAGTGCCAAGACGGTGGCAATACTGTTGTGACAAAAATGAGCATCTAAGCAATCGGATCAGTTTTCCGCGTCTCAATGGTATTCCCCGTAGGGTGCTAATGACTTTATTTATTTATTATTATTTGTTGTTAGCGGATACGCTCAGCCGAACCACCCGATATGCAGCCGCTGCCATGGGACGGGGGGCTGCATGTGCGTCATGCTGACAAGATGGGAGTAAGAGCCTAAGCGATAAAACCACGAAGTACTCCCGTTTTCCCATTTGAAGCAGGTTCCTGAATGCGGAAAGAGCTTGAGTCGAACTTTATAATCAAGCGCGCAAATATAATAGAACATAACATAAAAGGAAGCCTGTAAAACACGCTCATAGTTTTGATAAAGGCTCTTCATGTCCGTTACTGTAAACCACGCTGCGAGGCGGTTACCTCCGCGGTAGTAACGGCGGTCGTTACCGAATTTTGCCGCACATGCAGGTGCTGTTGATTAATCATCAACATCAAACTGCTGCCTATTTTTATCATTTAATCAGCGTGCAGATATTTGTCATGTTTCCTATTCCTCAGTGGAATTAAGCGGGTGCCTTACCCTACATTGACAGCTACTCATGGGCTAGGGTTAAACCCATCTATAACCAAGGCTGTCCTAGCCGAGCATTCTCGAGATCAGCGCGCTCTAACTTTTGCGTCACTTAGACAGGTCGCGATGTTTCATGCCGGCTGCTCAACGTCACTACAGCTGCATTCCAATTACTAGAGACTCGTGTGATTGCATGCCATATCTCATATCTTGGCAGTTGCGCCTCAATACGGCACAGACCTGGCTGCATGTATTACACACATCCCAGTTGAAGCGCGCGTGTGACTAAGGTGCCGGGTAAATTCAAAGCCCCGCGCTGCAGCCTCTCTCTCGTAGCCGCCTCTACTTGCGCAATGGCTGAAACACCGCAGTCTAGTAGCAACAGCAAGCGAGGCTTATATTAAACCTGGAATAGTTCGGTGGAAATGTTACGCGCGTCTTGTTGTGCACGGCCTAAGTACATCTAGCTAGGGGCGCATCTACCTTACAGCTAACTTGGGCCAGGGAGCGTCTTCGTTCAAAACAGAAACGTCTTGCAGGCTCAATCCATAGCCGACCCGCTAGTCGTTATGCTCACCGCTTTCCTGGCTACCTCCAAGGTTCTCTCTATAGGCCTTTGAGCAGCGCGAACCAGTCAGTCTCGCTTAGTGAGTGTACGACGTCCAACTTTAGCATTATAGCGTAACAAAAATTTCCACTCATACTTTTAGACGCTGTGTGGTGAATACATGCGCTAAATGAAACAAATGGCTAGGCTTGGTGAGTACGTTAGCCGAATCAAGCAAAATAACTCTGTGGTTAATGCCGTTGTCGCCCTTCGAAATGAGGCTGATATTCCTCAGGACTCTCGGGGCCTGATTTTTCTCCTCAAAGATAACATGTGCACAACCGACCTGCCTACCTCATGCTGCTCGAAAATTCTACGTGGTTATCGAAGCCCCTATAACGCATCAGTTGCAGATCTGATTCACCAGTCAGGCGGGGTCATTCTTGGCAAAACGAATATGGATGAGTTCGCCATGGGCACGGACAACGCGTTTTCAAGCTATGGGCAGGTTCAAAACCCTCTGTTTCCATCGCCGGAAGAGGCGCGCTCTCCAGGAGGTTCTAGTGGAGGTAGTGCGGCAGCTGTTGCCGCACGATTCTGCGACGTTGCGCTTGGTACAGATACCGGTGGTTCAGTCCGCCTTCCTGCGGCGTACTGCTCCGTATTGGGCTTTAAACCATCGTACGGTCGAATTTCGCGCTACGGAATTATAAGCTATGCGCAAAGTCTAGACACAGTCGGGATCTTCACGCGTTCAATGGCGCACATGCGCGAAGTTTTTGCAATGTTGGACCAACATGATATTCGTGACCCAACGTCACTGCGCCCAGAAATACGGCAACAGATCGCGCCGGCCAAGGAGTGTACCAAGCTAAAAATTGGGATTATACATGAAGTTATTGTTGACATGCAGCCTGAGGTCAAGGCAGTGTGGAGAAATGTTCTTGAAACGCTTAGCGACGAGGGTCACGAGATCGTGCAGGTGAGCGTCCCCCATATGAAGTACAGCCTACCTGCATATTTCGCATTGAGCCCAGGCGAAGCAAGCTCCAATCTTGCTCGCTATGACGGCGTCAGGTACGGCTCACGTGCTGACGAAGACACAGGCATTGATCGCATGCTGTACTCAAAAACGCGTAGTGAGGGGTTTGGATTAGAGGTGCAGCGCCGTCTGCTTCTTGGCACTTTTAACACTACAGCAGAAGCGTATGACGAACACTTTCTTAAAGCACAAAAGGTACGCCGTGTTCTAATCCAGGAGCTCAACGCTATTTTCGCAAGGACAAACCCTTTGTTCCCCGATGACAGCGCTATGACTGCAGATGCTGCAACGTCAACCCTTGCCCCCACCGTTGACGTACTGATCAACCCAACCTCACCGCATGCAGCCCTAGCTCTCGGAAAATCTAAGGAGGGCGACCCTGTAGAGCACTACCTCGATGATGTGCTGACGGTGCCCGCAAACCTGGCAGGCCTGCCGGCTATTTCGGTGCCGGCCGCAAAATCCATCGCTCTACAGGTTTGGGGCCAGTATGGCGACGACGAGACGGTCCTGAATGTTGCCGAACATGTGCAGCGGATTGCCAATTACAAGTTAGAGGCGTGAATTACCGCCACTGTAGCGTAACTTTTGCATTTTAAACTCACTGTGCTATCGTTGAGTTCGGTGGCAACACTAAGACTTATTCTCGCCGCCATCGGCTGCTACATTTGTTGACACAGTAGTTATTGGATTTGATAACAGCTAGCAAGGAATAAAGTCCGTCATGTGCTCGCGATTTAGGTCACACAAGCCCAAGTGGTAATGCCTTTACAAGCTTCACCATGCTTGGTGGGTAACTCATTTGTGTACACAAACTCTTAAAATATTGAAGGCAATCTATTAGATTTTGAACACTAGTCGTAATCCGTCTGATCAGTCCTGGAAGGTCTCCTTGCCGACTAGTGGTGTAACTCAGATAGTGTGGGCCTCCTCCACTCGAATTTGCTTCAAGAAATTTGACTTTCTGTCATTTCCAATATTTGCTGTGGGCGCAGAGATAGTGAGAAAGGAGCTCAATGAAAAAGCTATGCCATGATTTAGGCGCGTGCACGCATCGCTTTTCTACCAAACCACGTGTTCTGCACCCACATCTTCCACGGGACGTCAAGGCGATGAGACGGCAAGGAGTGTATCTGTGGCAGCGCTTTGTACACACTCAACGGAGAGTGGCGGACATTGCTATCGTGGGCGGTGGTCCTGCAGGCCTGTCGCTCTCAGCGGCTTTGCAACACTCTCCACAAACGCAGCATCTGAACGTGTGCGTAATTGAGAGCCAACCCGTGGCTAGCCGATTGGGTCAGTGGTCACAGACTGTGAATCCTGATGTGTTTGAGAACCGTGTTGTCAGCCTGACGCCCAAGTCGGTGCGATTTCTTGACAGCATTGGTGCGTGGCAGCACGTCGTGGAGACACGCACGCAGCCCTACGATGAGATGCGCGTCTGGGACGGTGAGAGCGGCGCAAACATCGAATTCGATGGTTGGGACAAGGGTACTGGTGAGATAGCAACCATGATCGAGACGTCTAATATTCAACAGGCTCTACTGCACACAGCTGACACTTCTAGTCAAGTGCTACACGCTGGCGTGGAGTCGATTTCAACAGCCGCAGATACAAATTGGCCGGTTTTGAAGTTAAGTGATGGCTCTGAAGTTGAAGCGCGTTTGCTTGTCGGCGCCGATGGTCAAAACTCTCCAGTACGAACTTACGCCGAGATTGAAAGCCGCGGTTGGGACTACAATCGTTTCGGTGTAGTTGCATCGCTGGAGCTCGAGTACGATAACTATCGCACATGCGCCTACCAGCGGTTTTTGCGCACGGGTCCCATTGCTATGCTCCCTATGCCCGAAGGAAAGGCGACCCTTGTGTGGTCTACACTACCGGAGCGCGCCCAGTGGTTGCGAAAGCTGGAACCTGCCGCTTTCGTCGCTGTAGTAAATGCGGGTGTGCGCCTTGACCAAGTGGACATCGACTATTTGCATTCAATTGATCCGGCGAGCACAGACGAAATCGTGTCCGAGGTAGCCTGGCGAATGGAGCAGCGCGAAGAGATCTCTGACGAAGAGAACATTTTGCCGGTTCCTGTAGAGGCGGTTTCGCCAGGCACGGTGGCCGCCTTTCCTCTGCGCATGCGCCATGCTGACTCGTACATCGGCGACCGCGTTGCGTTGATCGGTGATGCGGCGCACACCACACACCCCCTAAGTGGCCAAGGACTCAACATGGGCCAGCGCGATGTGGAATCGTTGGTGAAAGCGATTGACCTCGCGGTGAGCCGCGGGCTGGATATCGGCTCGAGCCTTGCCCTTGAGCCTTATCCTCGCGAAGCCTACGCACGGAACCACGTTTTGCTTGGTGTGAACGACAAGTTTCACAAGCTGTACAGCACTGACTTTTGGGCGGTCGTTAAGCTGCGCTCATATGGCCTTAACGCGGTGAACTCGCTGGGTTGGCTTAAAGGCTTGATCATGAAACATGTGGAGTAAGAAGCTCTCAGCTCGCGTGGATACAGAAAGGTTTTGTATCTTCGCACGCGCCGAATTTCGTACTGGTCTCTCTGCGAATGCATATGCATATCTCTTTATGTAAATACAACGAGTGAATGCGGACAGTGAACGCTGTTGCACACCTTACCTTCTAGCAACTAACTAAAAAAACTTTCTTCTCACTCAGCGCTCGCTCTTCACGCTATCAGAATGTCCACTAATAAGTGGTAACTCGCTACAGGGAACACGCTTACACAATGCTCGAGAAACACGCACATCGCGTTGAGACACACACCGTGAGTCTTAGTCGCCGTCCACTTGCAATATTTAGTTTCGGGCCGCTTTACGCGTAAAGCTGGCGCTATTACAAGAAAGCATTGGTCGCAGTATCTCCGCGCTGCATGAGCCCGGTCGTCAAAGATTGGAAGCCGGAACTCTCGGCCGCGCGCCAATTTTGGGAGACGCAGCGTACACCACAGGCGTTTGAGAGCTACGTAATGTGGTGCGCAGGCTACTTGTGCTCTCCCGAGCTTGCGACCACGAACACGCATTGGTTTTGCAGTGATGCGGAGATACAGGAGATAGCTCTCAATTCGCTGGCCATGTTTTCATTTGTGGCACCAGAGGATCCCGCAGACCCTGCGTTTGCTGCGTACCATCGCTACTTAGCAGCCTTTACTGATCTTGTTTCTTCCTGCGAGCGTTGCGCGCGTGGATACCAGCAATGCCGCGAGGAGCTGGTTCTGCGTTTGTTCGCTGACGGCCCTTTTGAGCAAAAGCAGGTTGTAAGTTTTGTCAAGGAATTGAACCATAAGGACCGCACTCGTCTTGCTGCTGAGCTGGCAAAGAGACCAGTCTCGCTCCCAGTATTAACCGAGACTTTGTGGAGTGCGACATGCATTAAGGCTCACGGATTTGTTTCGAAGCATCTTATCGAAGCAGGGCTTCTCTCGAACGACTCTCAACTTCTGAAGCAAGTCGGCCCGTGTCCGGGTATGCTTTGCTTGGCATTTACGCACCACTACAAGGTGCGACAGGTTGTAATGAAGCACATCATTGACAATGCTGAGGACTATGAAGTGGCATGGAAGCAGTCGAAAGAAATGTTTAAGCACCTCTACACACATGGTCTTAAGAGCTACAGTAAGGCCAAGGTCCATGCTGACCTTGCTTGGTTTACAGCCGCGCAGATAGTGCGGGCTCTAGGAGGTGTCGAAGGGCTTTTGGATATCAGCTTAGCCGAGCTGGCGCAGGAGCAACTGGGCTTGCCGAAATTCGGCGCACATTTCCTTCTTACGAACATCCTTTCTGTGTGCAGCCGCAAGCAGCTGACTCTTAAGGAGTCTGATCTCGATCGCACTGTGCGCTACGTTTGCGCGCCTGGTGCTGGCCAGTTGCTCAAATACGCCACTGTGGACACTGAGGCATCTCAAGCAGCGCAGATGTCTGAGACATACAAGAAGCTCAGTGCGCGCACTGTCATAGATTGGGTTAAGCTATATGCACAGCTGAAAGTCCCCGAAGATCCCAATGCATTGGCATTCCCTATAGCATGGATGCTGCAACTGCCGCGCACCGCGTACGATAGTACTGAAATTTATGGATATGCTGTGCGTACTACTGTTAGAATTGTCAGCGAAAACATGAACTCGCAACTGTGGCTTCTTTTGGACGAACATGCTGATAGAATTGCTGCATCCATTGACCGGTGCTCGCCAGAGCCAATTTGGAGCCTTTGGCAGCGCCAAGTTACCCACCAAATGCCTTTCTTATCGCTGTGGACCAAAATCGTCAAGTCGCCGTCTCTGCCAGAACACGTCGCACACGCTGGGCGTGGTGGATATGTGATCGGACTTCTTCAGGGCTCACGAGACGCTCCACTTATTTACAAGCAGCCCAAAGTAAACACAGATCCACCATCACCCACGCAAGTGGAGTTGTTTCTCAAGGAGTTTCTCGAGACGCTGGCTGATAACGTAGAGGTAGATGCTCTTGCGCATCTTCTCCGAGACCCTCAGGCGTTGCATAGCGTCCTCTTCGCTACGACTTCTGGAAACCGTGGACTTGCTCTCGCTGCTGAAGAGTTTATGAAGACAGCTACTGGCTCTGATACTTTTCAGGCGACATTGCTTGAGCTTGTCATGCATAGGGCTGAACAAGTCCTTGATATCCTGGACACACTTCTCTCAGAAGCTTACCAATCTATCGGCGACTGGTTTAGTGTACTTTCTGGAGTCTTGAAGCTTTGTTCAGAGACGCTAGAGCAAGTTTACGCACCGCAAAGTGGTGTTGAGACCACGAACCCAAAACTGCTGCGTAAACTCAAGGACGTATGGCCCGCATCATGGTCCATTGTGCGGGTTGTGCTGAGCAATATTCGCACCTGGGCTCGCGAATATGGTAACTCCCATGCGAAGCCAATCATATCTGAGATTCTCGAGTTCAGCCAGCGATTACTCTCGAAGTTTCGGCTCCTTGAGGGTGATCTGGCAACAGGGCTGAGCGATACCTCGGCCCTCAATAGCGATCAGCATTGGGGAACCGTTCTCGCGCAGCCCGTCATGAAATGTGTGCCTGCAATGGCAGATTTACTGCAGCTCTCCATGCCGGAGATGTTGGCTGTTGCTCACGAAATCATAATAGAGATGCTTGGCCTTATGCGATCTTTCGAGGTCAAAGTTCCCTCAGACCTTTTCACATTGTTCAAGAATCTTGGTAACCACACGCGGAACAGCAAACTCTCTGAGGATCAGCTACGGGAGCTACTCACGGCCACAGGACTGCTGAGCGATGAGCAGGTCACAGAGGTTATGAATGCTCCACGCGAGGCTCCAGACAGTTCAGGCAAAGCAGGCCAGTCGGGACTGAGCTCGCGGTTGCCGTCATCACAAAGCTCGCAAGGTCAGCAGCGTCCTATTTCTGACTTCTTCTTTAGAGGCTCTGGGCCGCAAGCAATTCCGCAAAGAGCTATTGTAAACAACCAAGTCGTTCCAAGTGCACCGAGACAACCTTCAAATATGGCCATGCTGCGATCTCAGCTCAGCGCAGGGTCTCACCAGCCGCAACCTTTAAAGCGGCAACCGATTACAATTCATCCTGAGCGTCCGCCTGGATTCAATCAACGCAAGCCGTTGCAGGATGAGAGTGACGACACTGATGACGAAGATGGTGGAGCCCTTAGTATGCTGAACGAAAAGCGCCGTGAGGAGGCAGCGGCGAAGTTGCGTGAGGCCTACAACAGGCCGCGCGCCTCGCTCATAACCTCATCAGCAGCTGAGCAGCAACGGCTCGCGCGCCAAGCCAAGGATCAGGCTACTCGTCGTATGAAAGCGCGACTTAGTGTGGATCCGACTGAACTGCATCGCGTGATGTTGCAATGGGACTACTTCGCAACCAAACCTCCTTTCAAAGCCGACGCAAGCGTGCCAGATGTGTTCTCTAGTGTCGATCAGTATGAGAAGGTGATGAGCCCCTTGTTGTTTTTGGAAGCGTGGGAGCAAATACAAAATGCTAAGCTGGATGTCGATGCCAGGACTCTCAACCCTTTTGATGTTACTGTGGGCAAACGTGTTAAGGTGGACGGCTTCACCGATGCCTATGTGTCCGTGGCTAAGGGTCAGTACGCGGAGGCCGGCGTTGGCGAAAGTGATTTGATTCTTTTAGGCAAGAAGGATGATGCAAGTAGCGACCCGTACCTAGTGACTCAGGATATGCCGCATTGTCTAGCTCGACTGAAAGAAGGTACTGTGCGGCAGAGTGGATCGAAACAGCGCCAATTTGTGGATCTTCAGATTCGTGTTAATGATGCTGGGGGCTTCTTCTCATCTCTACGTCAGGGAGATGTTGTGTGCGCGCAAGTTGTGGGCAATATGCGAACAGTTGAGCGCGAATTTTGCGCTCTCAAAGCTCTCCCTTACTATGATCTCGCAAATGCTGTAATTAATGCGACACCCGCCCTTCCTGTTGCTGACCCAGAGAAGGTTTCTCGACTTGAGAAAACCTTAGGCCTCAACAAGTCTCAAGCGGAGGCCGTCTCCGGAGCTGTATCGAACGACGGATTTACTCTCATCCAAGGTCCTCCAGGCACCGGGAAGACCAAAACGATTTTGGGAATCGTGGGGTCTTATTTTACTAGCAACGAGATTGTTGCTCAGACTCAGAAGGGCATGGATTCGAACAAAAAACTTCTTATATGCGCACCGTCAAATGCAGCAGTTGATGAGATTGTACTGCGTTTGAAAAATGGGATCAACGACGCGACGGGCAAGCATTTTGAGCTTAACGTGCTTCGCCTCGGACGAGTAGAGGCGATGTCAGAGCAGGTAAAAGACATGTCATTAGAAGAAAAAGTACGACAGTCGATTTCAAATGCAGCCGAACCCGTCGACGAGCAGCTGCGCCGCGATCACACTGCGCTAACGCAGGAACGGGACGAATTGCGTCAAAAGCTTGCCAATACTGATAATTCGCTATCTGAGCAAGAAGTTCTCCAATTGAGAAACAAGCTAACGGATACAAACAAGGCAATCCGCGAAAAAAACTATGCTCTGGACACGCAACGAGATCGACTGGAGCAAGCTCGAAAGCAGAAAGACCTTAAATTCAGGCAACAGCAAAAGGACATCTTGATGAAAGCCCAGGTTGTTTGTACGACACTGTCAGCCTCAGCTCACCCGCTGCTTGGCAGCCTTGGAGTCACGTTCCCCACTGTGATCATTGACGAGGCCGCACAGAGCATTGAACTATCCGCCTTGATTCCGCTACGCTATGGCTGCACGCAGTGCATTATGGTTGGCGATCCGAACCAGCTGCCTCCCACAGTCATCTCCCGTGCAGCTAGCCGGCTCAAGTATGAGCAAAGCTTGTTTGTGCGCATGTTCAGCCAACACCGCTCAACACCAGGAATGGTCAGCATGCTTGATACTCAATTCCGTATGCATCCTGACATCTCTCTGTTCCCATCTAAAGAGTTCTACGACAGCCGCTTGAAAGACGGCCTTGGGCTTGCTGAGCAACGCCGTCGGCCGTGGCATGCTAAGTACCCTGCGCTTGGTCCATACACTTTTTTTGAGGTTAAAGGCAGACACGAGCGCTCGAACGGCCGGAGCTTGCGTAACACTAGTGAGGCCAAGGCAGCAGTGGCGCTTGTGGAGCTTCTTCGGCGCGAGTTTCCCGACGTCGAAAGCGTTGGCGTAATATCACCGTACCGGGAACAGGTACGCCTTTTGCGTCAAATGTTTGTACAGGAGTTCGGCGCAGAAATCACGGCATACGTCGACTTCAATTCCATTGACGGTTTTCAGGGCCAAGAGAAGGACGTGATCATCATGTCATGCGTTCGCGCGTCCAGCGCTCAGACTGACAGCATCGGCTTTCTCGGCGACGTGCGGCGTCTTAACGTTGCCGTCACGCGTGCGAAGTCGTCTCTATGGATCTTGGGTAGCTCAAACTCCCTCGCTGGCAATGAGGTATGGCGGTCTCTCATTGAGGATGCTGCCGAACGTGGACGTTTCTGCAAGGCCGAGGGCAAGAATTTCATGTCAGCGGTAACGAAGTTCAAAGAAAAGCCCACAAAGCCCTTCATAGATACAGACTCGCGAGAGACCACGCCAACCCGTGCATCACCCGCTCCCTACGATGGCACGGGACGACCACAAAATGGTGACTTGAAAAAACGGAAGGCCAAGGTCATGAACGCGCGTGAGAAAGCCATGCGGGTTGACAGCAGCGTGTATAGCGAGAGCCGTGCTGTGGGTAATTTGGCGATAAGCTCAGACGTTCCAGCTAGTGATGGTGTAGAGCCGGTCGAGAAAAGCATATCGGCCACGGCTCCCACTGCTCCGCAACATAGGGAGGCGGGTTCGGGCACAAAGCGCGATGTGGATGACCAGTCACGTCGTCTCCCAGCTCGTGGCCAGCGGGCAAAGGGAGCTTCCTCAGTCTTCATTCAACCCCGTCGGGGTGCTGGCGCACGACGAGGGCGGACGTAAACCGTGTACATATGTATATTATTTAAGGCATTCTAGCATCGCATGCTTGCTGGTGCGAGCAACTTGAAAGAGCTCGAATTCCACATATAAAATGTAATTTATATTATTAGACTACAACGATCTTCTTGCTTCTTTTTAGCCGGTCCAGCCGACTTTGAGGAATTAACGTGCTTCGGTCTGACATCTTCATTTGACTTCGGTGGTGCTGCCGGCTTTGATTTTTCTGCAGACTTGCGCTCTGCAGACTTGCGCTTATCTGCTGTGCGTGATGATGATCTCCCACGAGCACGAGACTTCTCCTCATGCTCCAAGCGCTGAGCGAACTCAGCGTCACGGCTGACTTGCTGGTCAGAGGGCATGAATTCACCGTTAAGGAACTGACCTGCGCCGGACGGCTCCAGCACCTCCCATACGATCTCGGGTCGATTTTGATACCCAAGATCAGTTGCGAGAACAAGAAGCTGCCCACCACGATTCAGCACGGTGCTGAAGTGGTTGTTCCAAAAAAGAACAGCCAGTTGTCCATCAGCTACCGACGAAGAAAGCCGTATGAAGCCGCTCGTGGTAAGCTGGCTCTGGTAGCGCTGCGCGAACTGGCCGAGCAGCTCGTTTGGGGTATCTGAGAACTGTAAGGCGCAAAACGCCTCATAAGATAGGCTGCTGACGCTTTCATCCGTAATCCCGAGTTCCTCGCGCTCGATCTCGCCAAGCACCCAGCCATGGACAATTGGGATGCCGAACGCGTCGAATACACGTAGTTCAGGACTATCCTCGAAGCTGCCGTCGAATTTGGGGTTTACATCTAAACCGCAAGTTAATTTCGGAAGAAACTCTGCGAGTGCAGATAGCAACACAGGATCTTCTGTGCGGCTTGTTGCAATCTCTCCGAGTCGTGTTTTCAAAGCCTCCTCATCAACCTTGCCGTTGGCATGCGCTGCATCAATAAACGCAACCAGAGCTGAGTCGTAAAGTACTAGCGTGTTCGCAATTGCAACAAGTGCGCACGGGCCATTCTCGTTCTGAAGCACGATAGTGCTCAGGTTCCCAGCGGGCCCGCTCACCTTGCGCAAATAAAAAGCATTGTCTTCATCCGCATGCACTGCTTCTGTGGGGTCCTGCATCGCTACGCGCGCAACGCAAGCCTATTAGTATTGCGTGTCTTTTGGCGCTATATCGAAGGTGCAGCTCGTCCTAATCCCTCCAGACAAATCTACCCTTACCGCACACTAATGCGTGACCCCTTCCCGCCAGTGGTAGTGTTCGAAGCGAATTTCCGATACACATATGATTGACCTTGCTCGCTATACTCTTCGCGGCTGGCCGTCCAGTCATTGAGATCAATGTCTTCGCGTTCGGCAAGGTTGCAACCGCCGTGCCACGCAGCCTCCGCGCTTATCTTTGGTGTCTCAATGCGCACTGGAACCTCATCCGGCGCCCATTTACGAAGCTCCGTATAGAGACGTTCCTTAAAACCCGGCAGATTCGCTGTACCGCCGCACAGAACAACATTGGCCCACATGATCGGCTGGAGCTCAGACGGGCAGGCAGCAATGCTTGTCGCAACGGTCTCTGCCAAACCGGCTTGATGGAGGCCCAGGTGGCCCTGCGGATCAAAAATAGCTTCTGGGATCGAGAATCTCTCATTCTCAAGAACCAAAATTTGCTGGTCGCCGGTTTTTTGGGCCCTTAGGGCTTCATCGAGAGACTCCACAACATTTCCATACGGCTCTTCGTGTGTCGTTGGTAACGCATAGCCCAGCGCAAAATTCGAGTACTTCTGCGCGGTATGGTCAGAGTGCCAGCTCCTGAGGTCCTGATCGAAGTCCTTAGCCACAAAGCACGTCTTCTCTTTGATTCGGTTTACAATAGCGGTCTCCTCCATCATGTTGTAGTAGCGATAGCTAATCGTCTCCTTCAGATAGTTCGTGAGAATCTTCCCCCCAACATCAAGGCGACGCAGTGCATTACTGACTGCAGTCGTGCCATCGAGCACGGGCACGCAGTGCGTCGCATGAAATCCAGCGTCAATCACGAGCTTCGCAGAAGAGGACGGCCCAGCAGCGTTGGCTTCAAGTATTTGCGGCGGGCACCGCCGGTATCTAGCAAACTCATACTCCTCGAACACAATCTGGTCAGTGTTTACGGAAGACGACGGGAGACTGCCAGGTGCCTCTGTGAGCAGCAGCGTCGTGTCGCGAAACTCATCCGGCGACTCCACGACCAGCTTTGTATCCCATATCCAGTCCCATACGGCCTTCTCTAGCTCCCATGAATACAATTGCCCACGCGCGACCGGCCGTCTGTACTGCAGGCCTGTGAGGTCCTTACACAGGTTCACAGCGTTGCCTAACCACAGCCGCCGATCACGGGAACGCATCATCGCATTTGTGACATGCAGGCATTCGGCACCGGCGCCCGTGTGCCCGACCTTGATTTCATAAGATCCGTTATCAAGGACTAACACCGGCATGTCATTTCCGTCAACCTTAGCTTCGTTAGATGAACATCGGTGGTTTCGCATTGCCCATAAATCACGTGCATTTGCACCGAGAAACCGCGAGCTCCTCTATACTGCCAGTCTAACCGCCCCAAAGGCTCGTGCGAGGCTCTTTTCGCTGTGAGTTTCTCCGATGGCACGTTTTCAGGGTTCGGGTATAGTTCGTCTCACTGCCAAATACTACCGTTGATCAGCCGCCGTTTTTTCACGCCACACAGACCATGTCTGCCGCGGCGCCCGTGCTCTCGACTGAGACTGCGTACGCGCGCGCCGAGCAATTGGTCGTGGACCCTACAGTCGGTCGTGACAAACTGGTTGATGTCTACTTCGTTGACGCGATTGCAGATCATATTCGCTCAAACCGTTACAGCGCCCCGTGCCTCCAATTCCCGGACGATCTTGTGCGCGACTCAGCACAGATTGCGTCGCTAATACAGGCCAGAGTCGATGTGACTGTTTATGTGCTGGCCGATACGTCCTACTCGCCGTGCTGTGTCGACGAGATCGCTGCGCAACATGTGCATGGAGACGTTGTGTACCATTTCGGCAACGCGTGTTTGAACCCAACAAAGTCTTTACCTGTTGTGTATGTCTCACGACAAGAGCCCGATGTCGATTTTGAGGCTGTTTCAGCGCAGCTGCCGCAGAAAACTGTTATTTTGTACCCGGAGACGCACTACACCGCACTGGCGCTTGAGCTTGCCGCAGAGCACGCGAACATCATCGTGGCTTTGCCGTCTTCAAACACGGCCGAGTTCATTCCGCCGTTGCCCGAGCATGAGGCAATACAGGTTTCGCCAGACCTGCCGAACCGTGTGCTCACGGAGGCATCAGAGCGTTTTGAAGACTGTGCATTTGTATACCTCACGAGCACACCTAGTGAGTCGCTGCTTTTGCACTGGTCAACAGTCTTTAGTGACATCTGCGTAGTGAATCCAAGAGGCGAAAGGCTGGCAAGCGCGCCTGCACTGCGGAAGCGCTACCGGCATGTCCAAAAAGTCAAATCCTCGGGCACGATTGGCATTCTTGTCAACACGTTGTCACTCAGAGATACCTTGAGTTTGTTGGAACGGACGAAGCAGGCGGTCACGCGCGCAGGAAAGAAATATTACACGTTTGTTGTCGGTAAGCCAAATGTGGCGAAGCTTGGAAATTTTGAGGCCGTTGACTGCTGGGTAGTCTTGGGCTGCCCGCAAGGGGGCGTCATAGTCGATGACACTGAGTACTTCAAGCCGATCGTCACCCCATATGAGCTAGAGCTTGCCTTCGACGACGCTTGGACAGGCAAGTGGCTGTTGGACTTTAACCAGATATTTATGGAAGAAGAATGCGAAGAGCGCGCTGCGCTCTCGGAATGTGACGGTAAGAATGACGAGGAGCCGTTATTCGATCTGGTAACCGGCAAGTTCGTGTTTGGCAATACGCCGCTACGAGAAGTGGAGCACCTCAACATAGGCAATGGCGAGCTCCAGCAAAGCAGCAGCGCCTTGACTGTTCGAAACACAGTGTCAACAGCTGCACAGAAGCTGCAGCAACGCTCATGGCAAGGCCTCGGCTCAGACCACGCAGAAATCACTGAGGAGTCTGCTGAGTTGAAAAAGGGCCGTTCAGGAATTGCTCGTAACTATGATGTGGTGTTATGAACTCGCCGCACATAGCGTCTGTGCATAAGTGCTGCATATGACCTCTGCATAGAAATGATGAACTACATTTAATAAATTTATATTGACGACTCTGCTTATTTTGCGGGGGAATTGACTGCGCCAAAAAACTTCACAAAAAATAGCTGTAGCAGCCGCGTCGTATTGAAGCGTAGTGACTCGTTGATTACGTCGAAGGTTGCGTTGCCATCGTACTGATGCTGCAGTAGGTCGTCAAGCGTTACCTTAGTGCTGCCATTTGGCACGAGAACGCCTTTGTAGGAAACATCAAGCTGGAATTCGGCCACTGTGTAGGAGCTGAATGTGAGAGAGACGTCACGCAGCTGACGATCGGTGTAGCCACGCAAGCTCACGATCACGCGGCGCTCGTACAGCTTCTCAGCTGTCGACTTGTACTGCCCAAACCGCGGCATGCTGCTGTCGTTGTGATGTCCCTTGGCTTGAGGTAGTTGGAAGCGCTGAAAGCGCTTTGACTTCGCTTGCGTTGCAAGATGTGTCTCGGTCTGCAGCGCCGTCATTGCCTGTTCAATGTGCTTGCTATAGGTTTCTAGTCTTTGTTGCAGGAATGTGCTCTTCTCTTCAAGACCTTGCAAGGTGTGCTTCTTCGCGGTCAGCAGCGACTTGCGCTCTCTTCGCACTGAGTCCTTATTGCGAATGTCCTCAGCAATTGCATTGACTAGCATTTGGTAGGCGTTTTCGCGAGACACAGCACCGGCGGACTCCAGCTCAAGCACCTTCTCCAACGTGAGGAGCTTCAACTCGCGAAACGTGAGGTTCGCGAGCTCGCCTGCGACCGTGCGTGTGTTGTCGCTATCCAGCAGCAAATTGTATTTGTGCTCATCCTCTAGCTCTACGGGCGCCACAAGAACAGCCATGAGATTATCGGCATTGCTCTGCACACGCAGAACGTAGCCAAGGCATCGCTTGGTCGTAGCCATGAGGCTTGTGTTGGAAGATGGATCTGCCAGCGACGCGGAGCCATAGCGTGGATTCAGCTCTAGTCTTAAGGTGTTGAACCGCGCGAGATCGAACATCTCACGGGCATCCTTCGGGAGCGGCCCCAGCTGCTCAACTACAGGCCGTAGCATCGAGTCTGTCGAGCTCGAGAGATCTGCCAGATGTTGGTAGCACATGGCGTGCAGAGCTAGCACGTCACTTGTCTTGATGTCAAGTACCGGTCGCTCATGCATGGTGATATCGTCGAACTCAGACATGCGGTAGTAACTGTGCAGGTCGGGTCCATTCAAAATGGTGTCCTGGAATTTCATCGACAGCTGCAGCGTCGTGCTCTTCACAAACTCGTTCAGTGGTTGCAGGTACACGTCAGTACCGCCCGAAACATCGAACGGCTTCATGAGCCCAATCTGATGTAGCACTCGGCTTACGAGCATCAGGTTCTTTGCAGTGTGACCGATTGCAGCGTCGACGAGCTCTAGGTTGTCTGCCGAAAGAACAGCAGGCTGCAGGAACTGTGTGATAACAACCTGGCCAATGGCAGCAATTGCTAGGGATTTCTGACCCGTCACGCTCAGCACTTGGCGGTAAACCTCGCGCGCGAGAAACTTGATGTGGAACGGAACGCTACTGAAGTCACTAAGAACCGAGTGTATGATCGTTGCGGTGACATCACGTAGCCTCTGTAGGTTCTGCACAAACACGGCACGGACGGCCGGTTCCTGGATAGCTTCTTCAGAGCTGAGATCGGCGCCCCCCGTAAGCTGCTGATAGATGAGATGCGGGTCGTAGTCGAGAAGGTGATCTGCTGAAGAGCTGACCTTGCTCATAGCTGCTGCAAGGAAGCCCTTGGCCGCCTTCACGCTCTCCGGGCGCTTGTTGAGATGGGCAACGATTTTCCACGCAACGGTGTTCTCAGCGCTTCCGACAGATGACTGCGTCACGGCCTTTCCTAGCAGCTTCATCATAAAGAACTGCTCCCGAGTAAATTCTGCCTCTCCAAAGATCGCGAGAACAAGGCTTGCCATGTCCAACGAGCGAGGCGGTTGGTGGTTCATGAGCTTTGAAGTATACTCAGGCTGCGTTTGTAGTACATACAGGAGGCCTTGGTAAAGCTCAACGCGTTCGCGGCTGGCCTTCTGCAAAGATTTGGGATCGAAGCGTTCTTTCAGCTGATTGCTGTTTTGTCGCAGCCGACGGCCTAAGCCATTACTATTTTGCAGCTCCTTACTGATCTGATGCTCCTTTTGAAGCTGCTCCCGCAAGTCAAGATTCTGGCGCTGCTGCTGGAGAACGAGCTCGTCAATGGAGATATTGTTTTTCACAAGTAGCGCAATCTTGGTATCCAGCTGTGCAATGCGAGCCTCGAGATGCTCATTCTCCTTCACCTTGACACCAATGCGCTTTCCCAGCGCCTCTAACTCGAGTTCTTGCTTATAGTCGGCCTCATTATCATCAATGAGATGCACGAAGGGTTTGATTGAGTTGAGGGACGGATTCTCATCAGCAATCAAGGTACGGTAGTGCGAGCCTTGCACTCGTGCTCGCCACACGCTCTGCAAGAGCACAACTTTATCGGTGTTCTCCAACCACTGTTGGCGCGCGCCCTCAAACTTACGCCTTTGCAACAGGGCCCGAGACCGCGCTTGCAACCCGATGATACCAATAATGTGTTGATCAAGATCGTCGTAAAGACACCCAAGACGAAACCGCAGCACAACGCCTCGAAAAGCTGCTTGCAGCGTCGTTATAGCTCTTGCTGCCTCCCTGGCCTGAAGCTGCTTGCGCTGGCTTGCCAGGTGGCGTCGGCACAGCGTGCCACGGGCAAGCGACTGGACGAAAACGATTTGACGTGCTTGTGTAGCCGTTCCACTGAAATATTTTCGAACATTAGTGCCTCGTGCTATGGCCTGGAGTGATGTAACCGATCTCAGCTCTGTTGAAGTTAAAGTCGGTCGAGCGCGTGCATAGTTGTGGCGACTAAGCGCGCCCCGTGCTGCTGCTTGCAGCTTGACAGCCCAGTCCCTCGTCAACTTGTGGGTACTTCCAAGGCTGCGGCGTCCTAGGTGCCCGCGAACTATGGCCTGGAACTCAACAAGGTTGTGAGGCGTCTTAAGCACCGCAAGGCGCCGCCGAACGAGGGCGCGGCGCAAGACCGCCTGAAATGCCACAATCGTGTTGTCCGTGCGCTCTTTCGAACGAGTTTTACGAATAAGAAAGCGACGGCACAAAGCTTGGAACTCGACGATCTCAGGTTCTAAGGCCTCCAAGCGCATTAGCATGACCTCAGTTGTGCTCAAAACGCGCGAGCGCACGGATTCTGTCGAGAACGTACGTGGATTGTACCTATCGCGATGCCGGCTTGTCCATCCATCGTACTTGTATCGCCCATAATCCTGCGAAAAATCCCGTGAAAAATTGCGCGAGAAGTCGCGGCTATCCAAGTCACGCCGAGAGCGCGAGTCATAGGCATAGCGGTCATCGAAGTCATATGCGCGCGAGCTGCGACCGTCCCTGCTATCGTAGTCTCGGCTAAAGCTTCTCCTCCGTTGCGTCTCCTGGCTGCGGGCGCTGCGTCGAGGTGGTTTCACGCTAATCACATCATCCTCGGAGTCTGAGATGCATTCAGAGGTGCTCTGCGCCACTGTAGGCGGAACTGAGGCCCCTTCATTGGATGCAAGCGCCGAAGAAGGTTCAGTGTCGCTTTCAGGAATAGACTCTGAATCGATGTCCAGTTTCGCTTGCTTTCCGCTTATTTGGCGCGTCATCGCGCCGAAGTTAGGCATTGACTTGCCCACAAGCCTACGCTGCGTGGTGTCGAGCTGGTCGTCGCTAAAGTTCAGCTTGCCAAGAAGGTCGTCAACAGCAGTCACGGCTGTATCTGCCTCCGCAACATAATGCGAGATCGCGTGTATGCAATATATCACCTTTGGCAAGTTGCGCTTTTCGTACAAGTCTGTCATATCGAACTGAAATAGCGAAGGAACTCGCAACGTCTCCAGAAGATCAAAAAATAGCGTGATGTTTTCCGTATGGCGGTATTGCAGACGCTTGTGCTCAAAAATGGGCCATTTGATGAGATCCGGACGAAGCTTCTGAGTAACCTTGGCAAGGGCTATGCCGTTCTGGAGCGACTCGGGGAACTGCTCAACCGACGGCTGTTCCGCTCCAAGCACCTTCTCAACCCACTCCTTTGCCTCAGCAACATGGCACAAATACTCGTACGCCTGCCAGTTCTTGCGCTCCTTGTCCCAAGAGACTTCGCTTGGAGTGAGGTCTTGGTTGTGCATGAGCGGATTTCTGTCTGGCTTGGGGCCGATTTTGACAACTGAGGGCGATGTAGGCAGAGCTTGGCCGGCCTTGGCTGCAAGGCGGGATGGTGACAGAGATGACTTGGGCAAGTTCTCGTGGCTGGTCGGTGCGGTCTTACTTGCAACTGAACGTTCTACGCTCGATGAGTTGTTCGCCAAGCGTGCCGACGAGGGCGACGCAGGCATCGGACGCACCGGCGACGCAGCCCCTTTTGACTCCTTATTGATTTCCTTTGTCGCTGCAACCTTGGAACCGCTCAGTGCTGGCGCAGCAGCACTCTTCACGGGAGACGGGAGGTCGCGCTTAGGGCTCCTCCTCGACGCACTTTCGCGGAGGCTCTTCGGAGGGCTCTTTGGCGCATTCTCCAGTGAATTGCTTTCCAGCGTCTGAAGATAACGGTCGGCAATGGACGACTTCTTCATGCCCTTTGTGAAGAGAGGAGAGGTGACGTGAGTAGCAGCAGCGATTTGTTTGTTGATTTGTTTGTTGATGGTTTCGGATGTAGGGTACGGGTTATGCACCTTGGCTTCAGGAGCGCTGAGCTTAGACGCGAAAGGCCGTTCCAAACTCAAGAGCAACGCAAAATCTCGCTTAAATCGAGTATGTTCCCAAAAGTTTCAAAATTCATTTTCGTTGCTAAATCAGTGAACTCTCTCGAGTGCTGCTGCAAGGTGTGTGAGCTCAGAGGTTCAGCGAATCGCGTGCATGACGCAGCTTCTCTAAAATTAAGTATTTCTAGGAGCTCAGCAGCTTAGCTTCAAAAATGTGCGCTCTCGGTAGCTCGATGATCATTTTGCCATAGAAGAAGTCTGCGCGGGCCGTTATAATGCGTCGCGACGCGTACCCTTGCCACATGGACGAACGTCGTCTACGGGTCACAGTTGATGAGTCGCGGCACCTCTTCCAGAATCTCTTGGGAGAGGCGCGGCGCTCATACGGCGAGGTCTTTCCAGAGGCCGAGGATGATGAGGCTAGCGATGCGAATTGGCAGGCTGTGGACCGCGAGGTGCGTGCCGTGTACGAGATGGCTAGGTTCGCGTTAGAAGTCGTCGACAAGCCCGGGACGGATGACATCGACGAGTTCCGCGGTTTCTGCGAAGATGTCGACGGGCTTGAGCCTCTAGACCGGCCTCTGCTTAACACGGTTGGGCGGCTGTGTGTGCAGATAAACGACCAGCTGCTTGCGAACGCGGAGTACCGACGCAAGATCCCACGCGTGGTCGGTAAGAGCTTCGACTCATATGTTGAGAAGAAGCGGCGGTTTTTTGATGACCTTGCCGCCGCGGATCCTGCAGCAGCGGTCGCAAATGCTGAAAGCGGGCCCGATGGGAAGCTGGTTGACGTTGCTGGATCCAACGAACCCCCTAGCAAGTTCAACAGCGTTAATAGAGGAACGGAATCCATGCCGCAACCAGAGTTCGCTCTGGCCGACGTCCCTCCCGAAATGCTCGAGAGTGTCACGACAGCCCTGTGCGCGCGCCTGCAGACCGTGTCGGAGTTGTTAGAAAGTGTATGAAAATTAATGTTCAAAAAAAGTCTTACTTCAATTACTCGGCCTTTGCCTTAACAGCGGTCGGCTGCGGCGCCTCCTTAGTGCCCTGGCCGGTCAGGTCGCCGAACAGCGACGGGGCCTTGAAAGGACGCACGTAGTCCGGGCCCGTGCGGCCAAGCAGGTGGATCTGGATTAGCTTGTTCTCAAACACGGACTTGAGAGGCATGATGCTCTGCAACACAAGCGGGTTTGTGTACTTCATGTACAAATGCATGAAGCCCATCATCGCAACGCCTTGCAGCACGCCCTTTAGTGCAGCGGATACCTGCTCGAGATCGTAAGCCTTCACGGTGGTCGTGATCATCTTCGGCGCCTCCTGGGAGAGCGGCGAGCCAGGCTGCTCGTAACGCAGAGTCGTGAGGTCGTTCTTCTTTTCGATGACGTGGCGTGCGAAGAGGTATACAATAAGGATCAACAGGTTCGACGCAATGTAGCAGCCGCGGACAATGTTCACCGTCGTCGGCTCCTCGAAGTCCAGCTTGCCGCTCAGTCGGTTCACGACCAGCATCAGCACCATGTTTGTGATCAAGGGGTTCATTGTCTAGAAAAGAAAGGGGGCGAAATGTTCGAGGAGTTGCCACTAGTAGTCAAAAGGACAGGTGAGTTTTTCACCTAATACTACTGCTGCGGCTGCCGCACCTGCCATGTGTCAGATTGGGATTTCAACACCATACGTGGTACGGTTGCCCGTGCGGGCGTTGAGGCTAGGGTAACGCGCGTATGCTCTAAGGCACGTTTCTATTATTTACTTACAGTGCTGCTCCTGTGTGGATTTGGCAAGCTTGTTGAGCACCAATACTCGTGGGATCATTGCCCTTGGCACTTCGAGACTCCGCGTGTCTTTGTGAGAGTAAATTGGGTCTCACCGCGGATGATTCAGAGCACCAATGCCCAAGCTTTTGCATAATGTTTTTCCGCATGCACACTAGTTGGCATTTCCTGGGAAGGGTGCCACCCAATATAACCGAAACCCGTATCCAGAGTGTAAAAGCGTCATCATCCTCGGTAGTATAGTGTGCCGCTCACAGTTTGGCACTTGTCGTTCCGCTCAATGCAAACAAGCATGAACTGTGCACGGCAGTGGAGGCGCCGCGACTGTCCTCAAGTCTAAGTCCCATTAGGCGTTCACATATCGCAGCTCGCTCCATGCAATGGATTAGTCTCCCACCAGTTCAGATGAAAGCAGTTAAATCCCAATTTTGACCCAACTTACACAACAATCGCCAGCGAGAACAGTGCAAACGCCACGTAAGTACAGACTTGAGCAACCCACCAGACGTGTTGGACATGGAACTGGCACAGACTGTAGTGCCATCGAAGCTGCTTCGAAGCTGCATCCCACACACCGCTCACAAGTCCTGCATTTGCGCCATATTCGCCCATAACACTGCGTACCGTCGCCTCCTTCACAGCATTGCCATCGCTGAAGCCAGGCTCACTTACCCACTCCCCATTTCGGAGTAGGTAGCTGGCCTCGCAGCCCTCGTGGTCGTGTCCTGCCAGAATGAGGCCACTAGTCTTAGAGCTGCCAAACACTGCATCGAGAACAAGTTTTGTGGCGTTCGCGCTGAGATGGTTTTGGCTGCGCAACACAGAGCCGTACTCGGGGCCGTAGTATTCGAACGAAGGGCCATCGCGGCATATACCTGCCGGCTTGAACATGGGAACGTGCGTTAGTAGTACAGTTGATCCTTCAAACTTCGTAGCCTGAACTTCCCGAAGAAACGCATGCGTATCTTGCTGCCACTTGTCGTCGTGAGGCGGGCCGTCTAGGCTCAGCGAGTTCAGCACGATCAGCCGCCACGCCTCATTTGCATGCGCAATGAAGTTCAGTGGACCGTATCGACGCACATAGCGCTCAGCACGCTCGTCGTTGAACTCACCGTGATACCCAATGTCGTGGTTCCCACTCACATTTACTAGTTTACCAGGCTCGGGTCTGAAGATGTCGGCAAAACGGTCTGCACGCGCGTCAAACTCGGGTGTATCGATCCACTGCGATGAAATAAGATCGCCCAAGACCGCCACAAAGTCTGGTTGGCGTATGCGGCGGACGGTGCTGACAATCTGTTTTAGGAACTGGTCATTTCCAGCCACGTCGACCCGCTTGCGTAGTGTCATTCCCGGTGACGAGCCAGTGATTTGCGGATCGCCGAACGCCGCGATCTTGACGCTCGCCCTTGGGTCCCACGAGCAGCCGGACCGTATCAACGGGTACAGCCGCAGGTATACCTGCAGTACAGCACCCACTACGGCGCTGAGGGCGAACAAGCCCCACACGGCGCGAGCGAACATGTTCACGGCCCCAAATTCAGGGCAAGGGCGTCTGTAAATACTCAATTTGCAGCAGTAGTCGAGTGCGCATGTACCACCCCCCAATGGGGAGGCAGCGGGCCTGAAGCACTTTTTCGTATTAAACAGCAGTTCATTGCTTTACTAGATCAATCTTCTCAAGCGGATAATACAAAAATCGAAGTTAAGCGTAGTCCGTTTGCCAATATGTCCTCCCTCATCGGGCACCTATTTAGTAAACATAGGAAAGCCGTCACACGTGTGCCATGATAATAGGGTGAAGGTCTCACATGCTTGCACAGGCGGGCCTATAAGAAGTTCGTGGGAACTCGACCGACATTGCTCGACGAGACTCAGGCTTTCCTTCTTTTTAATTATGCCCAGGATCCATCGACGAGCTGTCTCGCGTTGCATATGGGCATGCTTTGAAGGTGTGCGTGGCGTGGGCAATTCCCGTCACTCGGCTTAGCCAAAAAATGAAACGTATAAAAAGGCAACTGCAATACAAAGAAATGCTAGCTGTAACTTCAAAAGGATCTTATTTATGCTTGGCCTTCTCCTCTAAGGAGCCTTTCGTTCACACTTCTAGCACGCCTAAAGTTCACGTGCTTCTTGATCACTTCTGCACCATGAACCGTCGGAAAGGAGTCGACGATTCGAGCGACGAGGACGAGGCGCCTGTGCGCGCAGCCTCGCCGCACTCCGACCAGGCGGCCGCAGCAGCCCCGGAAGATGCGGATCCAGCTCCTGCTGGGGCCGAGTCGAGCTCTGCGTCCGAAGGCGAAGGGGATGCCGACTCGAGCGATGAGGACTCGAGCGACGATGCCGAAGAGCTCGCGAAGTTCCGTGAGGGGTTTATTGCCGACAGCGACGAGGATGAGGGCAGCGAGCGCCAGCACCGACGCCGGCGGAAGCGGCACCATAGGCAGGCATCGGACGACGGTGAGAACCTGCAACTCGACGAAGATGACCTGGATCTCGTACGAGAAGCATCAGGCGGACCGGCGCGCGACGAACAGAGCTCGCGGTTCAAGCGTTTGAAGAAGGCCGGCGACACCCGCGAGACGAGCCGGCGCGGTTTGAACGCGATGTTCGATGACGACGACGAGGAGGAAGAGGAAGATCGCGCGCCACCATCGCGACGCGGCGAGTTTGACGACTTCATTGAGGCTGACGAGTTCAGCGAAGATGAGGAAGAGGCTCTGCGCCGTGAAGAGGAGCGCGACACAGGCACACGGCGCGCTGTTGCATCGGCGCCGGGCCTCGGTGCCGTGTCTGCCGATCTCGCTGGCCTTGATCTCGACGAAGACAAACTTGGCGAGATTTACGATGTATTCGGCGATGGCGACATGTACGACTGGGCTCTCGCTGGCGAGGAGGATCTCGAGGCGGCCGAGGCGCCCGCTGAGGACCTGGCCGAGGTCTTTGAGCCCTCAGAGCTCGCGGCGCGTATGCTCACTGCCGAGGACAATCAGATCCGCGTGGAGGATCTGCCTGAGCGCTTTCAGCTGTTGCGCGCGCGCCTGCGCAGCGTGTACGACCTTGGCGACGACGCAGAGTACTTCGAGAAGAAACAGTGGATCGCTGAGGCCATCCTCGAGTTCAAGAATCCGGCCGCAGAACTCAGAGAGGCCACGCGCCAGGCTGTACAACATGTCGTAGACTTCATTGCCCTCGAAAACCTCGAGGTGC
The DNA here is from genome assembly GCA_030566755.1 of Entelexis tilneyi. Taxonomy (NCBI): domain Eukaryota; kingdom Fungi; phylum Ascomycota; class Dipodascomycetes; order Dipodascales; family Trichomonascaceae; genus Entelexis; species Entelexis tilneyi. Next base: position 79,108 of record JAKUAT010000001.1, on the reverse strand, counting down.
CTTTTATATGGCATCACCGCCAGGACTATATCGTGCACTTCAGCGACACGACGGCGGATGCTGTACGTACGCAGCTCCTTACACAGGAGGATTTGTGGAACATTATTGATCTGGATCTCGACTTCCATGCTTTACTAGAAAAACGCCGCGCTGCGCGCGATCTTGCCGCGCAGGTGAACGCGACTTCGGACCCGGAGTTCAAGGCTGTTGAGTCTGCAGGCGAAACGGCCACAGACTTCCAGGATTTGCTTGAATGGCTGCAATTTGTCCACAGTGCCGCCCTGCGCCAAGCACGCCGGCACTCGCGTTTCGGCGCCTATGACCGCGTGCGCGCAGGATCAACTATGGAGGTCGTCGACGCACTGCAACTGAATCCCGCCCATGTCGCGGAGGCGCTTAATGCGAATTCGGGCACCGTTGCAACGAGCCGCGACTCTGCGCTCACGCCCAATGAGCTTGCGACAGAGCTCTCGGCAAGCGTCAGTGATGCTGAGGACTTCTGCAGCGCCGCGCTCGCATTCGATCCGCGCGTGCGCCGCTGGTTCCGCCAGCAGTTCGAGCTCCGTGCCCGTATTGACATTGTTGTGACGGACGACGGCCGCCGCAAGATCGACACGAGCTCGCCCTACGCGGACATAAAGTATGCCGCTAATTGGACTCTCGAGGAGCTGCGCATGCGGCCGGCCCTGTTTTTGCGTATGCTCCAGGCCGAGGACCAAGGTCTGGTAATTACGCGCGTGCAGTTCCCGAGCTACAAAACAACGCTGTACGCCGAGTTTGAAGAGACCTGCGGCGGCACCGGCGAATCTGAGTGGTCTGCTGCACGGCGGCGTGTAGCGAAGGCAGCGTCGCGCCGAATTGTGCCGCTGGTCGCTCGAGGCATCGTGGACAGCCTTCGCTCGAAGTGTGTGCGAGCGCTGAGCAACGAGGTGCGGCGCGCGTTCGTTGAGCGCATTGACCAGGCTCCTTACAAACCGGCAGGGTATGTCATCGGTACAGTGCCGCGTGTGCTTGCTGTCACAGCTGGTGAGGCTAACTACACGGACGCAGCCATTGCTGTGGTTGTAGACGAAGACGGGCGATTGACTGATGTCGCGAAGCTCGGGGACGCGCGCTCGCCGGAGTTCCGCCGTGGCCTCGTTGAGCTCGCTCAGCGCGTTCGCCCAGATGTTCTCGGCGTAGCCGGCTTCACTCCCGCCACCCGCAAGCTCTTCCAGCACGTCCAACAGGCCATAAGCGAGGCCAGCGTGCAGACAGGTCCCGAGGACGCTGAGGAGCCATTGCAGGTCATGTGGGTACAGGACGACGTGGCTCGTCTGTATCGCAACTCGTCCAAGGCGGCCCTCGACTTCCCAGAACTTGTATCCAATGCGCGCTACTGTGTAGCTTTGGCGCGGTATCTGCAGTCGCCGCTCCTTGAGCACGCCGCCCTTGATGCTGAGCAACTTGCTGCCCTCCCTGTACATCCTCAGCAATCTTTGCTCCCGACTGAGGACTTCATGTGGGCCATTGAGACAGCGTTCGTGGACGTCGTTTGCCTGGAAGGCGTTGACATTAATCTAGTGGTACGATCTGCTTACCATGCTTCAGTGCTGCGGTACGTGGCTGGTCTCGGCCCGCGAAAGGCGAGCAGTGTGCTGCAGGCCATTCTGGCTCGCGCACAGGGTCAAGTAACGAGCCGCACGCAGCTTGTGACGTCCGAGATCACGTCTAAAACGGTGTTCATGAACTGTGCAGCGTTTTTGAAGATCCCATGGAGCTCTGATGGTGAGGAGTACCTCGACGCGACCCGCGTTCATCCTGAGGACTACGACCTTGCCCGCAAAATGGCTGCTGACGCGCAAGAGCTTGATGAGGAAGACATAGAGGCTATTGAGGAGCGCCGCGCTGGTGGTGTTGTTTACCAGCTGCTCGAAGACGACCCCGAAGGCCGCAAGCTCGAGGACCTTGTGCTCGAGGAGTACGCCGAGGAGCTTGAATCGCTATTTAAGCAACGCAAGCGATGTACGCTTGACCAGATTCGGCGCGAGATCCAAGAGGCCTATCGCGAGCTACGGCAGCCCCAGCGCGCAATGGGTGTTGACGGTGTATTCACAATGCTGACTGGCGAGACCCGCGCCGGCCTTGGTGCCGGAACGGTGTGCTCTGCAATTGTGCGCCGCGTGACCGGCCGCCAGCTTGTGCTTGTTCTAGACTCGGGTGTTGATGCTGTTGCGGAGTCTGGGTCGATCAGTGACGACCGGTCAGTGCCCCTGAATCAGCAATTTGCGCCTGGCCAGGCAGTACAGGCAGCAGTACAGAGCGTGGACTATGCAAACCTGTTTGCATCCGTCTCGACGAGGCAAGCTTCCGTGGCCGAGGCGCAAGGTCGGCTTGAGGCGAAGGCCTCGCATCATGATGCACAGCACTGGAACCAGGCCGCCGAGGACCGCGATCACGATGCAGTGAGGCGACGCGCGGAGCAGACTCAGCGCCAGATGCGCGTGATTAAACATCCATTGTTCCGCCCATTCAGTGCCAAGGAGGCAGAGGCATTCTTGGCACCACTGCAGCGCGGCGACCTGGTAATTCGCCCGAGCTCGCGTGGCATGGACCACCTTGTTGTGACTTGGAAGGTTGCGGAACAGATCTACCAGCATCTCGACGTGAAGGAGCTCGACAAGCCGAACGAGTACGCGCTCGGCCGCAGTCTGCAGGTCGGACCGTACCGTTACGCGGATCTTGACGAGCTCATCATCATGCATATCCAATCGATGGCACGTAAGGTCGACGAGATGGCGCAGAGCGACAAGTTCCAGAAGGGCAACAAGGCTGATGTCGCGAAGTGGCTCACGGCGTATACGAACGCGCGACCTAAGCAAAGCGTCTACGCTTTCTGCTTCGACCACCGCCGCCCTGGCTACTTCTTGCTCAACTTCATGCTCGGTGCGAATGCGCCTATCAAGGAGGTGCATGTGAAGGTGCTGCCTAACGGCTACGAACTCATGCGGAACGCTTACCCTGATGTACAGGGACTCTGCAATGGCTTCAAAATCATGGTTCAAAGGTCGAGGGTGTAAAAAAAAGAACTTCTCGTAACAATCAAAGCTATGAAATCTCCCTCGCGGGAAATATGTGAATGCTTCCCTGAAAATTATTTGTGATATAGTATCAGCTGTTTAATAACGTGCTGCGTCTTTTCAATGTGCTGCCCTTTTGGTGATGCTGCGACTGCTGCTCTCTTTCCAGATCGTCGTTGCACAGGCTACGTTAAGCGAATTGCGTAACCGCGTGAAACCTCGCGTGCGCGCCTTATCTTATCGAAGATGACACATGACATCGCGTGCTCCCATATTTATGAAAACGCGGTGTTCGACTCCAAATTTCACTGCATGTTCCGTTTCGCGCGCGCTTCGCAGCCTTTGAAACGACTGTATTCTACGGCTCCGGTTAGGAGCCGGTCTGCTGCTGTTTTCTGGGGCGGCGCACTTGCTGGTTCAGCGTTGACTGGGCTTGCAGCGTATGCAGTGTTCCAGGGCGCGCTGCAGCCGTCATTCAGCAGTACGCTGTCGCTCAGCGAAGTCAAAAAAGGTCCAAAGTATGCTTCGCCCGAGGAGACGCGGGAGGCACTCTCTAAGATCTCCGCAATTGTCGGTAGCGAAAACGTTACCCGAAACACAGAAGTATTGGACCAGCACACAGACGCACCCTGGCAATTTCGCCGCAGCCAGCCGGGCGATGGCCCCGAGGCCGTTGTGTTTCCCAGCTCCACGGCCCAGGTGTCCGAGATTCTGAAGGTGTGTCATGCGTTCCGCGTGCCAGTTACGCCGTATTCTGGCGGTACCTCGCTTGAGGGCCACTACACGCCGACGAGGGGTGGCATCTCGTTGGACCTTAACAACATGAATCGGATTTTGGCAATTAACAAGGGCGACATGGATGCTGTAGTGCAGCCAGGCGTTGGTTGGGAAGCACTGAACGACGAGCTCGCCGATTACGGGCTCATGTTTGGACCCGATCCAGGGCCTGGGGCCGAGATTGGTGGCATGGTCGGCACGGCGTGTTCAGGAACAAATGCTTACCATTATGGCCCGATGCGGCAGAACGTGCTGAGTCTCACGGTTGTGCTGGCGGACGGCACAATAATGAAAACGAAGCGCCGCCCGCGCAAATCGTCAGCAGGCTATTCAATGACGGAGCTTTTCATTGGCGCGGAGGGGACGCTCGGCATTGTCACAGAGGCGACACTCAAGGTCGTCTCGAGGCCTGCGGTGCGGCGCGTGGGTGCGCTGAGCTTCCGAACGTTGGATGATGCGACTAAAATGGTACAGCACATTCTGCACTCGGGCTACAATCTCGATGCAATGGAGCTCATGGATGACAAGCAGATGCAGCTGATCAACGAGGCCAAGACAACGAACCGTAGATGGGACGAAAACAACACTCTCTTGTTGAGGTTCAGCGGACCGACGCTGAAAGGCGTACAGAACGAAATCGACGCGGTGAAGGCCATCTCGAAGGAGCACAACTCAATAGATCTCGTGTTTGCTAAATCTGAGGAGGAAGGCGATGAGCTGTGGGCCGCGCGCAAGAACTCGCTGTTTTCGGTCTTACAGGCGGCGCCGCCCGGCTACCGCACATTTGGCACGGACACGGCTGTTCCCATCTCAAAACTAAGCCAGGTCATCGGTGAGGTCCATGCTAAAATTGAAGAATCCGGTCTGTTGGGATCCGTTCTCGGTCACGTCGGTGACGGAAACTTCCACGTCTGCTTCGCTTATGACCCAAAATCACAGTACGATCACGTTGTTGAGTTGTCTGAATGGATTGCGCGCCGGTGTCTTGCGCTTGAGGGAACCTGTACCGGCGAGCACGGCATTGGGATGGGCAAGCGCCATCTTCTCCTCGAAGAGGTCGGTGAAACGACCGTTGATGCGCAGCGAAAAGTCAAGCAGGCACTAGACCCGAGATTCATTCTTAATCCTGGGAAGATTTTCAAGATTGATCCGAGCGATGTGACCCTGCACTAGCACAAACAATATAGACTGATTTGTGGTAAGTACTCTAAAACTAACATCTGCGAAGCTAATTGCTGTGAGAAATCTGCCGAGGCACAAGCCAGGAATGCCGCTTGTCGCTGCTCTTAGTGTGCTCCCAGCTATGTCAAACTACCTGAATCGAGGTAGACTTATTCAAGAAAAGATTTATGCCCAAGCGAGCTGTAGCACATCAGACTCGAATAGGTTGCTGCAAATCAGAGACAGAATTACAGTCGCAGCCTCCCTGAGGGATTTTGCGCATACGTGGGCGCCCTCCGAGCGACGGCCCACGGTGGCGCCGTAACCCTCGCCCCGATGCAGCTCCGGGCGAGGGTAACCCAGCGAAAAGAAAATTTCAGTTCGTTCCCCTTTCAACGCATGCCTCCGAAGAAGTCTAAGTACGTCCCCCTCGAGCAACCGGCGCCAGGGAAGACATACATGGGTCAGTCGTTTGTCCCTGGTGGCGTCTCGCAGCCTGCGTCCGTTGGCTCGTCGGCTGTACCCTCAGCAACGCCGTCACCATCTGCATCAGCGATGAACATGCAGGCGCTGCTCACAGCTCTGAGCAGTTCAGTGGCTGAGTCGCCGTTTACTCCTCACTGGAATGCCATTGCCGCTGTTGATTCTGCTGCCCAGCTCAAGACGCCGATTGAGCAGGCCACGCAGGCCGTTACGCAACCAGACGACATTGCGAGCTGGCAGCTTAGCACTGGCCTTGCGCAGCTCGCCAAATCGAAGAAGCAGAATGCTGCCAGGCAGGCCGTCGGCGAGCTCGTTGGCTTGCTGGCGCGCAAATTCGAGGAAGATGCTCGCGCGCCAGCATTTCTGCTGCCGCTCGTCCGCCAACTGCTGGACCTCTTGGTTGACAAGGACAGCGGCGTGAAGCATGCAGCACTCGGGGGCCTGCGCCGTATTGAGCGCGCCTGCAAACCAGAGGTGCTTGCATCAAGCTTCCTGACTACTATCTGGGACTACCTGGAGGATAACTCTGCGAAGCCTGCTTCCAAGATCGGCGCCCTTGAATGTGTTGAGTTCGTCTGCGACCACTGCCCTAGCGACTGGGTCGAGCTGCAGTTCTACCGTGGTTTGCCGCTACTCACGAACCAGTTGCATGACTTCAAGCCAGAGGTCGCAAAGGTCGCTCGTCGCGTCACGACTAAGTTCATGCAAAAGCTTGACAACCAGGACGTTGTCCCGCGCATTGACGTCATTGTTGATGCCATGACGGATCCAAGACAGGTCCAGCACTGCATCAAGGTGCTGAGCGCTGTAACGTTTGTTGCCGAGGTGACGGAGCCGTGCCTCGCCGTGCTCGTGCCCATTCTGAGCCGCGCACTCACTGTTTTCTCGACTCAAGACTCATTGCGTCAAGCTGTCACGGTTACGGAGAACCTCACGCGACTCGTGCACAACCCATGGGAAGTCTACCACTTTATTCCGCAGTTGAAGCCCGGCGTGAAGCAGACGGTGGAGACCGCATCACTGCCTGAAGTACGCGGGCTTGCCGAGAAGGCGCTTACAGTGCTCAACTCTGCCGAAGAGGAGACGAAGACTACGGACCGCAGTACGAAGATCAACCGAGAGCAGGCTGCTGCGAGCTTGCCTGCATTGAGTGCGCCAGTTGCCGCGCTCGCTGTTGAGCTTGTGCTCCTGCTTGTGAACACGCGTGAATTCACCCTCCTCCAATCTGCCTACGTGCACGTTTGCGGACTTTCTGAGGAGGAGGCCCGCGGAAAGACCACGCATTTCGAGTCGCAGTTTGCCGACAGTGGTGTTGCTGATGACGCTGAAGATGGCATCGAGGTTGTAAATGCGAAGTTCTCGCTTGCGTACGGAGGACGTATGCTTCTGAACAAGGCCAGGCTGCGTCTTTACAAAGGACGACGGTACGGTCTTTGCGGGCGCAACGGCTGCGGTAAATCGACGCTCATGCGCTCTATTGCCAATGGCAAGCTCGAAGGCTTCCCAGACAAGTCTGAGCTGCGCACATGTTTTGTCGAGCACCGCTTGCAGGGCTCGGACGCAGACCTCGATCTAGTGAGCTTCATTGCGCAGGACCCCGAGATCACGTCCGATAAGACTGAGATCTCTGCAGCACTTGCGGAGGTCGGATTCGATGAGGAACGCCGGAGCCAGAACGTTGGTGCTCTGAGTGGTGGTTGGAAAATGAAGCTTGAGCTTGCGCGTGCGATGCTTATGAAGGCGGACATCCTGCTCCTCGATGAGCCGACAAACCATCTCGATGTTGCAAATGTCGCATGGCTGCAGAACTACCTTGTTGAGCACACAGACATCACTTCGCTTATTGTGTCGCACGACTCCGGGTTTTTGGATGCCGTTTGCACGGACATCATTCACTACGAAACGAAGAAGCTTGTCTACTACAAGGGCAATCTCTCTGAATTCGTGAAGGTGCGCCCGGAGGGCAAGGCCTACTACACGCTGACAGACTCTGTCGTGCAGATGGCGTTCCCACCACCTGGTATTTTGACTGGTGTGCGCTCCAACACGCGTGCAATTGCGCGTATGTCGAACGTCACGTTCAAGTACCCTGGTGCCGCGAAGCCCTCACTCTCGGATGTGTCCTGCTCGGTGAGCTTGTCGACGCGTGTTGCTATTTTGGGTCCGAACGGAGCTGGTAAGTCGACTCTCATCAAGCTGCTGACAGGCGAGCTGCCGCCCACAGAGGGCAAAGTCGAGAAGCACCCGAATTTGCGTATTGGATACATCGCACAGCACGCGTTTCAGCATGTAGAGAAGCACAAGGAGAAGACTGCCAACCAGTACTTACAATGGCGCTTCCAAAACGGCGATGACCGTGAAGTGCACATGAAGCAGACGCGCCAGCTAAGCGACGAGGAACTTGAGGCCATGAGCCGCCCTCAAAAGGTTGACGAAGGCCGCGAGCGAGTTTTGGATGCGATCATTGGCCGGCAAAAGTTGAAGAAAACGTTCCAGTACGAGGTGCAGTGGAAAAATATGCTGCCGAAGTTCAACACGTGGATGCCGCGTGAGGAGCTTATTGAGCGTGGATTCGGGAAGCTTGTGCAAGAGTTCGATGACCACGAGGCAAGCCGTGAGGGTCTCGGCTACCGCGAGTTGCAGCCGCCAGTAATTCGCAAACACTTCGAAGATGTCGGCTTGGACGGCGACATCGCCGATCACACGCCGCTCGGCTCGCTTAGTGGTGGCCAGCTCGTTAAAGTTGTCATTGCTGGTGCTACGTGGAACAACCCGCATCTGCTTGTGCTCGATGAGCCGACAAACTATTTGGACCGCGACTCGTTGGGCGGCCTTGCGGTTGCCATTCGTGATTGGTCTGGCGGTGTGCTCCTCATCTCGCACAACACGGAGTTTGTTGGTGCTCTATGCCCCGAGCAGTGGCTCGTTGAGAACGGCCGCATGGTCACAAAGGGCAAAGCTGCTGTGAACGCGGATAGCTTCGAGAAGGAATCTGCTGATAGTAGCCGCGCTGGGTCAGCCGCGACGTCGGCCGCGACATCCGCAGCGACATCTGCTGCGAACTCTGGTGACGAGGACTCGCCGCTGAAGATCAAGATTCGGACGAAGAAGAAGAAGCTAACGCGTAACGAGGTGAAGGAGCGCGAGTCTCGGCGCCGTCTGCGGTACATCGAGTGGCTAAACTCGCCAAAGGGCACGCCGAAGCCGGAAGATACTGACGATGAGGCGTAAACACTGGCATAATCAAGCGCCACTCCCTGTGATTGATAGAGCGGGCCGTCTCATGCGCAGTTAAATACGAGTGCGAATATGCGTACGAGCTTAGATCGCAGGAATTTTCGTATTTGATATATTTAGTTAAGTTAACCAATTTGTTACAGTTGTGAGCTGTGCATGGGTAACCATGGGACGTGAACGGGGCAGTGTGGATGCGTAACCAGATGCAGTGAAAGTGAGAGGGCTTCCGCTAGGCGCTAACGTGATAAGGCGCTGCGCGTTGTCAAAAAGCTGTTGTAATGTCAAATTGACCTAATGGTGTACATTAAAAAACAAACTTACAGACCAGCGCTTAGAATGGCCAGAGGAGCGAGCTGTAAGATGAGCAGCGTTACCATGCTACGAGCTTTTGCTCTCTTCCTCAATCGATATTTCCTTACCATTAATGCGCTTCTCGAGCTCGACGACAATTTGCTTTAACAAAGAGTCGTCCGGACCAATGATCGACACTGTATTGCGTTGCTCCTGAAAGTGCGGGTAGGAGCCCACCTTCACGCCTTGGGGGACGTATCGCTGATGAACCTCTGATAGAATCGGCGCAAGCTCACTTTCAACAGTTTTCGTGGAGACGTATCGTCGGGCCAGCTTAGGAGAGTCAATGCGGTCCGCGAGTGTTGGCAACAGCCCCTCCACCATGTGCGTAAAGAGCGAAGGCACACCAGGGAAAATGTAGACTTTGTCTTCAAGAGAGACAACCGGAACCCATAGCTTTGGATCGACATAGTGCGTTGCAACATTGGGTCCGGTCGGGAAGAGAGCCATGCGGAGCTGAGCAGACTGCTCGTCGCTGCCAGTGACTTTTGTTTTCGGGGGATTCTGAGACAGCGCGTTCATTCTTTCGATGGTAGGCTCATGAAGACTTATGCCGAGATCAAAGGCAGCAGCAATGCTTTCGTACGTGATGTCGTCGTGTGTTGGGCCGATGCCGCCCGAGGTGACAATGAAGTCAACACGCGAACGCAGATCATTCAAAACATCTACGATGTCCTGCTTTTCGTCTGGTACTACAGCAATGCGCCGAAGCTCAATACCTGAGCGGAAGCAGAAGTCCGCGAAGAACTGTGAGTTTGTGTCTTTGATTTTCCCATTGAGAATCTCATCGCCAATGACAAGCATTGCTGCGGTTCGGATACGGTGGGGCTGCATTTTGAATGTAGAGGTTGAAATGCTGAAGAGCCGGCGCGCAATGCTGCTCATCTAAAAAACCACTTGCGCGCTTGGGGAGCGCTATGGAAGCACTGTTAGGGTAGGGCAGATTAAACGTAGTCATGCAGGTTTGCGGCGAAGCTGGGGTAAGTGCCCGTAATCGCAAGCTACAAATTGCTAGTCCGCCTTAAAGCTACTAGACAACTACGCTCGCACTGCAATTAGTTAGTGTGAGCCGACAACTGAGCAACGCCGCGTCGTTCCTCAAGAGTAGAAGCAGGAACAGGGTGTGCACGGCGAGCGCTTCGTAATACGAAAACGCATAGCCTGCCTTAAGTAACGAAACAATTTGAGAGGCTCTTAGAAGTGACGCGCATTTCTCTGAACCTCGTAGCGGGCCTCGGCCTAATACTAGTCCCGCGGCAAGCCACACATGTAACGCCCAGTGTGCGGCTACGGCCCACCACGCTCGCTCGGCTCAGGGAAAACGCGTCGGCAGTGTGAAGTACCACGTGACAAACACACGTGACAAACATATTTCCCCTACTGACCGAGCTGACCACCCAACGCCTGGCACCCATCCCAGCGGCTTCAACTCTCTTTCTAGAGATTACCTGACGACGAACCACACTAATGATCGCCCGCCGGAACATTCTGAAGCAGAGCTCGAAGCTTGCGAAGTCTTTTAGCACCAGTCTCACGGCTCGTGCATACGAGGACACGCGCCCAAACCTGTTTGTGAACGGCGACACGAAGGTTATTTTCCAAGGGTTCACGGGCAAGCAGGCGACCTTCCACGCGCAGCAGGCGCTTGCGTATGGTACGCAAATTGTTGGTGGCACCAACCCAAAGCGTGCCGGCGAGAAGCACCTGAACTTGCCAGTGTTCTCCGGCGTCGCGGACGCTATTAAGAAGACCGGCGCGACGGCGACGGGCATCTTCGTGCCCCCTCCCGCGGCGGCGCAGTCCATCATGGAGGCCATCGAGGCCGAGATCCCTCTTGCCGTATGCATCACGGAGGGCATTCCGCAGCACGACATGATCCGCGTGGTGCAGGCTCTTAAGACGCAGTCGAAGACGCGCCTTGTTGGCCCCAACTGCCCCGGCCTTATCGCTCCAGGCCAGTGCAAGATCGGCATCATGCCACAGAGCATCCACCAACCCGGTAAGATCGGTATCGTCAGTCGCAGTGGTACACTGACTTATGAAGCTGTGAACCAGACGACCGAGGTTGGCCTTGGCCAGAAGCTTGTTGTAGGCATTGGCGGTGACCCATTCCCCGGTACGAACTTCATCGATGTTCTTGATGGCTTCATCAAGGATGACGGTGTAGAGGGCATCATCATGATTGGTGAGATCGGCGGTACAGCCGAGGAGGATGCCGCAGACTTCCTCAAGGAGTTCAACCAGAGCCGCAGTGTGCCGAAGCCCGTTGTGTCATTCATTGCCGGTGTGACGGCGCCTCCTGGCCGCCGCATGGGCCACGCCGGTGCTATTGTTGCCGGCGGCAAGGGTGACGCGAAGTCCAAGATCTCCGCCCTCACCGCGGCCGGTGTGGTTGTTGAGCCCTCGCCGGCTGGCCTTGGCAAGGCTCTCTACGACGACTTCAAGGCGAAGAACCTTCTTTAAACGTGTAGAAACCCCACTGGTTATAGATAATTTGAGTTCTTTGAAAACCCGGGTAAGACGCCCATTTTCGGCGGCTGGCCGGTAATAATACAGGGGTTTTGCCTTAGCCTCGCGTACGTTCGCTATGTGTCATGGTCACAAGGACACCCACCACCAGCAATGGCCACTCCGCCGCATGCACCCAATTCCCCCACACCCAATGTTACCTGCAGAGTGGGCCCAACGCTCATCCTCCGTGGGAACCCTAATCCCAGGGTTTAGGCTAGGGTAATCGCATCAAGGGGACTAAGCTGCAGGGTTGCCGTACGTCTTTAAGTTTATGAGTACTAAATATTTACCAGGCTCATATTACAGTATAGACAAACTGAAATTTTCGGTGGAAAGCCCCGAAAAGTCCTTAATGCTTGGGGCTGGGTTTTGAAGCATGATGCAGCGTGTGATTATTGTCGCTGCTGCATCGCGTTTTTTTCCAGGGCAGGGGGACCCCGCTCGGGCCGGATCTAACTAGCGTTATCAGCCAAATTCATTCAAATAGAACAAAAAAGCTGACCTTGATGGACCAAGCCTTCGATGCGAGCCTCATGCCGTACTCTTCGGGGCAGAGCGACCATGCGCGCCCGTACCACGGTGAAGATGCGGAAAGCGATTGCGAGTTCGGTATGCCTCTCGATAAAGTAGCCAGTAGGTACTCGGAGCGGGGAATCTACGGCGACCAGCCGGACGACATGGTTGCAATAGAAAGAGCGTGCACAAGGGCATCTGTCGCCTCACAGGTGGCACAGTCCTCTCTGTACCGCCCAACGTCGCGCATAGAAATGGATGTCGTGGACCGTGAACCCGCTGGCGAAGAGTTTGAAAGCGAAGACCCCGAGCTTGTGACTTGGAATGGTCCAGGTGATGCTGAACAGCCGCGAAATTGGTCACGAAGGCGTAAATCAAGGATTACAATTCTTGCGTCTTTGCAAACTCTAATGCCGACGATGGCCAGCAGCATTCTTGCCCCAGCCATCCCGCGCATCTTGGAGACCTATCATAACTCGAACCTAACGGTAGGATCGCTCATGGTCAGTATCATGGTCTTAGTGTGGGCGTTTGCGACACTAATTACTGCACCGCTTGCTGAGGTTGCTGGGCGCAGGCCGCTCATGATCCTCGCGGCGGTCGGGAATCTTGTATTTAATATTTGCTGCGCAGTGGCGCCGACATCAGCAACCATGCTGGTCTTCCGTGCCCTTGCCGGTCTTTTCAACTCTGCGCCCATTGCCATCAGCGCAGGCGCCTTGGCTGACATTTATGACGAGCACGATCGCCAGTGGCCGCTTGCTGTGTGGGCGCTGACACCAGCATGCGGCCCTGGTCTCGGGCCGGTTATGTCTGGATGGATTACGGAATTTATAGATTGGCGCTGGGTCTTCTGGATCACTGCGTGCATGCAGGGCGCTTTGCTCATCGCGCTTTGGTTCTTTTACGAAGAGACGTACCCGAAGGTGCTTCTGACGAAGCGCCGACGACGGCTTGTGAAGCAGACGGGAAATGCCAATCTGCACACTGTGTGGGATCTCGCCCGCATCCCGTTTCTACAAGAGCTACGACTAGCAGTCATCCGGCCTGTGCTTTTCTTAACGTTGAATCCGGTTGTTCTGCTGCTGGCTTTGTATCTTGCCTTTACGTATGGGTTCATGTACCTCATTCTCACAAACTTTCCCACTTTGTGGAGCCAGAAGTATCATTTTTCCCCGGGAATTGGAGGACTCATGTACCTGGGCTACTCATTGGGAATGGCTCTCGGCGTGTTTTTCTGGACATCTTTGATTAATTGGTGGTTCGACCGACAAGCTGCACGGGGCAAAGGAAGGCCCGAGGAGCGGCTTTTTTTCCTGCCGTTTTCCACAGTTTTACTATGTGCAGGCATGCTGTGGTATGGCTGGTCAGCCGAGGCTAAAACAATGTGGCTTGTACCGGAGTTCGGTATCGGCCTCTTTGGATTCAGCATCTTCTGTATCTTTCAGAGTGTGCAGAGCTATGTAGTGAGTCTCAATGTCCAACTTGCAGGGTCCGCTGTCTCTGCGTGCGTTTTGGGCCGCTGCATCCTTGGGGGAACGTTTCCGCTCTTTGGCCGCGCCATGTATAATCATCTGGGGTACGGTTGGGCGTCTACGGTCGTGGCGCTGTTAGCAGTTGCGCTTGGCGTTCCTTGGCCAATCGGCATCTACATCTACGGCCCACGGCTGCGCCGGTGGGCCGATCAAAACGTCAAGATTAATTAATTGATGCACTTTTTGCATTCTCTGTTAAAAGAGCTATGTTGTTAATGAGCAAAGTATTACTTCGAATTATGTACTTGCTGCAAATCTCTCAATGTGGTTGCGCGTTGCATTTACATTACGGTTGACCTTGACTTCTTCTTGAAGTCAACAATCTGGGCAAGGGCGATGTGAGCGACGCTTAACGCTCAACGCTGACAGTGCACGAAGTGAGAGTGAGGGAGAGAGAGAGGTAGCGTTGTAGCGAAGCGCGCGTGGTGAAGGGCAGGGCTATATGCGAGCCACGCGATTCTGGTGGGCTTCGCCAGTTGCGTCCACATCTGCGCATGTAAAATCGATCAATGACATCCAGCACCTTTACTACATCCATCCAACATCACCAGGCTCCGTGTTTTTTCTGCCAAAAGGCACGCGCATTTTTGCAAAACTATCGAAGTTCATGCGCGCTCAAATGCGCCGCCACGGATTCGCCGAGGTTGTCACACCTCAGCTGTTCAAGAAAGAGCTCTGGGAACTCTCGGGCCACTGGGAGCACTATAAGGAGGACATGTTTGCTGTGAGCGGTGGCACGCAGGCCGAGAAGGAGGAGTTTGGTCTGAAACCAATGAACTGTCCCGGACATTGCCTCATTTTTAAAAGCAAGGAGCGGAGCTTCAGGGACCTACCGATCCGCTTTTCGGATTTCTCACCGCTTCATAGGAATGAGGCCAGCGGCGCTCTCACGGGCCTTACTCGCGTGCGCCGCTTCCACCAAGACGATGGCCACATCTTCTGCCGCCCAGACCAAGTCGCGGCCGAGATCAAGAAGTCTATCGATTTGATTGATACCGTATACCGCGTCTTTGGCTTACGCTACCGTAAGGTCCTATCGACGCGACCTGCCGACTACGCTGGCAGCATTGAGCAGTGGGAGAAGGCCGAGAAGAGTTTGCGTGAGGCGCTGGGGTCTGACATCACGGTCAATGAAGGCGATGGCGCATTTTATGGGCCAAAAATTGACTACATTGTGAAAGACAACCAAGAGCGAGAGCATCAAGCCGCAACAATACAACTGGACTTCCAACTTCCCCGCAAGTTTGACTTGCGTTACGATGCCGAAACGCAGGCTACAGAGATTCCTGTAATGGTTCATCGCGCCGTGCTCGGCAGTGTTGAGCGCTTCTTTGCACTCCTTATGGATCACTACGAGGGAAAATGGCCGTTTTGGCTGAACCCCACGCAAGCTGTTGTCATTCCCGTGAGCCAGGCGCACGAGAAGTATGCACAAACGGTCGCGGCACAGCTTGCAAACACAATAGGGCTGAGTCCTCAGACGGGGGCCGCCCCCTTAAACGCGGACGATTTTGACGTCGACATATGGGCTCAGGCAGAGCCCGTGGGTGGCCGTATCCGCAAGGCCATTGCTCAAGGAGCTTCTTACATTGTCGTGGTGGGCGACCGCGAGATGGAAGAGCACACGGTGAGTGTCCGCGACCGCGATGGCGGAAAAAAGTTAGAAAGCATGTCCGTAGACGCGCTACTGACCTTGTTTAGACAGCGCCAGGCTCGCTATACGTAGTATTGCCGCCTCTCGTTTTGTACATATTAACATGCACCATTTAAAGCCCTTGCAAACCAGACTATCCACCTAAGTGGTCTTACTGTTCGGACAGAGCACGCGTGATCTGGTCCTTACCTACTGCTGGAATACGCTCGGCCTGTAGCTCAACCTCGTACTCAAATGGCATTTTGGCCATGTCTGGCCACAGTTCTGGCGGAAGGAACTCACTATATGTATCGAGGAAGGATTGGCGAGTCTCGGCCTCACGTCTCACAAATCCTCGGAGTGCAGCGTTTGCGTTTTCAATAACTTTTTGCAGCTGTCGCTGCGCCTCCTGACGACGCGCAGCCTCAATAATTAGTGCGTGGTACGACTTCAAAAATAGGCGGTAGTATTCAGTGAGCCCCGTAAGCTCAGTGACAACAGCGTCAACTTGAGTATTCAGAGCACTGAACTCCTGGTTGCGCGTCGCAATAGCTGACAAGTCTGCACGCAGCTCGTTAGAGACGAAGTCTCCCACGGATGCTCCAAACGTCATAAGCCGCTCAAATGTCTCAGCAAGACCCATCTGCAGCCGCTGCGACTCGCGGTGCCGAGAGCGGAGAGCGGCGCGGCACTCTTTAAGCCGTGCCACAGCACCAACAACTTGTGGGCGATCCGCAGCCACGACTGCTAAGGCCTCGTCCCGCTCAGCAGGATCTGTCAGGGTCGGTATTTGCAGACACAGGTCATAGTTACGCGTTAGCCCCTCAAGCTGCTCAGCCACATCGCGTGCGTACGGTTCACTGCGAGCCGTAAGCTTTGCCATCTTGCGAGGCAGGGCCTTGTATAGCGAGTCCGGCAAGCTAGGCGTTTTTTCGCGCAAGTCTGTCAGGGCCTTCTGCAGTGATTGGGGGATAGCCTCAACTCGCTTCATTTGACGACGCAGTTCGTCCGCCAAGGCGTCCACTTGCTGCTCTAAAGCTTGGATATCCTCGGTATGAACGTAGCCATGCAACGTGGAGGACCCACGAAATGCAGGGTCAACTGCGATCTGCTTAAGACGGCCTAGGAGTGTGCGAAGGTCCGCTCGCGATTGCTGCAGCTGAGCCACCTTGTTGTTACACTCTGCATTGGCCTGTCTGAGGCTATTCTGCACTACCACATAGAGATTGCCCATGCTCTGGAGTTGGTCCTGCTGCGCTGCGTGCAGAAAGAGTATTCGCGCCCAAAGCACGGTCGATTGCTCTACGAGCATTTTACACTCAACGTATGAGGCATTGGCGTCCACAGCTAGCGGGTCGCCCTCACGGAGAGCGGCCTCTGCCTCAGCAATATGCTGCGAGACGTCCATTCAGCCGCCAACCCCCGCGAACTCCGCTGTTATTGTGATGGCGGAGAGACTGCTTAGGCTCTGGGGCATATCACGTGTCAGCCTCAGCTGCTTGGTTCGCTACGCGATAGCGCGAGCGCGCTACGCGACGGCTCCTAAAGTGGGACTGCGTTGGGCATACACAACGCGTTCTGTATGTCCAATGCCTCTGGTCGCACGCTGCTTAGCCTCTGGGGCATCAAGTCAGCAGCGGCGCCAGAGAATATCGCATCGGTGCCTGATATTCACTCCAATACGTTGTCGGAGTCAGACGAATCGCTGAATTCGTCATTTGACCTAGCGCCAGCTTCTGAGCCCGCCGCGTCTGAAATACGGTCTAAGCCCGTGGACAAAGAGCTTGCTGCATCTCAATGGAGCTCGATTTTTTCGAAACCAAAAATGGTTGAGTCTGCAAATGCATCCGTTGAATCGAACCTGGAGTTGGAAGCGGAGGAGGAGGCTGGTACTACAGCTAAAAGGTTAAAAAGGCCGTTGGACCTGAAGCATCCTTTTGAACCCTCATTTGTCCAGGTTTTGAAAGCGACGCCAGAAAAACTGGCTAAGTTTGAGAGCACGCCTGTTCTGTTGGAAACAAAAAGCATAGCAGAGCCGCCGAAGGCGGACAGTGACCCTTCAGAGAAGCCATCACTCATACATGTTCTGCGGGCTGATCCCAAAGAACTACGCGCAATCAAGCCAAAGGTGCACTCATTTTTTGCAAAAAGAGCAACATCTATAGGGAGAAAACAATCAACTCCAAGGTCAGAATCACTGCATCCAATTGTCCTAAAATACCCACCGTGGGCAATTACCCATGTGCGCCCGTGGGTCACCTATGACGCGCACTACTCAGCCACATTGCCGAAACGGCGCAAGTACAGCATTGTGATTCCAGGTAACGAAGCAGAAAGCCAAGAGTGGCAGACTGTAATTCCGCCGCTTCCAAAGAAGAGAATAGAGATAAGCCGCTCCCGTTCCCTTAGACAGGCACCAAAAAGGGCACTCTATGCCTCCGAGCAAACCAGAGCGCTGGCCGCTCTCTCACAGTCTAGGAAGAATGGGAATTCTCTAGACGAGCTGATACGTCGCAGTGGCGAGCCCAAACCGTTTGATTATGGCGAGTTTGAAGATAAGATGTGGGCTGAGAAGTATGCCCCACACAAACCAAGCGATCACATTGTCCCCTCTCAAGCCGAGAAGGTAGCGGGCTGGGCTGCGCAACGCATGCAGCGTCAGAAAAAACCGCGACAATGGCCGCCAAAACGTAAAAGGCGTGCTATTGATGACTTTGTTGTTGAGGACGATGACGATGAGGAAACCGAAAGTGATGTACTGGTTATACATGGGCCCTGTGGAAGCGGCAAAACGGCAGCTGTGTATGCTGCAGCTGAGTCCCTAGGAGCCTTCGTGTTCGAGGTGAACTGCAGCACAAAACGCACCGGCAAGGAACTCTCGAGCCTGCTAGATGGAATAAGTCACAATCACGCTGTACACAAGGCCAAGAACGTCATCATCCTCATTGACGACGGCGATATCATTTACGAGAACGAGGCCGGTGGGTTCTGGTCAACGCTGTCACGGTTCGCATGCACGAGTCGCAGGCCAGTTATCGTGACATGCTCGCAACTCAGCTGCATTGCTTTGTCCGAGATCGGTATGGACCTGGTGAAAATGCCGATGCCTGATTTAGTGCGTGTCACGGACACGGCGTGGACAATTGCTTTGAGCGAGGGCTACGTTCTCTTGAAATCAGACGTGGCTGCTATTGCGGTGACGGCGCGCGGCGACATGCGGCGCGTGCTCGCCCATCTGCAGTTTTGGTGCCAAATGGGAGTTGGTTGCAGTGCCTCGGGCGTGGAGTGGTATGCAAAAGAATACGAGTTTGCGACAAGTGCTGCGCAGCGCGTCATAAGTGAGGACTCCTGGTGCCCGCCTTTGATAGAGGATGTTGGGCCGCAGAGTGAGCTTCCACCTCCACCTTCTGAGCCTCAAATAGATCAATTAGAGTCCTTGGCTCGCGTGGCAGAGGCCATGTCGGAATTGGACGCCGCATACGAGCCGTTTGAGGTAGCCTCGCGCTCGAAAATGGAGGAAACTGTGAGCCCAAACGGCTCCTTAGTGATGTCAGAGTGGCGCGAACCTCTTTTTGGCATGCCAACGCCATTGCCGTACTTAAACGAGGGGCCGGCCTCTCGACTTGCCGCGATGCGCGATATTTTTGCAGACGAGTACGCATTTGGCACTACTCGCGATAGTTTAATCGCCATGGACATTGCACCTTACATGCGGGAGATATGCGCCTGCGACTTCCGTCGCGCGCTGGTCATGGAGCAGAGCCTTGCGCAGCACCAGTCTGCGCGGGGTATAAGGATGACTCGTCGCATGTGGGCTGCGAGCGGAATCGACTCTCGGCAATACATGGGCTACGGCGCGTCAAGCCTCAGGCTGATACTCTCGACATGCTTGCCAGCCCAGCTATTCTAGCCAGGCTTTATAGCTTCGAATTTAGTTTAAGCCGTGCTTGAGAGCGCCTTCGTACGGAGTATATAGACGCTCTATGCCTTTGGATGCTATTTATAATGATTTAAGAAGTTGTCTAGTACAAAAAGCCGCAAGGCAGTAGCGGCTTCTGAGTTCACTCGTTACTGAGCACGAAGGTGCGTAGCGTATCAAACGAAATCGGCACAACTCCGTCTGCCTGTCGCACAAGTAGCAAGTCACCGTCAAACATGATATTGAGCTGTTTAGTGCCCCTCACGGTGAACCCTGTAGTCGTCTGCACAAGTTCAACGTTATTCATGTAACAAAAGTGTTCTAGAACGTCTTTTGGTGTGGACACAACACCCTTGTGCGCCTGATCAGGAGGTTTGACAGGGTCTCGTACTCCATCAAGGAATGCATTGGTAGCATTGAGGCCCACTTCAAGCCATGGCTCAACTGAATCATCCCTAAAAAATGCGAAAAACGGCCGCCAATTATCCCACCATAGCTTCAGATGCACCAAACTGTCTTGCGAATTTGTTTGGAGGAGAGCAACGAGTTCTTGCAGCCATAGTTCGCGGATATCCGTGCTTTCTAGGACGTCGGACAAGGTTTCCTGAGAGAGCACATCAAAAAGAGAGATCAGCAAGCGTGTTTGCGCCATCAGCGGGCCAGCATGGCTCACAATTTTCGCAACTACAGCACTTTCAATGGGTACTAAAGCCAACGCTGTAGACTGAAGCTGAAATGGATAGCCCAAGAGCGAGCGCTTTATCTCGGAAGTCAAAAAGCTCGCATCTGGTAGGGCACCTATAAGCTGAACAAGAAATTCAGGACCCTTGGCAACAGCAAGTCTCGTCAGCTCGGGATCCTTGAACATTCGTGAAACGTGCGGTCCGGCGGCAGCCAGCGCTGTCGGCCGCGCCATTAGCCACTGTTCTAGCAGATCATTGGGGTGTCGCATCAGGCCGCTGAGCCATCTGTCACGCAGCAGTTTCCCCCACTCCTCCTCAGGCAGTATCTTTAAAGCCGTCTCAACGACATGAGGGCGCTCGTAAAGATAGAAGAAAGCATGTTCAAAAGGTATATTCGCACGAAGTACGCTGGCAGCTACTTCGTAAAGCTTCTCGCTGTACCATTCTGGTTCACGGCTGAACTCATCATGAAATTTAAGTAGGTCAAGCTTCTCACCTTCTCTCTCAATCATGTGGATGGCACGCTTTAAAACATCCTGCTGCTGCCTAACCGACTCCATTTCGGATCTCACCGCGTTGATTTTGGCAGTTTTGGAATCTGCGAAATCTCTGGTACTTCCTGATTTAGAGGGGCGTTTCGGCTCCGGCGACGATGGTGGGGCCACGCCAAGGCCGGCACGCTTCTGCCGCTTCTCCACCTCAATTGGGCCCAGCATCCCTGTGCCATTTACACCAAGACCCTCTCCAGCCGTATAGCCCATCTTTTGCATCAAAGACGCGCCTATACCGTACTCTGTAGCGGACGCTTCCGGTATGTTTACGCGACTTGGTGCTGGGGTCATATCGATGGAGTCATCAGAGGAGGCATAACCACCATCGACAGAATCGGATATGCTTTCATGATGCTCAGCATTCCCATCATTCTCCTTGTAGGCCCTCTTGACCCCCATGCGGATCTTACTTCCAACGACTGCCCCCGCGGCGCATGAAATAGGAGGCCACCGTCCGCTTTGTCACCAACGCCTGCCTGGCACGCTAATTACACTGAGCGCAGTTACACAGCTACGACAGCGGCTTTGATCGCGCACAATTTACTCAGAATGGACTCCAAATATCGCTACCGTGTTGAGATCCAGCAGATGATGTTTGTTAGTGGCGCAACGGGCGATCCTCCGCTTCAGACGATTGTGGTCGTTGAGGACATTGTGCGCGCTCAGGTTGTCGAGCTCATCAACAAGGGCACAACTCTTGCTCGACGGCGAGGCGCTCGAAGCGTGTCAGTGGAGGACGTCATGTTTCTGATTCGGCACGACGTTGCGAAAGTCAATCGTCTGAGTACATACCTCGCCTGGAAAGAAGTCCGCAAGAACGCACGCGATCAGGAAGGCGGTGGTGCACCGGGCGGCGGCGATGGTACGGATTACATTGAGGACTCCCTCGGACAGCAGGACGCAACAAAGAAAATCTACAAAAAACAGCGCATTGGGCTGCCGTGGAAGCCGCAGAACATGTTTGCCATCCGCATGAGCGCCCTAAGCGGCCAAACTGCGATGGCCGTTCCCGCTAAGGACCCCGAAGCTGCAGAAGAAGACGCAGACGGTGCCGACGCGGGCGAGAGTGATGAAGAGGACACAGAGGCGAATCAGATCATGAGCGAGCGGCTGAAGAAAGCGGACATGCGCACGCGTAACATGACACGCGAGGAATATGTGCACTGGTCCGAGTGCAGGCAAGCGAGCTTCACATTTCGTAAAGCAAAACGGTTCCGCGACTGGTGTGGGCTCGCCCACATCACTGACGCACGCTTGCAGGACGACATTATGGATGCACTGGGGTTCCTGACCTTCGAGATTGTAGCCAACATAACCGAGCGCGCGCTCAAAGTAAAAGAAAAATGGAATGCTGCCGAGCGGAAGCAAGGCCGGTCCGACGATGGCGGTACGCTGCACGATTCTCGTAGCTCGTCGCGGTACCTGTTCAATCGCCAGAGCATGCAAGAGACACCATTGCTTCCCGAGCACATTCGTGCCGCCTATGCGGAGTACGAAGCGCCCACGCCGAAGGGCAAAGCAATGCGCTCGTGGCAGCGAGGGCGCATGCAATATTCTGTAAAGCTAATTTAGATAACGTTACAAGCATTGATGATGAATGAAGTTCAATTTTTTCTTTTTAGCGGAGCTACTAGGGTACATGACGGTTCTTATGCATATAAATATGTACAGCAATTTTACCAGAGCGTAAGCTCATGCATGACGCAGAGAATTGCCTAGGCTTCTAGTTGGTCAGCCTTTTCAGTGGTTTCGCCCGACAGAGTTTTGACAGAGGCAGGCTCTCCTGACTCGCCCTGGGACGGGTCTTCTCCTTCCTTCACATCGAGTGTCGGCCGCGGGCCACTGAAATCCCTTTTCACCGTGTACAACGCAATGAGCGAGCCAACCCAGACTGTCACGTTGATCACACAAGTGTAGTTCATGGTATCCTTTGTCGGGTGTTTTGTCGAGGGCAGCATTGTTAGCGTGGAGATAACAAACAGGAGCCAGCAGCATGTTATAATGTTGTTTATCGTCGACAGGTACTTTCCGAGGTAGAACGGGCCATGATGCCATTTACCTTTTGGTGCAAAGAGCTTGCAGGCAACCGGGATTCCCCAGGCAAGACTATTGGAACTTGCGGCCAGCGAAAACAGCGCGAGCGCGGCCGTTGTGTCAATCATCACCAAACATCCAATGAGACATGCAACGATGCCGACGAAGAGTCCCGAAAACATTGGTACGCCAGTGCTTGGCACTACAACCTTGACATAGCGCGAGAATGGCAGGGCATCGTCACGCGAGAATGCATAGGTCTGACGACTTGCTGCGAGCACAATGGAGAGACCCATACCAAACTGAGCCACGACCATGATTGCCACGATGGCAAGCGTCCACTTCTTGCCAAGAGCACGCAGTAAGATGGCAGCCATGGGTTGGCCCGTCCACGAGTCGATAATCTCATTGAAGTCCATGGGCATTGCAGACGCGAGCACAGCCATTACGCCCCATCCCAGGAGACCGCACATGACAATGGATAGCATAATTGCCTTGGGCGTCGAGTCTTGTGCATCTTGGGATTCCTCGCTTGTGTGCACCGCGCTATCAAAGGCGCCAATTGTCCAAATACACGCCATCATTGACAACAGAAAGCTCCACCCATACTGCCAGTCTGTTTGGTTTGTTGTATCAGTGAAGACATACTTGCCTGAGTTCAAGATTCCCTTGTTACTAGCACCTATGGGGACAGCAATGCAGACAAGGAAAACGAGCAGAAGGTTGAGGAATACGCAGAACGTCTGAAACTTTGCGAGCATGTAGGTTGGGATGGATACGCCAATTACATGCACGACGGTGACGGCTACGAATACGCCATACATCTCAAACTTTGTCGGCGTGAAATTACCGTCCGAAGAGATCGTCGGCAAAGACAGAAGAAGGCCGGCAAACCCATAGTTGATACTGCATACTGCGCCAACGAGCCCAAGCGTATTTGCGTAGCCCGTCAGAAAGCTCAGCGGGCGTCGGATGTTTGCGGGTGCAAGGTCAAAGGTCCAATAGTAGAGACCGCCACTCGTGGGCTGCGAACTGGCGAGTTCGCTCATGCTCAATCCCACAGAAGCTACGAATGCCGATGCAATAAGCCAGCTCCAAGTCATGCCAATACCACCTGCTGTTAGTGCATCTGTGAGGACCGAGGCGATGGAGGGCACAAGGGACATAATTGAAAACGCGACGCCAAATAGCTCGAGCGTACTAAAAGTGCGCTTCATTTCTGGCTTATAACCAAGTGACATGAGCAGCTCATCGTCTTTTTCCCACTGTGGGTCGCGCGCCATGGAAATTTTGTGCGCCTCAATGGCGCTAAAAGTGCTTCGCACCGGGCGCGTGGCACTTTGCACAGCAGCGAGCGCGTTCGAAGTGACGGGATGCATGCCGAGCATGAACCCGCCACAGCTGGCTACGGTTTTATGCGTCTCGAGCCCTTATCGCCCTGATTCAGCCCTCACCCAACCCAACATCACTATCTCCTCTACCTGACTCAGCAATGGCTTGAGGCGGCAGAGTGCCTGCATCAGGTCTGCGTCGATGTTAAATTTTCGGCCTCCGACGCCAAGCAGTACCATTTTCAGCTCATATGGCGAAAATTCGCGTTTTCAAGCCATGTTTTGCGTGCTGTGGGGTCATATTCACGGAACTAACCGTGCGGCATCGAAGTGGGGTCAGCTCCATTCTGACTTTATGCGAACCGCAGCGATACCGGAGATAGCATATCTCATTATCGACACCCTCTCAACTGAGGAGTAGGGCGTCCTAACCCTGAGTCAGGGAAGCCGGCTATGGATAGAACCTTTGTTAACGGGTGTGACGGAAGGTGCCGGACAAGCTGCGAATGACAAAGTGAGATCCAGTCTCAGATGCCGCGAAGATCAAACTGAAACAGTGTGTACCTCGCTACCAGATATTTTGTTCGCCCTTGTGTGACATCATTGCTCAGTGAAAGAGATACAGATATGATAAGTATGAGGTTGAACAAAAGCCTAAGAGGAGCGAGCTAAATTATTCGTTTTTGAAAGAAGCGCGTCTCGTGCAACCATGTTGTGTAATACGATTATCTATAAATAAGGCTTTACTGTAATGGTAAATCATCTATGAGAAGGTTGCAAGTAGTGAGCGGAAGGCCTGGTGGTAATAAGCCTACACACTTTGCGGTGTGGAAGAGCCC
Source organism: Entelexis tilneyi (assembly GCA_030566755.1). Lineage (NCBI taxonomy): Eukaryota > Fungi > Ascomycota > Dipodascomycetes > Dipodascales > Trichomonascaceae > Entelexis > Entelexis tilneyi. The sequence goes on along the minus strand of JAKUAT010000001.1, from coordinate 54,491 downwards.
TTAAGACCCTTCTCCAAACCCCCGTTTCCTGAGACTGCGGCGGAAACAGCCTCGTCAATGGGGATGTCAGTCTTGGGGCCTTGAAAGTCTCGCTTTAGCGTGTAGAGACCAATGAGTGAGCCAACCCACACTGTGACATTGATGACGCAAGTATAGTTCATCGTCTCCTTCGTTGGGTGCTTCGTGGAAGGCAGCATTGTGAGCACGAAAACAACGAATATGAGCCAGCAGATTGAAATGACGTTGTTCAGCTTCGACAAGGTAGACCCCAAATAGAAACGCCCAGGAGTCCAGTTGTTCCTGTTTGAAAGGAGTTTACAGAAAATGGGAATACCCCATGCCAAATTGTTTGAGCTCGCACCAAGTGAGAACAGAGCGAGTGCGGCAGTCGTGTCAATGAGCGTCAAACAGCCAATGACAAGCGCCACTAGCGCAGCAAATGCACCGGCGTACATAGGCACGCCAGTGTGTGGCTCCACTCGCTTGATCAGTCGCGAGAGGGGAAGTGCATCATCACGCGCAAACGCGTAAACTTGACGGCTTGCAGCAAAGAGAATGGACTGACCCATTCCAAACTGTGCTACAACCATAATCGACACGATGCCCAGCGTCCATTTCTTGCCGAGCGCGCGCATCAGAAGGCCAGCCATCGGCTGTCCCGTCGGCGAGTTAATAATTTCGCTAAAGTCCATCGGCATAGCAGATGCAAGCACGGCCATAACGCCAAAGCCAAGCAGAGCGCACATGCCGATCGACAGAAGGATCGCAATGGGTGCTGACTTCTGTGCATCCAGCGATTCCTCGCTGGTATGCACGGCACTGTCGAAAGCACCAATAGTCCAGATACATGCCATCATCGACAACAGAAAACTCCACCCATACTGCCAGTCTGTTTGGTTTGTTGTGTCTGTAAAGACGTACTTCCCGGAGTTAAGGATTCCCTTGTTGCTCGCGCCAATGGGGACAGCAATGCACACAAGGAACACTAGCAGAAGGTTAAGAAACACGCAGAATGTTTGAAACTTTGCGAGAGCATAAGTAGGAAAGCATACTACTACGACATGCACGAGTGTCACGGCGGCAAAAACGCCGTACTCCTCATACTTGGTCGGAGTAAAACTTCCTTCAGACGAAATTGTAGGTAGACTCAGGAGAAGCCCAGCAAAGCCATAATTAATACTGCATATACCACCAATCAGGCCCAAAGTGTTTGCGTACCCCGTCAGGAATGACAAAGGGCGCTTCAGCTTCGGATGCGCTAAGCTATAGGTCCAGTAGTACAAGCCTCCACTCGTTGGCTGGGAGCTGGCGAGCTCACTCATACTTAGCCCAACAGAAAATACAAAAGCCGACGCAATTAGCCAGCTCCAAGTCATACCAATTCCTCCGGCCGTTAGAGCGTCAGTAAGCACGGAGGCAATTGACGGAACAAGTGACATGATGGAAAAAGCAACACCGAACAACTCAAGAGCATTGAAGGTACGGCGCATCTCAGGCTTGTACCCCAGCGACATGAGCACGTCGTCGTCTTGCTGCCACCGCGGATCGCGGGCCATGGTGGCCTTGTGCTGCTCGATGGCTGCTGCGATGCTTCGCACAGGTCGTGTTGCACTTGCAACAGCACTGAGAGTATTCGAGGTCACAGGCTGCATTGCACTCGGAGCTTGACACACATACATACATTTGGTAGGTCATATATAGCCCGTTAGGGAGATACGGAAATACGTTGTAATCACAAACCCTTGCCCATATTATGTGCCGGTGCCCTGGCCCTGACGCGAGCTTATCTCTAAACCGCCATCGTGAATCATCTGTGATCATCCTCTCTGCAGCCTCGCTGTCAGCGTCGACTCAGCGAGTCATACGATTGACACAGTTTCCATTGATGCCTTCGAATTCCAAAAAAAGCGGTTCCACGATAGGCAGGGAGTATAAACTGAATAGACGCCGCCATTTCGGAAAAGGTCGGATAGTGCACAGGATCTGCCAAGGAGTCCGGTAATTGGGGATAAAATAACCGAAAGGTATGGGGTTTTTATATGAAGGGCCACGAGGCAATCTCCGGCCAATCACCTGGGCCTGAATACAGATAATGAGACTCCACTATCGAAATAGACACAACTAGCGCCAAAAAGGACGTACCGAAAGTGTCAAAGAAACTGCGATCTAAACATTGCGCACGTGTAGCGGACTATGGCAGAAGTGTGCCCTAATTGCCCTATAATGATAATCTTAGATAACTAAATAGAGAGTTGAGTTTAGGTCATGAAACATTTATACGTAATGGGCCCCACTTTTCCCGTGTGACAGTAAGCCAATAGCAACACCGACAAGGAACAGAGTTCTCCCACGCTGTAAGCGATTAGCGCACCGCCTCTGTAGCTGTGATATGGACTGCTTCCAAAAGGCCCTTAAACGAGCGTCTCCGTTACGTTGAGCAAAAGCTGCTTTCCTCTCAATAACGATATCAGTGTTAATGATGTATATACAAAGTGTAAGGCAAGGTTATGCATTGGCGCCATCTATTTATTTTTGCCGATGGTGTCGTTCACACCCTTGGCAACGTAGTTAACGGCCTCCTTTGCCTCCGCAGCGATGCCTTGGACAGCATCCGAAGCAAACGACGTCGCTGCGTTCACTGGCTGTGACGTCGTCGTGTTGGCAAACAGCTCGGAAGCGTCCTTGTGAGCATCATGGAGCTTCTGCTCAATGAGTTCACTAATGTCTCCGGCGTTGAACTGTTCCGCCAGGTTACTAGCCTCATTCACAGCATCGCGAGCGGCCTGCTGAGCCCACGACGTGTACTCGGTGGCTTTGTCCGAGAGCACGGAGTTCGACTGGCGGGCCTTTTCCGCCAACTCCTCAGCCTTTGCCGCAGCGATTTCTTGCGCTTGGCTCGAGAGGTTCGTCAGCCGTTCGCTGGCATCATCCCACGACGACGAGAGCCTTTCCTGCGCTTTTGTAGCGCTGTCACGCAAAATTTCCCGCGCGTACTGCGCTTCCTCACTGCCTGTCTGTTTCGCATCAGCAAGGCGGCGCTCAAGGGCGGCGCTAGCCTCCTCGGCGCGCTTTGACGCAGCGTCTTGAAGGTCGCTCAGCTTGGCCGAGGCGTCATTCTTTTTATCAGTAAGATAAGCGTTCGATTCGTCAAACTTCTCCGAAGCGTAAGTCCTAGAATCGTCGACCTTTCGCGCTGCCTCGCGCTGCGCCTCAGCAGCCCAGTCAGCTGCGCGGCTCCTGGCTTCAGCAGCCCTCGCTGCAATAGCCTGCTTCGCCTGAACCGACGCGTCCCTTGTCTGGTCAGCTTTGTCTTCAGCAATGGATTTCGCCTCTTCGAACTTCTTCTCCGCAGCATCTTTGGCCTCACCAGCCCTGCCCCAGGCAACATCCTTCGCATCAGTAGCCTTATTCCAAGCAGCGTCCTTCGCATCAGAGACCTTGCTCCAAGCAGCGTCCTTCGCATCGGAAGCCTTGCTCCAAGCAGCGTCCTTAGCTCCACCAGCCTTGTCCCACGCAGCCTCCCTGGCCTCGCCCGCTTTCTGAACAGCAGCGTCCTTCTTTTGAATAGCAGCGGATTTCACATCCTCAGCCTGAGCAGCTGCAGCGTCCTTCGCTTCGCCAGCGCGCGCCAATGCGCGATCCCTCAGCTGGCTCGCCTCGGCAGAGGCATCTGCCACAGCGTCTCGAGCCTCGGCCGTCTTGGCGGACACATCTGCTGCGCCGACAGCCTCCGTATCCTCCTGGAAGTCTGCGTAAACATCCGGGTACTGACGGAAGCAGTTCTGCATGGCCGAGAACTTCGGGATACACTCAGAGCCCTTGATTTCTTCTTTCGAGTAAATGAAACACGCGAAAGCTTCCTTGAACTCGGGTCCACAAGGCCCGTGAGCCATACCACCGAGGCATGGGCAGTCCCAATTGATCTCACCCGTGATTGGGTTGTAGGCAGACTGGCCCTCACTTCCCTGCTGTGACGCAATGCGTTCCTCTTCCAGACGCTCCGCGGTCGGCCGGTCGAAATCGCGATCCGTAAGTTTGACGACGCCACTCTCTACTTCTTCTGCACCAATACGATCTGGGCCGCTGTACGCGAGTGCGACGCCTGCACCGGCGAACATGAAGCCTGAAGTAAGGGCAACCGGCCCGCTAACACGGGCGCGAGCCGACGTACGCACAGCACGAGTCACAAAGTTACGAAACATGCACCCAACTAGCCTGTTTGATTATTGAGGAAGGGAAGTTGCTTTCGTGGTTTCGAGGGTAAGGGATCCTGCAACCGGCGCAATGCTTGCGGGCGCGACGAGATGGCCTAGGTTTGCGTGGCTTCGCGAGGGCCGTCAGGTTTGAGGTTTCAGCTACTCGGCCGTCGATTGACCGTGAATAGGCATTTCCGGGGAGGAGCTTTAGTGATCCAGCGGACTGGCGGGCACGCCATGAGCACCGGCAGACCTAAGAGGTGGGTATACTACTCTCTCACGTGCAGCTTGCAACGGCACGGAACCAACGCGGAAACACTAAGTGTGTGTGAGACGACGTAACGGCGAGTCTGTGTGCAATGAGCTCCAAAAGTCCCATTGATGCTGTCTCGTGGCTGCAGCAGAAGCCAATGGAGGATTCCGTGCTTATTGTCCTGAATCAGCCCATTGTGCGTAAGGACGTCTTTGATCTCGCGTGGGCCTCATGCTCGCATGTCGCCGTAACGGACGGCGCTGCAAACTCTCTGCATGCCTTGAATATTGAAAAGTATGTTCCTGATTTTGCGATTGGCGACTTCGACTCCATTAATCCCCAATCGCGACAGTTCTACGAGAAGCTCGATGTGCCTTTCATCACGGACAAAAGCGAGTACGCAACGGACTTCATGAAGGCAATGCGGAATTCGCATACCAGATTCGACAAGCCTGGCCGACCAATTCGAAAATTTCTTGCGTTCGGTGCACTTGGCGGCCGCGTCGATCACACATGGCACTCATACCTCTGCCTATCTCTTGCCCAGGCGCGCGGGGACCGCCTAATCCTCGTCAGCGATCAGAGCATCACCCTGCTGCTTGAGCCAGGTGAGCACATGGTGCTTACTCCACGCGACAAGGTTGGCAAGACGTGCGGCTACGCGCCATTAGAAGGAAGCGCGACGGTAAGCACAAAGGGGTTTCAGTGGGACGTAGAGGACTTTGCCACAAGTTTCACCTCGCAGCTGAGCACATCTAATCATCTTGCAGCCGATGAAGTGTACGTGAAAACGGACAAACCGCTGATGTTTACTATGGAGCTTAGGTAGTTCGACCTCATAAACTAAGCGGATCAGACACTATTGAAGTTTACCGTGCCTCTTCTATATTGCGTTTCGCTTCTAGTCTCCCACGCCTTAATGCGAGCAAGCCATCGCGTTACGCTTGCTCGCCTCGCGCTATCGTGCTGTATTATCTATCTCCCTTTACTCAGTGCAATCTTTCCTCATTTAGCGCACATGATCAGCGAAAATAAGCGAAACTTATATCATAATTGTGTAGCACAGAATTATAAGTAGCTCAAGTCCTAGACCCTCTAGCGAGCTAGCTGCATGTTCAATAACTCAACTTAATTCAGAGTCTCCCAGTTATTGGCTTGTTCGCAGAGAAAGAGAGTGAGCTAGCTGGTCTATTTATCGCTAGTGTTGCGATTAGCTTAATCACGTGCTGGACTCTTTCGTGGGCCACCTTCGCCCATCACCCCCGCCGCCGCGAGCAGAGCGCGGCCTAACCCCGCTTGGGTAACACAAACAAGGTAGCGACGAAACCTTCAGTTCAGTTATACACGTAGGGCCATGAAGGTGTACTACATTGGGGTGCTGAAGGCTGGCAGCGGTGCGTTCGAGCTAGCCAGGGCAAAGGAGCTTTCAAGCTTCTCGTTCTTCGAGCGCAGTTCCGTCGATCAGTTCATGTCATTTTTCAGCGCAACGATTGCTGAGCGGACAAGCCGAGGCCAGCGCCAGAGCATTGAGGAGGGAAACTATATCGGCCACGTTTACGTACGGCAGGAGGGCATTGCCGGCGTCGTTGTTTGCGACAAAGAGTACCCTGTGCGTGTGGCGTTCAGCGTCCTGAACAAGGTGCTCGACGAGTACATTGCGCAGCATCCGAAGCAGGAGTGGGAGGGCGCGACGAAGGCAACAAAAGCCAGCTACCAGCTTGAGTTCCCATTGCTCGACGACTACGTGAAGCGCTACCAAGACCCGCACCAGGCGGACGCGCTCATGAAGGTGCAGCAGGAGCTCGACGATACGAAAATTGTTTTACACAAGACGATCGAGAGCGTGTTGCAACGAGGGGAGAAGCTTGACACGCTCGTGGACAAGAGCGAGGCTCTCAGCGCGAGCAGCAAGATGTTCTACAGTCAGGCGCGCAAGACCAACTCTTGCTGCACTATAGCCTAAAAGCGAAGCAAGTTTGGCTCCGAAGGCGAACTCAGGCAGGTGGTGGATTTTGAGAATGGCGAGATATTTGGCCCAAACTGTAATTACTCGCGTAACTCCAGTATTCAATGGAATCCCTAATCTCGCGTGGCTTTGAGATCTAACTCATATCAGAAGTATGTGCCAACGTATCTTGCCTGTTTTTTGAAAAACACCATCGCTCATACGTTGACCGCGGGCTAGCCTAGCTTGCCCGGTTATGACCTATATGTAATTTCTAGACACGTTAAATCTTGTGTTTGAACTCAGGCTGTAGGAGGCGCTCGTAGACGCCGTCGTACGAGTGGTCTGCAGGGACAGCGTCGTGGGCTGGGAGGTTCCGTACGTCAACGAACCGCTCATTCAGCTCGCTCAGCTTCGATACACCGAGCAGCCGCATGTTCATCTCAATTTCTTCGTTAAGAAGTTGGATCGCGCGCACAACACCGTCAACACCGTACGTGCTCATGGCGTACAAAAATGGCCTGCCAATGCCAACACCCTTGGCACCAAGGCAGATCGCCTTCAAAACGTCCGTGCCACGGCGAACACCGCCATCGAGGTACACCTCAATCTTGCGGTGCAGCTTCCGCTTGCGTAGATGGAGCATTGTCTCTGCTAGCACCTCAATGCCTGAGCGGCTGAATTCGAGCTGCCGCCCACCGTGATTTGAAAGTACAATGCCATCAAGTTTGTACTCTGCAGCTTTGACAGCATCCTCCCAGCGCTGCACGCCCTTGATGACGACCGGCAGCTTTGTGCAGCTCTTCAAGAACGGAATGTCTGCCCACGAGAGCCCGGGGTCAATGAAGGTCGAGATCGCGCGCGCAGCACCCTCGTTGCGGTTTGTTTCACCTCCGCCCTGAACGTCTGCCAGGTCCTCGTCGTACTTGGAGCGCATGTCCTTCTCTCGCCGGCCAAGCTGAGGAGCGTCCACTGTCACGAAGAAGCCCTTGACGCCGGCTTTCTCGGCGTTCCGTATGAATTCACGCGTCACGTTTCGGTCTGCGTTCACATACACTTGTTGCCACACAGGCTGGCCATCTCGAGCAGCTTCCATGATTTCGTCTGTCGAGCATGAGCTTAGCGTTGAAACCATCTGGATGATGCCCTCCTTGTGCGCCGCCTTAGTGAAGACGACCTCTCCGTCCGGGTGCCCAAGGCGAGCGAGCGCCGTGGCCGTAATGTAGAACGGCGACGCCGACCGCTGTCCGAGCATTGTCGTGCTAAAGTCAACCTTCGACACATCCACGAGCACGCGCGGGCGGAACCAGATGCGCTGGAATGCGCGGTGGTTTTCCCGCAGCGTGATTTCGTCGTCCGCGCCGCTGGAGTAGTAGTACCACCCTGTGCGGTCAAGAGTATGGCGCGCCACCTTCTCGAAGTCAAACAAATTATACATCTCGCCCAAATTAGGCTTATTCTCGCGGTTCCTTGCCAGCTCTTTTTCGGCCTCAGAAACTTCTTCGTCGTCGGCAACAGGTGCATCCGCGTTCATTTCACAGGGACCGAGCTTCTCGGCATCCTCAAGCATGCGCAGCACACTCGTGGGATGGAATTTGAGAAAATGCTTCGTAGCATCAGTCCCAGCGACCTTGAGGAGGATGGCCTTGCCGCCAGGATGGCGTTCCTTGAATTTCGACACGTTGTAAACCTCATTCTCAACAATTATCCAGCAGTCATCCGGCTTGTTGTGCTTCGCAACCTCATCTAAAGTGTAAGGCATTGTATTTGGTTGCGTTAAGCAATTCGGAAGCTGGTGACAGGTTCAAACTCCGCGGGTTATCAGATAAGGTCAGGGTGCGACCGCGGCTGCTTGGGACTGTGGGGTAACCCTACCGCTGCCGGGATTCGAGCGAATCACGGCTTATTTATATAGCGGTTGATCTCGGACTGAGAAGTCGGACACGCATCCGCGATATAACGCTGCTCTAGCTGTTTGTAGGTTCTAGCGCTACGTGAGCTCCTGATCTTAGCAGAAGGCTGGCCGTTTGCAGAAGCTACCAAACTCGTTTTGTCATACTCAGCAGCGACTCAGCGCTACCTACTTTTGTGCACTAAGATGAAGTAGAGGTAAACTCTGCATGGCTTGCTTCATATTATCCATCTTATGGCTTTGGTGTGGGGGCTAGGAGCATACGTACTTAGTCCGTCGGTCGAAGCGGTTCGGGCTGCCGTAGCTAGCAGAAGACTCAGAGACCTTGTTCATTAGCATTTAATTTGCTTGTTCAGAGGGCATGAAAAGCAAGGTTTTCCCGCTTGGATTCGTGGAGTCAGCGCCTGTTGCATGACCAAAATGAAGAGGCTTCTTCCCATGGAGTCTAGCAAATGCAGGCAAAAGAATCACCTTGATCTGGCCCAGCTCTCTCTGCCCGTATGATGCTCGCGCGAGGTCACGCAGATCATGTTTCTGCTGCAAGCAAAAAGCAGCTCTAAGTGAGACACTCAATGGGCCAACCCAACCAGGCCCGCACTAGCGAGGTTACTAACAAGTATTAAAGACAAAGTGCTGCTACACAACTTAGCCTATCTCGGTCCCACAAGGTCACAACACGAAAAGATACAATATTTGTACCGCTCGAATCGGTGAATGAGACCGTTCAAGTCCACCAACGTGTCGTGCTGAGGCGTTACGACATATGTGCCCTTGCCCTTTGTTTGGTACCCGCGACTAAAAACCGCCGTCGCCAAGTCCCCCCATAAAGTGAGGTTCGCAAGTATGGCCGACTTGCAGACGCTACACAACGCTCTTGCAAGTACATTTGTGGCACATAGTGACTCCTTCCGCAAGGCAGAGTCAGTTCTGGCCGATTTAGAGCTGCAGCCGGAGTTCGTCTTGGGCCTTCTTCAGCTCGTTCTTCGCGATGACGTTGACTTGGGCATTCGGCGTGCTGCGGCCGTTTACCTGAAAAACAAAATTTCCCGCTCATGGTCGCAGCGCTCTGCCCATCCACTCTCTGACGGTGATAAACACCTTTTCAAGCAGCAGATTGTACCGGCCATTGTAAACACGCCACATGCACTGAGAGAGTTTCTTCTTGTATGCCTCTCGCTTATTCTCAGCTACGACTATTATCACAACAAATGGCAGGAGCTCCTACCAGAAGTTGTACAGCTGCTCGGGGACACGCAGAATCTATCGGCAATGGCAGCTGGCCTTGCCATTCTCAAAGAGCTCTGTAAGTACTACCGTTGGAACACAAGCGTCATTGCAAAGCAGCTGACGCCGCTCATGGCTGAGGTCTACCCGAACGTTCTCGCTATCGCGGAACAAGCGCTGCAAATCATCTTGGACGGTAAACAAGAGCCCATCTATTACCAGCTCCTCTACGAAATGCTCAAAATCTACAAGCTATCGACATCGCGCTTTCTACCAGAGGCCATGCGCGAAGAGGCTGTGGCGAAACGAACAGTGGCTCTTTTCCTGCAAACGTTTATGCTGCCACTACCATCATCAGTCTTTGGTGTACAGCCACCAAGCGACCGCGCTCACCTGTTGCCAGTAAAGTGCACAAAATGGGCCGTCGTGAATATTTCGCGAACGCATAACTCGTATCTCACGAAGACAATGAGCCAGATCAGCGAAAATGCTGCACAGCTCGCACCGTTTCGCAAAATGTACCTCACATACTTTTCGCCAGAAATCACACAGCTCTATATCCGGGAGCTGCAAAAGTGGAGCGAAGGTGAGCGGTGGTTTTCGGACGCAACCCTGTACAGCGTGGTGTTTTATTTGGACTCCATGATAGATGTGAAGGCCGTATATACGGCTCATATCGAGCCCCACCTCGAAGGTCTCCTTGGTCAGATACTGTTCCCGTTGTTGTGTCCGCGAGAGGATGACCTGGATCTTTTTGAGGACGACGCGGCTGAGTTCGTACAGAAGCAGGTTGACATTACAGAGATTGTTGTATCGCCCGCAAACGCATCCTCAGAGTTCATCGCAAAGATGGTACGCAGGAAGAAAACAACTCTCGCACTTGTCGTGCAATTTCTAGAGCAGTGCGCCACGCGGCTTGCGAATCAGCCAGACCAAGTGAATGAGCGCGCTGGAATGCACAATCTACTTCGTACTCTGGCGCCTGCCTTTCTCAAGTCGCCCGAGCTGCAGTCCCAGCTTGAGCCGTTCTTGCTCACATACATTGTGCCGGATCTGCACAGCAAGCACTCGTATCTGCGGGCAGAGGCGTGCCGCGCTGTCGAGAACCTTTCGAATGTGCGGTTCCAAAACCGTGAGACTCTTCAGCAAGTATTTCAGGGTGTGCTAGCTTGCTTTTTCACTCAAGATTGCCTGCCTGTTCAGGTATTTGCGGCGCTGGCTCTCAAAGCTCTTTGCTTAAACGATAGCAATGAGGATGCGCGCGCAGCTCTTGGGGCACACATTACGGACATCATACGCAATCTCCTGGAAATTCTTCACAAAATTGATTTCGAGCCGCTTCTTAACGTCCTTGACAATTTGGTTGAGTTGTACCCAACGGAAATCACCCCGTTTGCTGTTGATCTTGCTGTGCAGTTATGCAAGCAGTTCATTTCTTTAGCCTCAGAATTTAGTGAACAAGTCGGCCAAGCGGAGGGCAACAGCATTGCTGAGTCGGAGATGCTAGTCGCATCTGACGAGAAAATCAGCGCTGGGCTTGGTATTCTCAACTCGCTGGCAAACCTACAGAGCAGCATGCACAACCAGCCGGAGCTCATCGAGAAGCTAGATGAGACGATCTCGCTTGTTTTCGAGGCTGTGTATCAAAACAGACTTGTCGATTTCTATCCAGATTGTATGAATCTGCACGAGAACAGTCTTTTTTCACTTAAAATGGTGCCCGAGCGCCAGTGGCAGTACTTTGGAATGCTACTTGATGTTGTGCGTACGTCTGAGTATGACTACTTTGAGGACGCAATGCCTGTTCTAGAAAACTACCTTGTGTATGGTGGCCCGGGACTTGTGGCGGACTCTCAGCGGCTCGCAAATATTGTCTCCTTGCTGCTAGAACTGTGTGGGCCGAATCCTGAGGCTAGCGCTCTCTCGAGTGGAGATCGCGCAGCTGAGTTTGCTGAGGCCAAAAGCCGCGCGACCGTGATGAGTGTAGTTGTAAAGCTTCTCGAAACCAGTTCTCTTCAGAACGGACCCATGTTTCCTCATATTCCGCGCATTCTGGAAATCATAACCTTGCGCGTTCTTGAAGACCAGAGGACGAAGATTGTAGTGCCGCCGCGCTACAACGTCAGTATTGTCTCCGTCGTGCTTGGCTGTATGTTCAACAATCCCTCATTGACTTTGCAGCTACTTCAAGCGGAAGGCACGGCACAGTCACTATTTGACATGTGGTTTGAGTCCCTGCCAGAGTTCACTCGTGTCGACGACTGCAAACTGTGCGAACTCGCTGTGCTGTCGCTGTTGTCGCTCGAGGTAGCTGAATATCCTATTTTAGAGGCAGTTCTACCACGGCTTACTGAAGTGCTTGCGCGCTCTCTAGAGGCGCTACCCGGCGCGCAGGCGCGGCGGGCCGATCTCATAAAGAGTGAGCAGGCCGATGATTTTGATGATGACGAAATCGATGAGTTTGATGGATTCGACGATGACGAGGAAGACCTTGAGGAGTACGGCGAGGATATTCCGGAGCTAGGTGGCGTCGGCAATTCTGGTGCTGGTGACGGAGATTTTATCTATGAGCAGCCGGGCGCATACCATCGAGGAAATGAGGGCGGCGACGATGACGACGAAAGCGCTGAGGCTAGTCGCATCGAACAAACCTCACGGCTCGTGTCTCAAATGGGTTTCCTCACAGATGACTTCGAAGAGGATCTCTACTCTGTGTCGCCTCTCGAGAGTCTCAACGCTTACACAGTGCTACAAACGGTTCTCACTAACATTCAAACCAACCGGCCGCAGTTCTACCAAAGCCTCATTGGTGTGATGTCTGAACAGAACAAAGCGATCATTCAAGAATGTTTTGAGCGCGGGCCCGCTGGAACTACATAGTGAGCTGTATCTCCGTGCCCAGAATTTTGGCATGCTCAAAGCAAACAAATAGTGTCCAATATTCTAGCATCGCTTCATTTTAATCCTCAAGAGACAGAAGCTGCATGATTGTTGCGTATATATGATATTGGCATACGTTATTAGAAATCTCGTAGCGCCCCAGCACATGGTGCAAAAAAGCTGTGCACCGAAAAGGCACAGCCGCCGCCCATTTATGCAGATAGATACCGAGTTAGTTCATCATCTCGTTACAATCCCCTATCGGACTTACTCAGTGTCCTCGTTTTTTGCCTCCTGCTCAGGATGCCCGAGCAGGCGCTGCCTCGAGCTCGCAAACAGCCGCTCCTGCTCAAGTAGCAGCTCCTCCTCTGTACGGCCACTCTGCTCAAGCTTGCCAACCTTACGCTCACGGAGCTTCTGGCCCTCTTTATGCTCGGCAAGCACCTTCTTGATGGGCTCTATGTACTCCGGGAAGTCGAGCTGCTTTAGTGCCTCAATTACATGCTCGCTAGCAATTGTTTTCTTCGATTCTCCCTCGGCAATCTCGTTTGAGACCTGGCTAAGGATCATGATAAACATAACGCAGCACTCAATAAGCGCGTCGCGCGACTCGCGCGTAAAAGACAGATCCGACGGAAGGATTTCCGAAATGATCTTCTGGACCGTAGCCTTCGGGAGGCTCGGGTCCTCCGGGTTGATATCAGTCATGTGCACACAATTCCCCTGTTGTGCTCGGAATTCGGCGTTTGATGGCCTCCGCAAGGGATGATATTATCGAGGGGGTTGTGATGGTGGTCCGCGCTTGTGATGATGGCAGGCAGGCGTTAAGCGCTCACGCGTTTCCAGACCTCCCCGTATCGGGGTAGTTGACACGTGAAGCACAGTTTCGAGATTACATAATTTTTTTTGCACTAGCCTAAACAGTTTGAAATTTCACACCCCTCCGCCATTAGCTGGGAGTGTTTTCATGTCGGGCTCTGCATTTTTGGCGGCTAGTTTTGACCCTACGGGTGCCGTGTTTGCCGCAGTCTATCAGGGTCTCGACACTCACCGCCTGCGAGTTCTATCTCTCAGTCAATCGGGTCCACAGCCCCAAGAATTTGCTCTTGACAAGGCTGCAAAAGTAACGGCGCTAGCCTGGGCGGGTCAAGCTCACTCGGATCGCAACCAACAGGCTAAAAAACGGCGGAAAGCAGGCGCTTCTTCGGAATCCTCGGATATTGTTCTACTGGGCACAAATCAGGGCACGACACTGATCTATTCGCCGGCTTCGAGCTCCATTATTGCGCAGCTCAAACCAGAAAGCAGTGCTGCTGTAACTGGGTTCATAGTTCATGAACGCCTTCCGAAAGCAAGCGTTCTGCAGTCAGACGGCTCACTCACGGACTTCGATCTGAGCAGAAGCGCATTAACGGGCTCGACAACAGTGCCGGTTGCTGACCCCTCGGCCATTGCGGCTACTACGGGAGCAGCCATGCTTCTCGGTAATACGGCCCCACATGCAGTAAAGGACGGCGAGATCGATGTCTCATACTCGGGCTTTGCAACACCTATTCGACAGCTGCTTCCGCTCGGTGCGTCGCACTTCGTCGCTATAGCGGAAGAAGACCGCCAGGTTCTGGTTTACAAGAGTGACTCCCCAAGGCCTATCCACTCGCTCATGTGCCCATCCACAAATGCCATTCATGTCAGCGCCGCGGAGGACTTGAGCGCGGTTGCTGTGACCAGCGAAGACGGGCAGGTCCACGTATTCGTGTCACCCCTGGAGCCGACGGCTGAGCGCCAAACAAAACGAGGCCGCGGCATCGCGCAGGCTCGCCCGAGTTTTAGCATTGAGTTCGTATCTAAGCGTCAAGGTGCCCCATTGCTGCTCTCTCAGACGCGCTTCGCTGATGACTTTCTTCAGCTGGTGTGGCCGGAGCAGGGCGCTGTACCTGTCTTTGACCGAGTTCAATGGCGCGACGATAACGGCGTCTACTTGGAGAACGTAAAACTCGAAAAGGCTCCTTCGGCGCCGCTGGCTCGTGATATGCTCGTGGGCGGCGTGGACCCAGCTGCTGCACCTGTGTACAGAGAAAACCAAGCGAAGATCGTTACGGGTGAACACGTATCTGACTTGTCTGACGATGAAGAGGAAACGCTTGCCGACCGTCTGGATGCGCTTGAAGTCGAGATGCAGAAGGACACGCATGGCAATGGAAGCGCTAGCGGCGATGCAACGAAAACTGACACCAGTGCCGCCAAAGAGCCGACTTCGCGCGGCGCCAAGCGAGACTTGCGATCGAAGCGCTCCGAATACAAAGTGAAACTTGCCCAGCCAGGCACGTTTGCGACACTACTAAACCAAGCATTGACATCTAACGACAAGCAGCTGCTCGAAATGTGTCTTGAGGAAACAGACCCCGAGATGGTGCGATCATCGATTGTGAAGCTGGAGTCGTCCCTGGCAGCAACTCTGCTGGAGAACCTTGCTTCGCTGATGGCCCATGAGCAAACGCGCAGCGCGCTTTTCATGCAGTGGATTCGATGGGTGGTTGTGATTCACGGAGCATATCTTGTAACAGTACCGAACCTCTTGAAGTCACTAGCATCGCTGCATTCTACCTTGTCCACGCGCGCCGCGACCCTCCCACGCCTTCTCGCTTTGCAGGGCCGCCTCGAGCTCCTTGAAGCCCAGCTTACAATCCGTAGCGATGGTGCTGCTGACGATGACGGCGAGGAAGAGCCAGAGGCTTACTTTGATGAGGACGAGGCGATGATTGTCAATGGCGAGGAAGCCGATGACCTTGACGGTGAAGATCTTGATGACGATGCAGAAGCCGTACAAGGTCTCGCGACTAGCGACGAAAACGACGACCAGATTGAGTTCATTGATGACGCGGCGATGCTCAGCGAGTAATTAATTAAAGTTATTAGAGGAGAGCTAAATCGAATTAAGTCGACTCACTATTTGAAACACCCAGCGGAGGAAGTTAAGAATCCCACTCGAACGAGCAGTTGAGTGGGGAAGCATTAAATTAAGATGGTCCAAGTTTTCGAAGTCACAATTGCGGCAGGAGAAGACACTAGCCAAGTGGAATCGTACTGGGAGTCTAATTCACCCAAGGACGGAAAGACCGCAGTGTCTACTTTCAGCGGAGGGGCCACTACTGTCAGCGTTTGCTCATGCTTCGACGGCCACTGCACCGTTTCACAGGCAGCACATGGCAGGCCGGCCTCCTCTCCTATGTCCGGAAAGCAGCCTCCTCCGAAGACACTCGCCCTGTGTTTAAGCGAGCCGTTTGATGTGGACACACAGAATTACCTCTATATTGCAGATGTTGTCTTGCGCGGAGAGGCTCTAGACGACATCATGATCTAAGAGGACTCCATAGAATTCTTGCTGTACTTTTAGCCCAAAAATAGGCCGTGTGCCTGGAGCTGCTTGCAAACGCTGAAGCCATCATGCACAATTAAGGCCTACTCTGGGCGCTCATTTTCGCTGACAGTAGATGCTCTCTGTGTGATTGTAAAACAATAACATAGGCTGTACAAGGCAGGTCCCAACCCTCGCTCAAAGGCATTATCATAAATCATAATCATGGCCACAGCTATACAGTCAGTGATCGCTGTGACGCAATGGTATTAGGTCTTCTGCATCTGCTGTACATTGACTGTCTCCTCGCCAATGCGTGGTTCAGCCTGATATGCTGGTAGCTCCTCGAAAAGCTGGTCCTGAGGGCGCATCGATGGCATCTGACCAGATAGGAAGCTGTGCATATTAACTGGAACGGAGACGCGTAGGCGCTCAGTGCTGGTGGGCTTAATACGACACGCGATCTGCGCCTCGGCCACAAGCTTGTAGCTCACGTTGAAGTGCTTATTGCAAAACGTTTCGTATAAGCGCCCTTGCACTCTCACTTCTTTCAGCAGTTCGTGAAGATTATGAAGCCCCTTTTTTAGTGAGATATTGAACTCGGGGCTACTCCAAACGTGATAAACTTCACGATGCACGGACGTGCGCCAGCCGTCTCCGACACTCACAACAATTTTCTGCTTCAAATACAACGACAAAGACTTGAGCAACAGTAAATCGTCATCTTCGCTAGAGATATCTATCTCCAGACAAATAGGAGTGGGCTCCTGCAGCAAGCCGCATGTGGGGTACACGACCTCAAGGCGGACGCCGCTGCGTTTTTTGAATTGTGAGCTAGGAAGCAGCCCTCGCAGCCGCCCCGCGGTTGTCTTGGAAACCTCTGCGTAACTTGGTAAAAATACTGTCATATTCGCCGTTGAACCGGCCTTTCCCATTGATCCCATTGAGCCTGGGTTATGCGGGAGCTCTGGTGTAGGCGACATCTTTATAGCCGCGAAGGTGCGCTTCGTTGGGGTCAGCACGTTTCCGCGATGCATGACACCCTTAACGTACCATTTAATAGCCGACGATGAGTTCCTCACTTGCAGACTCCCTGGGTATTTATTGCTCATGGGGATGCGGAACTGAAAGTCGAAGTTGTGGGTGCCACTCTGTAAAGTATACGTTGAGTCTGAGTTCTGGAACGGTATATCGCGATCAGGAAATACGGTTGCTTTGTGCGACAAATGACGCAGCGTCTCAACTTCGTAGTAGCCGCCTTGGCTATTGTTGACCCAAACATACGCCTGCTCCTCGCATCGGAGCTTGACTTCGATGTTGTGGACACTGAACGGTTTCGAGCTTTCGACAAACATGGTGCCGTAAAGCTGATCGCCGTTTGTGTAGAACTCGGGCGAGTTGTGGAGCTCGATCCAAAGCTTTATACCGCCGTTTCCGCCCAACATCGTTCTTCGAACGATTCTAGTCGATGTATTCGAGCAGTGCAAACTCTATGAAGGTACGTTGTGCCTACGAAAGCGGTGCCTCTTCAGTCTCTGCAATTGAGCCCGTGGCGTGGGCCTAAGATCTCTCTTGATCTCCCCGCAGACGCGTGCCTGAAGATGGTGTAGGTGGTTGCGTCACATGCCCACCCAGTGAGCCTGCAAGTATGCTCGGGTCCTTAACGCAAACCGTATCTAGGCACCTCGCTATCTCGTAGGGCGGTGTGTTGAGGGCAAGGACCGGCATGCCATGTGTGTTGCCTGGCTGCTAATCTCATGTCGTAACAAAAACTAATCAATTTGAACCCCACGCACCAAAAAAAAACTGTGCCCCCAAATAAACAAATGAGCGAAAAGATCTTCGTTTCGTATAACAACATCCACAAGCTTTGTCAGGAGAGTGCTAAGGAGCTCATCAAATTCGACCCTGAGGTAATTATTGCCATCGGCGGCGGAGGATTTATCCCTGCGCGCATCTTGCGCACGTTTCTAAAGAAGGCTCGTGGTGGCCGAGCAAAGAATATCCCTATCCAGGCTATCGGGCTTTCTCTCTACGAGGACATGGGTACCGATGACTATGAGGAAAAGATCGGCAAGGAGGTCATTCGCATGCAGTGGCTTGACTTCAGCTCGCTAAAGGAGCACAAGGTTGATCTGCTTGGGAAGAACATTCTGATCGTTGATGAGGTTGACGACACGCGAACGACATTACACTACGCTGTGAGTGAGCTGCAGAAGGACCTTGACAAGCTCGCGCACGATTTGGGCCGCGCGGACGAGAAAACGACGATTTCGGTGTTCGTGCTGCACAACAAGGACAAGCCCAAACATGCTGAGCTGCCCAAGGATCTCATGGACTCCGGCCGCTACATCGCTGCTGCCACTGTCAAGGATGAGTGGATTGCCTACCCATGGGAAGCCGATAACATTGAGGAGCACACGCGAAACGCAATTCAGCAGGGCCGCGACTAGACTCTTGTAGAGCACTGTAGCAGCTAAGTACTTCCAGTCAGGCGACTCTTTGCTCTGCGGTTTCATTTTTCCAAGAGAGGCTTATTCTCCTTGAGAGGGTTCTCGTTGTGGGCAAGGGTGTCATGCAGGAACAAAGATAACGTT
The DNA here is from genome assembly GCA_030566755.1 of Entelexis tilneyi. Lineage (NCBI taxonomy): Eukaryota > Fungi > Ascomycota > Dipodascomycetes > Dipodascales > Trichomonascaceae > Entelexis > Entelexis tilneyi. The sequence goes on along the minus strand of JAKUAT010000001.1, from coordinate 36,129 downwards.
AAGCTCACTGAAACCCGTGGCGAGCATCGTTTGACCTAATTACAGAATTTCGCTAAGCGAATTATATAGCCTTAGAGCGTTCTAATCAAGCATCCTTGTAGAGTCCACGGCGGCGCAGCCTCGTGTAGAGACGCTTCTCCAAAATGTGCACACATCCGCTCCCCTGTGAGCACATCAATTTGAGCACCTCATTGTTAGCGTGTGCTGTAGACAAATGAGCGAGACGGATTTACTTCTTAAGGTCCTCGATCTCGCTAATTAATGCCTCCACTTGCTCGCGATACATATCTTTGAGGTCCCGCACATCAGCCTCCAATTCATCAATGCGTTCGCTCTTGTCGACGCCATCCGCCTCGAGCCGCTTGGTGCACGCCGCGAGATCCACGTTGGCAGCCTCGAGCTCAGCGTACTTCTGCTGCAGCGTACTTAAATTATCCTGTGCGTCAACGAGGCGCACAACCTCACTCTGGGCCTCTTCCCGCTGGTGCTCAGCAAGTTCGCAAGCTTTGCGCACAGTCGAGAGCTCGTTTTCAAGGCGGCGTACCGTTAAAGTCAGCTTCTTGACAATGTGCAGCTGTGTTCCGCTTACGGCCTCGGAGCCAACTATGGAACTTTCCCGTCTAGATGCCGACGGTGCCATAAAGCTGAGCCCGTCATCAAACATCTCACGCGAGTCCTCTCGTGAAAAACTGGGCATGCGCTCAGAATCAAAATCTTCAGCAAGCGAGCCAAACGGTCCAGTGGGGCCAATTGGGCCGTGGAGAAAATCAGGCGGCTGTCCAAAATGCTCAGTATCATTATCCTTGAGGTCTTCGACTGTCTCTGGCGTGCTGCGCGGCAATTTGGAGTCCGTCTCATTTATGATTACCTCCGGCGCAAGGGCAGTATCTGTTTCAAAGCTTGGCTGCGGCTGGCCCTGCTCAGCAACACTCACTTTGGGGGGCTCAATAGTGTTCTGCAGGACGGGTGCGCTCAGCTCAGCATCTTTTTGCCTGAGGAGTTCCTTGAGCTGCTCGAGCTCCTCATGATGCTGCTTCTCTGCTGTGCGCCAGCGCTCCTCGCTCGCGTCGAGCTCTTCCTGGAGCGCGATTATCTGGTCGCGAGCGTCGCGCGCTGAGCCTTGTGCATCTTTAAGACTTTCCTGAAGCTGTGCCGCAGAGCTCGCCCGCGTCTCTGCGTTCAACTCGAGCTCTGCGATTCGCGTGAGCAAGCTTGACTCGAGGTCGTGCCAGGTCCCCTTAGCCACTTCGTGGTTACTCTCAGCGGCCTCGAGCCGGCGCCGCAGCTCATTGTGGCTTTGTGCGTTGCCAGCGTTTGAGCCTGCTGGCACATTGTTGTCGCTGATTCCATCAGCGCTCGCACTTGCGGATTCAGCCATGCCACGAAAGTGCTCAGCTAATGCCTCCTGCTCTTTGAGCTGATTTAGAATAGCCGTCTTCTCAGCTCGCAAAACAGCAAGTTCTTTGTCTTTCGCTTGCACCACTGACTCCTTGGACACGGCAGCTGCGCGCTCAGCGCGCAACTTTTTGATGATCATGCTGAGCTTGAGTTCTTGTTGGGAGAGCCGCTGTCCCTCTTCAAGTAACAGAGCCACGCGCTGCTCATTGCCGGTGGTCGTAGCAGCTCGATCTGCGCTAAGAAAAGCAATTTTGCTACTCATTGACTTTATTCGCTCGACCATACTGTCGCCGTACTCGACAAACTGTGCATTAAATGCCTCGAGTGCGTCAACAAGCTCTAGCATATCATCGCCTTGGTGCGCAAGAGCTGCTTTGCGCGCCTGATGCAGCAGAATTCCAAACTCAGGCGCCATCATGAGCTTGTGAGTGGTTAATATTGGCGGCAGAGTGATATTATCATTTTGAGGCGCTCCTCGCGCGCTGTTGTGTGTTTCGTCCTCTACTGCATCTTCTTTACTAGCACCAGATTTCAATGCGTTGCCTTCGGCTGCACCGTCCTGCGGTGCCCGATCGTTGGTGGCTCTCGTTTGTGCTGCGCTGTTCTTTCCACTTTCTTCCTGCTGTCGACCGTCAACCATCGAAGTTTCTGCATCGATAGCAGGTGTACCTGACTGAGGGGTGCTGTCGCGGGAGTCCTCTTTGTTCGCCTTAGCGCCAGCAGCGCGCTTTAGTCGCTCCTGCAGATCAGGCCTGCCAGAGCGACGCTGCAAAGTGGCGGCCGGCGACGCCGACCGCGAGCTCTGGGTTTGGCTTTGGTTCTCTAAAAGTACTTTATCAAGCTGCTGCTCGACATTGGCGACGGCGTTCTTGAGATACTTGCCCCAGTCGGCCATGGACTAGCCGTGCTAGAGGATAAATTAGCTACGGGCCCTGGCAGCAGGCACGCGAGAGACGGTGGGTGTCGATGTGTATCATGTGACTTATCTTATTTACATTAGAAGCCATAATGCCATATATGCGCTATACGAGGGCTCCGCAAAGCGTTAGTCCAGCTTTGCAATGAGCACAATTAGAGTTATGTAGGCACCAAGCGATACGATGCTAGTCACGGCGACAATTTCGCCGCTCGTGCGGAACGTTGTCGACGGCATCTCGATAAGCGGTTTTTCACTCACCAAGCGCTGCACATGTGCCAAGACGATCAGCAAAATGGCGCTCGCCACATAAACAGCCCCTACAGGGAGAAACTCGCGCTTAAATAGTCGCATGATAACTGTGCCAAATGTCAGCTGTGCTAGCGCCGTGCGAATGTAAGCGCCCTCAAACGTGCGCTGCGACGCGCGAATGTCCTGCCGCTGGGCCCGCGTCAGGGTGGAGTAGTCCTGCGGCATCAGCAGCTTCTGGACTCAAATGCGTCCTGCAGGAATCAATTGAGGGGGCAGCTGTCTATGGTGTTGACGAATGCTCGCCGCTTGGTGTCCGCTGGACCAGCAGCAGCCTGCAAGTCGAAAGGAGGGGGGAGACTGGCGTGCTCGTCCATAACACGTGATGTTGATGCTTGACGGGGAGGGAGGGTGCCTGATGCTTGAGTAATATTTACGCTGCCGAAACCTGCATTCTCTCACCAGCTGCACGTGTGTCTGCCTTTTTCACTTGGCCTCCAATTCTTAGCGCGCTTAGATTGGAAATTGGCGCGTTAAGGTAGCGGGACTAAGTTAAGCAATGCTGGCGGGATCCGTATGCAAGCAATGCGGTGCATCGAACCTCATACCAGATCATGAAACGGGCGAGATTATTTGTGGTAACTGCGGCGCTGTTGCCGAAGAGAGCCGCATTGTATCCGAGGTCAGTTTCAGCGAAACGAGCGGCGGTAAGGCCGTTGTCACTGGCCAGTACATCAGCCATGACCAAACCGGAGTGCTAGGCAACAGCCTTTACGGTATGCAGAGCGGGGAGTCGCGGCAGCAGACCGTGGAGAAGGCAAAGAGGCGTCTTGAGAAGATCGGCATGACCTTGCATATTCCAGAGCACGTCGTCGAGGCAAGCCTGCGCTACTTTCGCACCGCACTCGCCAACAACTTCGTGAAGGGCCGCAAGAGTCAGCATGTTTTATGTGCTTGTTTGTATCTCGCATGTCGTCAAAACAAAACAGATCATATGCTTATGGACTTTGCCGAGGCCATTGGCGTAAACGTGTTCCATATCGGTGCGACGTACCTGCAGCTGGTGCGCAACCAGAAGATCAAAGAGCTTCCAATTGTTGACCCTACTGTGTACATCCAGCGATTCACATCAAAGCTGCAGTTCGGAAATGACATGGGCCGCCGCGTTGTCAATGATGCAAAATTGCTTGTGCAGCGAATGGGCAAGGACTGGCTTCAGCAGGGCCGACGCCCGGCTGGCGTGGCAGCGGCGTGCATCCTCCTGGCCGCGCGCATGAACAATTTCCGCCGCTCAAAGGCGGAGATTGTGCAGGTCGCAAAAATAGCTGAGGAGACGCTACAACGACGCCTTGATGAGTTCCGCAACACCAGCGCAGGCACGCTTACTGTCCAGGACTTCCGCAACACTAATATAGAATCCGCGGCAGATCCCCCGAGCTTTACGCGCCATCGAGAGCTCGAGCGCCAGCTGGCACAGCAAATGGCGCAGCGCCAGGAGGCTCTCGATGAGGGCTACAAGCCCGAGGGCACGATTCCCGACCGCGATGACCCGTACCTAGATCCGGATATGGTGAGGATTGCCAAAGAGCTTGACGTCACTGACGGCACAGAACTGAAGTTCCAGGCCGACGTAAACGAAATTTTGGAGAATCCGGAACTCATGCAGCAAGCCGCTGAGATGTCGGAGCAATCACCAACAGAACGTGACGAGGTTCAGAACATGCAACGCGCGCGCCGAAGACGCCAATCACAATCTGAGGCTGTGGCATCGCAGCACCCTCCCTCAAAACGCCGCCGAGGCAATAGTCAGTCAGTGAACGAAGAAGATCCGGATGTCACTCCTGAGACCCGTGCCTATGACGAAGATGCATCTTCAGACGAGAATAGCAGCGCAGCACTCGAAGGCGTCGGTGAGGATCGCGCTGTCTCAGACGCAATTGCGTCCTCTATCTCCTCAAATGTGCGACTAGGTCGTGCTGAGAGGTTTTTGTATGAATTTCGTCAACGGCGGGAAGAACGTCTAGCTGCAGAGCAGGAGCGTGCGCAGCAGGAGGCGCTTCGCAAAGAACAAGAAATCGCAGAAGATCCTGAGGCACTTAGCGATGTGGACGATGACGAGATTGAATCCATTCTGCTCAATGAGGATGAGATTGAGCTCAAAGCGAAGGTCTGGATGTCTATCAATAAGGACTATCTTCTGGAGCAGGAGCGCAAGCGACTCCGGCAGGAAGCCGATGCCATAAATGGTGTCGTGAAGCCGCAGCGAAAAGCGCGCAAGACGCGCGTGAAGCCCGAGATTGGACAGCCTACGACGGCGGGCGCGAATGCGGCTAACATGCTGAAGGAGAAGATTCACTCGAAGAAGATCAACTATGCAGCCATGAAGGAGCTGTTTTCCAAGTAAGTATTTATTAATGTCAGAACGAATTATGTTTTATTGCTGTAAATTTGCACTGCTCGCTACTATGTGTCCCATGTGGGGGGCCATCAGAGTGCCAAATCTGTATCAGTAATAGGGTTTCGCCACATGAAAAAATTAGATAATTTTTCTGAGCCATCTCAGCACACATTGACCGGCAAGCATGGCACGAAAAAGCAGGGCCGCTGTGCTTCCGACAAACATTGCGCTGCTGCAGAATCTGATTCGACGAGACTCGGGGTCGTACATCGAGGAGTTCAGGACTCAGCACCAGCACTATGCATCATTGCGTGATATATTCTTCCAGAACCCGCGCACGCCGCAGGGCCACGAGGAGTTCGCCGAATTACTCGGTTTTATAACCCAAATGTGCTCTTGCTATCCCAAAGAGACTGCTGCGTTCCCAGATGAGATCTGTAGCTTGTTGACGGAGCACTACGACGGCTTGAACTCAACCGTGGCTGAAAAGCTCGTGCAGTGCATTGTCATGCTGCGCAACAAGGGCCACTTGGACAACGACAAGTTCATGCAGACACTTTTTCCAATTCTGACGGCTACGGAATCGCGGCAGCTGCGCTCTCAGTGCTACGTAGCTGTCATCCAAATGGTCAAGTCCGTAAACGAGAACGCCAAAAACCAGAAGGTGAATCGTATGCTACAAGCATTGCTATTTAACTTGCTTGAAGAGGCAGAGTCGAATGGTTTGTGGGCTACTAAGATCACGCGCGAGCTTTGGCGGCGCAGCATTTGGGACGATAGCCGCAGTGTGGAGATCATGTCTAACGCTGCCGTTCACCCGGACGTGAAAGTGGCAAGCTCGGCCGTGCGGTTTTTTTTGGGTGCTGATAAGGAGCGCGAGGAGGCCCTGGCTGCTGATTCGGATTCCGACCTTGACATCACAAGCATCCAGCACAAAATGAAGGTCAACAAAAAGAGTTTAAAGCGTAAGCAGCAGATTGACAGTGCAGCGAGGCAGCTTAAAAAGAAGCAAAATGCTGGCAAGGATACCACACACCTAAATTTCTCCGCCATTCACCTGCTGCGCGACCCTCAAGGCTTTGCTGAGCGTTTGTTCGAGACGCACCTCCAAAAGACTGGTGGTGGTGTGAAGTTCAGCCTGGAGCAAAAGGTCGACTGCGTGAACCTTGTTTCGCGGCTCGTTGGTACGCATAAGCTTACAGTCCTTGGTCTGTATTCGTTTTTGCAGCGATATCTCACGCCGAAGCAGGCGAGTGCGACGCAGTTTATGGCCGCCAGCGCCCAGGCAAGCCATGATCTTGTACCTCCGGATGTCATCCACCCTGTAGTACGCAAGATTGCTGATGAATTCGTGAGCGATGGTGTCGCAGCCGAAGTTGCGGCCGCGGGTCTCAATACGATCCGCGAGATTGCAGCGCGCGCCCCACTCGCCATGGACGAGCCGCTTCTACACGACCTCGTGACATATAAGGGCTCAAAGGCAAAGCCGGTTGTCATGGCCGCTCGCGGCCTCATTCAGCTGTATCGCGAAATCGATCCGGCCATGCTGCCTACGCGTGACCGCGGCAAGACGGCAACAATGGCGCTGCGCGCGGGTGAGACGCAGCCCATGAAGTACGGCGAGGTGAAGGCAGGCACAATTGAGGGTCTTGATCTGCTCCAGAAGTGGAAGGAGACGAACCCGGATAGCGATGCTGAGGACGACAAGAACTGGGAAGTTGACAGTGACGCTGACGACAGCGATGACAGCGAGGAGGGCTGGATGAATGTCGAGAGCGATGGCGATATAAATATCACAGACAGCGACGACGACGATGATGAGAACACGAAGAGCGCCGCGAATGTTAGCAAGGAGAAGACTCTCGAAGAGTTACAGGCTATGGCATCAAGAGAAGTGTTAACGCCGGCAGACTTCGCGCGTCTCGACCAGCTTAAGGCCGAACACGGTTTGCGAAAGGCTGCAGGACAGTCTAATGAGGAGATTGTTGAGGCCATGAACCTTGTCGGCGCGTCGAAGTGGAAGCAAAACAAGGAGGAAAGGCTTGCTCATGTCCGTGAGGGCCGTGAAGGCCGCGAGTTCGGTTCAAAGAAGCGCGAACATGCAGAGAAGGAGCACTCCACCACCAATAAGCAGAAGGCGCGCAAGAAGAACTTCCTGATGATGATCCACAAGCGTGACGTCCAAGGCAAGGCGCGGAAGAGTCTCCGCGACAAGCAACGCGTCTTGCGTGCGCATGTGGAGCGGCAAAAGAAGAAAGGAATGTAACCTATCTAATCTTTTTTATCACTGCATGTTTAATTCAAGCCGGATATTTTTCGCCGAGAGCTGTACTTCGCTGAGGCTGCGCGAGTCCTGCTCGCACAGCGCGTTCGCAACGGTTCGCCAGTGTCGGCTCTGTAGCTTTCGCGTGGGGAGTAGCGCTTGCGAAGTAGCTCTACCAATTCTAACCCCACAATTTTCACCAGCAAACTCGAGAAGAGTCACAAGCCCCTGTAAGTCTGACACTGCGGCAAAAGAGAGAGCCATGCTATGCAAAAGACGAGGCCCCAGCTCACATTTAGACACCGTCACTAATAGAAACTGTCGGAGACTGAATGGAACTACCTGGTGCTGCCTGGAACGAACCGCGGAGTGCACTGCACTCCATATTAACCAATAGCTTCGAGCCGAAATCGGAACTGCTGGATTCAAGGTCGCCAGTCGATAGGAAGACACAAGCGACCAAAGTTCGTCGAACTGACGAGCTTCCCGGAGATAAAGTAGCATAAACTGCACATACCTTGCCGATCTATCTGAGGACTGCTGAGCATATTCGAGGACTGGCTGCATTTGGCTGATAAAATTGTCACGGTCGTCCCTAGCCTGTGGAAGTAGCCTTCGCAACACACGATTGCATAACGCCAGATCGTGATGCCCTTTGTAGCTCTTGAGCATCTGTATGGCAGCAGTTAGTGAGCCCTTTTGCAGGAGGTCGTCTATGGTGCGCCGGGGATCCTGCCCGATGGCGAGCTGAAACAAAGGGCTTTGAACAATAGTACCATCTTTGCTCAAAAGCGAGGCCACAGAACCTTCAGTTGCATTACCCTTCGCCGCCAGGACGCATGCCGCAGACACATCCGAGGGCACAGTGAGGCCGCACGCGGTCATCACCGCAATAACACGCTGTGCCTGACGCCACATCTTTGCCTTGATGAGGCATTCAAGGGAGGCACGAAGCATGTAGGGTTTGTGCTCCAGCCTCACTAGTCTTGTTGTCCAGTTGTCCACGCCTGCAATGTTTCGAAGCTGCGCATAGGCTCTCACAAACTCCATAGCCATTCTAGGAGTAGCCTCGACTTGACCAGCGACTCTTTCCGCGTCCAGGACTCGGAGCGAACGGCAGTATATTGTGGTGAGGTACTCAAGGTACGTTTCCTTGGAGATTTTGCCCCCATTGGCGTGCCTTTGTTGCCACACTTTGAGTGCCTGCGGGGCCAGCCCACAGTCGAGCAAAGAACGCACATAGGCCATCTCGATATTAGCGGTCAAATTGACTCCGTGCTCAAGTAGTAACGAGCCAATTAGGACCTTTTGTTTGCTACTGGCAGACAGGTCAAAAAGATCCAGAAGCAGCCGCTTTGGTTCCTCAACAGACGACTGCGCCACATGGTGCTCAATGCGGGCCCACAGAGACTCAGGTACATTGAAATAGGATGCCAAGCGTGGTACAGAGTCTGGCGGACGCTTGAATTTCGAGAGAGCGCGCGCAATGGCAGCCGACTCGACGGCGACCATGGCGAAAAATATTACACGATCTTGTCACTAACATTTTTCAAACCCTCACCTAACTACCCCCGTTTTAGATCGCCTAGAGAAAGAAGAAGACCTGTAGCAGAAGAACATTAGAGCATGAAGAACATAAATTATTCGGATGCGAGCACCTTTAACTCAGTTCATTTGCACGGATTTCCATTCGAGCCGCCTAAACTGCTTCCCCTTGAAGGAGGGGTGGCTCAGTGTGTACAATTACAAATAAATAGCAGCGGCATCTAAAACTCTACCTCGAGCGCGCTGCCTTTTTGGCCTTACGCTTCAGAACCTCTCGGCGCTCGCCAAAGTGATCCTTATCCATCTCGAGAATAGCTTGACGCTTCGCCAAACTGACCTTCTTTAAAGCCTGGTCAACCACAGACTTATCAGTGATGAGGCCGTACTCTTCCATTTTAGATTTCACGCGAGCCTCAATGTTCTCAATGCGTGCAACGTCGCGCTCTCCAATCAGCGATATCGACTCACCAGCGCGGCCCGCACGCGCCGTACGTCCAACACGGTGAATATAGTCGTCAGCATCAGCAGGAATATCGAAATTAATGACGAGCTCAACCTCCGGAATATCGAGCCCGCGGCTAGCCACATCTGTTGCCACGAGAACACGCGCAACGCGCGCGCGGAATCGGCCAAGGGAGTTGAGACGCTCCGACTGTGGCATCTGTGAGTGCAAAGAGGTGGCTTTGACCTCAAGTAGTTTTAAAGTGCGCTTGACATGCTCTGCCGTCTGTGTGCGGTTCACGAAAATGATCGCTGTTTTCTCGGCATTATCTTCGTGTTGCAAAACACTGAATAAGTACGCTGGCTTCACATACGTAGGAGCAAGAATGTACGTCTGGCGAAGCTTTGCAGGAATTGCCAATGACTCTGCAGTAATTTCGTGAATGTAAACGTTTGGGGACCTTTCCTTCAGCGAGCGCACGGCATCGGTGATTGTGGCTGTGAAAAGCAGCGTTTGTCGCTTTTCGGCCGCCGGCACAACATCCATGCACACGGCGAGATCTGGCGCAATGCTCGTACTCAGAAGGCGATCCGCCTCATCCAGTACGAGGTAACGTACTCGACGGAGCCCACAGATTGTGTCCTCTCCGCTGCTTTTGATGTGATCCGCGAGACGGCCGGGTGTTGCTACGACGAAGTGCGGCCGCCGCTGCAGCTCGATGCTCTGTTGGACCATGTCGACGCCACCAACAATTACAGAAACTTTGACGTTCATGTTTGCGCCGAGAGCCCGCAGCTGCTCGGCTATTTGAATTGCGAGCTCGCGTGTTGGGGTGATAATCAGCCCACAAATTCCAAACGGATCCTTCGACCACTCCGTAAGCATCGGCGCTGCGAATGCAATGGTTTTTCCCGAACCAGTTTTGGCACCGCCAATGCAATCCTTGCCCGCCAAGATGGGCGGTATACAGGATTTTTGAATATCTGACGGCTTGTGAATTGCCATTGCCGCAAGGGACTGGCACAGCCAAGGCGCAACGCCTAGACTTTCAAACGTGCTCATTCTCAGTGTGCCAAATTTTCGAGGCTCGAGCACCAGAGTTTGTGTGTGTGACACTAGTAGTGTATGGCTATTTTTTGATCTCTGGAAAAAATTAGATAATCGCTGCATGTTCACATGGAGAACGCGCGGCGCCAGCTGGAGGAGCTCGACCGTATAGAGCAGGCGCTCGAGGCGCGGATCCGGCGCTCCAGTGCATGGCTACCTCCGCAAATACGAATTGCCAAACCCTCTCAGGGTCGAAGGCTGTCTGCGCGAGTGCGAGCTCTGCAACGATGGGAAGCTGCGCGGCTCGTCGAGAAGTACAACACTATAAGCCGTGAGTTCTCTTTCACATCCGCGGCAGCCCCAGTTTCAGATTTTGAAGCTGAACTCAAAGAGTGCATGGCGTTGAGCGACTCGAAGCCGGCCCACGATTTGTCGGCACCATACGCTCAACGCCTCTATGCGCGCGGCCGCGAGCGATTTATATGCGACGCAACTGAAGCCGTAATCAGCGAAATCGATACCAAGTATCCTCCTAATGAGGACTGGGGGCAAATCATGCGTTTAGAGCCCTTTTACCGAGCACTCGTTGCCGCGGCTGAAGTGTCCATGAAGCCTGAAGGATATCGAGACTATCTGGCAAATTTTAGTGCGTACGCCGAGTTTGGCAGCGAGGCACTTGTGCAATATTTAGTTGAGTTCTATGACCGAGCATACGCCGTAGGACCTGGGACGCAGGCACTGGACTTGCCAGCTGTGCGTGAGATCATCGAATCCACCAGGGCAGATCCGCTTTTTTGCAAAGCCTGCAATCACAAGTTTGCCAACCCTGCAGTTTTTCAAGCTCACCTATCAGGGCGCAAGCACAAGCGTGCGGCAACGGGTCTCAATCATGCTGAGTTAGTCGCTAACAAGGAGCTTGTGCTCGTGCTTTCTGACGCGCTGCGAGGCGCATTCGAGACAACAATTGCTAATATCGACCGTAAAGCAGGCATGACGGAACAAGAGCGGCGGTTGGAGGTTGAAGCTCTCGAGCGCGGCCGCCTCCGCGAAGACATGGAACTCAGTGGAGAGGAGTCAGACGACACGAGCCGCGAACCAGGCCCCACCAAGCAGCTTATTGGGCCAGAAGGCAGGCCAATTCCGCGTTGGCTGTATAAACTTCACGGTTTGAGCACGATCTTCAAGTGTAAGATATGTGAGCCTCATGTAAAAGTTGCGGGAAGAGCTCAGTTTGAACGACACTTTCGCGATCCAAAGCATACGCAAGGCCTAAGGCGTCTGGGCATCACTCCCTCCGACGCCTATAGGGGGATCACAATACCTACTGACGCCCTCGACCTACAGCAGGCACTCAAGCATGAGACAAGCGCAGATGGCAAAGAGGTTGAGGACGACGAAGGCAACGTCATGAGCGAGAAGATGATGGCTGACTTGCGTAAACAAGGCCTTCTGTGATCTTTCGACCATGACTACCACGGCTGCGCATGTACGACACAGAGTCCATTGTGAAGAATACGGTATGAAGTAATCTTGAATATATGGTGATAGCACTGATGTAAAGTATTTTAAAACTCCTCGGCTATCTAACTAAGACGGAGTATTCATTTACGAGTACAGATCATCGTCGGCCTCGTCGCCGCCCACACTGGCACCGCCTGGGGCCGCGCCGTTGCCGCCGGCCAGACCACCAGCAGAGCCAGAGAAGCGGAAGCTTCCGACACCACGCGACTGCTGAATCTGCTGCGCATATGCTTCGTAACGACGCAGCTCAGCGTCAGAAACAGAGCGAGCCGCAGATTTCATCGCTTCCTCGAAGTGCGCGCGAGTGATGTACGGCACGGCATCCTCCTGCATGCCTTCCTCGTGGCCCTCGGCGTTCTCGGAGCGCACAAGCGCGTCTATGGAATCCTTGATGGCAAACTTCGCAGAGCGCTGGACAATGAAGCTCAGATCCGCACCGCTGAAGCCGTGCGTGTTCTTCGCAATCTCTTCGAGCTCGAGACCCGGCTCGAGCGGCGTCTTGCGCAGCTGCGCGCGCAGGATGGACAAACGCGCCTCGAAGTCAGGCAGCGGTACGTAGATGAGCTGGTCCAGTCGGCCGGGACGCAGCAGGGCGGGGTCGATCTGGTCGGGCCGGTTTGTGGCGCCTATGACGAAGACGTTTTTCTTCGTATTCATGCCGTCCATCTCAGTGAGTAGCTGGTTCACGACACGGTCTGCGCCACCGGAGTCGCCGACGGAAGCACCGCGGGCCTTGGCGATCGAGTCCAGCTCGTCGAAGAAGACAACGCACGGCGCAGCGGCCCGAGCCTTATCGAAGATGTCACGAATGTTCGACTCGGACTCGCCGACCCACATTGAGAACAACTCGGGTCCCTTCACCGAAATGAAGTTGGCCGACACCTCAGTTGCCACAGCCTTCGCCAGCAGCGTCTTACCCGTACCAGGCGGACCGAAGAACAGCACTCCGCGCGAAGGCGACAAACCAAACTTTGTGTACATTTCCGGGTGGAGCACAGGATATTCGACAGTCTCCTTGAGCTCCTGCTTGATGTTGTCAAGGCCACCGACATCGGCCCATGTAACATTGACGGACTCAACGACCGTCTCGCGCAGGGCGCTCGGATTCGACACGCCGAGTGCGTAGCGGAAGTTCTCCATCGAGACTCCTAGCGAGTCGAGGACCTCTGCGTCAATCTCATCACTATCGAGATCAATGAGCTCCATCTTCTCACGGATCTGCTGCATGGCTGCCTCAGAGCACAGGGAGGCAATATCGCTGCCTACATAACCGTGTGTCTCAGAGGCGAGCTGCTCGAGATCAACGTCAGCAGCTAGCTTCATGTTCTTTGTGTGAATCTTGAGGACTTCCAGACGCCCCGCAGGGTCCGGAATACCGATGTCGACCTCGCGGTCGAACCGGCCGAACCGCCGCAAAGCGGGATCGATCGAGTTAGGGCGGTTTGTCGCCGCAATAACAACAATATTCGCGCGGGAGCGCATGCCGTCCATGAGCGTAAGCAACTGCGACACAACGCGGCGCTCGACCTCACCGTTTGTCTTGTCTCGCTTCGGCGCGATCGAGTCAATCTCATCGATGAAGATGATTGAGGGCGCGTTCTTCTCAGCCTGCTCAAACGCCTTGCGTAGGTTCGACTCGCTCTCGCCAGCCATCTTCGACATGATTTCTGGACCGTTGATGAGGAAGAAGAATGCACCGGTCTCGTTCGCAACGGCGCGCGCGATGAGCGTTTTACCTGTACCGGGCGGACCATACATAAGTACGCCGCGCGGTGGCTTAATACCAACGGACTTGAATAGCTGCGGGTGGCGGAGAGGCAGCTCAACAAGCTCGCGAATCTGCGCAAGCTGTTTGCGCGCGCCACCAATGTCGTCATACCCGACATCGTTCAGCGTATCCTCCTCATCCTCGCGGTTGATCGGGTCGCCATCACAGTGGATGATGGTGTCCTGCGCGACAATGGCGTAGTCTTCCGGCTCGATCGCCACAATCTTGAACTCCACTTGGCGCATGCCGCCACGCACAATGAAATGGTCACCTTTGCGGACTGGGCGGTAGGCCTCAACGAAATACGGCTTCAGGAAGACGTCAAACAGCGAGCCCGTGAGACCTTCGACCGTATCAGCAATGGGCAGACACAAGATACGCGACGCGTACTTGATGTCAGAGCACGGATAGATAGACACAACGTCACCGAGGCGGACACGAAGGTTGTTGCGCACCACACGGTTCACGCGGCAAACGCCATCACCCAGCTCCTCATCTACGAGAACAATCAGAACTGTGTCGTGGCGCTTCTTGCCCTTCACGAGAACAGTGTCGCCGCGGAAAAGCTGGAGCTTATCGAGGGTGTCCGGGGACATTGTGATAACGGAGTTGTCATCTGAGGTGGCGTCGTCCACGACGAGCGCATTATCCTTCTTCTTGCCCTTCAAGATAGCTGTTGCCAGCTCATCACCCGCAACGGGCTCGTTTCCAGAAGCATCGCCCCTGGGCATAACAGGCTTCTTATCTTCCTCGGACATTACCGTCAAAGAGGGGTGGCCAAGAGGTGGTAAGTGAGAAGAAGTTAGGTGTAGTGGAAAGGGGGGGCGGGTGCTTCGGTCAGGTTGCCGCCGCGACGCTCTTAGTTAAGACGGCAAGCCTGGGGGGCAATTTAGGGCAGGGTCTCTCTCCCAATCTCCCACTGGTGGTCACACCTTGTTTCGCTAGACGATGCTTCCAGAAGCTGATGGATACCTGGCATCTAAAAATGCTAGCCCATTGCAAGTGCGGTGCGAATACGGAACCCCTAAGGAGCCAGCTCGTGCGGTAAATTTACACCGCTGAGTTCATCGTTCATCTTCTGCTTTTATTTATTACATCCTTGCGAGATACGTATTTAACATTTTGGATCAATTAGTTATGACCCTGCTCAAATACGAATGATGTTCATTCCATCTGCAATCGTGGTTAGGCTTAATTCTCGCCACGCACAGAGAGAGATGGCGCGGCACGGAATATCACTGTTCAGCGATGTTCCGAGCGCCTTACGTGGCCACGGGCGGGCGCTGCTCTCTCTGCCCAGCAGCTCGCTCGCTGGTCCGCGCTGATTGCCACAATCACGTGGAGGACGTGCTTGCGAGAGCCATATGCACGATGAGCGCGTCGTGTGTGCTCGTGTCGTTCAACTGCGCCAAGCTGCCGCAATCAGCAGCTGAATTGGAAAGCGTGCTCGGAACCGCCCTCCACAGTACTCATGGGCGTCCGGATTTCGTTGTGATCGCTCTTCAGGAGGCGGCACCGATCTTGGATGCGTCGCTCGGTTACTTAGACAAATGGCTTGCGCCATTTAAGCTCGCAGGTACAAAAGTCGCGGACCGCGCCTACAGCCTCATTGCTGAAGAGTACGTAGGAGCAATTGCACTATTGGTTTTTGGCCTGGCACCGCAAAAAGTCCAGCATGTCGCGCGCAACCGCGTGCAGTTCGGCATGCTATGGTCGAGCCTCAAAGGTGCCGTGTGCATCTCGCTTGTGCTGGACCACGAGCGCAGTGCCGAGCGGCTCACGTTCGTTAGCGCGCATCTTGCTGCGAACGAGGGCAAGGTGGACGCGAGGAACCGCGACTTCGGTATTCTCGCAAACGCATTCCGCCTTTCGCGATTGGAAGGCCAGGTGTTTGTAATTGGCGATCTCAACTACCGTGCAAGGAACCAATCTCTAGACTCTGAAGAGCTTGCAATTGAAATGCGCGAGGGCCGCACGGCGCAGGGCTTCACGGAGGCCCCAATCGGGTTTGTGCCATCATTCAAATACCGTATTGGTACCTCTGAACTGAACAATCGCCGCTCTCCGTCGTGGTGTGATCGCGTGTTGTTCCGACCCAGTGACGACGTTGAAGTGCACGCGTATGACATCGTGTCTCAGTGTACGACATCAGACCACAAGCCCGTGTTCTTGACTGTGAGGACACCAACCACTATGTCTGCGCCATTCGACATTGAGGCAGAAGCACCAGCGCGTGTTGCGCCGGTGTGGCTGTCCAAGTCAGTAGACACCGTTATCGGCTCTACCCTTTACATGACAACCTCTGCTAATGGTTTGCTTGCAGCGGGTCTGATGATTGCAGTCTTCTTCTTCGTGAGAAGCTTTTAATTTGTCTCAAATGTAGATAGACCGCAACAAGCGCGCGACTCACTCCGGGAAGCATTTATTTGCATTAACATGATGCTCGGCTTTGCGCAGAGCGCTGCGTCAAAATGGCGCAGTGCTTGAATCCCTCTAACAGCGTGAATGCGCTCTGTGCGAGTTAATACTTGTCATTTATTTACATGGTAAGTCGTGCATTTTGCTCAAGTTTGTCATTGTGCTTCATCACAGGCCAAACAGGAGCTTTGGCTCCTCCCCGTCACGATGACGTCAAGCGCTCCGGGTACTTGCTCGATTTACGGCTTCTAAACTCAAGGCCAGTTTCGTACTCGTGCTCGAAAATGCCCGGCTTCCTCTTCTCACAGTTAACAGCCAGGATTAGGGTCCCCTTTCACGAGCGCGCTTCTCGAGGTGTTCGTCGGGACGCCATGATTGGCGACACAGAGTACTATGTGCAAGGTGTGACGCAGCGCAGATCAGAGCTAGCCAGTTCCGCTTGGCTCTCGAAATTTTGGGCTTTGTTAGACCCCTTTGTTGTGGACGGCATAACCGAGATCAGATGTCTGGCCCTGGGCCTTATCTGCGACCATTTCAATCCACGGTTCCAGCTGGCTCTCCTGCTCCTAATTGCTGAGCACTACGGTGTTGCAAAAGTGACTGTATGGGATCCAGCGTTCACTGAGCAGGACCGTGAGGTTCTGCAAGTCCTAGGGGTTCCCGTGGTTGAGGAAGACCCGCAGCCCAACGTGAGCCTGTTTTGGTATGTCCCGCATGGTCCTCTTAAACTCGTTGCTGAGTTACCTCCAAAAATCGGCTCAAGCGTATACCTCGGAAATGACCTGTCTCAATTCGACCTTGATGCGAAGGACTCTGCCCTGCTCGTGGAGTATGAGTCCAGCGCTAAAATAACTCGTGTGCCGGTGAGCAAGCACGATCGATGGAGCACAGCCTTCCACGCAATGGCAATCCATCGCCGAGAGGACGATACAGTATGATTTTGGGGCGTCTTGGGTCCGTCCGCCGGCCTAGACCGCCAGAGGTGTGTGTGCGCCTGGTAATTAAATGAGGATCATCAGTCTTTCGCGAGTTGCATTAGGTCGCTGTTTCAAATGAATATATGGCGCCGTACGAGGAACTGCAGAAGGGACATGCAGAAAACAATGGTTACGTATAACCTAAGGGCGGCTTTAAGTGTAGCTATTGTCTATGTTCAAAGTGGTGTGCCGCTAAATGTATAGCTAGTTTAGGCAATAATGCACCCACCCCCCTGCTTGTAGCTGCTTTGGTTTCCGCCAGGGTTCCCACCGCCAGTGTGACCTGTAGACTGGTCTGGGGCGGGAACCGAGTTGGGGATCGATCGCCCAATGGATAAAATTTCCGAATCGTCGGTAAACCTGATAGGTGCAAAGCCGTAAACACTGTTCTCCATATCAAAGACTGAGTACACGGCTCGCAGAAAAGGGTCGCCAAGAATGTTTAGCTCGACATGATCCCCCTCTCCTCCACTCTGCAGAGCAAACATATACTTACCGCCAATCTCAAAGAACGGTGCAACATTAACATCGACGCCGCCAACTGTGATCACAATCGGGGGAAGATCCGGCGAGGGTGTACCGCTAGCAACAAAGAGTCCATCGGTGCTGGACTGAAAGCATCCGTACTTCTCGGCCTGCACCCGAACCACGCCTGCCGGTAGCAAGATGTAGGATGTACCTGAGTCTAGTACGCCTCCTTCGTACCAGACTCTCTGAAACTGCCAATCTACATTGAAATACGTTTGGCCCCACACCTCACTCAGCGCAAAAGGGACTGTCTGCAGCTGCCCGTCAAACTTTTTTATGTCGACTCCACCGAACAGGAGATGCGCGTCCACATTCTCACTGCTCGTCACGTAGAGTGAGTACGACTGCGACTTCGTGATGCCGGCAGTTTTCATACGCTCGTAAATCGGTGGGTACTTCGAGCCCAACGTCTCCGCTGACTTCGGCCCAATGGCGAGGATGCCTTTCTTGTCTGGGAAGGCTCGGAAGGTCTGATTCAACATACCAATCAGATAATCAAGGATCT
The DNA here is from genome assembly GCA_030566755.1 of Entelexis tilneyi. Lineage (NCBI taxonomy): Eukaryota > Fungi > Ascomycota > Dipodascomycetes > Dipodascales > Trichomonascaceae > Entelexis > Entelexis tilneyi. Next base: position 18,154 of record JAKUAT010000001.1, on the reverse strand, counting down.
CAGCACCCCCAACAACTAAAGAATCCGTGGCCCAAGAGCCTCTGATCCGGTTCAGTCCACTGCCAAATGCAGCTCTAAAATCGTCGTTTTGCCATTGGTAGTCTGGCGACTCGCCAGGGATCCAACCTTCCCCAAATGCTTTGTTCGTGAATGTGAAAGTATCGGACGACCCTGTGTCAAGCAAGCAAGTCACCGGCTGACCACCAATGTTGACGTTGGCCCAATACTGATAGCCTGAAACCGTCAACACTGTATCCGCCGTGGTTTGTCTTGAGCTCGCTGTGGTGTTGATTGAAGCTTTCGTCAAATCTTTACGTAGCGGCACATGTACGAATCCCGTTGAGTTTATGGGGCTTCCGAATGTGAGGTAGAGGACGCTGAGCGTTATGGCGATGGGGGGAAGCATAATTATAAAATCGAGAGGTCTGCGGTTTGTTTTTATTCATTCTGTTTATTTTTAATCCCAGGGTCAGTTTTCGTGACGGGCTCACGGATGCATGATGTCGCTTTCGAGAACGAGAACGATGCATAAAGGGCGAAGTTGTGGTGCCGTCGCAAAACATCACCCTGGTTTGAGAACGTCTGCTATGTAGGAAGAGATTCTACAATAAAACTGTGTACAGTAGCACTGCTCAATTACTCTAGCCTATTCCTATGGTGAAAAAGCTGTTATCACGATGGCATTCTTACAAGGCAAAATGCTGTTTTCTTCTAAGTCTGTGTGGACCAGCTCGTAGGTTGGGCTATACCCTACATGGTTCTCATCTTACTGGATTTTACTCGGCTTCGATACGGTCCCAGGCGCCTTTCTCACTACATTTTGAAGATAACCTCTCCCCTAAAGATATGTGCATGACAGCAGATAGGCACTCCTCAGCCAGACTTTTAGCAAAACCATGTAAGTAGAAAACACTTCAGCAATACCAAAGCGCGCACTCACTCAAGAGAGCCCAAGACCTGGAATGCACATGCAGGATGCTGCAGAATACTATTGTCGATCTAGTAATGGCCAACGACTTTATGGTCATTTCTTACGCATCTCGGCTGCATGCCTTACCGCAGCCCTGCATCTTGCGCCCTAACCACCTGAACGTCAAGTACTTCCGAGCGTCAAGTACTCCACTCGCTGGAAACCAAGAAAGCTCCATCTCATGCCTGGAATTGATGCTTTAAATTAGTTGAATGTATGAAAAATATTTATGTGATACCAAAAAGAAAGTCAGCTCTAGTCCTTAGTGATCTCTTCCCAGTTGTCAACAATACGCTTGCACTCAGGGCTTCCCGTGAGCTCGTAGACCTCCTGGAAGTAATCCTTCGTCACCTCAAAAGGTCTGGCCGTAAGATTGGGGACGTACTTTTCCTTAAGCGCTGCAGGCTTCACGGCGTTCTTTGCAACGCGCTTCGCCAAAAACGTCTTGAAAGGCTTGACACCGCTCTTGAGATAAGAGGAGTGGAACGGTACAGAGATTCCCGGCAGCGGGATCACAGCAAAGCCACGCTCAAGAACGATCGGCTGGGGCTTCGCAAGCGCCATCTTCGCCGCCTCCTGCACGAACGATCTCGCATCCTCGTCGCTCACAACACTGAGTTCCTGAACCTTGTTCATCTTGAGCAGGTTAAGCACAGTCGTCACCGTGTCAAGAGCGCGAAGGTCACCAGCCGCAACGTACTGCTGGTTCTTAACGTTAAAGTTCACAATCTCCAGTAGCCAGCCTGTCTCCTTTGAAACACCATCAATCACCTTGCGCAAGTTCGCGTCGCTGAACTTGGGGCTGATGCGGCTTGGGTTCACAGCGCACATGCCGTAGTTCGAGCGGCCCTGGGAGTCGCGGGGTACAGCAACCTGCATCGTCATACCACGGTAGAACACGACATCAACAAGTGACTCGACAGGCATGACCTCTGCCATGGCTGCCAGCGCCGAATACTCGCCAAGCGAGTGGCCTGCGAATGTTGACGTCTCCAGATCCACGAGACCCCTGGAGTTCATGTCTTCGAAAGCAGCCTTCTCCATAAGCGTTAGTGCTGGCTGTGTGAACTGCGTCATAGACAGCACGCCATTCGGCGAGGTGTACGTGTAGTGGTCGGTATCCCTGGTAACGGTCGGGAAGATTGGCTCCGTGCGGAGCTCACCCTTATCATCAAGAGTCTCAAACAACATCGACATGTAGTTCTCGCGAATGCGTTCGCCTGCCTCACCACCGAAGTGAACAGTGAGCTCGCGGGGGTTATTCCTAACAATGTCAAGGATCGAGATGCCATAAGTCGAGACGAAATGGCGGTCCGCACGGTCCCACACCTCACGAGCGACCTCCGACGAGGCATAGAGATCCATGCCCATACCTTGTTCTTGAGATCCCTGGCCAGTGAAGACGTACGCGGTTGTGGGTTGCTCAACCTCGGCACTGCCCTGAAGGACAACCTCACCTTGGGCATTCGCCGTGCTCACCTTGACGATCTTTCGGCCGTTGATCATGCCTGTGTGCTCCAAGGTCGTGTGAAGCTCAGTGTTGGGAAGAACCATGCCAACAAAGTCACAGCTGAAGGCGCGCACGCGTTTGCCCTCATTACTGGCAGCCCACATCTCGACCTGCGACCGAACGCAGGCGGACGTGTACATACCGTGGGTGATAGTGCCCGGCAGAGCAGCGTACTGCGCGAACACACGCGAGACGTGGATCGGGTTGTAGTCGCCCGACACGTTCGCGTACAGCTCATTCGACGCCGGAGCGCGGGCAACAAGGGGACCGCTTCCACCACCAAGGGCAATAGGCACCTCAAAACTCACAGGCTGCTCGATCTGAACACCCTTGCGATTAAGGAAGTCAACAACGGGGTTGCCATAAGACTGGCCGGCGATGTACTCGACACGGCCAACCTCGACAACCTCCTTCGTAGGAAGCACATGCTCGACAACGCCCGTGGTATGGATCTCGTCATAGACACTGGCACTCCTGTGGCGCACCTCTGAGCGGCAGCGCACGGTCAATGTCTTCCCAACGAGCGACTCCTGTGTCGTGCCCTCAGCAGGGTGGAACCACTCCTTCGCAACGAGGACGGCGACATCACGATTCGTGGCCATCTTCAGCTGCACGGGTGTCTCATCGACAATGCTGAATGTAGCGTCGTAGTCGCTGAACTTTCCGCGGTACAAGAACTGCGAGCTCACGTCAACCACGGGATTGCCTGCGGTGTAGAGCGTGCCCTTCACTTCGACGATTTTGCCTGCCGGTGTAATCGCAACGCGCTTGATGTAGGCCTTGGCCTCAACCTCGTCACCAGCGCGCAGCGGCTTCGCGCCGGGGCGCATAGCGAACTGGTTCGATAGGTGCACAAGCTTAAGAAGGTCGCCGTCAATGGTCATGGGGAAGATTGCCTTTGTAATAGCGCGCCAGCCGAGAACGATGGCAAAGTCCATGGGCGCAACCTCGCCGTGGACGTGGGCCTCGCCCTTGTTGCCAACGGCGTGCACGAAATCCTTGATCTTCTGCTTCTCGACAACCACAGGCGTGTCTGACCACACAGTGCGCAGGTCGGGCGGCGCATAAGAGTCTTTGCCGAACCACATCCGCCAGTAGAACTGCTTGATGCGTAGATTGCGGCCATCCATCTTCTCCGCGATGGGGAGATGGCCAAGCAGGGCCGGCTGGTAGGTGTAAAGAAGCTCAAGCGCCTCCGGCTCATTCGTGGCCGTGCGGTGCTCCCACATTTTCACACTGACATCCTGGCCGTTCGTGCAGGTAGCCTCAGCAGTACGGCGCCCGTCCTCAAAGAGGACAAGGGTGGTCTCAGTGGCCTCTGCGCGCATGTTCGACGTAGGGGCAAATACACGACGCAGAGCATTGTCAACGTGGTTCATGCCACTAGGAGTCTGTTGCTCGATCTGCTGGCTCTGCAGAAGGGCATAGCGCCAGCCCTCCTGGTGGCCGGCAACAGCAGCAAGCCAGTCCTCCGACGACGGCAGCACAGTGACAGTGTCAATGACATACTCTTCCTTATTACCGCGCTTCTCAACGTTGACACCGGCAAAGTGGTACTCGATGTCAGGCTTCGTAGGTGTCGGAAGGCTGAGCGACTCAACGCGAGGCACCTTAGATGCGTCGCCGCCGTAGTGCGACTCGAGCAGCTTTGAGATATGACCCTCGTGTATCTTGTCAAGAATGTCACCCACAGGCTCATTGACGTCAACAGAGTATTGGGCAGCCACGGGTCCGTGAAGGATACACGTACGACCCACATCCTGGCCCGGAACAGCTGCCAGATCCTCGGACTGCCACAGCGAGTCCTTCTTGAACCAAAACTCGAAGTTTTCGTCAAGGGCTGGGACAAACGGCACCGGCTTGTGAGAGCGCTCGAGACACAGCTCTAGGAAGTGGTCCTTGTCGTGGGCACTAACAATCTGCGTCTCAGCCTCAGGGTAAGCCGCGACGAAATGCTCAATGAACTCCTCCGGCTTATCGAGCTGCGAGTTCCACTGAAGAACGCTGTGGCGCTCCTGGGTGGCCAGACGCTCTTCGGTGCGGCGAACGAACTGCGCCGTCATGTCGCGCAGACTCCTGTCAATCCAGCGGCTCTCGGCCTCCACGTACATCGTACCAACAAGACGACGAATGATTTGAGCATACGTCATGTCCTCGAGGTCGACGCACTGGCCAGACTCCGTGGTGGGGAACCACGGCTTCTGGTAGTCGGCATTAAGCTTGCGCACAAGCTTGTCCTTTTGCGCCTGGAGAGCAGCAACGCGCTTCGGGCCACGGGGCACGCTGAAAACAGTCGTGTCGAGTTCCTTCCACAGCTTCACACCGCGCGTGGCGAGCTTGTGGATGGGCTCGCCCATCTCGCTCATGACGGTAATGATGCCACCACCACCGCGCGGCGTGTAAGTCTGCTCCCATTGGGAGTCTGCCAGACCAGGCGCAGCGGCGATAGCCTTCTTTGCAGCCTCAGCCGTGCGGAATTCGCGCGCGACCATGACGCGACTGCCGAAGAGGAAGCCATCGAAAGGCATGGGTGGGTAGTCGAAAGCCTGCGACCACTCACCCGTGAGGTACGGATAGGTACCCTCAATATCTCCAAATCCCGAGCCAGCAACGAGAATGATGTTAGAATGCTTGCGAATGGCGCCGTAGGTCTGGAGAATCGGGGCATGGAAGTCCTCGAACGAATGGTGGCCACCACCACGGCCGCCCGTCCACTGGATAATGACCGGGAATGTTGGGTTAGCGGCTGCAATAGCGATCGCTTGGCGGATGGACTCAACAGTGCCAGGCTTGAACGAAATGTGCTTGAGGCCCAAGTCGCGAATGTATTCATTAGCCACTTCTAGTGATGGTACGCCAGCACCAATAGTGAGACCATCAAGAGGGAATCCCTGGCGGCGCATCTCGCCAACCATAGGAATGCACCACTGCAGCATGGGCGGGTTCACGTACAAAACGTTGAGCGTGATACCGGCGGGTGAGAGTTTCTGAATCTCCGCAAGCGCATCACGAAGGACAGACTCGCGGAAGTAGCCACCTCCTGCAAGCTCAATGTGGTAGCCAGAGTTCAGCGTTGCGGCAACGACGTGGGGGTCGACCGTGGACGGTGTCATACCCGCAACCATGAGCGGCGGTCGAGCCAGCAGTCTGCTGAACTTCGTATCAACCATGAGACGATCACCCCAGTGAACGAGCTTCGGCGAGTACTCACGAACCCAGTCGCAAGAGTACTTCACGTTGGTCTCGTTGCGGTCAAGGAGCTCATTCTTGGCCCCAAGACCTGTAGACGACGGAACCATGAGCTCACCAGCGGCAATAACGCGCTCACCGGTGCCCTCCTTGTTACGCTGCGTGAGCAGGGCGAGGCCCGCGGAGCCGCCGGGGCCGAACTCGAGAATGTGAGTACCCTTGAAGCCAGTGGCCTTCTCCCACATGACTGGCAGCTCGGTGATGAGCTCAACAACGCGCTTCTCAGCCTCGCTGTTGCTCAGCTCGTGTCCGTCAAAGGTGTCGTAGACGGGGATTCGGAGGTCTGCTGGCGGCGAAAGCTTGGCCAGGTCGCTCACAATCTCCGCTGTAGTGTTCTGCAGCAGACCGCAGTGGAACGGCACGGTAACGCGCAGGAACCGGTTCACGATCTTGAGCTTACGCTGACTATGCGGCACACGGCCCTCGTTAGCCTCTGGATCGGCCTTCGTCGAGCGCAACAGGCGATTCAGACCGTACAAACTCATTGGCGGGCCACTCACAACAAAAGAGCGCGGGCCGTTCACAAGCGACACAGCGACGTGCTTAGCCGGAGGCAAGAACTCGTTGGCCTGATCCACGAAGCGCTGCAGCTGCTCACAGCTCAGCTCGCGCACAGCCAGCATAGGGCTTGGTACGCCCTCGCCATTCTCCTCAGAGTCACGAAGCACAGATGGAGCGAGCGCCGTGACAGGGAACTCGAGCTGGCTACGCAAGCCAACGTAGAACAGTGTCGTCACGCAGCGCTTTGCCTGGGCAAACCAATCCTCCCACGAATCCGCGCGCGCAATGGCGAGCGCAGTGACGACACCTTGGCTATGGCCCGTGGCGCCAGAAATGTAGGAGCGCAGTTCGCCTGGCGTGACAGTGAGCATCTTGCATGCAACATGGTAGTGTGCTAGTTGAATAACGCTGATGAGCGGTACGCTTACTGGCGCTGTGATGAGATACTCCCTTGTGGGAGTCGACTCTGGATTGTCGAGCCACTCCAGAATATCAAGACCGTCTGTGTATACTTTGCGTGCGTCAGGTGTTGTAGCAAGTAAAGTCTGAAGCACCTGCGCGAGCTCCTGGATAAGCGGACGCACGAGCGAGCCGTACACGCTATCTATACCGACAAGCTCGTCGAAATAGTCATCTGAGTTGCCCTGACCGCCGAAAATGACGTGGATCTTTGCCTTGTGCTCAGCAACGGCACGGAGTAGACCCGACGCGGGCTGGCCGTGCGTGTGACGCTTCAAGGGCTTTTGCGCAGCTTGGCGAGCACGAAGGTAGCCACGCACAACTGCGGCGGGGTCCTCGAGCTCAGCGGCAATAGTATGCACATCGTTACCGACAAGGAATGCGCGCTCAAACTCAGTGAGAATAATGGGCAGAACGTCCGCGGCGGCTCCGTGGCTGTCTGCATGCTGCGTAAGATACTCGAGGAATGCTGCGACCAGTTCTGTAGGCGACTCAATTTCCTCCGCTTCCTCGTTCTTGGTGTGAGCAGCTACAAATTGGTCGCGCAGATCTGTGCAGCTTGCAAGAAGACCAGCTGGCACAAGCACAACATGTTCCACTTGACCCAGCGCCAGCGTCAACGGACGCAGCGATGCCGCAGACGTCGGACTTGTCACTCCTGTGGCGCTCATGAGTGTGGGGGTTAGTGGCAGACTTGAAAAGATCGCGGCGGTTTTCTAGCCTCACGCCAGTACGCTTGGGGCGCCCCTGCCCTACATTGGGGCCAGGGGTCAGGTGAGGTTGGGGCGGCGTGTAGGGTCGTGTCTCAACAGTGCGGTTCGCACTGGCATTGAGAGTGAAAAATTGCTGCTAGCGCCCATGAGGTATTTTTTCCAAGGAGTTTGGTGTAAATGAAGTGTACTGCCGGATTTTTTGAGAGTCTTCGACAGTCTAAAGGGCGCGTCTGATTGCCAGCAGAGGCTGTGGTGTTCCTTGGGGCACCCGCGATACTGTGATGATAATCTGGCATATGTGCTTCCAAACGCATTGGGCGATTGGGAATTCCCTGACTGGGATTTGCAAGCTGGCCAATATACCCGGCCCTAGCCCTTGTACCTGCCTTTTTCAAATAATCCGACCCGAACCGTGAGTGTGTTGAGCGACATGGAAACTAGCGCAAAACTTGTGCAAAATCCGAGTACGAAGTTCCTCATCCTTCAATCAATTAATTAACTTTTTTTTCATTTCGCAATTTTTCTAAGACGGTCTGAGGCCTCACTACGTTAGCTAGGTTGCCATCACATGCCTGCGTATCCCAGATCTTTAGCAGCGATCTTAGCTAAGACAGATGAATGTTTCCTTGTTGAGCCAAGCACAAGAACCCGTGCACTCAGTGCAGTCGACTTTGCGATACCCCTGTTTTGCTCCTGAATTGTAAACGATGACTTTTACCAACGCTACGAATCTTGTTTTATGTGATCTTGCACTAATTAAAGAATGAATTGAGCCTAGAGGATGGTGTAACGAATGGCAAGCCAAGGATCTGCAAGGACCAGAAACCCAGCTGGTCCGACATGGGCTGTAGAATATTAAATCACATAGAGTCTCCGAGGCTGTACGAGAATCCGCGGAACTCCTCCTGCATTTCCGCCGTCAGCATGCTATTCATTGGCGTGAGCGCGGGTTTCTCTGACGTGAAGTCGCGCTCGAAATAGCGCACGTCCGTTGGCGAGTCGATTTCCGGCTTGTAGGGCGGCTCGACGCCGCGATTCAGAAGACTATCAAAGTCGATGTTCGCGAAGTAGGAGTGCGCCATGATCTCTTCCGCATCGCTCGGGCCTGACCCAAGCCGCTTCGAGGGGTCCCTCGTCAGGAGTTGTTGCAGAATCGAAACGGAGTCGCGCGGCATGTGGATAGGGTACAGCGGCTCGTCGCTGAGAATGGCGTCGTACACTTCGTCCTCATCGTTGCCATGGAACGGCGACTTGCCTAGCAGCATCTGGTACATGAGCACGCCGAGTGCCCACCAGTCTACACTGCGGCCGTATTTCTGGTCCAGCAGAATCTCCGGTGCAATGAACTCGGGCGTTCCGCAGAACGTCCCAGTAGTCCTGCCGTAACCCATCTCTTCCTTGCACAGACCGTAGTCCGCGACCTTGATGTGCCCATCAAGGCTGAGCAGAATGTTGTCGAGCTTTAGATCGCGGTAGATCACATCGTTTTCATGGAAGTGTTTCAGAGCAAGCAGGACCTCCGCAGCGTAGAACTGCGCGCGCTTCGCGCTGAACATCTTCTGCTGAATGTGGAACATTAGATCACCGCCGCTGACGTAGTCCATAACGAAGTAGATGCGGTTCTCCGTCTGGAAGCAGGCATAGAGGTTGATGAGGAACGGATGTCGCTCACGGTTTGCGATGAGGAACACGCGCTTCTCGCTGCGCGTTGACTCGACTTCGCGGTTTTCGATTATAAAGTTCTTTTTCAAAACCTTGACAGCATAGAGCTGGCCCGACTGCTTTGACTCGGCAAGCATCACTTTGCCGAAGTTGCCCTTGCCGAGAACAGCGAGGAACGAGAAGTCATCAAGGCCGACCTTCCGCCGCCGGCGTCCGCCTGTGGGTGGTGCGCGGGCACTCGTTTGAGCTGCCTGCGGACCAGTCAAAGCGCTGGCGTCCGGCAAGTTCGCAGCCGCGGCGTTCGGCGCCGTCGTTCTAGCAGTAGGTGGCGGCGGTGCTGCTGCTGACCCTTGCGTTGTTGCCAAGGGCGCCGTCATGGGCGGCGCACTCACGTCTGGCGAGGACTCGGGAGTCAAGCTGGCAGTGATCGCTTCTGTGAGATCCGCCATTGAGCCCGAGTCGAGCTGCGTCCTTTCGCTGTCGGCGCTTCCGTGCGACGCATGCGACGGCAACGGTGGGGCGGCGGCGGCGGCGGCGGCAGCGGCCTTGCCCGTGCTGCTTGCAATGGTGCCCTGCGACTGCGACGAGGCTGTGTGCTGCGACTGAGCATACTGTTGGGCGCTGGGCCATGCGGATGACGCTGGGGAGGTAGAGGATGCAGAGTCTTTTTGCCGTGATGAGGCGGCGGCCGCAGCGATTGCTTCGGGAGGCGGCGCAGGGACTTCCTTCCGCCGAATAGGGGTCTTGCGCGGCGGAGGCACCGGCGTCTGTCTTCCCGTTGCGCTGGCCTGCGACTGTGAATGTGAATGATGAGAGCGCGGCTGCGAGGGCACCGGCGTGTGCGGCGACTTTTGCGTCGGGAGCGGCTGCAGCGGGCGCGCCGCCGGCGTGACAGGCCGCGACTGAGTTCGGTAGCTTTCAGCTGCGGCCTTCGTAGCCTGGCGGATGCGCGTGCTGTTGATTTCGCTCATGACCTGCGAGGCCGTCTCCATGGACATGCCGCAGAGGTCAGGGACGAAACCCGTGCACGAGGTATGCGCCATGATGCTGCACTCGAGACACTTGCGCACGTTCTTGCGCGAGGCCAGCGGGAGGATATACCCGCACTGTGCGCACCACGTTGCCTTCATGTTCGTGGTCGGCTCGAACTGGTGCGGAATGCGGTGGTTCAGCTCCTCATCCGGATCCTGCGACATGAGCGCCGTGCATTTCGTAACGACTTTGGAGAAACACTTGCGGTCGCACGACAGGTGGCACTTCTGGCACTGGAAGTGCGACGTCGTGAAGTCACCGCAGATCGCGCAACGCACAATGTTGTAGGCCTGGTGCAGGACAAATTCGTGGCCGTGCACTTGCTGCGTCTCCTCGCGCTTGCGGATGGCATTGTGGCGGCCAAGGCGTGCGAGGTCGTCGCCGTAGACGCGCGCGCGCGGCGCGCGCGGGTTTGCGCCGGTCTTGTCGAACCCGAGGCGCAGGTAGATGCGCCCGGCCGGCTCGAGCGTGAACCATCCCTCCACAGAGTCCGGCGTGAACGCCGAGCCCGTTGTGGCGGCTGCGCCAGATGCAGTGTGGGAGGAAGATTGTCCAGATGAGCCTAGGGCTCCGCCCGACCCCGCAGGTGGGAGCATTGGGGCTGCGGCGCCGTCTGCGCCGCGCCATTCGCTGGAGCCGTCGCCATTATCTTTCTTCTCGTTGAGCTCCTGGACCTTTGCCGCAGACGCCCAGCCCGTTTCGCGCAGCTCGCGCTCGACGCGCTTGCGGCGGATCGCCTCGGCGATGTCGCTGATGCGCAGCCACGTAAGGGCGACAGGCGTCGCGCCCGAGCCTGTCGTGGATCGGTCGTAAACAGTGAACTCGATTTCGTTGCCCTTATCGACCGGGATGCTGAAGTTTTCGTTGAACAGCGACGACCGCGATGCACGCGTGTGCGCCGCCGCAGCGCTGTTATTTTCCACGGACATGGAGACCCACATCTCGACCTGGTCTGTCCAGGCGATCGTGTGATCCACGTCCTCGATCTGCTTGACGAAGATGCGCAGGACGCCCGTGAGCGGGCGCTTCACGTTCGGCACGGCGAAGTTGCCGGCGTCAGCCCCGTTTTCAAAGCCGGCCTCGACCATGTCTTCGTCACCGTCTGAGATCGAGGCGAGGTTCATGTCCGAGTAGCGCTTTTTCGAGCGCTTGAGCAGCGCCATTTTGGCCGTGGACTCGGCGAGGTTTGCCTGCGCCTCAGCGCGGCTCCTGCGATCGCCCGTCTGTTTGTAAAGAGTGACCATCTTGCGGGTACCGCGCTCGTACTGCTCCTCAATGTTGAGCTTGTACTCCAGTTGCTGGAGCATGAGCTGGATGCGCGGGCCCATTGTCTGCGGCTTGTCCCACCGAAAGAGGTCGAGCCTGGTGACCTTAGAGTCCTGCTTGGGCTGAACATTCGGTGCGCGGCGGCCCTCGAGGTGGAGGCGGTCGAGGCGGGCCTGGAGGTATGCGATGTTGCGCGACGCTTCAGCAATCTGCGAGTCGCACTGCGAGCGCACGACTTTGTTGCGTGCGGTCTGGCGCATGCGGCGCAGGCCCTCTATTACGCGCTTCTCGCGCTGGATCATGCGGCGCACGTCCTCGTTCGCCTTGCCACTCATGCGCGACCGTAGACTTGTGCGTCAGGTTTCACAGCAGCCGGCCCAGAGGATGGGGGTATAGAGGTAGTGTTCGGAGCGCGCCGCTGACGCATCCCTAAATCACGAGCGTTAGACGCGAGGCGCCGCGCGCGGAGCACGAGCGCGCGAGGCAACTGTGGGGGACCCCGAGGCGGGGTTAATTAAATATATACAGTTTTGAGGGCTATAGTGAAAGATGGAGCACCGGTGAGAAATTTTAGGACGAAGGCGCTGGGAGGCCTGGTAAGCGCGGCAGGGGGGAGGGGGCGCGCACGAATCCGCAGCTACAGCTCCTAAAAAGTGGTGCGAGAGACTCGGGTCATAGCCCGAAGGCAGCGGTCCCAAAAAAAAAACGTTGCTAGCCTCTGCGCTCCTAGACTCTAGCAATGCGTCTCCATATGCGTGGCCGTGCGTTGTCCTGCGCCGCCCTCTTGGCGTTATTTTGCGTTCTCGAGTCCGGTTAGCCCACGGAATCTTGAACCCGACAGACGGGCAGGGCGCAGCAGCGCAGAAACGTACTGGATCTGCGTCTCTCTATGTAAAACGGAGGTCGCTCGGGAACAGGTAGGAAGGGCCAGCCCGACCGTATGCATACACTAATCGTGGGGCGGCGGGTTCGCGCGCTTCAGCAGCTTGACGAAGTCCGGCGTGGCACTGGCCGGCGGCTTGACGCGCTTCTTCGTCATGCAGTCCTTGAGATCCTGCGCGAGCTTAGCGCACTGCGGGGCGCCCTCCTCGTACGAGGCCCAGCAGTTCAGCAGGTTTGTGAGTACTGGCAGGCACGACGCCTCGCTCTTCTGCTGGGCGTTCCAAGATTTCTTGGTCTTGAGGTAGGGCACCCGGGGAAGCGGCTTCTTCGGAGGCATTGGCACACCGCTCGAGCGAAATTTCCGCTGCTGATCTATTGGGAGTCACGTGGCGTCTGGCGAAACCAAACCGCGAGCTGCGCAGGTGAGCCACCGGCGCTAAATGCTCAGTAAATGAATATGGATGCGCCTAGAGTCTTTAGCGGTGGCTCGCGGTGGCTCGTATTCTGCGCAAAAGTAATCAAAACCGGAGCTAGCTGGCCTCACGGCGTACTTTTTCTTTCATAACTCGTTCATCTATTTACACATATCAGCACACCTAAGTGGGGGAGAGAGAAGCAGCAGAGAGAGGTGAGGTAGAAGTCGGCCCTCTTTAAAGCTGTCTGTGCGAGACTGCCCGCGAGCAGCGCATTGAAGTTGCGCAGAACTCATTGAGAGCAGCGGGTCCGCCCGCCAAAACGTATAATAGGCCCGCTCACTTCAGAAGAGCACCAATGCAGAGCCCTGTTGCGACAGCCACAATGGCGCCCGCGCCCGCGAGTGCGCCGGCCTCTACGGGGCGCAGCACCAGTTCAGCCTGCAGAAGGCGCTGCGAAAGCGTATCCCACGACAGCGGCGGCGGTTTTGCCGCTTCAATGAGCTCGTCGCCAACGTCCGCGATCCGCATCTCGCCCTCCTGGACGGCTGTTTCTGTCTTGTCGAACATGTCGCGAACCTGGCGCTCGAACGAGCGCACGAGCTTGCGCCGCTTCCACGGCTCGAGAACAAGCTGCACTACCACAAACAGCAGTATGTTAATGCCCATGAGGATCCACGTCCCCCACGTCGACGCCTGGCGGATCTTGTCGCTCCAGAGCTGCTCCTCGCGATACCGCGCGCCAATGAGGCGCCCGTTCTGCATCTGCAGGTCCTCGAGGCGCGCCTCGGCGGCATCGTACGCCGCCTTCGCCTCGTTTACGTTCTGCTCGATGTTGTGGTCGTCCTTGTACAGCTCCGTGAACCGCTCGAGGTCGCCCGCATGCCACGTCTGCTTGCGCAAAAGCAGCTCGTTCATCTCGCGCTGCGAGCTTGCGCGGTTCGCCAGCGTCTGATTGTAGGCGTCGCGCGTCGTGCGCACCGTTTCGCGCGCGACGCCGATTCGCGCCTCGAGCCGCAGGACCTCCGTTTTAAGCCGCTCGATCTCCGAGTAGCCTGTGATCTCGTGGAAGCGCGTCACGCCAGTGATGAACAGGGAGTCGAGCTTCGACAGGCGGGCCTCCCACTTGCTGCGCCCGCGCGTGTGCGCGAGCCTGCACTGCGCCGCCGCCGCGAGAGGACGCCCGCGCTTTAGAAGACTGCGCCAGGGCTGTGTGCTGCCGGGCCACGCTCTCTCCGCGCGCCGCAGGAGCTGCATCGCCGGATCAACGATGAGAGGAAGGGTCGCGCGCACCACGTGAGGGCCACGCAGAAAGCACGCCGACACTGACGCTCGTGGCCGCGATGGCTGTTTCCTTCAAGCTGAACCCGCGGAAGGGCCAGAAGCGGCCAGTTAGTGACGCGCAGAGTGCCGCGCAGGGTGTCCCCGTGGGGGCCATTGGCGAGGACCCGCAGCCCAGCGCGGCGAGCTCGCTGCCGGCCGCCGCTGCAGAGCCGTGGTATGCGCGTCCGCGCCAGACGCTCGAGGAGCAGCTGCGCGCGCTTCCGGATCCGCCGTCGGAGGCCGACTACGATGCAATGCCCATAAACGTGTTCGCGGAGGCCGTTCTCGCGCGCGTCACGCCTCAGGCGGAGAGTAACAAGAAAACACGCACGGCGTGATTCGAGGACTACAAATTGTGATGATATGTGCCTTTTTTCCGCTGGTCCTGGCCGCGCGCGCGCCTAGGCCGACGGCAGCACTAGACGCGCCTCAGTGCTCTCTGCAGGTAGCCCGGGACTGGGACAGGGATCGGGACTGCTTGCGAGGAAGGATGCGGAGAAGCTAAGCACACGAGCTCGGGGACCCTTTTTTTACGTATGCTCATTGTATTTAATTAGTTTCTGTATCTGCTTGCCTGCAGCCAGCCCCCGCGCAGCTCAGCAGAAATTCGTAGCATCCTGTCAGCGGCATTGCTGACCCTGTGCGGGCGCAGCCAAGCACAGACACTTAATTTTTTCTCATTTAGGCTTGCAATTGCACGCTCTCGCGAAGTCTTCCTACGTGCGTTTCGCTCGCTTCAGCGGCGCCCTCGTGGTGCATGATTAATGCCGGCGTAGACTCCCAAGCACAGCAGCCTGCCATGGACGAGGAGGCATCGCTCAGAGCCGGCGCTCCTGCGCCCGCCCAGCAGCAGCGCGAGCCGTCCCCCACGCACAATGCGAAGGCCAGTCTCGACGCCCTTGCGGCGCTCGACGCGCTGTACGAGGAGGGCGAGCTCGAGTTCGAGGACGCGGACAGCTTCGACAGCTCGCTCGACAGCGATCTCGAGGGGCTTGAGGAGCTTGCGGAGCTTGCGGAGCTCGAGGAGGCCGAGGACGGCGCAGAGGACGGCGCCAAGGAAGGCGCTGCGGACGACGCAGAGGCGCTCCCACGCGAGAAGCTTCTGCTCGCTGTGCACGACAGCTTCGAGTACGATGGAACGGCCGCGCCGGATGGTCGCGCGCTTGTCCGCGTGAGCCCCGCGTTCAGTGACGAGGCGTACGACTTTCTCGTGATGCACGGGCCCATTCTGTTCCACGCGAAGTTCCGCATGCAGGAGGCGCGCCCTGCCGCGGAGCTGCTCGCCGCGCTCGGGTTCGCGCTGCCCGTGGACGTTGCCGCAGACCCGCAGTTCTCGGAGCAGGACTTCGACTTTGCGCTGCAGATCGCCATGCGGCTCGCTATGGTGCGGCGGAAGCGCCTGCCGCAGCCGCGCACGCTCGACGAGGTCGCTGCGGCGATCGAGCGCGCGCAGCGCATTCTTGTTGTCACGGGCGCAGGCATCTCGACGTCGCTCGGCATCCCGGACTTCCGCAGCGACAACGGCCTCTACGCACAGCTGCGGCACCTTGGCCTTGGCGACCCGCAGGAGGTGTTCGACATCCGCTTGTTCCGCGAGGACCCGAGCATCTTCTACTCTGTGGCGCGCAAAATCCTGCCGGACCCGGCGCTGTACACGGGCACGCCGACGCACCAGTTCATCAAGCTGCTTGCCGACCGCGGAAAGCTGCTGCGGAACTACACGCAGAACATCGACAACATTGAGCACCACGTCGGCCTCGCGCCCGAGAAGGTCGTGCAGTGCCACGGCTCGTTCGGGTCTGCGCACTGCGTGACGTGCGGCTTCGCCGTGCCTAACGGCGAGGACCTGTTCCCAGCCATCCGCGCCGGCGAGGTGCCGCGGTGCCCTCAGTGTGCGGAGCGGCGCGCGAAGGGCAAGCGCCGCGCTAACAGCGACGACGACGACGACGATGATGACGACGACGCGAGCTACGGCGCGCTCAAGCCGGACATCACGTTCTTCGGCGAGTCGCTGCCGCCGCGGTTTGACCGCCTGCTGCTAGACGAGGGCGACGCGCGCAACTGCGACCTCGTAATATGCATGGGCACGTCGCTGAAGGTCGCGCCCGTGAGCGAAATAGTGAAGGTCGTGCGGCGCCGCGTGCCGCAGATCTTTGTGTCGAAGACGCCGGCCTCGCACGTCGTTTTTGAGGCAATGTTCCTCGGCAGCTGCGACGACACGGTCGAACTGCTCGCGCAGAAGCTCGGCTGGCCGCTCGAGCACGCCATGAACAAGCGCCCGCCAGGCCAGCCCGAGACTGAGTTCCCGCAGGGGACCATCCGCTTCGAAGACGGCGTGTATGCGTTCGAGGACCCTGTGGAGATGGAGGCCGAGCGCGCAAAGAAGGAGGAGCGCCGGTCGCTCAAACTCCAGGCGAAGGCCGAGCGCGAGGCTAGGCGCGCTGCTGCTGCCCTTAGTGCTTCGGCAGAACACGGAAGTGCACCTGCAGAGAAAACGGAAACGCCAGCTAGCGACAGCGAGCCTCGTGCCTCAGAAACAGTTCTGCCAGAGGACCCGCGCCCAGCGCTGCCAGGGGGGCCTACCTCTCAACCGCCAGCTAGTATGGCTGAGGGGTCTGCAGAGGCTCAAGGGGCCGCCGAGACGAGTGAGCTGAGTGAGCGGGGCGAGCCGAAGCCTAGCGGCACGGAGCACATACGAAACACTGCAGAAGCTTAATGTGGCACACAGCACACCTGGCCCGCAAAATGCCCGCAGAATGCACGCAAAATGCACGCAGTAGCGCGAAAACCCAGCGGCGGCCTACGTCGCCATCTAATGTCGCGCAACTACGTTGACGCCTAAATCTGCTGGCGCCTAGGAAGAGAACGGTGGTAGAGTGGACAGAAATAAATTAGTAGTTTACAAAGTGAAAAAATAAACGAGGGTATACTAATGGTACAACCGGAGGGATGGCCGGGAAGTGGTCAAAATGTGAGAGTGTGTATGTGAGAGTGACCCATGCTACAGTACAGATGTGGAGCACAGATATGAAGGGGGGGAGATGCTTTGGGAATCGGTTGTGGGGCAGGCCCTGCATGCAAGCGGTGCAAGCGGGTGCTATATCCAGCCCTCGAGCGCACGCAGCGCATTGCGCAGGCGCCGGCGGCCCTCTTCTCGCTTGCCCTCCTCCATCTGGATCTCTATACTGAGCTTGCTGAGCGAGTCAACAAACTTCTCCAGGAGGCGGCGTTCGGGCCCAGGCATATCGATCTCATCAAGATCGTAGACGTGGTCCGGCGGCGCTTTCTGCACAAGGTCTGTGATAGACTTCTTTGTGAAGTTGCGTTTGCGCAGCGCGTCGTCCTGCGCGCGCTTTCTGTGGTGGTGCGACTGTGCGCGCGCGTGCCCCTTCTTCGGCTGCGCGTGCGATGGCTGTGCGTGCGAGGGCTGTAATGGCTGCGCATGCGATGGCTGCGACGGTTGCGACGGCGAGCGGACGGCTGGCCGCGGCACAGACTGGGCCTCCCCGCGCGCGTAGTGGCCGGGAGGCTCAAGCTCAGGGTCGACCCCCATGCTGTGATATCGGTGGTGCCGTCGGCTAGACGTGCGCGCTCCGTGTGTGGGCGGCGCTGGAGCCGCCGTGTCTGCGCTACGCGGTGTCGTGTCCGACACGGCCCGCGTCTCGCGCACTCGCGCTACATGAGCCGGCGGAACCTCAAGCACGGTCGGGACCTGGCGCACTTTGCGCACGCTGACGGCCTCCCTTACGCCAAGAACCTCTGGCGTCTCGTCGCCGTCGTCGCCGGCGAAGCTTCCGCGCATGCGCACCTCAGCGTCCTCGTCATCAACATCGTCGTCGCCCAGTGCCGCTAGCCGCAGGGCGCTCGTGTTGCGCGGCTGTGGATTCGCGCTGTGCGGGTCGCCGCTGCTCGTGGCATAGGGGTCTTCAGCGCTCCGTGGGTTCAGGCCCTTCGGCGGCGATGGTGACAGCAGCTCGCGCCAGTTCGAGGACGTAAGGCGCGGAAACGTCGGCTCTACGCCGTGGAAGTCCTCCTCGCTGACCTGCTCCTCCGCCGTCGCATACGACTCTTGCGGCGAGCCCGCACTGCGGCTCGGGCGCCGCGGCCGCTGCGGCGGGGACAGCGGCGACATTGGCGCTTTGAACGCCGGCGGCGGGCCGTGCGGCGGAGGGAA